>OZ053298.1:33199802-33799802 GCA_964056655.1 Arabis hirsuta | reverse complement strand
TCCGTTCTAGGAGTAAAACCGATGTTTGCTGCAACCTCCAATTCTGTCAAGGATGGCTGCGGTAAGCTGTAAAACAGAACACTCTTATCTCGTGATGTGAAACGGTAAGTGGTCGCATCATGTAAGATTTTGCAGTGAATGAGAAAAGCAGTGTCCATGAATTTTGTCTATGGATTGCAGGTGTAGGTATCAAGGTCCAGACCCAAATGTATGAATAGTCTGGTCAGAAGACTTCTGATCCGCTCTGTATGTGCGGCAGCCTTTCCCTTAGCGACCTTCATCCTCTTATCCGCAAAAACCTCATCGAACAACGCTCCCATGTTGACATCCATATCAATGTTACAACTCAACCCCGCTTCGCTTCCAATGGTGTCCCTCACTGTGTTGTAGAGCAGTATCAACTCATCTGCCCTTACCTTAGTTGCGTCATCCTTGGCAAACAGGATGGTGCTGATTGCCTTGGCTCCAATCCTCAGAGCAGGGTTCCGAATGGTGGACTGTGCAGCAGATCGGGAGAAGTAGTCCCCATGGGCGATGAAGTTCTAAAATGCATTCGCGATGGGGAGTCGGCTGGGGAGGGCCACGTTCTGCTCCTCGGAGTCAAAACCATATAGCTGACAGAGATTCAGGATCATGATAGAGTGCTTCTTCCCTCCAGCAAAGAAAGAGAGTACTCCGTCCGAGGCAACCGGCTTATGTGGGTTGGTGTATACCAGCTTTGCGGAGGCGAGGCACTGCCTAACCAAGTCAGGATAGAGCGCATCCGGCTGCATGGCCATATCGGACAGCTGTGAGGCGGCAAGTGTGGAGCCCACATCGTGAAACAGCCCCAAATCCTTCAGCGTCGTCCCACATAGAAAACGGGTCGGCTCAGTGGTAATATCCAACTAGTTGTTGTAATAGTACACATCTGACTGGTCCCATGCATCTGTTGAGTTCACTGGGAGGCGAGAGTCGGGAAAAGAGAACCGACTGCCCTCGTCACGCGGCCAAGGGTTGGGTGTGATTTGAGAAGAGGAAGACTGTCCTTTTCCTTTTGAAGATCGCGGTGGTTTGCCGTAGGACATCCTTGGGCCTGTCATCCTGCAATGACAACAACAACCACAACCATCCAACATAAATCACCATCCAAAAATCCACACAAACACAAGCTATCAAAGGGAGAAATCCCCTTTTTTTCTCAAACAAATATTCGATGTGTTTGCGTTCTAACAAATGAATCCGATCATTCTAAAAATACCAAAGCAAAGGATCATAAACTAATTCAGATCCCCATTCCCCTAATTTCCAAATTTTCATCCACAATTAGGTTTTGCTT
Source organism: Arabis hirsuta (assembly GCA_964056655.1). Classification (NCBI taxonomy): domain Eukaryota; kingdom Viridiplantae; phylum Streptophyta; class Magnoliopsida; order Brassicales; family Brassicaceae; genus Arabis; species Arabis hirsuta. The sequence continues at coordinate 33,798,484 of OZ053298.1, read as the reverse complement.
CAAACAAAATTTTAATTCAAAGCACACAATTTATGTCATCGAAATCATTCACAAACAAGTTTAGAGTTCACCCAACTAGTCGAGACATGATAAATCAATCAAATCAATCTCAAATTTCCCCTTGCTACTCAAAACAACGGAATGAAAAAGGGGGGATTTCGAAGTGTTACCTCGCTTGTCTTGAGAAACGAGTAGAAGATTCGGATAGAGGGTGAAAAATTGAGTGGAATCGAGCCTTAAATCGCTCAGATTGGTTAAGATTTCAAGTAATTGTGCTTAGAGGAGGAAGCTTGAAAACCATTTTAATGGGGTAAAGAAAATCGGAGAAGAAGAAAAGAAAAGAGAGAGAGAGAGAGGCGCAAGAAATTAGGGTGTTTTGGTGGGTCCCAATATATCAGTTATTTCCATATTAAATTGGAAAAATCCTTTATTTCTCGGGCCCATCACTCTCTTTTTATTGGGCTAACCTCTTGGTGGGCCTAAATTCGAAATTCGAATTTTTACCCTGGAGAGCAGGTGCTCCTTCTGGGAATTGGATCGACGTGCAGATCGATCCTGAGGTTGAACGATGGAATGGCTGTTGATCTCATCATCCTGGATCGATTGATCTAGCAGAAAGGATCGATTGATATGTCTTGTATATTCCACAAACGATTTTTTTTTTGAAAAACCTGAAAACTTACATTGAAATTCAAAGTTAGTAATAAAAAAAATTAATAGTTAGAAAACATACCGGTGGGTTGCCTCCCACCAAGCGCTTGGTTAAAGTCTTTAGCTTGACTTGATTAGCCGTTTAGGCTTTTGGTGCATCGCCTAAGGGGATGAATCCTCCTTCGGCTTCGTTCGTTTCCGCGAGATACGGCTTAAGCCTCTGACTGTTGACCACGAACTCCTTGCCCTTGGCGTCCAACAATACCATGGCGCCATAAGATCTAACCTCCTTGATGAGGAAGGGGCCAGACCACCTAGATTGCAACTTTCCAGAAAAGAGCTTAAGACGAGAATTAAAGAGAATTACCAGGTCGTTTTGTTGGAAGTCTCGGGTGAGAATCTGCTTGTTGTGATACATCTTGGTTCTCTCTTTGTATATCTTCGAACTCTCATAGGCCAGGTGCCTAATTTCCTCCAATTCATTTAGTTGCATGGATCGCCTTTCCAAGGTGGGTTTGATGTCATAGTTCATTAGTTTAACTTCCCAGGCCGCCTTTTACTCTAGCTCTACAGGTCAATGACAGGATTTTCCATATACCAAGTGAAAGGGCGTTGTCCACACCGCGTCGTCCAATTTGGCGGCCTAGTCTTTCCTGGTGGTACCTACGATCTTTTGTAGGATACTCTTGATTTGCCTGTTGCTAACCTCAACTTGGCCACTAGTATGCCGATGATATGGCATCGCAACCTTATGCTTTACACGATTTTTCCTTAAAAGGTTCTCGGAAACCTTATTGATGAAATGAGTCCCTCCATTGCTAATCACCACTCGCGGTACTCCAAGCCTGGGGAAGCAATGGCCTTAACCCATTTGGACATGTAATCAATGGCCACTAAGATATACTTGTTTCCATAGGAGGATGGAAACGGTCCCATAAAGTCTATTCTCCACACGTCAAACACTTCAACTTCCAGGATGAAGTGCTGAGGCATCTCATTCCATCGCGAGATATTTCCTTGCCTCTGACATGTGTGTCCTAGAACATCGTTGGCCACCAATACCCAGCTTGCAGTGCCTTGGATACTGTCTTGAAGGTCGCGAAGTGCCCAGCATAACTCGAACTATGACAGTGAAATAGGATTCCTGGAATCTCCTCATCAGGAACACACCTCGTAAAAATACCATCTGAGCACTGCTTGTAAAGTTACGGCTCGTCCCAAAAGTATCTCCTTATGTCTCGCAAGAACTTTCTTTTCTGTCTCCCACAAAGTCAGACGGTTGTTGCTCAGCAGTAAGGTAGTTCGCTATCTCCCCAAACCACGGAAAACTCGGACTAGTCATGTTAGAAACAACAGCACAAACCTCCTCTGGAGCATGTGCTCCCCCTGTTGGAGTAGGTGCTCTGGTGTGGACTGGGTGCTCTAGAATACAGATTCCAATTGCATACACATGTTCATCCGGGAGTGCATCATCAAACGGTACTGTTTCATCCACTTTTAGGCGGGACAAATGATCAGCAACTCCGTTCTCAGTCCCTTTCTTATCAACAATTTGTTGATCAAACTCTTGGAGCAACAAAATCCATCTCAAGAGTCTCGATTTCGCATTCTTTTTGGTGAGCAAATATTTCAAAGCCGCATGGTCGGTATGCACAATCACCTTGGAACCGACAAGATACGATCTGAATTTTTCAAAGGCAAAGACTACTGCCAGCAGCTCTTTCTTAGCTGTAGCGTGATATACCCTATATTTTATCACTTTTTCTATCTATTTTAGTATGGTTTTTATATATATTAATAAAACTTTTAGACCAAAAGAGGTAGTTTTCTCGTATATGTAGATTTTAAGGTCTTAACAGGTTTTATCATCAAAAGGATGTAAAATGGAGCAAAAGGAGTGTCATCTATGATTGCAGCTACTTATCCAAGTCAAAGGAACCAAGCCAAGTTATTTTATCTTGAAGATAATTCACGTTCTCCTACTGGATAGAACATATACGCCAGAAGTTCGCTGATTAACGGAGGATCAAATCAGTTTTGAATTCAATGAAACTTGGTATGGAGATATCCCTTTGAGTTAGCTTTCCAATGGAGTTGGAATTTCATCAATTGGAGCTGTACTTTGGAAGATACACCCGAACCACTGAGGACATGTCAAACTACATTCGAAGTGAAGTTAGTGCAAAATGGAGCCAAGCACCGGGCCAGCCCATGGGCTGATATCCAGACTTTTGCCGATCTTCTAGAAGAGTCATGGAAGCTTCCAATACCGGTTACGCAACCCGTCCGTTATTTGGACCGATATTGCCTCAGTTTCGACCAAAAAAACGTATTTGCCCAGAGAAACCCTAGCCGACTTAAGCCTCCTTAAACCCCTATATATACTTGATTTTAGCCTCTCTAGGAACTCAAGCAGCCGGCCTTAACATCCTCAATCAATACCTAAACAATGTATTTCGTTTTTCTCTTGTTCTTCATTCATATTTGATTCTAGAAGCCTTTAAGGATAGATTGACTTTGCCCTATTGCAAAGAGATGAGAGCTAACTCCTTAAACTTAGATAGATCAACGAATTATACTGTCTATGTGCTTTAATCTTGCTGCTACGTGTTGCAAAACATGTTAGAGTTATAGCTTTGATTTGATTTCTATGCACTTTCTTAATTCTATGTCTTTACGTATTTAATCGTTTAGAGTTTTATTCTATAATTGATTCTTCATCTTTATTTATACTCAAAATACGAACTGGCCTAGCTACCCAAGGATTGATCTTAGGTTGATATACTCTCCAAAAGCTTGTTATATCTCCGGAGCTAGTATTCGATGAGCTAGGCATCTTAACAATTCGATAGGTTAGTTAAGGAGTCTAGTGAACAATCAATCTTGAGCATAAAGCATGTTTTCACCTTGTAATAACCTGCGATAGTTGAGTCTATTAGGGTGCAAAACATAGATGGTTAGTTATTTCACGATAGTGGGATGACCTTACCTTAGTGATATGAGTTCTAGAACAACTAGTATTAAAATCCTAAAACAATTTTTTGTGTTTTGCATATGTTTTGTGAATTGCTTGATTTCTAATCTTAATTGATATCCTTTTACTTTATTGCTTTGTTATTTGCTTCCATAAAACCCCAAAACCAAATAATATTATCCCTTAGCTTAATCCGAATCATATAGGTTTGTAGCGCATTCATCACTTAGTCCTCAGTGGAACGATCCCTAAGTACTACAATTGTCTTAATTGTGCACTTACAGTTCCCTAGGGTTATAAATTAAAAGACCTAATTGCATAAACCCTACATAGAAGTTTTATGATAACGATTAAGTCTAAGTTTGTTTTCCTTTTTTAATTTTTTTTAATTTTTCGTTTTTGTTTTTGGTTTTTAATCTTTGTGAGTTTTAGAAATTCGTCAATGGAGCATCACAATCCAAAGAGAATGGCGAGCCCTTACCCTCGTGAAGAAGTTGGAGATTACATCCCATGCCTCATGAATTCCATCAACCGCCATTTTCTCACAAAAATCGATACAATCCAACCTTGTATCGTCCTTGGGAAGCTTATGGAGGAGAAAGTCGCCCTCATCCTCATCACATCCGTCCGCCACCATCACCACAGTCCCACCACCATCCCCACTCAAACCTTCAAGAAGACAAACTCGAAGCCTTGATGCATCAATTCATGGAAGACTCTAAAAAAGTCATTCATGATGTCGATTCCAAGATCGAGACCATAAATTCATCTCTTAAAGAGAAATTTGAGACCATGAATTCATCTCTTAAGGAAAAGTCATTCATGGAATCACGTTTGGTCCAATTGGAGGAGATAGAAGAGGTTCATACTCGACATCTTCACGAAGATAAAGACGACATCGTCGATATCAAGCATAAGATTGATCAAACTTATGACCAATTGGAAGAAAAAATAAAGGACACTAAGGAAGATGTTGGAAGGCTTAATAATCATCTAAATTCAGTAGCTATTAAGGATTACCAAGCTGCTCAAGCCGTGGGAGAAGTCAAGATCAACCAAGGCAAACTCACCTCGAAAGTCGAAGAATTGGAGAACGATAATAGGCTAACGGTACAAACCCTTAAAGCTTGTTTTGACCTTGACCACCATGATAAGGAGATCATTGACATGACAACAAAGCTACAAGGCGAAGTAATCGAAACCTCCAACGATGTGAAGCAACTAGAAGATCGTTTGAAGAGAATCGAAGAAACGGTGCAAGTTTGCCTTCAATTGGAAACAATAGAAGGGGAATCTACACCCAATGATAATTGCTGCACTCTTATTGCCCTTAAAGAGGACGAGTCCACCTCTAATCAAGACAAAGACGAAGTCTCAAGACCATTGAAGAAGGCGAATACGAGCAAAGGAAAGCTCACGGCGAGAATTTTGGTAAAACCTCCCCCAAAAGGATGCAAGCTTGCTGAGAGGACCACCAAGAGAACACGTTTCATAAGTGATGAGATGCTACAAGTTTTCAATATTCTTGTGAAAGAACTCCCTCAAGAGTTGTCCTTTGAAGAAGTATGGAGAGAACGACCATCTTTGAGAAAGTGTTTCTCACCAAGCAAAGAAGAAGATTTCATGATTGAGGAGCTATTTGATCGAGCTAGGAATCCTCACAAGTACTATAAGATCCTTTGCAACCTAAGGAGAACTCATTTACATGCTAAAGGCAACCTCAAGCCTTTAGAAGACCTTCCACCACCCTAAAAACCCAAGGAGTCGAGCTATCCGACTTAAAACAAGCGCTTTATGGGAGGCAACCCATATTTATGTTTTTGATTTTATTGCTTTGCTTATTCTAAGTTTTCGGATTTGATTTTATTTTTCTCAACATTGTCATTCATTATTTTATCTAGAGAAAATTACTCAAGTAGCATAGAAAAGTTGTTATATTACTAGAATAGCATACATCTTTTGGAAATTACTCAAAAGTTTTTAAAGCCTAGTAAATTACAATAAACACCCTTGGTTATTTTTTTTTAATTGAGGTTATTTATAATTAAAAAATGATTAACTAATCCACGTCACTAATCACTGTTCCATGTCACTAATTAGGTTAACCGTGTTAACAAGTCAGAGAAGGAAACTCAAAGGACGGAAAAAATAAAAACTTCGTGTGTTGTCGTCGAAACTTCTACTGTTTTCTCTCTAGTCGATTTCTAAGAAACATTCACCGCCGTTGTCGTCGAAACGTCTGCTCTGCATTTTCACAGTCAGATTTTAGTCGAAGGTGAGTATAAACAGAGGAGTGGGGATTCTTCATCTTCCTTCGTTTTATTTTGCGTTTTCAGATTTATTTTGAGTATCTGAGGAATCGAAGGTGTTTGTCGCTTGTTAACGGTATTGTGGCTGATTTATTATTCTGTGGCGCTTGTTTATCGTTGCTAGTGGCTGTTTAAGTTATTTATTGCGGCTGATTTATTGTTATGCTATGGCTGATTTGTGTTGTGTTGCGGCTGATTTACATGTGCAATGCTATTGTGGCTGAGTTTGTGTTATGTTAAATCAAACATAACACAAGCTCGTTTATTTGTTTGTTGTGGCTGAGTTTGTGTTTGGTTGCGGCTGGTTTATTTGTTAGTTGTGGCTGAGTTTGAATTTTGTTGCGGCTGATTTATCATTAATATGTTATGTCTTTTATGTTCTGATGTCTGAATATCTAGCAATTCCTGAAGATCAAGCAATTCCTGAAGATCAAGCAATTCCTGAAGATCAAGCAAGGGATTACCCTCCAAGACTATGCGCTGAAGGGGCTTCTAAGCTGGAAAATAAAAAAATTAATCACAATGTCCATTTGGGAGAGTTCCCTAGAGTCAGAGACGCAATAGGACATGATGTGTGGGAACACATGAAGCAGTTTCCTCTTGGAGTAGTTGTTAAGCTAGCTGATAGCCAATTGGTGTGGTCTGGGAAGACTATACACTATCTACTATGTAGACAGCTACGAGTACATGAAAAGGAGATTTGGTCTCTCGTTGTTGATCAACCTATCAGGTTTAGCTTAATCGAATTTGGTGCGCTCACGGGTCTAAACACGGATCCACTGCCAACAGAAAGTTTTAAACCTGAGCAATACGAAACTTTCTGGGAGGAGTTGAAGGTGCTGCTTGGGGTAGGACCCAAGTTAGATGAACTGAGGGCAGCATTAGAGGGCTGTCGAGGCTGGAGTTTTGAAAAGAGGAAATGGTTAGGGCTGTTGCTTCTTCAAGCCATGGGACTTTATGGCTTGCATCATAATTCTAGAATACCCTTTGAAAGTGCAAAAAGAGTATTCGACGATGAAGCCTTGAGGACTTATCCGTGGGGTCGGACTGCATTTGAAGTTCTGGTTGGTTCAGTTAAGATGTTGAATCCAGAAGGAAAGTCGTACACCATTAGCGGCATAAAGGACGTGTTGCTGGTTTGGGCGTATGAATCTGTGACCTGCTTCGGAGAGCGTTTTGGAAGAGTAGTCAATGAGAACGAAATTCCTCTTTTGCGATGGGGTGGAACCCGTACATGTAAAAGTCTTACTACAGCCATAGCTGAGGAGATCAGAGACCATGGTGAGGTAAGAAGGTTGACTTGGCTGAGTTATGGATCTTTTTATTCTGTCTGACTTATGTGTTACTTGATGGCTGAGTTATGAATCATTTGATGTCTGACTTATGAGTTACTTGATGGTTGAGTTATGAATGATTTGATGTCTGACTTATGAGTTACTTGATGGCTGAGTTATGAATCTTTTGATGTCTGACTTATGAGTTATTTGATGGTTGATTTACTATGCAACTGCGTGTGAAGAAAATGGTTATGAAGGAGGCTGTAGAAGAGCTGTTTCCGCAGTGGACGAGTGAAGAAAATGACCCAGAAGTTGTAAATCTGGTAACAGACATACATACGGGTAGGTTTGTTAGAGGTTTCTGGGATGTGAAGAGCGATGAGAAGAAGAAAAAAATGAAGGCTGAAGAAGAAAGCTACGAAAAAACAGGAAGTAAGCAACAGTGAGATTGTGTTGCAGTATAGTAACTACAAGGATATGGGGAAAGAGACGGATTTGACGACCGTAGTCAATGTCCTGGAAAACCTTGTCAGAAGATTTGACAAGTTTGATAACTTTTGTAGTAGAATAGACAGTGTTGAGGCGCAGTTAAACGCCTATAACACAAAATTTGGAGAGTTGTCAGATTTGAAGAAGATGATTGGTGATACAGTCCGAGCTGCTGTGGAGGAAAGAGTTGCATCTATTGAGAATGATCGGATGCAAATGAGAGAGCGTCTGAATGCTCTCGAGGCACAGAACAGTACTCAACAGGATGATAACCAATCAAAAGTGAACAACTTCCCGCAGAAATCCGTTAATAGTCCAAAGGTACGTTACAGTTGAGTTATGTTTATTTTTGACGACTTAGTTATCCTTATTAGTCTCGGCTGAGTTGTGTTTATATGTTAATACAGCCGCAGAAGGACGAGTTTAAAAGTCCTGAACCGGATAAAAGTCCTGAACCAGTCAACAGCCCCCTGCATAATGTATGTTACAATTGATTTATGTTTATTTTTGACGGCTGAGTTATGGTTACTTTTGACGGCTGAGTTATTACCTATATTTGACGACTGATTTATTACCTATTTGACGGTTGAGTTATAGTTACATAACGACAGATTTATTCTTTTTATTCTGGCTGAGTTATGTTTATATGTTAATATAGCTTAAAAGTACTGAACCAGTTCATAAGACCAAATTGAAATTGGCTGAGGAGTTTGGTAATGACGAAGAAGAAACAGTTGATTTCGTTACTGTTTCTCCTGCTAAGAAATTGGTTGAGGCAAAAAAGCAGGAGGCTGAGGTTAAAAAGCAGAAGGAGGCTGATGCTTTAAAGAAGAAGGAGGCTGCTGCTTTAAAGAGGAAGGAGGCCGCTATTTTAAAGAAGAAGGAGGCTGATGTTTTAAAGAAGGCGCCGCTGCTTTAAAGAAGAAGGAGGCCGATGCTTTAAAAAAGGAGGGGCAAGTAAGAAGGAGGACAACGAGGAATCGTAAAGGCAACGACGATCCGAAACCTCCGGAAGTGACTATCCCAGCAAAGAAGAAACAGATTTTAAACAATGACAGTGAGATTGTGGATGTCACCAACAAATTTTTCGCAGAATATAACGAAGTGTTGCTGGAGTCTGATGAGGAGGAAGAGGACATGATTAGGTCTGAGAGAATTAAGGCTTATCGGGAGTTAAGGGTGAAATTATCTCCTGATGGTCTTCAGGGAGGCTAGAAAATGATCCTCAAGCACGAGTTTTTCCTTATATTGGAGACAATGGAATGACGTGCATGAGGAAAAATTATGAACCTTCACCAACAATCTATGATCCTGTCGCACCTGCTGATCCGGTTAAAGTGGCTAAACTTTTGGATCACCTAAAGCCATTCGAGTATGACCCTTTAGAGCATATGTTAATACGGCTATTAGCAATATTTGCCTAAACTAACTTGTGTTTAATTGTTTTAGGGATGTTCCATTTACAAAGGGTACAGACGAGATCGATTTCTATAGAGTTCTCATGTCTGAGAGAATGTATTGGCCAAGGATAGATTATGGATGGCTGTCTGATGATGTAAGTATACTGTTGGGGCTGAGTTATATATACGTAATGTCTGAGTTATTAATTATATGTCTATGTTATGTAGGCTTAAGTATGCTTTATGTCTAAGTTATAGATTATATGGGGCTGAGTTAAATATACGTAATGTCTGAGTTATGTAAGCTTAAGTATGCTTTATGTCTGAGTTCTATATTATATGGGACTGAGTTAAATATACTTAATGTCTGAGTTATTTATTATATTTCTGAGTTATGTAGGCTTAAGTATGCTTTATGTCTGAGTTATATATTATATGGGGCTGAGTTAAGTATAATTTTTCTTTGTATAACATATTTCCGCGTATATAAGAATCCTCGTAAAAAAATTCATGCTAGATCCCTCCCCATTCTACTCCAAGCGAATTGGATTTATGGACATTTGGTTCACTGCAGTATGGTGTATGGATTACATACAGTTCAAGATCAAACCAAAGACGTTTAAGTTCACAGCTGGGTATGAGGATTTAGTAAACGGCAAAACTCCTAATGACTTGCAAACAAACAAGAAGTGGTTAGAAGATGTCGATCACTTGTACGGAGTTCTACTAACTGGAGGAGATCATTGGGTGGCATATCACGTGGACCTTGTTAATGAGAAGATCGACGTTTAGGATCCCATCATTGGACATGTGACACCTGAAAGTGAAAAGAAAATCTGTGATTCATTTAGGCCGTTTTCGCACATGATCCCATTTATGATTAACGAATTAGTTCCTGCCAATCTCCGAAAACCTAGATTGAAGCAGTTTTGTTCCGAAGGAGGAGCGGCAAATACATCCCACAAAATGTCCAAATTGGCGACTGTGGGGTGTATGCATTGAAGTTTGTCGAGTGTCTAGCGCTTGGCACTACTTTCCATGGGATAAATGATACGAATATTCAGAGTTTACGGGTGAAGATGGCATCAGAGATCTTAGATGAAGGAACTTATAATATGTTAGGGCAGTTCATATAGGGTTTTGTGAAACACTAAAACACTAAAGAGATTGTATTGTATTTTATTGATTTAAAAAAAAATTAATAGCAACTCTTCGGTTACTGAGTAAAGGCTGACTTATGTGTTAGTCAGCGTTTACTCTCCTTAATAGTGACTGACTGATTGCGCAAAGAAGCGGCTGACTTAAAACATACACATTGTTCTCACAAAACTCTAAACGAAACCCTAAACCATAATTTCTAGAAGTATAGCAAAAGATACACATTATTCTTACAAAACCCTAAACCCTAAACCCTAAACCCTAAACCCTAAACCCTAAACGAAAACCTAAACCCTAAACGAAACCCTAAACGATAATTCCTAGAGGTATAGCAAAACATACACATTGTTCTTACAAAACCTTAAACCCTAAACCCTAAACCCTGAACCTTAATTCGTAGAGGTATTGCAAAACATACACATTGTTCTCACAAAACTCTTAACAAAACCCTAAACCATAATTCCTAGATGTATAGCAAAAGATACACATTGTTCTTACAAAACCTTAAACCCTAAACCCTAAACCTTAATTCCTAGAGGTATAGCAAAACATACACATTGTTCTCACAAAACTCTAAACGAAACCCTAAACCATAATTCCTAAATGTATAGCAAAACATACACATTGTTCTTACAAAACCTTAAACCCTAAACCCTAAACCTTAATTCCTAGAGGTATAGCAAAACATACACATTGTTCTCACAAAACTCTAAACGAAACCCTAAACCATAATTCCTAGATGTATAGCAAAAGATACACATTGTTCTCACAAAATCTTAAACCCTAAACCCTAAATAATCATATAATCATATAAATAATAAATCATCTATTCTCTATTATATAAATATGGCGTGTGAATATATGTACGTAATCATTACGCACGCGTTTGGTACTCTCGATACGCTAAGCATATTAACCTTTTCTATGCTATTTGAGTAATTTTCTCTATTTTGTTATAATATTTTTGGCAACTACGCAGTAACCCAACAGTTTTTGGTATTTTCTATAAATACCAAGTGAACACTTAATGTTTGGGGTTTAGGGTTTTGTGAAACACTAAAGAGATTGTATTTTATTGATATAAAAAAAATGTAATAGCAACTCTTCGGTTAGTGAGTAAAGGCTGACTTATGTGTCAGTCAGCTTTTATTCTCCTTAATAGCGATTGACTGATTGTGCAAAGAAGCGGCTGACTTAAAAGTGACGAATTCGGGATTCGGCTGAGTTATGACTGACTGATTCTCACAAAACCCTAAACGAAACCCTAAACCATAATTTCTAGATGTATAGCAAAAGATACACATTGTTCTTACAAAACCTTAAACCCTAAACCTTAATTCGTAGAGGTATAGCAAAACATACACATTGTTCTCACAAAACCCTAAACTCTAAACCCTAAATAATCATATAATCATATAAATAATAAATCATCTATTCTCTATTATACAAATATGACGTGTGAATATATGTACGTAATCATTACGCACGCGTTTGGTACTCTCGATACGCTAAGCATATTAACCTTTTCTATGCTATTTGAGTAATTTTCTCTATTTTTTTATAATATTTTTGGCAACTACGCAGTAACCCAACAGTTTTCGGTATTTTCTATAAATACCAAGTGAACACTCAGTAACCGAACATTCGTTTTTATTAACTTTGAACTTGTTTTCTCCTTTTGCAATCTCAAATACAAGTTAGTTTTTCCTTTTTCTCCTAGTATATGTAATTCACGTTTTTGCAACTTGATTTGTTTATATGTTTAGAAGATATATTAACATCCTATTTTCGATATACATGCAGCATCAATGGCAGAATCGAAGAAGATAATGAAGCGTCCAATGGAGGATGACCATCGACGAAATGCTATTAAAAGGGCCAAAAGGGAAAATGAGGACTATTACAAGACGTTGATCCTCTTGCTCAAGGAACAGATTAATATAAAAGTTGAATTGCATGATGCTTTTGTGGAAGTTATGTTTATTTCTGCGAAAATGGATTTGCTTGAAGAATTTATCGGGAAGGAAAAGGTTGACTTCCTTGCTGAGTTGGACAAACTTGCAGCAGAACTCGTTGACGCCAAAGAAAAGATGTATAACGCCAGCGTTGAAGAACTTGATTGGATGAAGTTTCATGAAAAATAGGGATATATGTTTATCTAATGCTTATGCTTTAGTAGTCTTATGTTTATCTAACTTTATCAAATGCTTATGTTTTAGTAGTCATCGTAATAACTCAGCCTAACATTTGATATAACTCAGCCGAAACTCAGCCTATAACTCAGCCTAACATTTGATATAACTCAGCCTAACCCTAATATCGTGTGTACATAACTCAATACTTTATAAAGTTACGTTGAAGCTTTTATAACCTAAACCTAGACTATCTGAATGGAAACTAATTGTTAAGATTTATGTTCTTTTTGAATTTGTGAGTGGTCACTCCAAAGAACTCGATACGTAAACCCTAAACCCAAATTTATGACATTCCCAAACCATGCCATAAGTCAGCCATTAGGTGCATATAAGTCAGCCGAAACGTACTAAACAAATCTCACGACGTTTCGTATTTTCGGCGGGAAAAAAAAAATAACCAAAATTTATTCAATTTTATCTCGCGACGTTTCATATTTCTATATATCTGTATATATATACCTTCTCGTAAACCTTGCCTCCCCCCATCACATTCTATCCTACACTGTTATCTCTCTTCTCTGTAATCTATCTGTTTCATATTCATTTTCGACATGTCGGTTGTCCCACACTGTAGTTCCAAGTTATTCAGCAGTGTCGATGCCATATTATACTCTGCTGATCGGGATCACCTCCCCGTTCTAAACCCTGGTTTTGTTATTATTGATAAAACAACCATCACGTGGTTCAAATTTTTACACGAGCTCTCGAAGGCGATCCCGAAGATTCTTCGAGAAGGATGGGTTCATGAGTGGCCGACTTACAGCTTCATTCCAGATTATTTTAAGGAACGATGGTTTCTTAAACTCGCTGTAAGCCAACACTAATATCTTTCTTTCCCGATCATTTTATCAACAACAATAATATTTCTCTTTTTTTTTGGGTAGCGGAAATACAGATGGGAACCGAGACACACTTTGACGATTTGGACACATTTTAATCTGGTGGCTAGAACTTTATTTCGAACTCAAATGCGCACGTTAAGGAGGATATGGGCGCATGGTGGCGAGAAGCCAGATTGGATAAACACTATTGTTTGGAAGAATCTGGTTGATATGTTTGAAGAGTTTGGCCCTGATAATTTTGGTTTTTGAATGTAATTTAGTTATGATACCCTTTAGTTATTTGTGTTTCATCTCTTTAAACCAGCCGTATCTTTTGTGTGTTTGCATGAATAAATCAACCGCATCTTTTGAGTTTTGGATGTATATATAAATCAGCCGTGTCGATGCTTTAAACTGACGAGTTATTTGTGTTTTGAATATTTAAACCAATAAGTCAGCCGCTTCTTTTCCACAAAACAGTCATAACTCAGCCGAAACACGAATTCGTCAATATTAAGTCAGCCGCTTCTCTTGTAGACAGAAGGCTGAATTAATTGATTTACAAGTCCGAAATTACTATGGCTTCATTTTTTATGCGATGGTCAAAAACGCATCAAAATTTACTTTTTTGGTTGATCAGTCAAGTCAGCATTTACTCAAAATATACGAACAATTGTTTATCTACTCAGTTACTGAAGAGTCGCTTTTGATATAACTCAGCCGAAACTTAGCCTATAACTCAGACTAAAATTTGATATAACTCAGCTGAAACTCAGCCTATAACTCAGCTAACATTAGATACGTCAGCCGTGTATTAAATATATTATAAGTCCGCCGTGTAGTTAGCCGTGAAGTTAACCTTAAGTTATACATTTTTAAATTTAAATAATATAGAATATATGATTTATTGTGGCGTCTCAATACGTAATCATAACAAAAATTAATACTCTTGAGACACTAATCTGACGAGCTATCTGGTGCTTCCTATATTATAGGTTAATGATTAATCTTTTGGGAACTAGGAGTTAGAGCATGTACAACGGAAAGAGACTTGATGAATCTCTAAAAAATAGTATTATATTCATTTTCATTATTTGTTTAAATTTTAAATTAATAGAAAAACGTGGATCCAATAGAAAATGAACATATGTTCGTGGAGGGTATGGCTAAAACTGTTTCTCAAATGAGAAACTTAAGAACCTCAATTCCCTTCTCTCTCCAACTTTTTATTATTTTATACTTTTTTATTTGATGAGAAACTGATGCTAGAGACTCCGTTGTACGTGCTCTTATGATTGAACTTTTAGGAACTCTAATAAATAAGTCAGCCTTAATACGATTACGTCACTAATAACTCAGTCATAACTATTCAGTAACCGAACAGTTTCAGTAACCCAACAGTTTTCGTTTTTTCTCTATAAACACTCAGTAACCGAACATTCGTTTTTATTAACTTTGAACTTGTTTTCTCCTTTTGCAATCTCAAATACAAGTTAGTTTTTCCTTGTTCTCCTAGTATATGTAATTCACGTTTTTGCAACTTGATTTGTTTATATGTTTACATTATATATTAACATCCTATTTTCGATATACATGCAACATCAATGGCAGAATCGAAGAAGATGATGAAACATCCAATAGAGGATGACCATGGAGCAAACGATGTTAAAAAGGCCAGAAGGGAAACCGAGGAGCATTACAAGTCGTTGCTCCTCTTGGTCAAGGAACAGATGAAAGCTAAATCTGAATTGCAAGATGCTATGATGGAAGTGAAATCTATTAATGCGAAAATGGATTTGCTTGAAGAAATTATGGGGAAGGAAAAGGTTGACTTATTTGTTGAGTTGGATGAACTTGCTCATAAACTCGTTGAAGCCGAAGAAAAGATGGCCAAAGTCGAAGTTCCAGAAATTGATTGGATGAAGCTTGGTGCAAAATATATGGCTGGCTAAATGTTTATCTAATGCTAATGCTTATGTTTATGTAATGCTTATTACTCAAATTTTTATGTATTTTTAGAACTCTGATGTTTATGTATTTTTCGAACTCTTATATAGAATTTGTTTATTTTATCATAACTCAGCCTAAATTTCATTTATAAGTCAGCCTAACCTTTGACATAACTCAGCCTAAAATTCATTTACGACTCAGCCGTATGAGACCCTTTAGTTAGTTTGTATTTTGAAAATTTAAACCAATAAGTCAGCCGCTTCTTTTGCAAAGCTGTCATAACTCAGCCGAAACACTAAGTCAGCCTTTACTCAAAATATACGAACAATTGTTTTTTCTACTCAGTCACCGAACAGTTGCTTTTCGTAACTACTCAGTAACCGAAGATGAAACGACCCGACCCAAAAATTTAAAAAATTTCTAATTAAAAACCTGGATTATCATTATCACAAACGATAATCCTCAACGGTCCAATCAAACATGCGGAATACATAACAATTAAATCAACTCAACAACACAACAATTTTAACGAATCCCATACTTCATTAAATTACTAACCAATTCAATCCAACAACCAATATCCAATAACACTAACACAGGGTTCCAGAATTTACTAGCAACCTAGCAATTCTATAAACAACACTAATTGAGACCCTAAATCATCTCTTCTTCCTCGCCACGATTCCACGATCACATTTTCTCTTTACCTGCAACACATGGCAAAAAGAGTTGCGTGAGTATTATCACAAATACTCAGCGACGCGGTCATCCCGTCTACGGGTTATTTAAGTATAGACATAACAATCAATAAAATACCAGGATGAGGATACAAGCAAACAACAAGAACAACCAACACGAACAAGTACAGGGACTCTGTGTCGATCGACACAACCTCTAGGTGTCGATCGGCATGACTCTGTACTGTGTCGATCGACACGACCACCCAGAATCGAGCCTATCCTCTCGTGGCACAATTCCAATCACATAACACACGAAAATAACAAATAACCGCATTCCATCAATTCCTATGCCCACACAACCCACGATCACGCACTCACCTCGAAGAATCGAAATGAGAATGGGACCAACGGTTACAAAATGACCCGCACACGACGAACCACTGGTCCAAAACAAAAACGGACAACTGTTCTGGAAACTAGACAGACACAGCTACGCGTCGGTATGCGCATTGCCTCCAGAATCCTTCTGGTTCGATCGGAAATCAACCCCGAAGCCGACTGATCGCAGACAACCTATCTGCACAGACCCATCGAGTTCAAACAGCCATAACTCAAAGAATAATCAACGAAAAGACAAAACCTTTTCGCCTACATCAAGAGCAGAGATCGGAGAACTTACCCACCAAGTTTCACCCCAATCCTCCTCGAATTGCCCAGCCGTTTGCCCTCTCAAACATCCGAACAGAAGCTGTCCTTCACCCTCAAACACACACAACTCACAACCTCTCTTGATTCTCTCTCAAATCCTCCTGTTCTTCTCAACAAAACGCGGCCAAACCTTCTATTTCTGCCTTATATACGAACCCTAGGGTTCCCTAAACCGGCCCACCAAACAGGACAATTAAATCGAACCTGTCGGTCCAATTTCACCCCGTGTCGATCGACATATGCGACCCGTGTTAATCGACATACGCGACCCGTGTCGATCGACATAACGCCCAAAACCCGACTTATCCGAAGTCCAAAACACACGTGTCGATCGATACACCACCCTATGTCGATCGACACCCACCAAAAATCCACTTTTTGGTTCAAGGGCGTTACAATTCTCCCCCACTAACGCTGATTTGACCTCGAATCACGTGACACCACCACACCACAGTCTCAACCACCTGACCCGCACCGGGCCAGTATCCTTCGAGATCACACTCGAATCCCACAACCCCACCTGCTAAGGCTAACACTCTCGCCTAAAATTCGACCAGATTCACCCGGAACACCAACGATGCACGCCCCATGGTCCGGATTAGGGATGCCCGATTGACCGTCCAACAATCAAACAAGAACATGTCCGACCAACCGTTGACCCCGCATTAGACCAAATGATCATACAACAATCAAACAAGAACATGTACGACCATCGGCGTAACATATGCTACCAGGATTGTCCGAACTGAATCCAGACTCCAGTAATAGCCCCAGACTCGACGTCTACAACACACCCTGGCCCTCAGCCAGCACCACTCGTGATCCCACTTGATCCCCGGGTTCCACTAGGCTCACACTAGCCTCATTGCACCGTCTCACCACGGCTGCAATCCTGACCCAACCCGGTCAGCACCACCTGGGATCCATTCCCGATCCCCGAAGTTCATCCAGTCTCATGCTTACAACCACATTACAGATACTATTGCTCATACTCATATCTATATACAACACTCCGCTCTCAGGATCGTCACCCTTTGAGCTCTCGAACTATATCATACCCCTCCACCTTCAGGACCGCCGTCCATCCAGCTCTCGGTATGCTCCAGCCCCTAACACCCTCAGGATACACAGTCCGTCAAGCTCGGCTGCAGAGGAATCACACATCCCCTGGAGAGGCTTCGGCCCCTCAAAGTATATGCAAGGGAACCACTTTCCCCCGGAGAGAACATCACTGTCCCCTCAAGTACACCCAGGAGACCCACGATCCCCTGGGGCAATCACTCTGTAACGTGCATCTTAGGCACGTGTCGACTGAAATCACCTCTCGTGGCCATACGAAACCACCCAAACACCAGGGTGTCTCACAGAGTCCATGGAAAAGATGATTCTAACTCACATAAAACCTCTTTTCCAGACTCCTCCTAGGAAATAGACAAGTTCTAACGCGCGTAGAGCTTACATTTCCAGCCACTCCTGGAACATGTACAGTCTCATTTCCAGCCACTCCTGGAACATGAACGATCTTACATTTCCAGCCACTCCTGGAACATGAACGATCTCATTTCTAGCCACTCCTAGAACATGAACTGTCTCATTTCTAGCCACTTCTGGAACATGAGCAAGCTCTAAGCGATCCTAGCCATCCTAGCTGATAGGCAAGCTCTAACTCACATAGAACTTCTACCGCTAGATAATCCTCCTAGAACATGGACAGCTCTAACTCACATAGAACTTCCAACTCACATGGAACTCTATCGCTAGCCTCCACATGACCTACCAGTCATCACAATCCATGACATCACCCGTCATACCATAAGAACTCACATCTTATAACACATTTAATAAGGAAAACTCATCTTATTAAATCTCAAAAATGTATACTCGTTACAACAACATCAAACGAAATACATAATCCCATAGCCACATGCTATACAGACTCTGAAAACTAGAAAGACACTCAAGCCACTGCTTGTTTCTCGAACCACTTCGAGAACTTCGTCTTCATCAACGCCTCTGGTTCCCAAGTCTTCTCCTCAATACCATCACAGTCCCACACGACTCTCACCAACGGTATACTCTTCCGACGCAGCACCTTGACTCTCTTCTCCAGAATCCTTACAGGCCTCGCTGCCAACGTCATGTTAGGCTGAAGATCCTCCGGAATCCTCGCCAACACCTCCTCAGACTCATGCAGACACTTCCGCAGCATTGAAACATGGAGGACCTTGTGAAAAGCCTTCATACTCTGAGGTAGCTCCAGTCTATAAGTCACCGGTCCGACCCGCTCCACAACCTTGAACGGACCCATAAACCTCGGACTCAGCTTATTCTCTGAAATGGATCTGTTAGGACCCCTCAACATCGCTGCCTTGAGATACACCATATGTCCCAGCTCAAACTCCAGCACCTTCCGTCTCCTATCTGCGTAACTCTTCCAGGTTCAGATGATCAGCCCAATGACCACCATAATCCAGTACACACATCCTCAGCAAATCCTCCAATGTCGGAATCGTCCTCTCAGACTGCCCATCCGTCTGAGGATGATACGCGGTACTCATATGCACCTTAGTGCCCATCTCAGACTGAAAAGCTCTCCAGAACTCTGAAGTAAACCTCGGATCCCTGTCTGACACAATATTCGCTGGCACCCCGTGCAGCCTCACTATCGCACGCACATACTTCCTAGCCAACACCACCGGTCCGTCGGTCTTCTTGATGGCCATAAAATGTGCTGACTTGGTCAGACGATCCACAATAACCCAAATCGCATCATATGTCCGCGACACTGGCAGTCCTGTCACGAGATCCATCGTGATCATATCCCACTTCCACTCCGAAATAGGTAAATTCTACAATAACTCGCTCGGGACCTGATGCTCAGCCTTCACCAGCTGACACACGTTGCACGCTGCAACCCAGCTAGCTACATCCCTCTTCATCCTGACCCAGTGATAATACCGCTTCAAGTCACGGTACATCTTGGTCGCTCCCGGATGAATCGATAACATGCTCGAATGAGCCTCCCTCAGGATCTCCCGCCGCAGATCCTCATCCTTGGGTACACAAACCCGCCCGTTCACCAGTATCATCCCACTCGTTGAGACCACATACCCTGAACTGGCCGCCTTAGAAGCATCAATCAATCCCTGATCCTTCTCCTGAGTAACTCAAATCATGCTCAACAAATCTGCCTGGTTAGCCGCCTCTAACCCCAACGGCTCCTGTGAGATCACACATAACCTCAACGTACTGATCTCGCTCACCAGAGCCTCCATATCTCGCTCCTGATCTGAAGCAACCCTCTTCCCACTCAACGCATCTGCAACCAGATTAGCCTTACCCGGATGGTACCCAATCTCCAGGTCATAGTCAGCGACTAACTTCATCCAGCGCCTCTGTCTCTGGTTCAGCTCTGGCTGAGTGAAGAAATACTTCAGACTCTTGTGGTTTGTGAATATCTGCACTTTCCCGCCATACAGATAAGACCTCCAGATCTTAAGTGCAAAGATAACTGCAGCCAACTCCAAATCATGGGTAGGGTAATTGCACTCATGCTTCCTCAACTGCCTCGAAGCATACGCAATAACCTTCCCCTGCTGCATCAACACACATCCCAGACCAACTCCTGAAGCATCTGTATACACCACATACGGCTCACCCGGCTTGGGTAACGCCAAAACCGGTGTACTAGTCAGCATTTCCTTCAACTTTCGAAAACTCTCCGCGCAAGCTGAAGACCACATAAAAGGAACATCCTTCCCCGTCAGCTTTGTCATAGGCTATGCCATACTCGCAGACCCCTTGACGAACCTCCGGTAATAATCCGCCAACCCGAGAAAACTCCTGATCTCGGTGGCACTCCTCGGTCTAGGCCAACCTCTGATAGCCTCAATCTTATCCGGATCTACAGAATCTCCCTCTACAGACACAACGTGGCCAAGAAAACTTATCTCTCGCTGCCAGAAACTGCACTTACTCAACTTCGTATACAGTTTCTGCTCCCGCAGCTTCTCCAAAACCAGCCTCAAATGCACCTCGTGCTCTTCCGGACTCCTCGAATATACCAGGATATCATCAATGAAGATGATCACAAACACGTCCAGATACCCCTGGAACACCCCGTTCATCAACCGCATTAACGCTGCTGGCGCATTCGTCAAACCAATTGGCATCACCACACTAGATCAACCCGCATGATCTCTGAGGTCCACATCTGGTCCTATGCTTATCCACACGTTTTCAGACATTCATTGCTCCTAACTCATCAATACACCCCTCATACTCTCAGGAACGCATCCTTTGAGCTCTCGGTATCTACAGGGGAACAACCATCCCCTCGAGAGAACAACCATCTCTCAGTATAACACAGGAGAACCACCATCCCCTAGTGAACTAACCACCTCCCTATGAGTTGTTCGGGTATCTACTCATACCCTAGAGCGATAAATTCTTAAACGTTCAATAAGCATCTCAGACCAGAGCTACCTCATGTAGTCCAAATCATAATATTCCCGGAAGTCGGCCTCACACCCAGATAAACCAACCTTCCAGACTCTCGCTCCAACACGTCCGTCCTTGATGACAATCCAGATGGACCCTATACCAATCCAACCCAATCCATAGCAAGGATGACATCGTACAACTCCACCGGACTAATGATCGGATCTGCTGGCATCAACTCTCCCGCCACCAGAATATCCACACCACGTGCCTGCCCGAAAGTAGCTAACGTTCGGCCACCCACAACCTTAACTACTCCCGGCTGTTTTTCCGGATCGCTCCGGGTTCCGTTGCCCTCCGCACACTCCGGAGTAATGAACCAATTCGCAGCTCCAGTATCAACCCACGTGGGACTCAAACTGCCCACTAATAAGATTCCCGCACAAATTCCCATGTGCCAAAGAACCTTAACACTTATCACAAGACACACAATTTCCAAAACAGGCTGGATTCAACACCCGAATCTCGCCACTCGTCCCTCCTAGGACAACTTCCAAGCTTGTGATCCATGCTCCCACATCCGAAGCATCCCGGACCACCCTGAACCCTCTGACTCGGTTCCGAAGTGCTCTCCCACTTCCTTTTCTGACCCTGCGTAGGCTTGCCGCCCCGGCTCGAAACCGCCTACTACTGAACTTTCTTCTGCTGCTGCTGCTGCACCGGTGGACCAACCACCACAACCTGCTCACTGAGGTCCTCCTCAATCTCCGCAGCAGTCTCAACCAGCTCCGCCCTCGTGGCAAACTTACTCGCCCTGCTCCCCCAAGGAACCTTCTCACCTGGGCCTGCTTGCCCTCCATGCCCCTCCAGCATGTACCAATAGCCGACTGAACTCCAAATCGAACTCTCTCGCAGTCTGACCTCCCTGAGTCAGGTTCAGAAACCTCGACTCCATCCTATCCACCGCCCCCTGCAGAAAATACTTGGCGGTAAACTCTGCCAATAAATCCTCCCAGACCATCTCGGCCTGCACCCTCCTGGTCTCGACGCCTCTCCACCAGAGATGCGCGTCACCATCCAGATAGTGAACCGCCAGGTCCACTCTGTATCCCTCAGGCCACCTGATCGAGCGAAAATTACGCTCCAATCTCTGCCGCCACTCATCGGCCTCCTTCGGCTTGACACCACCCGAGAAAAACCCGGTGCCAATCCTCTGCATCTGCTCCATCATCCTCAGATACGATGGAAGCTCCTCCGCAACCGCCACACCCGGCTGCACACCAGCCACTACCGGCTGCACACCAGCCACCACTGGCTGCACACCAGCCACTCCTGGCCGTAGACCAGTCCCACCTGGCTGAGCTCCCGGAGCTTGACCCGGAGCCGGTACCCCACCTGGTAACCGCTCTAGAATCAACTGTAGCAAACCCGCCAGACGATCATCTCGGTCTTGGGCCCCCCGCACCAACAGCTACCTCGGGACCCACACTGGCCCCACTAGCCCTCACATTGGCACTCGTAGCAGTCACACCCACATACCCCTCCTGAAACGCCTGCGAGTCTGCCATATGCTCCTGCGTGGTCTCCTGGGCCACACTCACGGCATCTGACTCACTCTAAAATCCTCGCCGACGCCCACCACGACCACCACGGCCACCACGACCCCTACGACCTCTGCCTCTAGCAACTCTAGCCATAACTTTGCACTCACAACAGATTACTAAGTACTAGAACAAAAACAGAAATCATACAACACTTGCCGTGGAATCTCATTGAAGGCTCGGAAGAGATGAACTAGGACTCCATACCCACACAACAATCAATTGACTAAATCACATAATCAATTAAATGTACCCGACCTAGAACCGCTAGGGCTCTGATACCAAACTGAAACGACCCGACCCAAAAATTTAAAAAATTTCTAATTAAAAACCTGGATTATCATTATCACAAAAGATAATCATCAACGGTCCAATCAAACATGCGGAATACATAACAATTAAATCAACTCAACAACACAACAATTTTAACGAATCCCATACTTCATTAAATTACTAACCAATTCAATCCAACAACCAATATCCAATAACACTAACACAGGGTTCCAGAATTTACTAGCAACCTAGCAATTCTATAAACAACACTAATTGAGACCCTAAATCATCTCTTCTTCCTCGCCACGATTCCACGATCACATTTTCTCTCTACCTGCAACACATGGCAAAAAGAGTTGCGTGAGTATTATCACAAATACTCAGCGACGCGGTCATCCCATCTACGGGTTATTTAAGTATAGACATAACAATCAATAAAATACCAGGATGAGGATACAAGCAAACAACAAGAACAACCAACAAGAACAAGTACATGGACTTTGTGTCGATCGACATAACCTCTAGGTGTCGATCAGCATGACTCTGTACTGTGTCGATCGACACACCACCCTGGTGTCGATCGACACGACCACCCAGAATCGAGCCTATCATCTCGTGGCTCGAATCCGTCGCGATTCATCGAGTCACCTGCACAATTCCAATCACAGAACACACGAAAGCAACAAATAACCACATTCCATCAATTCCTATGCCCACACAACCCACGATCACGCACTCACCTCGAAGAATCGAAATGAGAATGGGACCAACGGTTACAAAACGACTCTCACACGACGAACCACTGGTCCAAAACCAAAACGGACAACTGTTCTGGAAACTAGACAGACACAGCTACGTGTCGGTATGCGGATTGCCTCCAGAATCCTTCTGGTTCGATCGGAAATCAACCCCGACGCCGACTGATCGCAGACAACCTATCTGCACAGACCCATCGAGTTCAAACAGCCATAACTCGAAGAATAGTCAACGAAAAGACGAACCGTTTTCGCCTACATCAAGAGCAGAGATCGGAGAATTTACCCACCAAGTTTCACCCCAATCCTCCTCGAATTTCGGAGTCGTTTGCCCTCTCAAACTTCCGAACAGAAGCTGTCCTTCACCCTCAAACACACACAACTCACAACCTCTCTTGATTCTCTCTCAAATCCTCCTGTTCTTCTCAACAAAATGCGGCCACACCTTCTGTTTCTGCCTTATATATTGAACCCTAGGGTTCCCTAAACTGGCCCACCAAACCGGATAATTAAATCGAACCTGTCGGTCCAATTTCACCCCGTGTCGATCGACATACGCGACCCGTGTCGATCGACATAACGCCCAAAACCCGACTTATCCGAAGTCCAAAACACACATGTCGATCGATACACAACCCTATGTCGATCGACACCCACCAAAAGTCCACTTTTTGGTTCACGGGCGTTACAGAAGAGTCGCTATTTTTCTTTTTTTTAATATATAAATACCATTTAAACACTCATTAACCAATCATAAACCCTACTAGTTTTTCTACTCAGTTACCGACCAGTTGTTTAGATTAAAGGCTGACTAACACATAAGTCAGCCTTTACCATCTGTTTAGATTTTCATTAACTTTATATCTCTAGAGAAATCCACTTTGTAATGGAAGTATTCCCTCTTACAGCACTACCTGAAGAAATCCAAGCCTTAGTGGCCGAATGTGTGGCCGCTAACTCTGTTGCAGATCTATATAGATTGAGAGCAACATGCAAGTATATGAAGGAACTAACAGACTGGCCCGGAGTGTACGCATCTATAGATGTGTTTACCTTCCCTTCGTACACACATCTATCTAGCTTGGTGATGCAAGTTTGCTACGCTAATGGAAACCCGAGTACACTGTTCTTAGAGGGTGTACAGAAGTTCTTCACGTTCGACCTCCAAGATGAAGGAATTGCTTTGATTAAGAGAGCAGCAGATGCAGGATTCGAGCGTGCTTTGTACACATATGCAATGACGCGCAAGGTATTTTGGAATACTGAGGAGTATTTATCTCTTTTCACAAGGGAATCTGTTCAGAGGATAGACAAGATTGTTAGATCTCTAGACTGGGGTTGGGGAACGTCTCACACTGATGCGTTTCTAACGAAGAAGTATGAGTTCATGTCAACGGAAAAAACCTTGTTCTATAATTGCACATGTACTCCATTGATGGACCGAGATTGGGATCTTTGGTTCATTGAAGATAGTAAGGATAACAATTTGTGTGACCGATGCTTTTGGATCAAAGAGTTAGGTCTTTTTTTACCGTGATTTTATGCCGATTATATATTGGCCAGACAATAGGCTTTGGATGTTGTAATATAAACTATTGTTTCCTCCCTTACAATGTAATTCAGATCAGTTATGTATTTTTGGTAATCTAATCCTTTGTTTCTTTGTTTATGACTTCATGTTAAATATAATTCAGCCGTGTAGTAAATATAAGTCAGCCGTGTAGTATATAAAAGTCAGCCGTATTTTAAATATAATTCAGCCACTTATGTTTATGTAATAAGTCAGCCTAAACTTCGTTTATGACTAAGCCTAACCTTTAACATAACTCAGCCTAAACTTCGTTTTTAACGCAGCCTAACCTTTAACATAACTCCGCCTAACCTTTAACATAACTCAGCCTAAACTTCGTTTTTAACTCAGCCTAACCTTTAACATAACTCAGCCTAACCTTTGACACGCATGAGATAAGTCAGCCGTTTTTAAAATATAAGTCAGACGTTTAGTTTCCATAAGTTTAGCCGTGTATTTAAAATAAGTTTGCCGTGTAGTTAGTACGTAATCGTATTACACACGCGTTTAGTATTCTCGAGACGCTATACTGACAGTTATATGGTTCCCTATACTAGGAGTAATGATTAATCTTTTGAGAACTCTAATCTTTTTTAAATATTCAACTAAAAACTTAAATGCCTTGTCGTTAGTTTTCAATGTTTTTGAACACAACTTACAATGTTTAGTCAACTAACATTTATTAGTGTAATCTTTCTGTATGAACCATGTAAGTAAGAGGAGGATTACGAACAGCACTCATAAACTTAAGAGGAGGATTACGAACAGCACTCATAAACTTAGGGTTTTCTTATCTTTGAAGCTCCTTTTCCAACTTCCATAATGGCGGATCAAGTATGTAAATCTCCTACAAACTCACATTTTTTTCAACCTCTTCTTCCAGGCTTCTACTTCCACCTCGTATGTAATCTCCCTTCTTCCCTCCATCTTTCTCTCTCTCTCTATATATATATATATATATATATATCTCAATGTCTTGGTTGCAGAGCATTCCGGAAAAGTTCTTCTTGAAATACATAGAAGGAAGAAACAAAAGAAATATGATGGAGCTTAAGTCGGACGCGTCTGAGAAAACATGGAAGGTGAAGATGGAAGGTCGGAGACTCACCTTTGGATGGAAAGAGTTCGCATTTGCTCATGATTTCCGAGTCGGAGACTTCGTCATTTTCAGACACGAAGGAGAATTTTTGTTCCACATCACTGGTCTTGGACCTAATTGCTGTGAGATTCAATATGTACAGTCTAGCAACAACGTCGATGATGATGATGATGTGGAGGGGGAGGAGGAGGAGGAGGAGGAGGACAAAGAGAAGAAGAGAGAAACCGGTGAGAATAGTCAAAGTGAAAACCGATTTGTGACAATAACTGTCACACCAGCTAGTCTCAAAGATTCTAGACTTGTAAGTTTAAGTAAACTCTCTTGAAGAAATTTTGTTATTCAATTTTTGTCGTTATTGATGCTTTGTCAAGAGCTTATTGTCTCTTTCTTATGCAGCATATTCCACTGAGCTTCACTAGGGCTCACCAGATGGAAAAAGCAGGAGGGAAGGAGATTACTCTTTTGGACCAGCATGGAGTAGAGTGGCCAGTGTATCTATGCGTGCCAGACATACGGATGAGGTTGCGCTTTGGTTCAGGGATTAGAGAATTCTTCAAGGCTATTGGTGTTAAGGCGTACGAATCTTTTGTGCTGGAGTTGGTTTAGGAAGACAAAGCATCTCCTTCTATGCTCAAGTTCTGCTCCAAGATCGAGGCATGATGCCTCTTTTTTTTTTTATGGAACTTTGTGTGTTTTTTTTTTTTGATGAAACTATATTGCTTGTTTTTTTTTCTTTTGGATGAAACTAAAGCTTTTTTTTCTTCAACCGTATAAAGTATTAAAAGTGCCATACCCTAAACTCGAGATAAATAATTTTGAGGTATAGGTTCTCTTTCGATATATAAGTCATATTGAACGTGCCTTAAGTCAGCCATTAGGTGCATATAAGTCAGCCGTGCAACATGTAATTTATCTCGCGACGATTCATATTTCGGCGGAAAAAAAATATATTTATTTATTCAATTTTATCTCGCGACGTTAAGTGCATATAAGTCAGCCGAAATGTGTAATTTATCTCGCGACGATTCGTATTTCGGCTGGAAAAAAAACATTACTTATTCAATTTTAACATGCGATGTTTCGTATTCTCGAGATGTTATACTGACATATATATGGCTCCATATACTACGAGTAATGATTAATCTTTTGGGAACTCTAATTTCTTTTGGGAACTCTAATTTTTTTAAAAATATTACGCGTTTGGACGAGTTACCATCTTCGTCTTCTAAAATTTCGAAAGAAAATGACTTCCTCATCTAACCCAATCTCATTGTCGTTTATTGACAATCAGCTGTATTGTAATCATAAGTCAGTCATTTATTGACAATAATTCAATCTTTACGGCTGATTTATCGCATTAACAAAAACACAAATCCATACATATCCAAACAACACTTTTAAATCGGACAAGTTTTTGCATTATGCCCAGGCTGTTTACAACGAGAACATGCGTGTCGTTTCCTATGACGTTTGTTCTCAAGGGCAACTTCTAAAGCATATTTCATCCTACTTTTCTTAGGCCTTTCTGGTTGTTGACGAACAAGCGGGGGCAAACACGGTTGGTTAGCAACGTTATTTGGAACTTGGAGCGCTGAATCTATGGGCATGATCGACTCAGTGTATGCGTTTACCAAATAACTGCTGTTGTAGTAAGGACTGCACAAGGATATACGACAAATTTTCCTGTCCTCGGCAGCTGCGATTGCATGCACGCATGGTAATTTCTCGTGTTCAAAACGCCGACATGTACTTTTTCTTGTTTCCAAATTCACAATATGCAAAGACGATCCATATGTAACTTCCGTGTGATAAGGATCAATCCTTTGTACTGTCATAAGTCTGGCGGCAATGACACGACCCTATTTATAATACATAAAAAATTATTAAAACATTACGGCTGGGTTATGGACCAATAACGACTGACTTATGAACTACAATGGCTGACTTATCATAAAGGCTGGATTATGGAACAATAACGACTGACTTATGAACTGCAATGGCTGACTTACATGTATTAGTTTCTCGACACCACGCGAAAGCGTGGTTGGCTGCGATTTCTCATGCTCTCTCCGTTCTTCAAACCATCTGGTCATCATAACCCGTATCGATTCTAATAGTCGAACAATGTGAAGACTTCTAGCATTTGACAGTGCTCTGTTCATTGATTCCGCTATGTTCGTAGTCATCAAATTGTACCTTTGGCCCGGGAAATGAACACACGCCCACAGTCGGACATCAGCTCTTTGGAGGTAGTCATGAAGTTCAGGATTAATCGCTTCAATCTCCTCGAACCTTGTATTAAAGTCAGAAACCCTAAAAAAATTTGCCGCTTTCTTCACCAGACGAAAGACATCTTTTCCCTTGTACTGTTGCAAAATGTTCTTATATAAATGGTAAGTGCAAATTCCACGAGAAGTCAACGAAAATACATTTCCAATTGCTTTTCCTATCGAATTATGCCTGTCCGAGATAATCGCAAGAGCCTCATCGTCAGGAATCAAAATTTTTAGTTGCGTAAAAAACCAGTGCTATGAATCAACATTTTTAGTGTCAACCACACAGAAGGCTATTGGGAAAATCTGAAAGTTACAATCCTGAGCTAGTGCTGTGAGAAGTGTCCCTTTGTATTTACCGTTAAGAAATGTACCGTCGACAATGACAACTTTGCGCATGAAAGGAAACCCATTTATGCTCGCACCAAACGCAAGGAACACATACATGAATCTTCCATATTCATCAATTTGAAGACGCGTAACTGTACCCGGATTTGCCCTTCTTATCATATATAGGTAAGGAGGCAAGTCTTCAAACCCACACTCAGGAGTTCCCATATCGATTTCCCTTGCAAATTTTAGCGTCCTATGTGATTTCCAATAATCCATCTGTCCACACGGAAAACGTAAAGTACAAGTAAGAAAATCAGGTGTAATAAACAAATAAGTCAGCCGCAACTTACCAATAAATCAGCTAAAATAGAAGTCAGTCGCAACGTACAAATAAATAAGCTGTAATATACAAATAAGTCAGCCAAAACGTACTAAAAAATCAGCTGAAATAGAAGTCAGTCGCAACGTACTAATAAATCAGCTGTAATATACAAATAAGTCAGCCAAAACGTACTAAAAATCAGCTGTACTATACAAATAAGTCAGCTGCAACGTACTAGTAATTACCTTTACACCAAAATGCTTATTGATAGTTATTCCAACACTCTTAGGTCGAACAGACGGACCAACGTCGCCGAGATACTCCCTGTACAACTGGCCTAAAATATCTGGTGTTGCTTGTCGAGATCGATTAGAACGCTCAGTTACAGAACATGTATGCTCCGAATCGTAAATACGAACATAAAATGCCGGTAATTCCCCTTGTGTAGAAGCACAAACTCTCCAGAGACATCCATCAACCAAACACTTAACAATGAGTGTGTCCAAATTGGATACGTCTACATCAAAATCAAATTGATCTCTCACCGTAAGAAGTTTCAGTCGTTTCTCCAAATCGGCTTTACTCTCGTATCGTTGCCGTACCGCGAGGTTTAGCGAAGACATCTCCAACCTTAGAACCTCTGGATTCCTTTCTGATCCTCTCACCGACATGTTGTGAGCTCTCTTCTTAGGCGGTAGGGTCGGTGAATCTTTGTCTTGTGTTGGAGACTCACCGTATTAACTGAAGTTATCATCTTCAGATGAAGCACCATCCGAGTCGTCGAACATATCAAATCGGCTTTCAAATTCATCATCTTCTTCGTCTTGTTTACCTACTTCGGATTCTCCGCCTACTTCGGATTCTCCGCCTACTTCGTATTCTTCACCTTCCATTTTACTTGCGCAATCCATGTCTTCATCGTCGCGTTTATCTTCGTATTTTGTTTCACCACCAGGACAATTATCATTACTGAAACCACCGTAACCGAATAACCTTTTCTTCTGCTCTCTCACTTCGTCATTCCGACTAATTTGGCTCTCCTTTTTCTCCGTAATCTCTACACAGAGACGTATCTGTTCGAATTTCCTTAGGCTTAGAAAACCTATCATCTGTCGAGTATTGGAGACGTAAACTGGTGGAGTATCGTGCACCATTGTATTCAAAGTTTTATTCGAGAACATGTAGCTCAGCTGAATCTTATGGCTCGACTCGTTCAATCCGTAATCATCGAGTACAGACTTCACAAGTTTGTCGTGTGTTGTTTCATCATTTAAATACAGAACTCTACACCCTCCACCGTCGGCGTTGAATAAGTATCTGTTTTTCTTGACCCAGT
This sequence comes from Arabis hirsuta, assembly GCA_964056655.1. Lineage (NCBI taxonomy): Eukaryota > Viridiplantae > Streptophyta > Magnoliopsida > Brassicales > Brassicaceae > Arabis > Arabis hirsuta. The sequence goes on along the minus strand of OZ053298.1, from coordinate 33,767,870 downwards.
TACCGGAAACAATAATTACCGGATCCATAAGATCTCGAACAAAGATCAATGAAAAAAAAATAATGAGGAAGAAGACGATTAAGTTTCTGGGTATCAGATGATAAAGAAGATAAATAGATGAAGAAGAAGAAGAAGACACAGCGTCACAACATAAAACTCTAACAATGAAATGGAAAATGACATGGAAAATAGGAGCTTATAACATGGAAAATCGGATTTGATGTCATTAATTTTTTGCTTATATGGCAAGTGAGCCACAAAATGAAAACGTAAATCAGCCTAACTAAATCAGTCATCAAATGCATATGTAAGTCAGTTGCTACGGGAATACTATTTCAGTAATAAAAACAACAAAAATCGGGTTCGGAAAGAGGCCATAAAAGGGCGCAGATCAGCTAAAAAATATTATGTCAGCTGTATCGTCCAATAAATCAGCCGTCAAATGAATGCTATTGTAGTAATTAATCTTTCACTAATAAATCAGACGTAATATGGCCGAGTTTACTATTAATCAAGCTAAACACGGCTGATTTACGTTAATTATACTTAAATCAGCTGTAACAATCTTTCATAGGTCAGCCGTCCGTTTAGTAACACAGCCAGTCGATGATCATTCCGTCATCGCGAGAAACATATCTCAACCAGCCGATGTACAAATCAGCCGTCATATATGTACGTAAGTCAGCCATTAGCTCATAAATCAGGCAGATTTTTTAAAACTCAGCCGTCAGATAAATCTTAAGTCAGCCAGAAGATCTTAAATCAGCCACGTTTTGTAAGTCAGCCGTATCATTTGACTTATTTGTATATGTAAATCAGTCAATTTTTTAAGTCAGCCACATCGTATATATAACTCAGCCGTCAATACCGCCGTAATGCTTTACGGCTGAGTTCATTAATACACGTCAGCGATTTCCTATGTGGCACCGGATTTTATCTGACGTGGCACTCAAAAGTAATGGCATTCTTGTAATTAGGTTTTTTGTCATAACATAATTACAAGGGTACGCTGGACATTTAAAATAAATCAGTAATAAAAAAAAGTTTTGTATACTTCTAGTAATATTACCTAATTTATGTGCCGTTTAAGTTAAGTTCCCTTTTATCTATCTATGCATTTTTCAGGATTTTACAAAAAGTTTTTAAAATACAAACAAATGTGTTTTTGAGAAAAACGATGAAAAAGAGATCGAACATGACTTGTTCTGTTCATGGAATGACTGGAGCTCTATATCAACCCGGACATTTTTGAAATTTGGTATACACGAAGGAGACAGTCTTATGAAGCTATAGGAAAAAGAAGAAAATTATTTGCTATTACGGTTAGCAAGTTATGACCGATTGAACAAAACCGTCAAGGAAGGTTACGAAGTCGCAACTTCAAGCTTTTTCACAGTTCAAGCCACCACGAACCAGGCAACAATATCCATAGCATTGGAAAGATCTCGTTCTCATCAATACTTAGCATCTTTCGGATCTTAATTCCGATGTGTATAGACAAAAAAAAAGCTCGACGAAAAATCGCGTGGACCGCGACACGATACCCTTACCGCGACACGACGCCATACCGGACACGATATGGACCTGTGTCTGCGCCTGGTATCGCGTCTCGATCACCCCGCGACACGAGTGCTCGAATATCGGTCACCCGTATCGATCGTGTTTCGTGACCGATACACGACACGATATGCCCCGTCCCGCGACACGATCACCCGACCCACGACACAAGCACACGACCTGCAACATGATGAAACCTTCCCGCAACACCATGAATCCTTCCCGCGACAAGATGTTGGTCAGTCACACCGCCCGGTACCCGGACTGGTACGCGTCCATTTCCCGCGACACGACATGAGCCTTACCGCAACACGAGGAAAACTTTCCCACGACACGACGAGGCAGTCTTACCGCGACACGACGCAACCTTACCGCGACGCTATGACTCGACCTTTTAGTCCCGATTTCGGATCGCGGTACCGACCAATATTCGGACTGGTACGCGACCCTTCCCGCGACACCGTCCCGCGTCCTGTCCCGTCCTGATCCATGCCGCATCTCGACCCGTCCTGTCCCTTCGTCCCGCGACCCACATCCCGCGACACAACGCATCTCGATATCAGTCAACCGACCCGACCGATATCCCAACCCCGATCCATCCCGTCTCGACCGCTCCAACCTTACCCGCGACCCACACCTTCCCGAACCATCCCGTAACACGTCGCGACACGATGCCGGACCACCCTGCCGACCAGTACCACGACCGGTACTGCCTTGACCCGTGACTCCAACTCCACCAATCACCGTCTCGTGCTGAACCACCTTGGACCCGAGCCACGTCTTGAACCATCCTTGACTGCGACTAGCCACACGACACCTAGACCGGTTTTGGCCAAACCGCGTCCCCATCAACCACCACGACTAACCGGAGTCACGAGCCATGGGCCACCGAACCACCGAACCGACCACCTAACTGTTTGGTCCTCTGAGGTTAATTTTTCCTTTTTCACTCTTTTAATTATTTTAAAATCATTTTTTCACACATAATATTTTAAGAACCAATTTATTTTTGCATATTCCATGATTATTTAACTAAAAATTCTTTGTTTCATGAATTTTTGCATTAATAATTACAATATTGGTTAGATTTAAATGGTTTTAAACATGACTTTCACAACTTTACATATTCATTCATTGATTTCACCTATATTGGATTCATTATTTTGATTTCTTTTTGTTTAATATCTATTTTTCATTCCCTTGGACTTGAAATTCAATACAATTGTATTGAAGACTTTGGTCCAGGATGAATTTAACGAGTGATTTCAAGAGGTTTTGCAAGGATATATTGCTCTTCAACATGATTTTCAAGAGATTTCATTGTGGACGCACAATTCAATCGTCTTCCAAATTATCCACCATTTGAATGAGATGTGATAAAAAGAGAAGACATTGGAAATACAAAGCATGGTTTTGATTCATACAGGATACCCAATGCTAAAAAAGCAACGAAGATCTAAGATTGATCGCGACAACCTCAGATTTTTGCCGGAAATATCTACAGCTCACCGGTACTATCATTCTATTCTCTAGCTTTTAAATTCTTCTTTCAAATAAATTTTCATCATTACTCCCTTAATTTATTTTAATTTTACACCGGGGACGGTGTAAGTTAAGTCTGGGGGGATTGTTGTTACTAACACGTTTGTTAGTGTTTGGTTTTTATGTTTTTAAAAGGATTTTTCAAAATTTAATTTAAAAAAAAAATCATTTTAAATAATAAGATAGGAATTATGATACTTTCCTAGGATTGACGTTTTGATTTCGAAGACTATGTAACAATTGTTGCAGGGTTTGATCATGACAATCGATTCAGAAACCTCATGATGGAACTTCCGTCCAGAAAATTTCTACTTGCACTTGTTTTGATGGATATGATTTTGACTCTTTATTTGGACTACTAATATGGTTTTTGATTATTTCTTATTAAGGATGTTAGATCAAGGGAAACGAATCACACATTCATGATATCTTATCCTCTTTTACCACTCTTTGTTGTCCTAAATGGCCAACTCATCTTTAGTTGGTACCCTACCTAAAACCCTTTACCTTCTTTCAAACCCCATGCATTTTCTTTTAGTTTCATACTTGCAGATATGTGCAAAAACGTCGGAGAGAAAAGGATCGACGCAATATTCCAATTACTAAGAGATGCGACGATTTGGTAAAGAATGGTGGAGTACAAAAGAACAAATTACAAAGAGCTTGGCCGTTCCTTGGATGTGTAAAACATGGTAACAATTCGTGCCTATACTTGATTTATATCAAAGAGATACCGTTTTCCCCCTTTCAAAAGAGAGAAAATAAAAAAAAATAAAAAAAAATAAAAAAAGAAAAGAAAAAAAAGAAAAAATCTAAGGGAAAAGAAAACGGTTGTCTAAGAGTCTTATGGCCAAAAAATACCCAAGGAATGTCATGATACAAAAGAAGAGACGAGTACAAGAGATTTCAAGTGATTCCCGGAGAAAAATCTAAGTTTGGGGGAGAAAGACGTGAAGAAGTGGTTGGGAAATTGTGGACATCAATAGGTCCATTCTCTCTTGCGATTTTTCATAATATCTCGCACTCGAAGTCTATGGTAACCCTAAACACTTTTAACCTCACCACTAAAATCAGCCTTTTCCAATACCTAGCCCATTTTCCTTGAATGATATTCTTGATGAGAAGTTGTCATTAAGTCTAAGAGAGTAGAAAGAGTCAATTGAGTTGAAGTTGAGATTTTTGCAGGGATAGAGATTTAGAGTATGGACATTTTGCGAATTCGTGATGGAAAAAGATGACAACGTCTATGAGCTAATTTTGTTTCATGTGGATTACAGGTTTAGAAGTTGATGCAACGGTTCCAAAGGATATGTGAGTTTCTCCGAATTTCAAACCTCTTCTCAATTCTTGACGATTGTTTGCTTGAGGACAAGCAAAAGATAAGTCTGGGGGAGTTGATATACCCTATATTTTATCACTTTTTCTATCTATTTTAGTATGGTTTTTATATATATTAATAAAGCTTTTGGACCAAAAGAGGTAGTTTTCTCGTATATGTAGATTTTAAGGTCTTAACATGTTTTATCATCAAAAAGATGTAAAATGGAGCAAAAGGAGTGTCATCTATGATTGTAGCTACTTATCCAAGTCAAAGGAACCAAGCCAATCATTTTATCTTGAAGATAATGCACGTTCTCCTACTGGACAGAACATATACGCCAGAAGTTTGCTGATTAACGGAGGATAAAATCAGTTTAGAATTCAATGAAACTTGGTCTGGAGATAGCCCTTTGAGTTAGCTTTCCAATGGAGTTGGAATGTCATCAATTGGAGCTGTACTTTGGAAGATACAGCCGAAACACTGAGGACATGTCAAACTGCATTCGAAGTGAAGTTCTTGCAAAATGGAGCCAAGCACCGGGCCTGCCCATGGGCCGATATCCAGACTTTTTCCGATCTTCTAGAAGAGTCATGGAAGCTTCCAATACCGGTCACGCAACCCGTCCGTTATTTGGACCGAAATTGCCTCAGTTTCGAATAAAAAAACGTATTTGCCCGGAGAAACCCTAGCCGACTTAAGCCTCCTTAAACCCCTATATATACTTGCTTTTAGCCTCTCTAGGAACTCAAGTACCCGGACTTAACAGCCTAAATCAATATCTAAACAATGTATTTCGTTTTTCTCTTGTTCTTCATTCATATTTGATTCTAGAAGCCTTTAAGGATAGATTCACTTTGCCCTATTGCAAAGAGATGAGATCTAACCCCTTACGCTTAGATAGATCAACAAATTATACTGTCTATGTGCTTTACTCTTGCTGATACGTGTTGCAAAACATGTTAGAGTTATAGCTTTGATTTGATTTCTCTGCACTTTCTTAATTATATGTGCTCCCTCTCCTGGAGCGGATGCTCCTTATTTTCATAATCTTCAAAAAGATCCAGATTCCCTCCTTTTTCGCCAAGTCCCATTGCAAGTTTCAATCCTCCATTCCAGCTGCTTTTAGACATAGAATGACTTAGAATAGAATGAAAGACTCGATAAAAATCTACAAAACAAAGGTTAGAATGCGCCAAAAACGTATTATATCATTTGCCGACAGAAAGAGGGATATACACCAATCTAGCTTTATTAGTAACCACACTTGTTAGACTCCACCACGCTCATTCACACAGTGATAACATATTCCCTCAGTTTCAAAATATAAGTTATTTTGGAGGTTTATTATGTTTCAAAATATAAGTTGTTTTGATAATCCTAGGTACCTTTTAACTTTTTGACTATTGTGTGATCAATAGTATTTTACAGTCACTTTTTTCATGAGCAATAATCCGAAACACTCTGGTCAGTAAAAATGTATTCTCAAATACTCTTGTTGATATATTATTTTCATTTTGAATTATTTTTAAATTCTGAAAGTGACAAAAATCATGAAAAACCAGCAAAGTCTCCGTATTTACAGACCCAACCACAGTTTGGATCAAGATCCGAAAGAATCGGGTCGGATCAAGGCAGTATACATTAAAATCGGGTCGGAGCAAGGCAAACAAAAATTGATTTTTGCTGATCAGTTAGCGATTCGCACTAGCGGTTGTAATCGTAGTAGGAAATCAAAATCAAAATTGACAGCTTTGTTCGATCTCCGTTCAGTTGTAATCGAAGTAGGAATGGTTCGCCGTACTAAGAGATCTAAAAACCCAAAAAAGGGACCGTATTCAGGACCATTGTAACACCCGTGAACCAAAAAGTGGAATTTTGGTGGGTGTGTCGATCGACACAGAGGTGTATGTCGATCGACACGGGTTGAAATTAGACCGACAGGTTCGATTTAATGGTCCGGTTTGGTGGGCCGGTTTAGGGAACCCTAGGGTTCGATATATAAGGCAGAAACAGAAGGTTTGGCCGCATTTTGTTGAGAAGAACAGAAGGATTTGAGAGAGAATCAAGAGAGGTTGTGAGTTGTGTGTGTTTGAGGGTGAAGGACAGCTTCTGTTCGGAAGTTTGAGAGGGCAAACGACTCGGAAATTCGAGGAGGATTGGGGTGAAACTTGGTGGGTAAGTTCTCCGATCTCTGCTCTTGATGTAGGCGAAAACGGTTCGTCTTTTCGTTGATTATTTTTCGAGTTATGGCTGTTTGAACTCGATGGGTCTGTGCAGATAGGTTGTCTGCGATCAGTCGGCTTCAGGGTTGATTTCCGACCGAACCAGAAGGATCCTGGAGGCGATCCGCATACCGACGCGTAGCTGTGTCTGTCTAGTTTCCAGAACAGTCGTCCGTTTTGGTTGTGGACCAGTGGTTCGTTGTGTGCGAGTCGTTTTGTAACCGTTGGTCCCATTCTCATTTCGATTCTTCGAGGTGAGTGCGTGATCGTGGGTTGTGTGGGCATAGGAATTGATGGAATGCGGTTGTTTGTTGTTTTCGTGTGTTCTGTGATTGGAATTGTGCAGGTGACTCGATGAATCGCGACGGATTCGAGCCACGAGAGGATAGGCTCGATTCTGGGTGGTCGTGTCGATCGACACCAGGGTGGTGTGTCGATCGACACAGTACAGAGTCATGCCGATCGACACCTAGAGGTTGTGTCGATCGACACAGAGTCCCTGTACTTGTTCGTGTTGGTTGTTTTTGTTGTTTGCTTGTATGCTCATCCTGGTATTTTATTGATTGTTATGTCTATACTTAATTAACCCGTAGACGGGATGACCGCGTCGCTGAGTATTTATGATAATACTCACGTAATTCTTTTTGCCATGTGTTGCAGGTAAAGAGAAAATGTGATCGTGGAATCGTGGCGAAGAAGAAGAGATGATTTAGGGTCTCAATTAGTGTTGTTTATAGAATTGCTAGGTTGCTAGTAAATTTTGGAACCCTGTGTTAGTGTTATTGGATATTGGTTGTTGGATTGAATTGGTTAGTAATTTAATGAAGTATGGTATTCGTTAAAATTGTTATGTTGTTGAGTTGATTAATTGTTATGTATTTCGCATGTTTGGTTGGACCGTTGAGGATTATCGTTTGTGATAATGATAATCCAGGTTTTTAATTAGAAATTTTTTTAAATTTTTGGGTCGGGTCGTTTCAGTTTGGTATCAGAGCCCTAGCGGTTCTAGGGTGGTACGATTGATTGATTAGGATTTAATTGATTGATTGTTGTGTGGGTATGGAGTCTTAGATCATCTCTTCCGAACCTTCAATGAGATTCCACGGTAAGTGTTTTATGACTTCTGTGTTTTTCTAGTACTTAGTAGTCTGCTGTGAGTGCAGAGTGATGGCTAGAGTAGCTAGAGGCAGAGGTCGTGGGGGTCGAGGTGGTCGTGGTGTGCGCGGGCGAGGACTGCAGGTTGAGTCTGATGCCGCGAGTGTGGCCCAGGAGACCACGCAGGAGCAGGTGGCGGACTCGCAGGCGTTTCAGGAGGGGTCTGTGGGTGAGACTTCTACGGGTGCCAGCGTGAGGGCTGGTGGGGCCAGTGTGGGTCCCGAGGTAGCTGGTGGTGCGGGGGCCCGGGTGGGGGTGCTCCCGTAGGTGTGGCCCAAGACTGAGATGATTGCCTGGCGCGTTTGCTGCAGTTGATTCTGGAGCGGTTACCAGGTGGGGTACCGGCTCCGGGTCTGGCTCCGGGAGTTCAGCCAGGTGGGGCTGGTGTATAGCCAGTGGTGGCTGGGGTTCAGCCGATAGTGGCTGGTGTGCAGCCAGGTGTGGCGGTTGCGGAGGAACTTCCATCCTACCTGAGGATGATGGAGCAGATGCAGAGGATTGGCACCGGGTTTTTCTCGGGTGGTGCCAAGCCTGAGGAGGCCGATGAGTGGCAGCGGAGATTGGAGCGAAACTTTCGCTCTATCGGGTGTCCGGAGGGATACCGGGTCGATCTGGCGGTTTATTATTTGGATGGTGACGCACATCTCTGGTGGAGAGGCGTCGAGATTAGGCGGGTTCAGGCCGAGATGGCTTGGGAGGATTTCTTGGCTGAGTTTAATGCCAAGTATTTCCCGCAGGAGGCGGTGGACCGGATGGAGTCGAGGTTTCTGAACCTGACTCAGGGAGATCGGACGGTGAGGGAGTTTGATCTGGTGTTCAGCCGAATCCTGGTACATGCTGGTAGGAGCATTGAATGCGAGCAGGCCTAGGTGAGGAGGTTCCTCGGGGGACTTCGTACCGAGCTGAGGACTCGCTGCAGGGCGAGTAAGTTCGTCATGAGGGCGGAGCTGGTGGAGACTGCGGCTGCGATTGAGGAGGACCTCAGGGAGCAGGTGGTGGTGGTTAGTCCACCGGTGCAGCAGCAGCAGCAGCAGTTGAGGAGATCTCAGCAGCAGACGGGATCGGGCAGGGGTGGCAAGCTTTTTCAGGGTTAGAAGAGGAAGTGGGAGAGCACTTCCGGGGCCAGTCAGGGTGGACAGAGTGGTCCAGGATGTTTCGGGTGCGGGAGCTTGGGTCACAAGGTGGCCAGTTGTCCGCAGAGGAGTGCAGCACAGAGTGCTCAGGTGTGATATCACTGCAGGGAGCGTGGCACATTAAGCCCAAGTGTCCGAAGCTGCAGCAGATGGCAGTAGCGGCAGTGCAGCCGTTGGCGGTTCAGCCTTTGGCATAGATTGCAGCGGTGCTGCGGGTTTTCACGTCGGCAGAGGCGGGCGGCTCTAGCGCCAGACCAATCACAAGTATAATTCAGACTTGCCTTTGTAAATTTTTGGGTCAAATCTTGTGGTGATTAAAGTAGTCTGTTAGATAAATGTGTGTTTGCGCTAGAGTGTCGGGTCTTAATGCACATGGGATTGTGCAGGGACCTTAGTTGTGGGCGGATGTGAGTCCCACGTGTTGTTCGATTCGGGAGCTACAAATAGCTTCATTACTCCAGAGTGTGCGGGGGGCAGCGGGATCTAGAGTGATTCCGAAGAGCTGCCGGGAGTAGTTAAGGTTGCTGGAGGCCGGACGTTGGCTACGTTCGGGCGGGCTCGAGGTGTGGACGTTCTGGTGGTAGGAGAGTTGATGCCAGCAGACCTGTTTATTAGTCCGGTGGAGCTGTACGTTGTCATCCTGGGGATGGATTGGTTGGATCGGTACAGGGTCCATCTGGATTGTCATCGAGGATGTGTGGTGTTCGAGCGGGAGACAGGAAGGTTGGTGTTTCAGGGTGTGAAACTGATTTCCGGGAGTCTCGTGATATCAGCGATACAGGCCGAGCAGTTGATTGAGAATGGATGTGAGGCGTATCTGGCGACGATAGTGATGCCGGAAACTGTTGGAGAGGTTGCAGTTGGAGATATTCGGGTTGTTCGGGATTTCCAGGATGTGTTTTAGTCGTTGTTGGGATTGCCACCGTCGCGGTCGGATCCATTTACGATTGAGTTGGAGCCTGGAACGACTCCTATATCTAAGGCGCCTTATCGTATGGCTCCAGCAGAGATAGCAGAGCTGAAGAAGCAGCTGGATGATCTGTTGGGAAAGAGTTTCATCCGGCCTAGTGTTTCACCGTGGGGAGCGCCGGTGTTATTCGTGAAGAAGAAAGATGGGAGTTTCCGATTGTGCATCGATTACCGGGGGCTTAACCGAGTCACTGTGAAGAACAGGTATCCTCTGTGGCGCATTGATGAGTTGTTGGATCAGTTGTGAGGGGCTACTTGGTTCTCCAAGATAGATTTGGCGTCGGGTTACCATCAGATTCCGATTAATGAGGCAGATGTCAGGAAGACGGCCTTTCGGACGAGGTACGGGCATTATGAGTTTGTGGTGATGCCGTTTGGTTTGACGAATGCACCAGCAGCGTTCATGCGGTTGATGAACGGGGTATTTCAAGAGTATCTGGATGTGTTCGTGATAATCTTCATTGATGATATCCTGGTATATTCGAGGAGTCCAGAGGAGCACGAGGTGCACTTGAGGTTAGTTCTGGAGAAGCTGCGGGAGCAGATTCTGTATGCGAAGTTGAGTAAGTGCAGTTTCTGGCAGCGAGGGATGAGCTTTCTTGGCCACGTTGTGTCTGCAGAGGGGGTGTCTCTGGATCCGGCTAAGATTGAGCCTATCAGAGGTTGGTCTAGACCGAAGAGTGCCACCGAGATCAGGAGTTTTCTTGGGTTGGCGGGTTATTAACGGAGGTTCGTCAAGGGGTTTGCGAGTATGGCGCAGTCGATGACGAAGCTGACAGGGAAGGATGTTCCGTTTGTGTGGTCTTCAGCTTGCGAGGAGAGTTTCGGGCAGCTGAAGGAGATGCTGACTAGTACACCGATTTTGGCGTTACCTGAGCCGGGTGAGCCTTATGTGGTGTATACAGACGCTTCAGGAGTTGGTCTGGGTTGTGTACTGATGCAGCAGGGCAAGGTGATTGCGTATGCCTCAAGGTAGTTGAGGAAGCATGAGTGCAATTACCCTACCCACGATTTGGAGTTGGCTGCAGTTATCTTTGCACTTAAGATTTGGAGGTCTTATCTGTATGGCGGGAAGGTGCAGGTATTCACAGACCATAAGAGTCTGAAGTATTTCTTCACTCAGCCGGAGCTGAACCAGAGACAGAGGCGCTGGATGGAGTTAGTGGCAGACTATGACCTGGAGATTGGGTACCATCCGGGTAAAGCTAATCTGGTTGCAGATGCGTTGAGTCGGAAGAGAGTAGCTTCAGATCAGGAGCGCGATATGGAGGCTCTGGTAGTGAGATCAGTACATTGAGATTATGTGTGATTTCACATGAGCCATTGGGGTTAGAGGCAGCTAACCAAGCAGATTTGTTGAGCAGGATTCGAGTTGCTCAGGAGAAGGATCAGGGATTGATTGATGCTTCTAAGGCAGCCAGTTCAGAGTATGTGGTCTCAGCGAGTGGGATAATACTGGTGAACAGGCGGGTTTGTGTACCCAAAGATGAGGATCTCAGACGGGAGATCCTAAGGGAGGCTCATTCGAGCATGTTATCGATTCATCCGGGAACGACCAAGATGTACCGTGACTTGAAACAGTATTATCACTGGGTCGGGATGAAGAGGGATGTAGCCAGCTGGGTTGCAGCGTGCAATGTGTGTCAGCTGGTGAAGGCTGAGCATCAAGTTCCGAGCGGGTTATTGCAGAGTTTGCCTATTCCGGAGTGGAAGTGGGATATGATTACGATGGATTTCATGACAGGATTACCAGTGTCACAGACCTATGATGCGATATGGGTAATCGTAGATCGTCTGACGAAGTCAGCATATTTTCTGGCCATCAAGAAGACCAACGGAGCGGTGGTGTTGGCTAGGAAGTATGTGCGTGAGATAGTGAGGCTGCACGGTGTGCCAGCCAGTATTGTGTCAGACAGGGATCCGAGGTTTACTTCAGAGTTCTGTAGAGCATTTCAGACTGAGATGGGCACTAAGGTGCATATGAGTACCGCGTATCATCCTCAGACGGATGGGCAGTCTGAGAGGACGATTCAGACATTGGACGATTTGCTGAGGATGTGTGTACTGGATTATGGTGGTCATTGGGCAGATCATCTGAACCTGGTAGAGTTTGCTTATAACAACAGCTATCAGGCGAGTATTGGAATGACTCCATATGAGGCTCTGTATGGGAGGCCGTGTAGGACACCATTATGCTGGACTCAAGTGGGGGAGAGGAGCATGTTTGGTGCGGATTTCGTTCAGGAGACGACGGAAAAGATTCGTGTCTTGAGGCTGAACATGAAAGAGGCTCAGGATCGGCAGAAGAGTTACGCCGATAGGAGACGGAAGGAGCTGGAGTTTGAGCTGGGAGATATGGTGTATCTCAAGGCAGCGATGTTGAGGGGTCCTAACAGATCCATTTCAGAGAATAAGCTGAGTCCGAGGTTTATGGGTCCATTCAGAGTGGTGGAGCGGGTTGGACCGATGCCTTATAGACTGGAGTTACCTCAGAGTATGAAGGCTTTTCACAAGGTCTTCCATGTTTCGATGCTGAGGAAGTGTCTACAAGAGTCTGAGGAGGTGTTGGCGAGTCTGAGGAGGTGTTGGCGAGGATTCCGGAGGATCTTCAGCCCAACATGACGTTGGCGGCGAGGCCTGTGAGGATTCTCGAGAGGAGAGTCAAGGTACTGCGCCGGAAGAATATACCGTTGGTGAGAGTCGTGTGGGACTATGACGGTATTGAGGAGGAGACTTGGGAACCAGAAGCGTTGATGAAGGCGAAGTTCTCGAAGTGGTTCGAGAAACAAGCGGTGGCTTGAGAGTCTTCCTGGTTTCAAAGTCTGTATAACATGTGGCTATGGGATTATGTATTTCGTTTGATGTTGTTGTAACGAGTATACATTATTTTGAGATTTAATAAAATGAGTTTTCCTTATTAAATGTGTTATAAGATGTAAGTTCTTATGGTATGACGGGTGATGTCATGGTTTGTGATGAATGGTAGGTCATATGGAGGCTAGCGATAGAGTTCCATGTGAGTTGGAATTTGTCTATCGGCTAGGGAGGCTAGAAATGGAAGTTCTATGTGAGTTAAAGCTGTTCATGTTCTAGGAGGATTATCTAGCGGTAGAAGTTCTATGTGAGTTAGAGCTTGCCAATCGGCTAGGATGGATAGGAATAGAAGTTTTACGCGGCTTAGAGCTTGCTCATGTTCCAGGAGTGGCTGGAAATGAGACAGTTCATGTTTTAGGAGTGGCTAGAAATGAGATCGTTCATGTTCCAGGAGTGGCTGGAAATGTAAGATTGTTCATGTTCCAGGAGTGGCTGGAAATGAGACTGTACATGTTCCAGGAGTGGCTGGAAATGTAAGCTCTACGCGCGTTAGAACTTGTCTATTTCCTAGGGTGAGTCTGGAAAAGAGGTTTTATGTGAGTTAGAATCATCTTTTTCAGGGACTCTGTGAGACACCCTGGTGGTTGGGTGGTTTCGTTTGGCCACGAGAGGTGATTTCAGTCAACAGGTGCCTAAGATGCATGTTACAGAGTGATTGCCCCAGGGGATCGTGGGTCTCCTGGGTATACTTGAGGGGACAGTGATGTTTTCTCCGGGGGAAGTGGTTCCCTTGCATATACTTTGAGGGGCCGAAGCCTCTCCAGGGGATGTGTGATTCCTCTGCAGCCGAGCTTGATGGACTGTGTGTCCTGAGAGTGAGAGGGGCTGGAGCATACCGAGAACCGGATGGGTGGCGGTCCTGAAGGTGGAGGGGTATGATATACTTCGAGAGCTCAAGGGGTGACGATCCTAAGAGTGGAGTGTTGTATATAGATATGAGTATGAGCAATAGTATCTGTAATGTGGTTGTAAGCATGAGATTGGATGAACTTCGGGGATCGGGAGTGGATCTCAGGTGGTGCTGACCGGGTGGGGTCAGGATTGTAGCCGTGGTGAGACAGTGCAATGGGGCTAGTATGAGCCTGGTAGAGCTCGGGGATCAGGTGTGATCTCGAGTGGTGTTGACCGAGGGTCAAGAGAGTGGATTGGATGTCGAATCTAAGGTTTTTTGCTAACGTGTGGAACCAGGTTCGGACAACCCTGGTGATATATGTAGCGCCGTTGGTTGTACATGTTCTTATTTGATTGTTGTCCAATCATTTGGTCCAATTCGGAGTCAACAGTTGGTCGTGCATGTTCTTGTTTGATTGTTGGACGGTCAATCGGGCAGTCCTGATTGGGACCAGGGGACCTTGCATCGTGGATATTCCGGGGGAATCTGGTCGGGTTTTAGACGGAAGTGCGAACTTTAGTGAGACGGGGTTGTGTGGTTTGAGTGTGATCTCGAAGGGTCAGCCGGGTTCGGGTCCGGTGTTTGTGACCATAGTGCGACGGTGTCGCAGGATTCGAGGTCGAATCTGTGTTAGTGGGGGAGAATTGTAACACCCGTGAACCAAAAAGTGGAATTTTGGTGGGTGTGTCGATCGACACAGAGGTGTATGTCAATCGACACGGGTTGAAATTAGACCGACAGGTTCGATTTAATTGTCCTGTTTAGTGGACCGGTTTAGGGAACCCTAGGGTTCGATAGATAAGGCAGAAACAGAAGGTTTGGCCGCGTTTTGTTGAGAAGAACAAGAGGATTTGAGAGAGAATCAAGAGAGGTTGTGAGTTGTGTGTGTTTGAGGGTGAAGGACAGCTTCTGTTCGGAAGTTTGAGAGGGCAAACGGCTGGGAAATTCGAGGAGGATTGGAGTGAAACTTGGTGGGTAAGTTCTCCGATCTCTTTTCTTGATGTAGGCGAAAACGGTTCGTCTTTTCGTTGATTATTCTTCGAGTTATGGCTGTTTGAACTCGATGGGTCTGTGCAGATAGGTTGTCTACGATCAGTTGGCTTCGGGGTTGATTTCCGATCGAACCAGAAGGATTCTGGAGGCGATCCGCATACCGACGTGTAGCTGTGTCTGTCTAGTTTCCAGAACAGTCGTCCGTTTTGGTTTTGAACCAGTGGTTCGTCGTGTGCGAGTCGTTTTGTAACCGTTGGTCCCATTCTCATTTTGATTCTTCGAGGTGAGTGCGTGATCGTGGGTTGTGTGGGCATAGGAATTGATGGAATGCAGTTGTTTGTTGTTTTCGTGTGTTCTGTGATTGGAATTGTGCAGGTGACTCGATGAATCGCGACGGATTCGAGCCACGAGAGGATAGGCTCGATTCTGGGTGGTCGTGTCGATTGACACCAGGGTGGTGTGTCGATCGACACAGTACAGAGTCATGCCGATCGACACCTAGAGGTTGTGTCGATCGACACAGAGTCCCTGTACTTGTTCGTGTTGGTTGTTCTTGTTGTTTTCTTGTATGCTCATCCTGGTATTTTATATATTGTTATGTCTATACTTAAATAACCCGTAGACGGGATGACCGCGTCGCTGAGTATTTATTATAATACTCACGTAACTCTTTTTGCCATGTGTTGCAGGTAAAGAGAAAATGTGATCGTGGAATCGTGGCGAGGAAGAAGAGATGATTTAGGGTCTCAATTAGTGTTGTTTATAGAATTGCTAGGTTGCTAGTAAATTCTGGAACCCTGTGTTAGTGTTATTGGATATTGGTTGTTGGATTGAATTGGTTAGTAATTTAATGAAGTATGGGATTCGTTAAAATTGTTGTGTTGTTGAGTTGATTAATTGTTATGTATTCCGCATGTTTGATTGGACCGTTGAGGATTATCGTTTGTGATAATGATAATCCGGGTTTTTAATTAGAAATTTTTTTAAATTTTTGGGTCGGATCGTTTCAAACATAGGGGTGTTATGAGTTTTGCAGAACTTCGTGAATCGGTGAGTACTCGTCTAGCTTGTTTAGTGGAAGAAGCCACCGGTGAACACAGGGCCGATGATGCAGATGGTGAGAGAAATGACGAACCAACAGTATCGAAGAAGGGGGAACCCTCGTGTTGCATTGAAGAAGCTGGATCCATCGTGTTGTATACTCCACACGAGGCTTTGGTATGTCTCGTGAACCCTCTAGTCTGTAGTATTTCGGTTTATAGTGAAACGAAAATGGTACAAGTGAATACAACTGGAACCAGTAAGTATTACATTGGTAAAACTAAGGAATACTGGGATTTGTAATTCAGGTGAACTCTGATGAGGTAGATGGAGCTCAAATAGATGAGGAGGGTGAAAAAAAGGATGAAAAAAAGGATGAGGAGACGGATAAAGAGAACTGTTTTGAGGAAGACTTGATGTCTAATATCCAAGCTATCCTTCCAGATAAGATGTTCTTTGAACCCTGATGTGCATAAAACTTCTACGTAGGGTTTATGCAATTAGGTTTTAAATTAATAACCTTAGGAAACTAAAAGTGCACAGTTAAGACAATTGAAGTACTTAGGGGTCGATCCACTGAGGACTAAGTGATGAGCACTACAAATCTATATGATTCTAATTAAGCTAAGTAAACATATTATTTGGTTTTTGGGGTTTTATGGAAGCAAATAACAAAGTAATAAAAGTAAAGGGATAGATATCAATTAAGATTAGAAATCAAGCAATTCACAAAACATATGCAAAACACAAGCAATCGATTTAGGATTTTAATACTAGTTGTTCTAGAACTCATATCACTAAGGTAAGGTCATCCCACTATCGTGATGTAACTAACCATCTACGTTTTGCACCCTAACAGACTCAAATATCGTAGATTATTACAAGGTGAAAACATGCTTTAATGCTCAAGATTGATTGTTCACTAGACTCCTTAACTAACCTATTGAATTGTTAAGATGTCTAGCTCATCGAATACTAGGTCCGGAGATATAACAAGCTTTTGGAGAGTATATGCACCTAAGATCACTCCCTAGGGTTTGCATCTTCCACTCCTCAATTCTATTGTGTTTACAAACTCTCTAGGGTTTGCATTTGTTTTACCAGGCAACACTCCTTGTGGCCTCTTATTTGCATCAGCCGTATGAGCAACCTGAGTGTCGAGCTTCTTCAAGTGGTTGTAAACTGCCTCAAGCCAAACGTTAAGATCCGAATACATATCGTCTACTTTTGTGTTGATCTCAGTAGCAGACTTCTGTTGATTGGCCATCAGCTGTTGCATCATTCCCTTCAACTCATCTTGAGAAGTACTCCCAGAGCTCGCAGGAGCCTGAAAGTTAGAAAACTGCGGTTTCTGACCTAGAAAAGCGACGAACGTCCTGCCTTGGAAACCTTGGGGGAAAATTTTCTAGAAAGTTTGATCCTGAGGTTTCGAGTTATGGGGGCCGGTTTGCTGCGGGTAAACTTGGTCCTAAGGGTTTTCAACATTCGTACTCCTATAGGAAAAATTCGGGTGGCTCCTATAATTCTGGTTAAACCCACGGTTTTGTACAAACCCTTGGCCATTCACGTAGTTTACCTCCTGCTGATCACTATCTCCTTCCTCAACCATCTCCTCAGCGAGTGGTTCACTATTCTCATCTGCAAAGTGAACCATCCTTTGGTTAGCTTTGAGCAACAAGTTGACCTTAGCCGTAAGGTCATCAATCTTTTGGGAATCCATTCCACTAGATTTCGCAGTCCTATCATACTCCTGCGACTAGCTGCTAGAACTCACAGCTAAGTTCTCTATCAGCTTATACACACCCTCTTAGGTCTTAGTCATGAAGTCGTCATCGCTTGCAGCATTAAGCGTATTCCTATAGTCCTAATCAACACCATCGTAGAAAATACCTAGCAAATTTTCATCACTGAACCCATGGTGTGGACACTTTCTTTTATACTCCTTGAACCTTTCCCATGCCTCACAGAAGGACTCTCCTGAATGTTGCTGGAAAGAGGAGATCTTGTTCCTTAGACTCGCGGTTTTGGATTTGATATAGAAGTGGTCCAAAAATGCGGCTCTACATTGTGTCCAGATCGTGATGGATCCAGCTGGCAGAGACTTGAGCCAACGTGAAGCTTTGTCCGTGAGTGAGAAGGGAAAAAGCTTCCACTTCAAGGAATCCGGGTTCATCCTATTAGAACTCTTCGTGGAGCAGATCTCCTCGAAGTTTTCTATATGGTCCATCAGAATTTCTACAGGCAGTCCATGGAACAAATGCTGCTTAACCAGCGATATCATCTGAAGCTTGATCTCATAATCTTGCCTCTCAACAGTAGGGGGAACTATAGTAGCTCGGTTCCGGTAGAAAACATGGGGATTGTCCATATCCCCAATGGCATGCTGCTGCTCACGAGTGCGCTGTTGCTGTTGTTCACGGGCATGTTGCTGCTGCATCTGAGCCATCTGCTTTTACAACCGTAGCAGCTCAGCCGCCATACCTTCTTCACCTTGTCCGCCCATGTTGACGAGATTAGGCCTTGTGCGTCTATTGGTTCGTTCTAGTCTTGCAAGTTCAGGGTTGCTCAAAGTGACGAGGGAAGTTTGAAGATTTCTCCTTGTTGTCCTTGAGTTCATACACCAAAATACACGCAAGAGAAACAAAAGAACGAATTTAGTACTTAGTCTGAAATCGTATATGAAAATTAGAGGTATCGAGTTGGTCCCCGTCGCAACGACGCCAATTTGATGAGATGGCTTTTGCCCAGTTTATAATTTGAAACCTAGAAATACTAATTCGATGTAGAATAGTATAGGTTCGTTCAAGGGACCAGCAATACTCTCTAATCCTATGGGATACAAATTCAGCTAAGCGATTCAAAGTTATTTAAGTGTCACGATTTATCAAGCAAGTAAATGTAAATTCGGTGTAAACAATTAATGGAAAGGCGTTAGATCAAAGGAATGTATCTCAGGGATTAGAACATCAAAACCAAGAAATTATTTAGGTTATCAATTTAGAACCAATCTAGAACTCAACCATAGATTTAAGAGGACCCACTATCGTGGCATCAACTACTTCATCAGTCAATCTAACACCCTAAACTGTCGTTTGAGATCACAAAGAATGTTGAGCATTAAAAGTGTAGGATCGATTTGTTCACGAGTTGCCTTAATTTCAACTGTCGTTGGCTAAGGACAACTCGCCCATCTATGTCAATTCAAGCAATTCACAACACTTTTGATGAGTAAATTAAACCTAAAATCAAAGGCTAGGTGATCAATCTAGTATAGGCAATACGGTCGACAATAGATGGAGATATCGAATGAGTTTCAAAACCTATCTATGTTTAGTTCATGTATCTCTAATCCCATTGAACCCTCGACCTAACTAAAAGGATTCCTCGCATATATCAGATCGAACAACAACAGCGAATAAGATAAAAAACTTCATTGAAAATAGAAAAGATAAGAGTTTAGAGAAACTTCAACAAAACGGGGAAGACAATCTTCAATCTCACAAAGTTCTAAAACAAGTTATTAATGTCACTCTCTCACTCGTGTTCTAGTTCGGTTGTGCGCGCGTGTCTCTCTCTTCTCGTAAAAGGCTAAAAGACTCTCCTTTTAAAGGCACCTTGGCGGATGGAAAAGATTAGGGTTACGAAAATTAGGTTTAATGAATATTTCCAAAAGTGGACCTTCTGGGGAGAGGGTGCTCCCTCTCCTGGAGCGGGTGCTCCTTATTTTCAGAATCTTCAAAAAGATCCAGATTCCCTCCTTTTTCGCCAAGTCCCATTGTAAGTTCCAATCAACCATTCCAGCTGCTTTTAGACCTAGAATGACTTAGAATAGAATGAAAGACTCGATAAAAACCTACAAAACAAAGGTTAGAATGCGCCAAAAACGCATTATATCACTTGCCGACAGAAAGAGGGACATACACCAATCTAGCTTTATTAGTTACCACACTTGTTAGACTCCACCACGCTCATTGTAACGCCTCGACCGCCATCGAGCTATCAGTATGCAGGGGAAATCCTCATCCCCTCGAGAGAAATCCTCATCTCTCAATAAAATACAAAGGAAATCCTCATCCCTTCAGGAGAAATCCTCATCTCCTAATGGGCCCCACGCCCACTCTCGGCCCGTGGGCCCACCCTTCTCTGACGGTCGGTGCGTTAGTTCGGGAGGCTCGAAAGACTTGTTTACTAACCCTGCATATTACCACGTGATCTTTCCCCGTGTTTTGTCCTCACTCACACGGTACTGGAAATAACTTTCCAGTAGGTCACCCATCCTTAAATTGCTCCACCCCAAGCACGCTTAACTCTGGAGTTCTCTCTGGATGTGTGACGAAAAAGATAAGTGCACTTTAGAGATATAGGTAGCCAAATCAATTCTCTTAAGCCTCTCCGCATGCATCACATAGTTCCTGAAACCGGGATGTTACACTCATTCACACAGTGATAACATATTCCCTCAGTTTCAAAATATAAGTTATTTTGGAGGTTTTTTATGTTTCAAAATATAAGTTATTTTGATAATCCTAGGTACCTTTTAACTTTTTGACTATTGTGTGACCAATAGTATTTTGCAGTCACTTTTTTCATGAGCAATAATTTGAAACACTCTGGTCAGTAAAAATGTATTCTCAAATACTCTGGTTGATATATTATTTTCATTTTGAATTATTTTTAAATTCTGAAAGTGACAAAAATCCCGAAAAACCAGCAAAGTCTCCGTATTTACAGACCCAACCATAGTTTGGATCAAGATCCGGAAGAATCGGGTCGGATCAAGGCAGTATACATTAAAATCGGGTCGGAGCAAGGCAAACAAAAATTGATTTTTACTGATCAGTTAGCGATTCGCACTAGCGGTTGTAATCGTAGTAGGAAATCAAAATCGAAATTGACAGCTTTGTTCGATCTCCGTCCGGTTGTAATTGAAGTAGGAATGGTTCGCCGTACTAAGAGATCTAAAAACCTAAAAAAGGGACCGTATTCAGGACCATAGGGGTGTTATGAGTTTTGCAGAACTTCGTGAATCGGTGAGTACTCGTCTAGCTCGTTCAGTGGAAGAAGCCACCGGTGAAAACAGGACCGATGATGCAGATGGTGAGAGAAATGACGAACCAACAGTATCGAAGAAGGGGGAACCCTCGTGTTGCATCAAAGAAGCTGGATCCATCGTGTTGTATACTCCACACGAGGCTTTGGTATGTCTCGTGAACCCTCTGGTCTGTAGTATTTCGGTTTATAGTGAAACGAAAATGGTACAAGTGAGTACAACTGGAACTAGTAAGTATTACATTGGTATAACTAAGGAATACTGGGATTTGTAATTCAGGTGAACTCTGATGAGGTAGATGGAGCTCCGAAAGATGAGGAGGGTGGAAAAAAGGATGAGGAAAAGGATGAGGAGACGGATAAAGAGAACTGTTTTGAGGAAGACTTGATGTCTAATATCCAAGCTATCCTTCCAGATAAGATGTTCTTTGAACCCTGATGTGCATAAAACTTCTACGTAGGGTTTATGCAATTAGGTTTTAAATTTATAACCTTAGGAAACTGCAAGTGCACAGTTAAGACAATTGAAGTACTTAGGGATCGATCCACTGAAGACTAAGTGATGAATGCACTACAAATCTATATGATTCCAATTAAGCTAAGTAAACATATTATTTGGTTTTTAGGGTTTTATGGAAGCAAATAACAAAGCAATAAAAGTAAAGGGATAGATATCAATTAAGATTAGAAATCAAGCAATTCACAAAACATATGCAACACAAGCAATCGATTTAGGATTTTAATACTAGTTGTTCTAGAACTATATCACTAAGGTAAGGTCATCCCACTATCGTGATGTAACTAACCATCTACGTTTTGCACCCTAATAGACTCAACTATCGCAGGTTATTACAAGGTGAAAACATGCTTAAATGCTCAAGATTGATTGTTCACTAGACTCTTTAACTAACCTATCGAATTGTTAAGTGCCTAGCTCATCGAATACTAGGTCCGGAGATATAACAAGCTTTTGGAGAGTATATCAACCTAAAATCACTCCTTGGGTAGCTAAGCCAATTTTTGCTTTGAGTATAAATAAAGATGAAAAATCAATTCTTGAATAAAACTTTAAACGATTAAATATGTAAAGACATAGAATTAAGAAAGTGCATAGAAATCAAATCAAAGCTAATTTTCTAACATGTTTTGCAACACGTAGCAGCAAGAGTAAAGCACATAGACATAGTATAAATCGTTGATCTATCTAAGCGTAAGGAGTTAGATCTCATCTCTTCGCAATAGGGCAAAGTCAATCTATCCTTAAAGGCTTATAGAATCAAATATGCATTAAGAATAAAAGAAAAACAAAATACATTGTTTAGGTATTGATTTAGGCTGTTAACGCTGGCTGCTTGATTTCCTAGAGAGGCTAAAAGCAAGTATATATAGGGGTTTAAGGAGGCTTAAGTCGGCTAGGGTTTCTTCGGGCAAATACATTTTTTTGGTCGAAACTGAGGCACTATCGGTCCAAATAACGGTCAGCTTGCGTAACTGGTATTAGAAGCTTCTATGATTCTTCTAGAAGGTTGGCAAGGTCTGGATATCAGCCCATGGGCTGGCCCGGTGCTTGGCTTCATT
The DNA here is from genome assembly GCA_964056655.1 of Arabis hirsuta. Taxonomy (NCBI): domain Eukaryota; kingdom Viridiplantae; phylum Streptophyta; class Magnoliopsida; order Brassicales; family Brassicaceae; genus Arabis; species Arabis hirsuta. The sequence continues at coordinate 33,745,544 of OZ053298.1, read as the reverse complement.
CTGCACTCACTTCACTTTGAAGGCAGTTTGACATATCCTCAGTGTTTCGGGTGTATCTTCCAAAGTACAGCTCCAATTGATGAAATTCCAACTCCATTGGAAAGATAACTCAAAGAGATATCCTCAACCCAAGTTTCATTAAATTCCCAATTGATTTAATCCTCCATTAGCGAACTTCTGGCGTATACATTATGTCCAGTTTGAGAATGTGCATTATCTTCAAGATAAAATGACTTGGCTTGGTTCCTTTGACTTGGATGAGTAGCTTCATCATAGATGATACTCCTTTTTCTCCATTTTACATCTTTTTGATGATAAAACCTGTTAAGATCTTAAAATCTATATATACGAGAAAACTACCTCTTTTGGTCCAAAAGCTTTATTAATATATATTAAAACCATAGTAAAATATATAGTAAAAGTGGTAAAATATAGGGTATATCAACTCCCCCAAACTTATCTTTTGCTTGTCATCAAGCAACGTCAAGAATCCGTAGCATCTTTCGGATCTTAATTCCGATGTGTATAGACGAAGAAAAAGCTCGACGTAAAATCGCGTGGACCGCGACACCATACCCTTATCGCGACACGAGGCCATACCAGACACGATATCGACCCGTGTCTGCGCCCGGTATCGCGTCCCGATCTTCCCGCGACATGAGTGCTCGAATATCGGTCACCTGTATCGGTCGTGTTTCGTGACCGATACACGACACGATATGCCCTGTCCCGCGACACGATCACCTGACCCGCGACACGAGCATACGACCTGCGACATGATGAAACCTTCCCACGACACCATGAATCCTTCCCACGACACGATGTTGGTCAGTCACACCGCCCGGTACCCGGACCGGTACGCGTCCATTTCCCGTGACACGACATGAGCCTTACCGCAACAAGAGGACAACTTTCCCACGACACGACGAGGCAGCCTTACCACGACACGACGCAACCTTACCGCGACGCTATGACTCGACCTTTCGGTCCCGATTTCGGATCGCGGTACCGACCGATATTCGGACCGGTACGCGGCCCTTCCCACGTCCTGTCCCGTCTTGATCCATGCCGCGTCTCGACCCGTCCTGTCCCTTCGTCCCGCAACCCACATCTCGCAACACGATGCGTCTCGATATCATTCAACCGACCCGACCGATATCCCGACTGGTACTCGACCCCGATCCATCTCGTCTCGACCGCCGCAACCCTACCCGCGACCCACACCTTCCCGAACCATCCCGCGACACGCCGCGACACGATGCCGGACCACCCCGCCGATCGGTACCACGACCGGTACTGCCTTGACCCGTGACTCCAACTCCACCAATCACCGTCTCGTGCCGAACTGCCTTGGACCCGAGCCACGTCTCGAACCATCCTTGACCGCGACAAGCCACCCGACACCTAGACCGGTTTTGGCCAAATCGTCCCATCAACCACCACGACTAACCGGAGTCACGAGCCATGGACCACCGAACCACCGCTTGGAACCACCTAACCGTTTGGTCCTCCGAGGTTAATTTTTCCTTTTTCACTCTTTTAATTATTTTAAAATCATTTTTTTACACATAATTTTTTAAGAACCAATTTATTTTTGCATATTCCATGATTATTTAACTAAAAATTCTTTGCTTCATGAATTTTTGCATTAATAATTACAATATTGGTTAGATTTAAATGGTTTTAAACATAACTTTCACATCTTGACATATTCATTCATTGATTTCACCTATATTGATAGTTTTTCACAATTTGGATTCATTATTTTGATTTCTTGTTGTTTAATATCTATTTTTTGCTTCCCTTGGACTTGGAATTCAATACAATTGTATTGAAGACTTTGGTACAGGATGAATTTAACGAGTGATTTCAAGAGTTTTTGCAAGGATATGTTGCTCTTCAACAGGATTTTCAAGAGATTTCATTGTGGACGCATAATTCAATCGTCTTCCGAATTATCCACCATTTGAATGAGATGTGATAAAAAGAGAAGACATTGGAAATACAAAGCATGGTTTTGATTCATACAGGATACCCAATGCTAAAAAAGCAACGAATATCTAAGATTGATCGCGACAACCTCAGATTTTTGCCGGAAATATCTACAGCTCACCAGTACTATCATTCTATTCTCTATCTTTTAAATTCTTCTTTCAAATAAATTTTCATCATTACTCCCTTAATTTAATTTAATTTTGCACCGGGGACGGTGTAAGTTAAGTCTGGGGGGATTGTTGTTACTAACACGTTTGTTAGTGTTTGGTTTTTATGTTTTTAAAAGGATTTTTCAAAATTTAATTTAAAAAAAAAATCGTTTTAAATAATAAGATAGGAATTATGACACTTTCCTAGGATTGACGTTTTGATTTCGAAGACTAAGTAACCATTGTTGTAGGGTTTGCTCATGACAATCAATTCAGAAATCTCATGATGGAGCTTCCGTGCAGAAAATTTCTACTTGCACTTGTTTTGATGGATATGATTTTGACTCTCTATTTGGACTACTAATATGGTTTTTGATTATTTCTTATTAAGGATGTTAGATCAAGGGAAACGAATCACACATTCATGATATCTTATCCTCTTTTACCACTCTTTGTTGTCATGAATGGCCAGCTCATCTTTATTTGGTACCATACCTAAAACCCTTTACCTTCTTTCAGACCTCATGCATTCTCTTTTAGTTTCATACTTGCAGATATGTGCAAAAACGTCGGAGAGAAAAGGATCGACGCAATTTTCCAATCACTAAGAAATGCGACGATTTGGTAAAGAATGGTGGAGTACAAAAGAACAAATTACAAAGAGCTTGGCCGTTCCTTGGATGTGTAAAACATGGTAACAATTCGTGCCTATACTTGACTTATATCAAAGAGATACCGTTTTCCCCCTTTCAAAAGAGAAAAAATAAAAAAAAATAAAAAAAATAAAAAAAGAAAAGAAAAAGAAAGAAAAAATCTAAGGGAAAAGAAAATGGTTGTCTAAGAGTCTTATGGCCAAAGAATACCCAAGGAATGTCATGATACAAAAGAAGAGACGAGTAGAAGAGATTTCAAGTGATTCCCGGAGAAAAATCTAAGTCTGAGGGAGAAAGACGTGAAGAAGTGGTTGGGAAATTGTGGACATCAATAGGTCCATTCTCTCTTACGATTTTGCATAATATCTCGCACTCGGAGTCTATGGTAACCCTAAAAACTTTTAACCTCACCACTAAAATCAGCCTTTTCCAATACCTAGCCCGTTTTCCTTGAATGTTATTCTTGATGAGAAGTTGTCATTAAGTCTAAGAGAGTAGAAAGAGTCAATTGAGTTGAAGTTGAGATTTTTGCAGGGACAGAGATTTAGAGTATGGAAATGTTGCGAATTCGTGATGGAAAAAGATGACAACGTCTATGAGCTAATCTTGTTTCATGTGGATTACAGGTTCAGAATTTGATGCAACGGTTCCAAAGGATATGTGAGTTCCTCCAAATTTCAAACCTCTTCTCAATTCTTGACAATTGTTTGCTTGACGACAAGCAAAAGATAAGTCTGGGGGAGTTGATATACCCTATATTTTACCACTTTTTCTATCTATTTTAGTATGGTTTTTATATATATTAATAAAGCTTTTGGACCAAAAGAGGTAGTTTTCTCGTATATGTAGATTTTAAGGTTTTAACAGGTTTTATCATCAAAATGATGTAAAATGGAGAAAAAGTAGTGTCATCTATGATTGCAGCTTATTATCCAAGTCAAAGGAACCAAGCCAAGTTATTTTATCTTGAAGATAATGCACGTTCTCCTACTGGACAGAACGTATACGCCAGAAGTTCGCTGATTAACTGAGGATCAAATAAGTTTAGAATTCAATGAAACTTGGTATGGAGATAGACCTTTGAGTTAGCTATCCAATGGTGTTATAATTTCATTAAATGGAGCTGTACTTTGGAAGATACACCCAAAACACTGAGGACATGTCAAACTGCATTCGAAGTGAAGTGAGTGCAAAATGGAGCCAAGCACCGGGCCAGCCCATGGGCCGATATCCAGACTTTTTCCGACCTTCCAGAAGATTCATGGAAGCTTCCAATACCGTTCACGCAACCCGTCCATTATTTGGACCGATATTGCCTCAGTTTCGACCAAAAAAACGTATTTGCCCAGAGAAACCCTAGCCGACTTAAGCCTTCTTAAACCCCTATATATACTTGCTTTTAGCCTCTCTAGGAACTCAACAGCCTAAATAAATATCTAAACAATATATTTTTGTTTTCTCTTGTTCTTCATTCATATTTGATTCTAGAAGCCTTTAAGGATAGATTGACTTTGCCCTATTGCAAAGGGATGAGATCTAACCCCTTACGCTTAGATAGATCAACAAATTATACTGTTTATGTGCTTTACTTTTGCTGCTACGTGTTGCAAAACATGTTAGAGTTATAGCTTTGATTTGATTTCTATGCACCTTCTTAATTCTATGTCTTTACGTATTTAATCGTTTAGAGTTTTATTCTAGAATTGATTCTTCTTTTTTATTTATACTCAAAGCACGAACTGGCCTTGCTACCCAGGAAGTGATCTTAGGTTGATATACTCTCCAAAAGCTTGTTATATCTCCGGACCTAGGCATCTTAACAATTCGATAGGTTAGTTAAGGAGTCTAGTGAACAATCAATCTTGAGCATAAAGCATTTTTTCACCTTGTAATAACCTGCGATAGTTGAGTCTATTAGGGTGCAAAAAAGATGGTTAGTTACTTCACGATAGTGGGATGACCTTACCTTAGTGATATGAGTTCTAGAACAACTAGTATTAAAATCCTAAAACGATTTCTTGTGTTTTGCATATGTTTTGTGAATTGCTTGATTTCTAATCTTAATTGATATCCCTTTACTTTATTTCTTTGTTATTTCCTTCCATAAAACCCCAAAACCAAATAATATTATCCCTTAGCTTAATCCGAATCATATATGTTTGTAGCGCATTCATCACTTAGTCCTCAGTGGAACGATCCCTAAGTACTACAATTGTCTTAACTGTGCACTTGCAGTTCCCCAGGGTTATAAATTTAAAGACCTAATTGCATAAACCCTACATAGAAATTTTATGCACATCATAGCGTACTTACATTAAGCTTCATCCAAAGTGCGGCTAGCGTAATAAATCACGTGGAGCTTTTTATCTTTCCTTTGCCCCAAAACTGCTCCCACAGAGTAATCACTGCATCCGTCATTTCTTTAAACGGTAGATCCCAGTCCGGTGGTTTAACAATGGGCGCACTCACCAATGCTCCCTTTATAGTATGAAACACCTTAAGGCAAGCTCCATCAAACTCAAACTTGGTCTCCTTACACAAGAATTGAGTGAGCGGTCTCGCTATCTTTGAAAAATCCTTGATGAAACGTCTGTAAAACCAGCGTGACCAAGGAAACTTCGTATTCCTCTAACTGAATCCGGCGGTTGCAAACTCATCATCACCTCAACCTTTGCTCGGTCAAACTTTATACCGTTCTCTGATATGCGATGACCCAAAACTATACCATCTCTAACCATGAAATAGCACTTCTTCCTGTTCAACACTAGATGTTTCTATTCACAACGTTGCAACACCATGCACAGATTTGACAAACACACGGAAAAAGAGCTTCCATAGACGGAGAAGTCGTCCATAAAAACTTCCAGTATGTCTTCACTAAAATCAGTAAAGATAGACATCATGCACCTTTGAAACGTCGCAGGGGTATTGCATAGTCCGAAGGGCATTTTGCGATAAGCAAAAGTGTCGTAAGGACATGTGAAGGTCATCTTTTCCTGATCATCTAGGTGAATGGGAATCTGAAAGAAACCTGAATAACCATCTAAAAAGTAGTAGTAAGGGTGTTACCTAATCTTTCAAGCATTTGATCAATGAATGGTAAGGGAAAATGATCCTTCCTAGTCACTGCATTTAACTTTCTATAATCGATGCACTTCCTATGTCATGTGACAGTCCTAGTGGGTATCAATTCATTCCAATCATTGGCGATAACAGTGATTCCGCCCTTTTTAGGCACTACATGAACAGGATTGACCCAGTTACTATCAGAGATCGCATAAATAACGCCAGCTTCTAAGAGTTTCATTGTTTCTTTCTTAACAACATCTTTCAAATTCTGGTTCAGCCTTCTTTGGTTTTCTACAGAAGTTCTAGATTCATTCTCTAAATGTATTCTATGCATGCATAAATCAGGTGAAATTCCAGCGATGTCATCTAGCGAATAACCTAAAGCCTTTCTATACTTCCTAAGTTCGCATAAAAGTAAGGCGGTTTCTACATTATTTAAATCAGCATTAATTATAACAGGGTATGTGGAGTTAGGGCCTATAAACGCGTATCTTAGCCCGGCTGGTAGAGTTTTGAGCTCTAACTTTGGAGCTTTCAGCTCGCTCCATGGACTGTCAACAAAGTTTCCAGGACCAGGAGCAGGTGCTCCGTCCGCTTCTTCTGTTTCAAGTCTCAAAAATTCTGTTGATTTCTCCATCTGCCCAGAATCCAACATCCTTGCGAACTCAACAATATCTTCACTCAAATACCCATGTTCACCCTCAGCTTTTGTCAACGCAACATACAATGGATAATCGGCAAGAATCTCCTCAATCTCTCCCTTAGAGATTTTGAGATTATCCTCAATGGCAAAGGTTTGCCCATCAATGGTCGGTTTCTTCAGCATCTGATCCATCTCAAACTCCATAATAATGTCTCCTAGGTGGAGACCGATTGTTCCATTCCTTACATCTATAATCGCACCAGCTGTGCGCAAGAAAGGATGTCCCAAAATCAAGGGATCCTTCGGTTCATCATCAAGTTCCCACATGTAGCTTTATCGATCTGTCAGCAAATACCAACGAAATCCGTGTTGGTTTGAATTTCGTGTACCCAAGCTTTCTCACGATCGAATAGGGCATGAGGTTCACACTCGAACCTAAGTCGCAAAGAGAGCAAGCAAATCGCATAGGAGTAATTTCCACAGATAAAAAAACTTCTCTGGGTCCTTTTGCTTTTTAATAACCTTATTTTGTAGCACAGCACTACAATTCTTAGATATCATCATGGCGCTCCGCTCTGAAGAGACCTTTCCAGTAACCAAACCTTTGACATACTTCTTCATGGATGACATCATCTGAATCGCATCCGCCAATATTAGCTTAACCATCAAATCTTGCAGCATTTCCTTGCACTTCGCCTCCTTTAAATCCTTTTGTGATTTCCTTGGAGGTACTGGGTAGGGGACACGCGGTTTGTAGACACGAGATCGAACCCTATCAACAATTTCATTCGGACGTATCACCTTAGAAGTTGGTCCAGCAACTTCTTCATCCTTTTCTGTTTCAGGAGCAGGTGCTGCTTCTTCCAGAGCGGGTGCTCCTTCCGCTGGAGTAAGTGCTCCTTCTGGGAAATTTTTAGCTTCTGCCCTTACGAATGGTGGTTAACTCTTCCACTCCTCAATTCTATTGCGTTTACAAAATCTCTGGGGTTTACATTTGTTTTACCAGGCAACACTCCTTGTGGCCTCTTATTTGCATCAACCGTATAAGCAACCTGAGTGTCGAGCTTCTTCACGTGGTTGCAAACTGCCTCAAGCCGACCGTTAAGATTCGAATACATATCATCTACTTTTGTGTTGATCTCAGTAGCAGACTTCTGTTGATTGTCCATCAGCTGCTGCATCATTCCCTTCAACTCATCTTGAGAAGTACTCCCAGAGCTCGCAGGAGCCTGAAAGTTAGAAAACTGCGGTTTCTGACCTAGAAAAGCGACGAACGTCCTGCCTTGGAAACCTTGGGGGAAATTTTTTTGGAAAGTTTGATCCTGAGGTTTCGAGTTTTGGGGGCCGGTTTGCTGCGGGTAAACTTGGTCCTAAGGGTTCTCAACATTCGTACTCCTATAGGAGAAATTCGGGTGGCTCCAATAATTCTGGTTAAACCCACGGTTTCGTACAAACCCTTGGCCATTCACGTAGCTTACCTCCTGCTGATCACTATCTCCTTCCTCAACCATCTCCTCAGCGAGTGGTTCACCATTCTCATCTGCAAAGTGAACCATCCTTTGGTTAGCTTTGAGCAACAAGTTGACCTTAGCCGTAAGGTCATCAATCTTTTGGGAATCCATTCCACTAGATTTCGCAGTCCTATCATACTCCTGTGACTAGCTGCTAGAACTCACAGCTAAGTTCTCTATCAACTTATACACACCCTCTCAGGTCTTAGTCATGAAGTCGTCATCGCTTGCAGCATTAAGCGTATTCCTATAGTCCCAATCAACACCATCGTAGAAAATACCTAGCAAATTCTCATCACTGAACCCATGGTGTGGACACTCTCTTTTGTACTCCTTGAACCTTTCCCATGCCTCACAGAAGGACTCTCCTGAATGTTGCTGGAAAGAGGAGATCTTGTTCCTTAGACTCGCGGTTTTGGATTTGATATAGAAGTGGTCCAAAAATGCGGCTCTACATTATGTCCAGATCGTGATGGATCCAGCTGGCAGAGACTTGAGCCAACGTGAAGCTTTGTCCATGAGTGAGAAGGGAAAAAGCTTTCACTTCAAGGAATCCGGGTTCATCCTATTAGAACTCGTCGTGGAGCAGATCTCCTCTAAGTTTTCTATATGGTCCATTAGAATTTATGCAGGCAGTCCATGGAACAAATGCTGCTTAACCATCGATATCATCTGAGGCTTGATCTCGTAATCTTGCCTCTTAACAGCAAGGAGAACTATAGTAGCTCAGTTCCGGTAGAAAACATGGGAATTGTCCATATCCCCAATGGCACGCTGCTGCTCACGAGTGCGCTGGTGCTGTTGTTCACGGGCATGTTGCTGCTGCATCTGAGCCATCTGCTTTTGCAACCGTAGCAGCTCAGCCGCCATACCTTCTTCACCTTGTCCGGCCCTGTCGACGAGATTAGGCCTTGTGCGTCTATTGGTTCGTTCTAGTCTTACAAGTTCAGGGTTGCTCAAAGTGACGAGGGGAGTTTGAAGATTTCTCCTTGTTGTCCTTGAGTTAATACACCGAAATACACGCAAGAGAAACAAAAGAACGAATTTAGTACTTAGTCTGAAATCGTATATGAAAATTAGAGGTATCGAGTTGGTCCCCGTCGCAACGACGCTAATTTGATGAGATGGCTTTTGCCCGGTTTATAATTTGAAACCTAGAAATACTAATTCGATGTAGAATAGTATAGGTTCGTTTAAAGGACCAGCATGACTCTCTAATCCTATGGGATACAAATTCAGCTAAGCGATTCAAAGTTGTTTAAGTGTCATGATTTATCAAGCAGGTAAATGTAAATTCGGTGTAAACAATAAATGGAAAGGCGTTAGATCAAGGGAATGTATCTCAGGGATTAGAATATCAAAACCAAGAAATTATTCAGGTTATCAATTTAGAACCAATCTAGAACTCAACCATAGATTTAAGAGGACCCACTATCGTGGCATCAACTACTTCATCAGTCAATCTAACACCCTAAACTGTCATTTGAGATCACAAAGAATGATGAGCATTAAAAGTGTAGGATCGATTTGTTCACGAGTTGCCTTAACTTCAACTGTCGTTGGCTAAGGACAACTCGCCCATCTATGTCAATTCAAGCAATTCACAACACTTTTGATGAGTAAATGAAACCTAAAATCAAAGGCTAGGTGATCAATCTAGTCTAGGCAATACGGTCGACAATAGATGGAGATATCGAATGAGTTTCAAAACCTATCTATGCTTAGTTCATGGATCTTTAATCCCATTGAACCCTCGACCTAACTAAAAGGATTCCTCGCATATATCAGATCGAACAACAACAGCGAATAAGATAAAAAACTTCATTGAAAATAGAAAAGATAAGAGTTTAGAGAAACTTCAACAAAACGGGGAAGACAATCTTCAATCTCACAAAGTTCTAAAACAAGTTATTAATGTCACTCTCTCACTCGTGTTCTAGTTCTGTTGTGCGCGCGTGTCTCTCTCTTCTCGTAAAAGGCTAAAAGACTCTCCTTTTAAAGGCACCTTGGCGGATGGAAAAGATTAGGGTTGCGAAAATTAGGTTTAATGAATATTTCCAAAAGTGGACCTTCTGGGGAGCGGGTGCTCCCTCTCCTGGAGCGGGTGCTCCTTATTTTCAGAATCTTCAAAAAGATCCAGATTCTCTCCTTTTTCGCCAAGTCCTATTGCAAGTTCCAATCCTCCATTCCTATCGCCAAGTCCTATTGCTTTTAGACCTAGAATGACTTAGAATAGAATGAAAGACTCGATAAAAACCTACAAAACAAAGGTTAAACCTATTGCCAAAAATGCATTTTATCACTTGCCGACAGAAAGAGGGACTGTTGGGGTCGAATCTCCCCCTGGAAAAATAGCAGTCACAAAATGGCTAAGTGTGGAAACCGTGTCGGCTCGCGAACGATATCGTGCACATCGGGACACAAAGATCGCGTACCACGACACGAGGATCATGCACCGTGACACGAGGATCACGTACCGCGATGCAAATGGAACCGATGTCAGCAAAATGTGGGACCGAAGTCAACCGATGTCAGCCAAATGTGGAACCGAAGTCGATCACGTGTGGAACCGATGTCGGTCACATGTGGCACCGAAGTCGACCATGTGTGGAGCCGACATCGGTCACATGTGGCACCGAAGCCGACCGTGTGTGGAGCCGAAGTCGGTCACATACGGCGCCGAAGTCGGGCTCATATTGTTCCAAAGTCGGGGAAGTGGTGACGAAGTCGAAGACATGTGCACTAAAGTCAGGAACTTACGGGCCAAAGTGGGTTGCTCGTGAAGGCCGAAGTGGGCTGCATATGAGGGCCTAAGTGAACCGGTATGAGCAATCCCGGGAAGATTTCCATTATCGTTTAGGAATGGATTAGCCGACTTAGGTTAGTATATATACTCATGTACGTCCTTTGAGAAAAGGATCCGAAAATCAATTCACAAAGACTTGTACTCTAAAGCTTTCTTAACAGCAATAGAACGAGTTTTAAATTTCCTTGACAGTTGTTTGCGTTGGTTTAATCATAGAAATTCAGTTCCCTACGAAAGTCTCTACAAATTTTGATTGTGCGGATTCCGACTCCCACAATTTGGCGCCGTCTAAGGGGACTCTTGAAATTTCTGACACAAAAAACCATCGCCAATCCGATACGAAAGAAGATGTCTAGTGAAAAAACGAACTCTGCGGGTACTACCGGGGGAGGAGAGAAGCAGCAGTCACCACCAGTAACCGTAGACACGATGCCCGAAGCCATGACCCAGATCAAGGCGATGCTTGAAACGTTGGTGAAGAGGATCGAAGATCACGATAAGCAACATGCAACCGCCAACGCCCGACTAGAAACCCTAGCGGCTGCCAACCGGAACCAAGCTGGGGGTCGGGCTAAGATCCACCGAGGAGACCGGTACGACCAATTCCCCTCGAATTTACGACACCGCAGAGAACACAAACGGGGATACCTCCGACACGCCCTACAACCATGACCGGTGAACCAAACCCTGAGGTTCAAAGAGCTGGCGCCTGGAACAAAACCGAATCAGAACCTGTGATAGATCTGGATGCAGAAAATCCAACGCAAGATCGTAACGCCGGCAATACAGCCCCGACCCGCAATGAGCTACAACAATTTGAGGACGAGATCGAAGAAGAAGAGGGTCGTCTTCTGGCGCAACAAACTCGATTCGAAAATGAACAAAGAGCCGCGATCCAGGCCCAGAAAGATGAGATGATCGCACTTCGGGCAGAGATGGATCGAACAGCTGCCAACTTGAAAGTTGTTCAGTCACAGATGCACAGGGCCACTAGCAAGGCACCGGAAATCGACCGCGTTTTGGAAGAAGCGTAAACTACTCCGTTCACATCCCGTATCACCGAAGTGAAAATTACAGATCCCGGAAAGATTAAGATCCCGATCTACGAAGGGAATAGTGACCCAAAAGACCACATCACATCGTTCGCAATTGCAATGGGTCGCGCTAATTTCCGGGAAGGCGAGAGAGACGCCGGAAAGTGCCTGTTATTCGTTGAACACTTGAAGGGACCTGCCCTTCAGTGGTTTTCTAGACTCGATCGGAATTCCACTGACAACTTTGGTCAGCTAACCGCAGCATTCCTGAAACACTACTCCATATTCATAGATCCTGGGGTTTTCGATACGGATTTATGGACGATGTCGCAAGGACAGAACAAGACGCTTCGGAGTTTCATCGGAAGATTCAAGACGTTATGTCTAAAGTAGAGCAAGTTAGCGACAAGGCCGCCCTACTCGCCCTGAAAAAGGCACTCTGGTACACCTCGGATTTCAAGAAGGAGATGACCGTGAACACTCCCTCGACAATAGAAGATGCCTTGCACCGGGCTTCCGGGTTCATCAATCAAGAGGAGGAGACCACGTTGTGCGCCGAAAGACACGGAAGAAGCAAACAAATCAGCAACCGCAAGCTCAACAGCATCAGAGTACCAAGAAAGGCAATCACACGCCCGGTTTTGTCCAGCATGATGGAGGATTCAAAGGAGCACATAGTTTTCAGGTAGAATCCGCTGGACGAGGTCAAGGACAGGGTAACTCACGAGGAAGAGGTCAGGTGCGTGGCCGTGGCCGTGGCCGAGATCCTTGGAACACCTGGGTAAGGAAGGAGAGTACTTACGACGAAGCTGCGTTTTGTGAACACCATCGCGTCGTTGGGCACTCAACCGCGAATTACCGGGTTCTAGGTTTAAAACTTGCTGCAAAACTAGCAGCAGGAGAGCTTGGAGGAAACGTTAGCATTGGATGTCAACAATGATGGAACCGACCCAGCTGACAAAGAAGGTCAGAAGCGTCAGAGGCAAGAGAGCGAAGCCCCACCACCAGAACCGCAAAGGCGCATTAACATGATTATGGGTGGATCACGTTACTGAGCAGACACTGTTTCCTCCATTAAAGCCTTCCAAAGGCGAGCTGATGTTAGTATGAACCTCCAGATCCCGTCTACTGTTAAAAACAATGTCATTACCTTCGAAGAAAAGGAGACGGTTTGGATTGATAAACCTCATGATGATCCTCTCGTGGTCGAAATAGTCGTGGCCAACTGTGACGTAGCTCGGGTGTTGATTGACACTGGAAGTACGATGGACATAATATTCAAGGAAACACTCAAGCGAATGGACATCGACTTAGCCGCGGTTAAACCATTCCCGAAACCGGTAACAAATTTTTCTGGAGAAACGACAATGACAATGGGATTGATCACACTACCAGTTCAAGCCGGAGGAGTAACGAAAAAGGTTGAGTTCTCTGTCTCAGATCACCCTTCTATTTACAATATGATATTGGGGACTCTTTGGCTGAATTCGATGAGGGCAGTTGCATCGACCTATCATCTTTGCGTCAAGTTTCCAACACCAGGCGGAGTGAAAACCATTCGGGGAAGTCAGAAGGAGTCCCGAATGTGCTTTCTGACAGAGCATAAACTCAGGAAACCAGTAACGGATCAAGTGTCAAAGAAAAAGAAGATGAAGACGGATAGAGAGCCGGTGAAAGGGCTCAGCAAACTATTATAGCAATTACAGATAACGGAGGGTCGCACGCAGACCACTCTGTGACCCCGTTATCACGGTCTGCATAGACGATGAACACCCGGAGCGGTGCGTGGAGATCGGTTCCACACTAAGCGAAGACATCGAAAAGAACTTGTCTCGTGTCTTAAGGAGAACGTCAGTACTTTCGCGTGGGCTGCCGAAGATATGCCGGGTATCGATATCAGTGTGACAAGCCATGGGTTAAACGTTGATCCAAGCTTCAAACCAGTCAAGCAGAAGAGAAGGAAACTCGGACCTGAAAGGGCGAAAGCGGTTAACGATGAAGTAGACAGGCTTCTTAGGGTTGGCTCAATCAGGGAATTCAAGTATCCGGATTGGTTAGCGAATCCCGTCGTAGTCAAGAAAAAGAACGGAAAATGGTGCGTTTGCGTGGATTTCATGGATCTGAACAAAGCATGCCCAAAGGATAGCTTTCCTTTGCCTCATATTGATCGCCTGGTCAAAGCAACAGCCGGCAATGAGCTACTGTCGTTCATGGACGCCTTTTCGGGATACAACCAAATTCTTATGAACCCCGAAGATCAAGACAAGACAGCTTTCATCACGGACCGAGGAATCTACTGCTACAAAGTGATGCCATTCGGGCTAAAAAACGCGGGAGCCACATATCAGCGACTGGTCAACAGAATGTTCGCTAACCAGCTGGGAAAAACAATGGAGGTGTATATTGATGATATGTTAGTGAAGTCGTTGAGCAAAGAAGATCACGTCGAGCATCTGCGGGAATGTTTTGAGCGGCTGAACTTGCACAATATGAAACTGAATCCGACAAAGTGTAGGTTTGCGGTAACATCTGGAGAATTCCTTGGTTACTTAGTCACTCGTTGTGGCATTGAGGCGAATCCGAAGCAAATAGACGCACTAAAAAATATGGCTTCTCTGAAAACTAAACGAGAGGTGCAATGGTTGACCGGAAGAGTTGCAGCGCTTAAACGTTTCATTTCACGCTCAACCGATAGGTATTTGCCGTTTTATGATACTTTGCGGGGGAAGAAGGGCTTCAATTGGAACGAGAAGTGTGAGACAACATTCAAGGAATTAAAGGAATACTTGGCAAGTCCACCGATACTTGCAAAACCAGTAGATGGCGAGCCACTTTTCCTGTACATTGCGGTCTCTTCAGTGGCCGTTAGCGGAGTGATTGTTCGGGAAGAAATGGGAGAGCAGAAGCCAATTTTTTACGTCAGCAAGAGTTTAGTCGTTGCGGAGATAAGGTACCCGCTAATGGAGAAGTTAGCACTAGCTGTGGTCATGTGCACCAGGAAGATTGGCGATTAAGTCACACCCAATCGTAATTCTCAGCACTTTTCCCTTGAGATCAGTCCTTCATAGTCCGAGCCAGTCAGGAAGATTGGCGAAGTGGGCCGTCGAACTTAGTGAATACGACATCGAATACCAAGGCCAGACTTGTAAAAAGTCTCAAGTTCTAGCGGACTTCCTTATTGAGACCTTGGACGAGGGTCCCGAGGAAGACGAACCTAAACCGATTTGGAAGCTACACGTCGACGGATCATCATCAAAAAACGGTTCAGGAGTGGGGATAAGAATGGCATCTCCGACTGGAGAGCTACTGGAGCAGTCTTTTCGCTTAGGTTTTCATGCGTCAAATAACGAAGCAGAATATGAAGCTCTCATTGCTGGAATAAGGTTAGCCTTGGGATTGAAGATCGAAAATATACATGCGTTTTGTGATTCCCAGCTCGTGGTAAATCAATTCAGCGGCGAGTATGCGGTGAAGGAAGATCGCATGGGGTTATACTTACAGATTGTGAAGGATTTGGCCGGACAATTTAAAAAATTCACCCTGACGAGAATCTCTCGGGGCGAGAACACTTTGGTTGATGCGTTAGCAGTTCTTGCTTCGACTTCGGATCCGGATTTGAAACGGGTCATACCAGTCGAGTTCATTGAACATCCCAGCATCAAGACAGCCGAGACCGTAAACGTAGTCACTCGGTCCCAGACAGCCAGACGCACGAAGGGAAGCACGAAGGATGTTTTGGCAAAAACGACATCGACTTCGGCTCCTTCAGTCACGACTTCGGCTCCATCAATCACGACTTCGGTTCCATTGGCCAAAGACGACATCGGCTCCGGACCCAAAGCCGACGACGTCAGAACCTAAGGACATACAGGATCTGATGTCGGCAAAACCAACGTTCCCGTCGGTGGCCCGTCCACTTCGGCACCAGAATGCCCTTCCACTTCGGAACCCGGAACAAGTCGTGGTTTTCCCGGATCCGAAGTCACCATCCGCAATGATCCCGGTCCGGAACAAGAGGATGCAGTTATGACGGAAGCTGACGATAACCCACGTGATGACCCTGACGGATATCCCGATCCGACCGCTGACGAAGAGGAGATTATGGAGGGCCACGACGATGTGATCAGTCCAGAATACGGCTGCGACAAGCCATGGCTCGGTGATATTCGCAGTTACATCTATGATGGAGAATGACCTTCTGGCAAATGGGCAGCCCGTAAGCTCAAGGCTCAGGCGACACGATATGCCCTGTTAGATGGAGAAGTTTTCAAGTGGTGTTTCTCCGGACCGTTGCTAAAATGTGTTGAAGGCAAGGCAGCTCGGAAGATCATGGAAGAGGTTCATGGCGGGTCTTGCGGAAACCATTCCGGAGGACGAGCATTAGCAATGAGGATCAAACGACACGGGTATTATTGGCCAACAATGATAAGGGATTGCGAAGTGTTTTCAGCTAAATGCGAGCAATGCCAACGTCACGCCCCAAAGATTCATCAGCCTACAGAGATGCTCTCATCGATCACCTCACCATATCTGTTTATGCGTTGGTCAATGGACATCGTTGGTCCGCTCCACCCGTCCCGGCAAAAACGTTTCATGCTGGTCTTAACCGATTACTTTTCTAAATGGGTGGAGGCAGAAGCATACGCGTCCATCAAGGATGCCCAAGTAGAAAGTTTCGTATGGCGGAATATCATATGTCGTCATGGCGTGCCTTATGAAATCATCACTGACAACGGATCGCAGTTCATCTCCGTTCGGTTTGGGCCGTTCTGCGATAAATGGAAGATTAGGCTAAGCAAATCAACGCCGAGGTATCCTCAAGGAAACAGACAGGCCGAGGCAGCCAACAAATCGATCCTTAAAGGGCTGAAAAACGGCTCAAGGCGAAGAAGGGGAGATGGGCTGACGAGCTGGAAGGAGTGCTATGGTCGCACCGCACCACACCAGGATGAGCAACAGGCAAAACCCCATTTGCCTTAGTATACGGAACCGAGTGCATTATCCCACCAGAAGTACAATTTCCGGGTGTGCGACGAAGACTTCTACCAGAGCAGGAAGGATTAAATCATCTTCTGATGCTTGATACATTGGATCTGGTCAACGAGAAACGTGACCAAGCACTTATTCGGATTCAGAACTATCAAAACGCTGCAGCAAGGTACTATAACTCGAAGGTTAAGATTCGTAGATTCCAGGAAGGAGAGTTGGTGTTGCGGGAGGTCTTTCAAAATATAGCAGAGCTAAACGCGGGCAAACTTGGTGCTAACTGGGAATGACCTTACCGAGTCACCGAAGTAGTCAAACCCAGAGTCTACAAATTAGCCAACACGGCTGGCGATCCAGTTCTGCGTTCGTGGAACGCTCGACATCTAAAGAAATACTATCACTAAGTCATTTCTAAACGAACTACGAGGCGGCTTGATCCCTGCAAAGGGTACGTAGACAGCCCGTCTTCGGATGGGTTCAGCTGCCCCCTTCCCTAAAAGGGGGGGGGAGTGGGGTACGTATACTCGTATACTCCCTATTTCTCAATACTTGAACATCCATCACGGATCAACCAAATCAATACTTGAACATCCATCACGGATCAACCAAGTCAATATTTGAACATCCGTAATGGATCAACCAAATCAAAACGAGATACTTAAACCCGATCGTTGCTGCTGGCCACAGTAACAATTTGATCTGATTATCATATCCTAAAAACGGGATATTAAGTGCGCAACGACCATTGACGGAGCAAGTTCGGTTCACGGGAACCGGCTTGTAAACTAGAAATGATCGTCATAAACCCAACATACGAAACGTTGGTTATAATATGATTGCAGCCAGAACGGATATCATAGCAACCCCATAAAGCCGAGTTCAATCATTGAAAACAAACCCAACAGACGAAACGTTGGTCGAAAATCGGAACATAATCATATTGCTGAAAGCAAGGAACAACATCTTACACAAAAGAAAACGAAGTCAAGGCACAAAGTTCGCATGAGCAAAGGCCATATAGGCAACAAAACAAAGAAAAACCAAAGTACAGAGAACATAGAGGCAAAGAACCGCTCAAGGAAAATCGACTAAGAGGCAACGCCTCCAGCATCATACTCGTATTCCTCGACCTTGGCTCCACCTCCACCAACGTCATAATCGGCACCAACTTCGTTCCCGTCGTTGTAGCCATAACCTTCAGTTCCATCGGGCTCACCCCCGAACCCCGCGCTGATAGTATGGGAATCACGCGGGTCAAGCAAACAAACACCGGAAGGACCCCAGTTGGAAGTGAACACCAATCTCTGTGGCTTGATCTTCCAATGGATTGGAGTCGAAGGCGGGAACATCGTCATAAGAAAAAGGAGAGACAACCAACCCCTGTTGGATCTCGGCAAACAGCGCAGTGTACTCCTTGTCCCCGCCAACAAATTCCTCCTTCCATTCGGAAATTTGCGCGGCTTCGGATTCCAAAGTAGGAGCATTGTCGCTTTGGAGCTTCCGGATGAGTTCAAGATTGGCGTCAACTTGAGCTAGGTCATTCATCTTGTCTACCGACTTCCCAAGAGCCTTAAACTTCTCTTTGGTCTTCTCTATTTTCGACTTGAATTTACTCATCAAGGAACGCACGATCTTCTTCGTGGCAGTTTTAACCTTAGAGTCGGTAGAGCTTTTTTCCGACATAAGCTGGCTCTTGAGCAACTCGATTTCAGAATCTTTCAGGGCACCCAAGTCACGCAATTCATCACGAGTCTTTTCCAGTGACTCCATGTTGGCTTCCAACGCCTTTCCCCGCGCTACTTCGGCTTCCCACTTAGCTCGAGCTTCTTTGGCCGCATGCTCGATCCTCTCAGCCTCCCGCCTGGCGCGGCGAGCATATTTGCGTGCCACCCTGGTAACAGAATCGACGAACTGGGAAAATGACAAGTATAGATTAAAAACAGAAGTAAATATTGTAGGCAGTCATAAGAAGAAAGGATCACCTTGTTTCCTTCGAGCGACGACCTATCCTCGAATGAACCTTCTTTCGGAGGGGCTGAGAGAGCTTCTTGTTCCGCAATCTCAGGCGTTATCGTGCCGCCTTGGGAAGCTTTAATCGTATATTGCATTGTTCCTTTTCCCTTCTCTGCGGCAGACAAGATACGTTTTCGAGGAATCAAATTCCGCCTTATTACGAGTTCATTCACTTCGGCAGCATCGCGGTCCAGAGCTTGGGAGACTGCAGAAAAGGATCGGCGTCCGCCTCTAGTTCCAGCGGCAGACTCAGAGCGACGCTTCGGATGATTCCCAATCGAAGACTTAGAACGACGTCCGGGACAGAGGGCATCAGCGACATCGACCTTCATATTCTGAACACCGCCTTTGAACTCACCCGCTAAACGGCGTGCCTCGGCTTCCTTTCTTTCACGAACTGATAGCTTCCTCTCCATGGTTGATTGCGACG
Organism: Arabis hirsuta; assembly: GCA_964056655.1. Taxonomy (NCBI): domain Eukaryota; kingdom Viridiplantae; phylum Streptophyta; class Magnoliopsida; order Brassicales; family Brassicaceae; genus Arabis; species Arabis hirsuta. The sequence goes on along the minus strand of OZ053298.1, from coordinate 33,726,255 downwards.
AACTACTTGATAAGGCAGAACCGACGATGTAACGGGCTCGAGCGTCTTCGATCCGTTTAAGAGAAAAGTCTCCTTGCCAATTACAATTCTCAGACGCAAGTAACTCTGCTAACGTGAGAAAATCTAGTGGAACCTTCGGAAATGGATTGATAACTGCGAAAACGACAAAAAGAAGAAGCGAGTCAGATAACGTCCAACGGATCAACAAAAACGAAGACACGACGACTTAGGCTCAACTACCCTTTTGTTTAACAGGTTTGGCGATAAGAAGGTCTCGCGTTCGGTCACCAAGGCCATCACGGCCTATTTCACTATGCCCCATCCTAATTGAAGTAGACGTCGCAGCATGTGCCAGATATTTGGTTCGAGTCATGGGCGGTAAGTCATTTTATATTATTTATTTTTAATTATTAAAGTATTTTATTTTAAATATATTCATAACATTATTCGTATTTTTGTAGCAAGGGTGGCACTGGGAGGAATTTCGTACTTTCGAAGTGCGAGCGGCATTCGAGCAGAAGGCGCTAAAGCGTCTCAATGGTTACATCGCTAACTTGAAGAAAGCGTGGCGCGAGAAAGGCGATGAGGCGAAGCCGATAGCGATGGATCCCGATGTTTGGTCAGGTCTAGTTCAGTTTTGGGAGGATCCCCATTCGGTGGTTAAATCGGGGAAGTGTTCTGCAGCCCGTCTCATGCCGGTGGCCGAAGGAGATGGACCTTCAAAGCATAGTGCGGGTCAATCATCATACGCCACAGTTCGACTGAATATGGTATTATTTTAATTAAATTAATTTATTTGATTATTTGCATTTTATATATTTGTTTATTATATATTTTATTTTTATCTATGTTTATTTTTGTTTAACAGGCTGATGGCGGTGATCTTCCTCCGATGCACAAAGTGATGGAGAAAACTCATCGGAAGAAGGATGGGACGTTTGTTATCGCTCAAGCAGAACAAACGTTGAATGCGTACAACGCACGATTGGCAGAGCTAGATGAGTCTGTCCAGTCTACGATGGGTGTCCAAGATTTCGATAGACTTTACGAGGAGGTAATTTTTTAGGTTCTTATATTATATTTAAGTTTATTTTTTATTACAATTTTATTGTATCACACTTTTATTTTATAGGTTGCACCGAAGAAGAAAGGACGAACGATGGGTGTTGGATCCATCAGGGATGTCCCTGCAGCTTCTTCGTCTGCTCGATATTCTTACACTCCTCCGGGTTCGTCTGAGCCGCAATTGACCAGACAGTTGGATGTTGCTAACACTAGGATTGCGCAGCTAGAGACTAACCTCTCCACAATAACTGGTCTCTTTGACATCATTGCAGTGGGTAACCCGACATTAGCAACTACTTTGCAAGGGTTACAGTTTCCTGCAGCGCCTCCTCCACCTGACGGTCCAACGCAGTTCGAGCAGGAAAGCGAAGAGATGATTCGAGAAGATGTCATCAACCTAAGGACCCAACAACATCAGTAGATTAGCGTTTTAATTTTATTTGTATCGGATAATTTTCTTTTATAATATTTTTAATTTTTAGTATATTTTATATTATTTTTAATAATATTTTCATTTTTAAAAAAAAAATATTATCAAACCGACGCTAAAGCGATGCAATTCTAATGCTAATATAGCATTGAATTACCGTCGACACCAGATGCGGTTCGACGCTAATTCGACGCTAATATAGCGTCGCATTGTTGCATCGAATTGTCTCGACGCTAATTTGACGCTAATATAACATCGAATTAGCGTCGCAATATTTGCATCAAATTGTGTCGACGCTAATTCGACGCTATATTACATCGAATTAGCGTCGAATATTCGACACTAACTTAGCGTCGGATTAGCGTCAAAATTCAATGCGACGCTAAAATAGCATCGAAAAATAATTAGCGTTGACGATTTAGCGTCGAAATGTATTTCGACGCTAAGTGCTTTTAGCGTCGAATTAGCATCGAAATATGGCGACGCTAAATCTGTGTTCTCTTGTAGTGGTATTGGGAAAGGCTGATTTTAGTGGTGAGGTTAAAAGTGTTTAGGGTTACCATAGACTCCGGGTGCGAGATATTATGCAAAATCGCAAGAGAGAATGGACATGTTGATGTCCACAATTTCCCAACCACTTCTTCACGTCTTTTTCCCCCAGACATAGATTTTTCTCCGGGAATCACTTGAAATCTCTTCTACTCGTCTCTTCTTTTGTATCATGACATTCCTTGGGTATTCTTTGGCCATAAGACTCTTAGACAACTGTTTTTCTTTCCCTTAGATTTTTTTTTCTTTTTTCTTTTTTTTTTCTTTTTCTTTATTATTATTATTTTTTTTCATTTATATTTTTTATTTATTTTTTTTTTTAAAGGGAGAAAACGGTATCTCTTTGATATAAGTCAAGTATAGGCACGAATTATTACCATGTTTTACGCATCCAAGGCACGGCCAAGCTCTTTGTAATTCGATCTTTGTATTCCACCATTCTTTACCAAATCGTCGCATCTCTAGTGATTGGAAAATTGCGTCGATCCTTTTATCTCCGACGTTTTTGCACATATTTGCAATTATGAAACTAAAAGAGAATGCATGAGGTCTGAAAAGAAGGTAAAAGGTTTTTAGGTAGGGTACCAACTAAAAATGAGCTGGCCATTCATGACAACAAAGAGTGGTAAAAGAGGATAAGATGTCATGAATGTGTGATTCATTTCCTTGATCTAACATTCCTAATAAGAAGGGATCAAAAATCATATTAGTAGTCCAAACAGAGAGTCAAAATCGTATCCATCAAAATAGTTGAAAGTAGAAATTTTCTGAACGGAAGTTCCATCATGAGGTTTTTGAATCGATTGTCATGAACAAACCCTGCAACAATGGTTACATAGTCTTTGTAATCAAAGCGTCAATCCTAGAAAAGTGTCATAATTCCTATCTTATTCTTTTTTTTAATAAAAATGATTTTTTTTATATTTTTTATTTGAAAATAAATTTTGAAAAATCCTTTTAAAAACATAAAAATCAAACACTAACAAACGTGTTAGTAAAAACAATCCCCCCATACTTAATTTACACCGTCCCCGGTGTAAAATTAAATCAAATTAAGGGAGTAATGATGAAAATTGATTTGGAAGAAGAATCAAAAAGATAGAGAATAGAATGATAGTACCGGTTTATGTATAAAATGCCCGAATGGTGAAAATGGATCGGTTTTGTGATGAGCTCGAACAAGAGGTGATTTGACCACTCCAATATGTTTTCCATGTCTAGATAAACAAGACTCCTCAAGGTTTCAAATCAGTTAGTTTCATATAGAAAGAAGATCGCACCACGATAGTGATTTTTGGTCACTAGAAGATCTATACAGGGTATCTCCAAATCTGTTATATTTTCCTCAAACCATATTGAAAGACTACTAAAGTAGAGGGTATTGTGAAGATACTGGTGAAGTTTCATTGCCAATGCTCGAACGGTTAAGCATACGGTCAAGGTAGAGGTGGATTTGGCTCGCCGGAAGGTGTGGATCATGCCATCTGAAAATCGGTTTATATTTCTCGAGCCATATTGAAAATTCACTGGAAAACATGATGTTTTAGGTCAGTTGGTGAAGTTTGAGTCCATTTGCTCGAGTGGTTTGGAAGTTGTCTCATAAAAATGCTCGGTGTGATCCGTTTGTGAGCGTAGATGATGAAATTGTGAAAACGGCTCGGACAAACTAGGTTCTTCTTCAAGCACAGTGATGTTGTGTCTCAAAGAGTGGTTGAATGAGGCGTGGTGGTCCTTGTTGCTTCTCTTTGTGTTCACATCTCCTTAGAATGATTCAGATCATGCGTAAGACAATTGAATCGTGCGTCCACAAAGAAATCTCTTACAAATCCTGATAAAGAGCAGTATATTCTTGCAAAAACACTTGAAATCACTTGTTAAATTCATCTTGGATCGAAGTCCTCAATACAATTGTATTGAATTCCAAATTCAAGGGAAGGAAAAATAGATATTAAACAAAAAGAAATCAAAATAATGAATCTAAATTGTTAAAAACTATCAATCTAGGTGAAATCAATGAATGAATATGTCAAGATGTAAAAATTATGTTTAAAACCATTTAAATCTAACCAATATTTTAATTTTTAATGCAAAAATTCATGAATCAAATAATACTCTTACTAATTTAATTAAGAATAGATAATTGTTGGAAAAATAATTCATGTTTGTGCAAAAATAAATTGGTTCTTAAAAATTATGTGTCAAAAATGGTTTGAAAATAATTAAAAGAGTGAAAAAAGAAAAATTAACCTCTTTTGACCAAACGGTTAGGTGGTCGGCTCGGTTCAAAGCGGTGGTTCTAATCGGTGGCTCGGTGGTCCATGGCTCGTGACTCCAATGGTGTGGTGGTTGATGGGGACGCGGTTCGATCAATACCGGCCTAGGTGTCGGGTGCTAGTCGCGGTACTAGGATGGTTCGAGGTGTGGCTCGGGTCCAAGTCGAGACCCGGCAAGAGACAGTGGTCGGATAGGTATGGAGTCGTGGGTCGGGTCAATTTTGGTCGTGGTACAGGTCAGCGGTGTCGACCGATATCGTATCGCGTGTTTTGCGGGTCGGAGAAGGATGCGGGTCGTGTCGTGTCGTGGGTCGGGAGGGGAGTGTGTGGGTCGCGTCGTGTCGCGGGTCGGGAGGGGAGTATGTGGGTCGCGTGTCGCATGCCGGTCCGAATATCGGTCAGTCCGAAACCGTGACCGAAACGTGGCGTTGGTTGAGGCGTCGTGTCGAGGTAAGGGGTGTGTCGTGTCGCTCTAAGACTGCCTCGTCGTGTCGTAGGAAAGTCTTCCTCATGTCGCGGTAAGGCTCGTGTCTTGTCACGGGAAGGGGTCGCGTACCGGTCCGGGTACCGGTTGGTACCGTTGGTCGATATCGCGGGGGAGATGGTCGCGGGTCGAGGCAAAATGTACTGAGTACTGGTCGGGCGTGTTGGCCGATACGCGGGACCAGTATCGGGCCATGGTTCGTGTGGGGTTGGTCGCGGGAAGGAATCGTGGTGTCGCGGCTCGGGTGATCGTGTCGCGGGATGGGTGATCGTGTCGCAGGACGGGGCATATCGTGTCGTGTATCGGTCGCAAAATACGACCGATACATGTGACCGATACTGGGCACTCGTGTCGCGGGATGATCGAGACGCGATACATGTTGAAACAACCCGACCCAAAATTTAAAAAAATTTTTTCCTCCAGATTACTATCATCACAGATACTAATCCTCAATGGGTCAACAACCAAGCAACGCGGAACAATAAACCATCAACAACATATTCCAATTTAACAATCCCATACTTTAATAAATATCAAACCGTTCAACCAATCAACCAATATCCAATAACTAACAACCTAACAATGCCCTAAACGACAAACACAGCGAGACCCTAAATCATCTCTTCTTCCTCGCCACGATTCCACGATCACATTTTCTCTTTACCTGCAACACATGGCAAAAAGAGTTGCATGAGTATTATCATAAATACTCAGCGACGCGGTCATCCCGTCTACAGACTAATTAAGCACAAGTATAAACAAAAGATACAATACCAGGATGATCACAGAACAAGCATACACGGAACAAACGTCACGAACTCACACAGAAGCACTGTGTCGATCGACACAACCTCTAGGTGTCGTTCGACAGACTGCACTGTGTCGATCGACACACCACCATGGTATCGATCGACATGATGCCTTGTGTCAATCGACACACCACCCTGGTGTCGATCGACACAACGTCGCAGAACCCAGAAACGAGTCTGTCCTCACACAACTCGAATCTGTCGCGAGCCATCGAGTTTCCTGCACAATTCCATTCACAAAGCACACAAAAACCACCACGCAATCGCATTCTATCAATTCCCTATACTTATACAAGCCCACGATCACGCACTCACCTCGACAAAGGATTGAAAAGACGAAGGACACGAAGAACACTTGAACAGCCACGAAAACGACCCAACAACGAACGCTCCTCGTTCCTAATAGCCTCCCACGAAAACACAAGCCTCAAGAACGATCCACCCTTCTCCAGAAATCACCAGAACTCACTCCAACACTCTGATTCCCCTTTTCTTACTGATCTCTGATTTCTGGCAGAAAAATCGGCCAAACTTCACTGTTCCTCCCTTAAATATCGAACCCTCGGGTTCCCTAAACCGGCCCACTAAACCGGGCAATTAAATCGAACCTGTCGGTCCAATTTCACCCCGTGTCGATCGACATACACCACCCGGGTCGATCGACATAACGCCCAAAACCCGACTTCTCGTAAGTCCAAAACACACGTGTCGATCGACACCCACCAAAAATCCACTTTTTGGTTCACGGGCGTTACAATTCTCCCCCACTAACACGGATTCGACCTCGAATCACGCGACACCACCACACTACGATCTCAACCACCTGACCCGCACCCGGCCAGTATCCTTCGAGATCACACTCGAATCCCATAACCCGTCCTGCTAAGGCTAACACTCTCGCCAAAAATTCGACCAGATTCACCCGGAACATCCACGATGCACGCCCCATGGTCCGGATTAGGGCTTCCCGATTGACCATCCAACAATCAAACAAGAACATGTCCGACCAACCGTTGACCTCGCATTGGACCAAATGATCGTACAACAATCAAACAAGAACATGTACGACCATCGGTGTAACATATGCTACCAGGATTGTTCGAACCGAATTCCCGGACTCCAGTAATAACCCCAGACTCGACATCCACAACACACCCCTCGCCCTCAGCCAGCACTACTCGTGATCACACCTGACCCCCGAGTTCTACTAGGCTCACACTAGCCTCATTGCACCGTCTCAGCACGGCTGTAGTCCTGACCCAACCCGGTCAGCACCACCTGAGATCCACTCCCGATCCCCGAAGTTCATCCAGTCTCATGCTTACAACCACATTACAGATACTATTGCTCATACTCATATCTATATACCACACTTCGCCCTCAGGATCGTCACCCTTTGAGCTCTCGAAGTATATCATACCCCTCCACCTTCAGGACCGCCGTCCATCTAGCTCTCGGTATGCTTCCAGCCCCTCCCACTCTTAGGACACACAGTCCGTCAAGCTCGGCTGCAGAGGAATCACACATCCCCTGGAGAGGCTTCACCCCTCAAAGTATATGCAAGGGAACCACTTTCCCCCGGAGAGAAACATCATTGTCCCCTCAAGTATACTCAGGAGAACCACTATCCCCTGGGGAAATCACTCTGTAACATGCATCATAGGCACCTGTCGACTGAAATCACCTCTCGTGGTCATCCGAAACAACCCAATCACCAGGGTGTTTCGCAGAGTCCCTGGAAAAGACAATTCTAACTCACATAAAACCTCTTTTCCAGACTCTCCCTAGGAAATAGACAAGTTCTAACGCGCATAGAGCTTACATTTCCAGCCACTCCTGGAATATGTACAATCTCATTTCCAGCCACTCCTGGAACATGAGCGATCTCATTTCCAGCCACTCCTGGAACATGAACGATCTCATTTTTAACCACTCCTAGAACATGAACAAGCTCATTTCTAGCCACTCCTAGAACATGAACAAATCTCATTTCCAACCACTCCTGGAACATGAACAAATCTCATTTCCAGCCACTCCTCGAACAGGAGCAAGCTCTAAGCCGCGTAAAACTTCTATTCATAGCCGTCCTAGCCGATAGCAAGCTCTAACTCACATAGAACTTCTACCGCTAGACCTCCTCATGACCTACCAGTCATCAGAACCCATGACATCACTAGTCATCTCATAAGAACACACATTTAATAAGGCAACTCATCTTATTAAATCTCCAAAATGTATACTCGTTACAACATAACGAAATACAAAATCACAATCATTGCAACATGCTAATACAGACTCTGAAAACCAGAAAAGAGCTCAAGCCACCGCTTGCTTCTCGAACCACTTCAAGAACTTCCTCTTCATCGACGCTTCTGGTTCCCAAGTCTCCTCCTCAATACCGTCACAGTCCCACACGACTCTCACCAACGGTATACTCTTCCGGCGCAGCACCTTGACTCTCCTCTCGAGGATCATCACAGGCCTCGCCGCCAACGTCATGTTGGGCTGAAGATCCTCCGGAATCCTAGCCAACACCTCCTCAGACTCATGTAGACACTTCTGCAGCATCGAAACATGGAAGACTTTGTGAAAAGTCTTCATACTCTGAGGTAACTCTAATCGATAAGCCACCGGTCCGACCCGCTCCACAACCTTAAACAGACCCATAAACCTCGGACTCAGCTTATTCTCTGATATGGATCTGTTAGGACCCCTCAACATAGCTTCCTTGAGATACACCATATCTCCCAGCTCAAACTCCAGCTCCTTCCGTCTCCTATCGGCGTAACTCTTCTGCCGATCCTGAGCCTCTCTCATGTTCAGTCTCAAGACACGGATCTTCTCCGTCGTCTCCTGAACAAAGTCTGCACCAAACATGCTCCTCTCCCCCACTTGGGTCCAGCATAATGGTGTCCTACACGGCCTCCCATACAGAGCCTCATATGGAGCCATTCCAATACTCGCCTGATAGCTGTTGTTATAAGCAAACTCTACCAGGTTCAGATGATCCGCCCAATGACCACCATAATCCAGTACACACATCCTCATCAAATCCTCCAATATCTTAATCGTTCTCTCAGATTGCCCATCCGTCTGAGGATGATACGCGGTACTCATATGCACCTAAGTGCCCATCTCAGCCTGAAATGCTCTCTAGAACTCTGAAGTAAACCTCGGATCCCTGTCTGACATAATACTTGCTGGCACCCCGTGCAGCCTCACTATCTCACGCACATACTTCCTAGCCAACACCACCGCTCCGTCGGTCTTCTTGATGGCCAGAAAATGTGCTGACTTCGTCAGGCGATCTACGATAACCCATATCGCATCATAGGTCCGTGACACTGGAAATCCTGTCATGAAATCCATCGTAATCATATCCCGCTTCCACTCCGGGATAGGCAAACTCTGCAATAACCCGCTCGGAACTTGTTGCTCAGCCTTCACCAGCTGACACACATTGCACGCTGCAACCCAGCTGGCTACATCCCTCTTCATCTTGACCTAGTGATAATACCGTTTCAAGCCACGGTACATCTTGATCGCTCCCGGATGAATCGATAACATGCTCGAATGAGCCTCCCTCAGGATCTCTCACCTCAGATCCTCATCCTTGGGTACACAAACCCGTCCGTTCACCAGTATCATCCCACTCGCTGAGACCACATACTCTGAACTTGCTGCCTTAGAAGCATCAATCAATCCCTGATCCTTCTCCTGAGCAACTCGAATCCTGCTCAACAAATCTGCCTGGTTAGCTGCCTCTAACCCCAATGGCTCCTGTGAAATCACACATAATCTCAACGTACTGATCTCACTCACCAGAGCCTCTATATCGCGCTCCTGATCTGAAGCTACTCTCTTCCGACTCAACGCATCTGCAACCAGATTAGCCTTACCCGGATGGTACCCAATCTCCAGGTCATAGTCTGCCACTAACTCCATCCAGCGCCTCTGTCTTTGGTTCAGCTCTGGCTGAGTGAAGAAATACTTCAGACTCTTGTGGTCTGTGAATACCTGCACCTTCCCGCCATACAGATAAGACCTCTAAATCTTAAGTGCAAAGATAACTGCAGCCAACTCCAAATCGTGGGTAGGGTAATTGCATTCGTGCTTCCTCAACTACCTTGAGGCATACGCAATCACCTTGCCCTGCTGCATTAGTACACAACCCAGACCAACTCCTGAAGCGTCTGTATATACCACATAAGGCTCACCCAGCTCAGGTAACGCCAAAATCGGTGTACTAGTCAGCGTCTCCTTCAGCTTCCTGAAACTCTCCTCGCAAGCTAAGGACCACACAAACGGAACATCCTTCCCTGTCAGCTTCGTCATCGACTGCGCCATACTCGCAAACCCCTTGACGAATCTCCAGTAATAACCCGCCAACCCAAGAAAACTCCTGATCTCTGTGGCACTCCTCGGTCTAGGTCAACCTCTGATAGCCTCAATCTTAGCCGGATCCACAGACACTCCCTCTGCAGACACAACGTGGCCAAAAAAGCTCATTTCCCTCTGCCAGAAACTGCACTTACTCAACTTCGCATACAGTTTCTGCTCCCGCAGCTTCTCCAGAACCAACCTCAGATGCACCTCGTGCTCCTCTGGACTCCTCGAATATACCAGGATATCATCAATGAAGATGATTACGAACACATCCAGATACTCTTGGAATACCCCGTTCATCAACCGCATGAATGCTGCTGGTGCATTCGTCAACCCGAATGGCATCACCACAAACTCGTAGTGTCCGTACCTTGTCCGAAAAGCCGTCTTCCTGACGTCCGCCTCATCAATCGGAATCTGATGGTATCCCAAAACCAAGTCAATCTTGGAGAACCAGGTAGCCCCTCGCAACTGATCCAACAACTCATCAATCCGCGGCAGAGGATACCAGTTCTTCACAGTGACTCGGTTAAGCCCTCGGTAATCGATGCACAACCAGAAACTCCCATCCTTCTTCTTCACGAATAACATCGGCGCTCCCCACGGTGAAACACTAGGCCGGATGAAACCCTTCCCCAACAGATCATCCAGCTGCTTCTTCAGCTCTGCCATCTCTGCTGGAGTCATACGGTAAATGGATCCGATCGCGACGGTGGCAATCTCAACAACGATTGAAACACATCCTGGAAATCCCGAACAACCCGAATATCTCCAACTGCAACCTCTCCAACAGTTTCTGGCATCACTATCGTCACCAGATATGCCTCACAGCCCTTCTCAATCAACTGCTCGGCCTGTATCGCTGAAATCACGAGACTCCCAGAAGTCAGTCTCACACCCTGAAACACCAAACTTCCTGTCTCCCGCTCGAACACAACACGTCCCCGACGACAATCAGATGGACCCTGTACCGATCCAACCAATTCATACCCAAGATAACATCGTACAGTTCCACCAGACTAATGACCAGGTCTGCTGGCATCGACTCTCCTGCCACCAGAACGTCCACACCACGAGCCCGCCTGAAAGTAGCTAACGTCATGCCACCAACAACCTTCACTACTCCCGTCTGCTCCCCGGAATCACTCCGGATCCCATTGCCCTCCGCACACTCTGGAGTAATGAAGCTATTCGTAGCTCCCGAATCAAACAACACGTGGGACTCACATCCGCCCACAAATAAGGTCCCTGCATAAATCCCATGTGCTTTAAGACCCGACACTCTAACGCATACTCACAATTCCAAACAGCCTAAATTCAATCACCACAAGAATTTAAACAGAACAAGTCTGAAATATACCTGTGATCGGTATGGCGCTAGAGCCGCCCGCCTCTGCCGACGTGTACCCTTGCGGCGCCGCTGCAATCTGTGCCAAAGGCTGGACTGCCAATGGTTGCACTACCGCTACCGCCATCTGCTGCAACCTAAGGCACTTGGGCTTGATATGCCCCGGCTCCCTGCAGTGATATCACACTTGAGCTGCCCGCTCCTCTCTCCTCTTCGGACAATCCGCCACCTTGTGACCCATGCCACCGCACCCGAAGCATCCCGAAAGGGATAGCACACTTGAGCTGCCCGCTCTTCTCTCCTCTTCGGACAATCCGCCACCTTGTGGCCCATGCCACCGCACCCGAAGCATCCCGAACCACCCTGACCTCTCTGGCTGGCTCCTGAAGTGCTCTCCCACTTCCTCTTCTGACCCTGCGCAAGCTTGCCGCCTCGGCCCGAAACCGCCTGCTACTGCGCTCTCCTCTGCTGCTGCTGCTGCACCAGTGGACTAACCACCACAGCCTGCTATCTGAGGTCCTCCTCAATCGCCGCAGCAGTCTCAACCAGCTCCGCCCTCGTGGCAAACGTACTCGCTCTGCAGCGAGTCCTCAACTCAGCTCGAAGTCCCCCGAGGAACCTCCTCACCCGGGCCTGCTCGCCCTCCATGCCCCTACCAGCATATACCAGGAGTCAGCTGAACTCCAAATCAAACTCCCTCACAGTCTGATCCCCCTGAGTCAGGCTCAGAAACCTCGACTCCATCCGGTCCACCGCCTCCTGAGGAAAATACTTGGCATTAAACTCAGCCAAGAAATCTTTCCAGACCATCTCGGCCTGTACTCGCCTGGCCTCAACGCCAGATAATGGACTGCCAGATCAACCCGGTATCCCTCCAGATACCTGATAAAGCGAAAGTTCCGCTCCAATCTCCGCCGCCACTCATCGGCCTCTTCAGGCTTGGCACCACCCAAGAAAAACCCGGTGCCAATCCTCTGCATCTGCTCTATCATCCTCAGGTAGGATGGAAGCTCCTCCGCAACCACCACACCCGGCTGCACACCAGCCACTACCGGCTGAACCCCAGCCACCACTGGCTGCACACTAGCCTCACCTGGCTAAACTCCCGGAGCCTGACCCGGAGCCGGTACCCCACCTGGTAACCACTCCAGAATCAACTGCAGCAAACCCGCCAGACGATCATCTCGATCTTGGGCCACACCTACGGGAGCACCCCCACCCAGGCCCCCCGCACCACCAGCTACCTCGGGACCCACACTGGCCCCACCAGCCCTCACGCTGGCACCCGTAGCAGTCTCACCCACAGACCCCTCCTGAAACGCCTGCGAGTCCGCCACCTGCTCCTGCGTGGTTTTTTGGGCCACACTCGCGGCATCAGACTCAACATGCAGTCCTCGCCCGCGCCCACCACGACCACCTCGACCCCCACGGCCCCCACGACCTCTGCCTCTAGCACCTCTAGCCATCACTCTGCACTCACTAGCAGGTTACTAAGTACTAGAACAACAGAAAATCAACAAACACATACCGTGGAATCTCATTGAAGGCTCGGAAGAGATGATCTAGGACTCCATACCCACACAACTATCAATCAATTATCACTCAATTAATCAATTGCACCCGCCCTAGAACCATAAGGGCTCTGATACCAAACTGAAACAACCCGACCCAAAATTTTAAAGTATTTTTTTTCCTCCAGATTACTATCATCACAGATACTAATCCTCAATGGGTCAACAACCAAGCAACGCGGAACAATAAACCATCAACAACATATTCCAATTTAACAATCCCATACTTTAATAAATATCAAACCGTTCAACCAATCAACCAATATCCAATAACTAACAACCTAACAATGCCCTAAACGACAAACACAGCGAGACCCTAAATCATCTCTTCTTCCTCGCCACGATTCCACGATCACATTTTCTCTTTACCTGCAACACATGGCAAAAAGAGTTGCGTGAGTATTATCATAAATACTCAGCGACGCGGTCATCCCGTCTACAGGCTAATTAAGCACAAGTATAAACAAAAGATACAATACCAGGATGATCACAGAACAAGTATACATGGAACAAACGTCACGAACCCACACAGAAGCACTGTGTCGATCGACACAACCTCTAGGTGTCGTTCGACAGACTGCACTGTGTCAATCGACACACCACCATGGTATCGATCGACATGATGCCTCGTGTTGATCGACACACCACCTTGGTGTCGATCGACACGACGTCGCAGAACCCAGAAACGAGTCTGTCCTCACACGACTCGAATCTGTCGCGAGCCATCGAGTTTCCTGCACAATTCCATTCACAAAGCACACAAAAACCAACACACAATCGCATTCTATCAATTCCCTATACTTATACAAGCCCACGATCACGCACTCACCACGACAAAGGATTGAAAAGACGAAGGACACGAAGAACACTTGAACAGCCACGAAAACGACCCAACAACGAACCCTCTTCATTCCTAATAGCCTCCCCCAAAAAAACAAGCCTCAAGAACGATCCACCCTTCTCCAGAAATCACCAGAACTCACTCCAACACTCTGATTCCCCTTTTCTTTCTGATCTCTGATTTCTGGCAGAAAAATCGGCCAAACTTCACTGTTCCTCCCTTAAATATCGAACCCTCGGGTTCCCTAAACCGGCCCACTAAACCGGGCAATTAAATCGAACCTGTTGGTCCAATTTCACCCCGTGTCGATCGACATACATCACCCGTGTCGATCGACATAACGCCCAAAACCCGACTTCTCTTAAGTCCTAAACACACGTGTCGATCGACACAACACCCTGTGTCGATCGACACCCACCAAAAATCCACTTTTTGGTTCACGGGCGTTACACATGTCGGGGACGCGGGCCAATATCTGGTCCGGTATGGGCTTCAGTCGCGGTAAGGGGCATCGTGTCGCGCTCCATGCAATTTTTCGTCGAGCTTTTTCTTCGTCTATACACATTGGATTTGAGATCCGTAAGATGCTACGGATTCATGAGAACGAGATCTTTTCAATGGTATGAATGGTGTAGCCTGGTTCGTGGTGGCTTGAACTGTGAAAAAGCTCGAAGTTGTGGCTCCGTAACCTTCTTTGACAGTCTTGTTCAATCGGTCATAACTTGCTAACCGTAATAGCAAATCATGTTTTGCTTTTTCCTATAGCTTCATAAGACTATCTCCTTTGTGCATACCAAATTTCTTAAACGTCCGGGCTGATATAATGCTCCATTCATTCCATGAACTGAACAAGTCATGTTATATCTTCTTTTCATCGTTCTACTTAAAAACACATTTGTTTGTATTTTTAAAATTTTTTGTAAAAGCCTGAAAAATTCATAGATAGATAAAATAATGAATAAAAATGTTGAAAAAAATCAAATCAAATCCAAAAACTTAGAATAAGCAAATTAAAAATCAAAAAACTAAATATGGGTTGCCTCCCATAAAGCGCTTGTTTTAAGTCTTATAGCTCGTCTCCTTGGGTTTTTAGGATTGTGGAAGGTCTTCTAAAGGCTTGAGGTTGCCTTTAGCATGTAAATGGGGACTCCTTAAGTCGTGTTCTCCATAACCTTCCAAGGTCGATACATGTGATTGTACCGATTGTTGTGAGAAAGTGGCGGTTGATGGAATTCATGAGGCATGGGGATGTAATCTCCAACTTCTTCACGAGGGTAACGGCTTGCTATTCTCCTTGGATTGTGATGCTCCATTGACAAATCTCTGAAACACACAACGATAAAAACCAAAAAGAAAAAGAAAAAAATCAATAATAAGGAAAAATCAAAAAAGATACACAAACTTAGACTTAATCTTTATCAAAAAATTTGTAGGCAGTCAAACAAAAGTCCCCGGCAGCGGCGCCAAAAAACTTGATGTGCATAAAAATTCTATGTAGGGTTTATGCAATTAGGTTTTAAATTTATAACCCTAGGAAACTGCAAGTGCACAGTTAAGACAATTGTAGTACTAAGGGGTCGATCCACTGAGGACTAAGTGATGAATGCACTACAAATCTATATGATTCCAATTAAGCTGAGTAAACATATTATTTGGTTTTTGGGGTTTTATGGAAGCAAATAACAAAGCAATAAAAATAAAGGGATAGATATCAATTAAGATTAGAAATCAAGCAATTCACAAAACATATGTAAAACACAAGCAATCGATTTAGGATTTTAATACTAGTTGTTCTAGAACTCATATCACTAAGGTAAGGTCATCCCACTATCGTGATGTAACTAACCATCTACGTTTTGCACCCTAATAGACTCAACTATCGCAGGTTATTACAAGGTGAAAACATGCTTTAATGCTCAAGATTGATTGTTCACTAGACTCCTTAACTAATCTATCAAATTGTTAAGATGCCTACCTCATCGAATAGTAGGTCCGGAGATATAACAAGCTTTCGGAGAGTATGTCAACCTAAGATCACTCCTTGGGTAGCTAATCCAATTCGTTCTTTGAGTATAAATAAAGATGAAGAATCAATTCTAGAATAAAACTCTAAACGATTAAATATGTAAAGACATAGAATTAAGAAAGTGCATAGAAATCAAATCAAAGTTAATACTCTAACATGTTTTGCAACACGTAGCAGCTAGAGTAAAGCACATAGACATAGTATAAATCATTGATCTATCTAAGCGTAAGGATTTAGATCTTATCTCTTTGCAATAGGGCAAAGTCAATCTATCCTTAAAGACTTCTAGAATCAAATATGCATTAAGAACAAAAGAAAAATGAAATACATTGTTTAGGTATTGATTTAGGCTGTTAAGGCCGGCTGCTTGAGTTCCTAGAGAGGCTAAAAGCAAGTATTTATAGGGGTTTAAGGAGGCTTAAGTTGGCTAGGGTTTCTTCAGGCAAATACATCTTTTGGTCGAAACTGAGGCAATATCGGTCCAAATAACGGTCAGTTTGCGTGACCGGTATTAGAATCTTCTATGACGCTTCTAGAAGGTTGGAAAAGGTCTGGATATGGCCCATGGGCTGGCCCGGTGCTTGGCTTCATTCTGCACTCACTTCACTTTGAAGGCAGTTTGATATATCCTCAGTGTTTCGGGTGTATCTTCCAAAGTACAGCTCCAATTGATGAAACTACAATTCCATTGGAAAGCTCACTCAAAGGGCTATTTCTATACCAAGTTTCATTAAATTACCAATTGATTTGATCCTCCGTTCATCAGCGAACTTCTGGCGTATACGCTCTGTCTAGTTTGAGAATGTGCATTATTTTCAAGATTAAATGACTTGGCTTGGTTACTTTGACTTGGATGAGTAGCTGCATCATAGATGATACTCCTTTTGCTCCATTTTACATCCTTTTGATGATAAAACCTGTTAAGACCTTAAAATCTACATATACGAGAAAACTACCTCTTTTGGTCCAAAAACTTTATTAATATATATAAAAACCATAGTAAAATATATAGTAAAAGTGGTAAAATATAGAGTATATTAAACCCTCTGAGTATAACATTTCCATAAAGCTGTCAGGAAGATGCTATGATTCAACGGCAGTGAAAACTCTAAAGGGCCTGCTAAATGAAAGTGAGTTGAGGTGGTTCACAACGCACCCTCAGTTCAATCATTTTTTCCACATGTACTTGGAGGAAAACCATAAATCTATGGGTATGTGGATGCTCTTTCTACGCACGGTGTCATCAAGAAAGGAGAAAGAATGCTGGTTTGTAGTGAATGGAGTTCCAATACGGTATTCTCTAAGAGAGTTTGGTCTTATTTCGAGTTTGAATTGTCATCGCTACCCAGATAAGTTCCTGCACGGATTCTTAGGTGGGGACAGTGATAAGTTTGTTACGAAGCATTTCGGAAAAAATAAGAAGAAAGTGACAGTGAAGGATGTAGAAGAAAAGCTTGAGTCAACGAGAGGGGTAGCTGGTAAAGGTAGGTTGAATATTGATGTGCTTTACTTCTTAGCAATTGTGCTTGTTGGGAGGGAGAAGACAGGAGACGCCGCCCCTGGTGTAGAGCCATCTTTCTTAAAGCGGCTAGTGATCTTGGGTTGTGTGAAACGTTTCCTTGGGAACGATTTGCATATGATCATAATGTGAAAGACATCATGAAGCTAGTGGGTAAATTTCATGGCAAAGTGTCTGAAAAAGCAAACAAATTCATTCCAAGTTTCATTCTTCCTATCGAGGTAACTTAGTGTACGTATATTACTGCGATATAACTATACTTTAGCGCATTTGTTTACTAATTCATGTATTGTCATGTAAAGTTTCTGGCGTTTGAGGCAATTTCTGTACTTGGAAGGTAGTTTAGGGAACCTGTTGCTGGGGCAAGTAGCAACTGTCCTAAGATGTGCAAGACCAAATTCAAGAAAGGTGATATGAAAGGTTTTGCACTTTCGGAAATAAATATGAAACTTGGTGATACTAAGGAGATTTATAGTGTTTTGCCTCCTTCTACTGATGAGGATGAAATGCTGCTGGCATTATGGATGATGTGAATTTGGAGGAAGATGCTGCAGACATAGTTATTGATGGTTGGGAAAGGATTCTAGTAGAAGAGAAAAGGGATATATTCTTCGAGGATATGTACAAGCAAGATGTGGATAGCCGAAAGAACGATGGGGAACCAAGAAGAGGAGAACGAAGACGAGGAGAACCAAGAAGAGGAGAACCAAGACGAGGAGAACCAAGAAGGAGAACGAAGACGAGGAGAACCAAAAAGAGGAGGACCAAAAATAGGAGAAGGAAGAAGAGGAGAACGAAAAAAGGAGATTGAAGATGATGAGAATGAAGAGGAAAAACAGGAAAAGAGGAAATTTTTTTTGAAGAGGAGTCCATATGAGACGAGGTTCCGAGGAAAGAAGAATTAACAATTCTGTATGCTTAAACTTGAACTTTGGTCTGTTTGGTATCTTTAAACTTGAACTTTAACTTTGGTCTGTTTGGTATTATTTAATTTAACTTTAACTAGAACTTGTATGTTTCGTTCTTGGCTGTTTGAATTACTATAGACAACTACGACAAACTACGACAATCTTATTGAATTACTGCAGACAACTACGACAATCTTATTGAATTACTGCTGTAACGCCCGTGAACCAAAAAGTGGAATTTTGGTTGGTGTGTCGATCAACACGGGTGAGGTGTGTCGATCGACACGAGTGTTGTGACTTGTGAGAAGTCGGGTTTTGGGCATTATGTCGATCGACACAGCACGAGTTGAATTTGGACTGACCGGTTTGGTTCCAATTGTCCGGGTCGGCGGACTGGTTTAGGGAACCCTAGGGTTCGATATAAAACGTGTTCAGACGCGATTTGTCTCTCTTTTTGGCCATATTTTAGAAGAGAAATAGAGAGAATTGGGAGATAATCAGAATCAGAGAGTTTGAGTGAGTTCTAGTGATTTCTGGTGAAGTTTTGGTCGTTCTTGAGGCTTGTGATTGCGTGAGAGTCTATTAGAAACGAGGAGGGATCGTTGCTGGGTCGATTTGTGTTTGGGAAAGAAATCAAAAGGGTGTGGGTATCTCCGCGTTCTTTGCTCGTTCTTCGTATTTTTCCTCTTTTCAATCCGAAATCGAGGTGAGTGCGTGACCGTATGCTTACATAGGTTTAAGGAATTGATAGAAAGCGATTGCTTGGTGGACTTCGTGTGTTTTGTGAATGAAATTGTGCAGGAGACCTGATGAATCGCGACGGATTCGAGCCATGAGAGGATAGGCTCGTTCCTGGGTTCTGCGATGTCGTGTCGATCATGTCGATCGACACCATGGTGGTGTGTCGATCGACACAGTGCAGTCTGTCGATCGACACCTAGAGGTTGTGTCGATCGACACAGAGTTCCTAGACTGGTTCGTGTTGATTGTTTCGTGAATGCTTGTGTATGCTCATCTTGGTATTGTATCTATTGTTTATGCCTGAGTATAAATAGCCTGTAGACGGGATGACCGCATCGCTGAGTATTTATGATAATACTCACGCAACTCTTTTTGCCATGTGTTGCAGGTAAAGAAAAATGTGATCGTGGAATCATGGCCAGGAAGAGGAGATGATCTGGGGTCTCGCTTGTATGGTGGTATTGTTAGAATTGCTAGGTTGCTAGTGAATTCTGGAACTTCATTTTTTTATTGGATTATGGTTTATGTCCTTTCGAACTGGGTTAGTAATTTAATAAAGCATGAGATTTATTGAATTGGAATTTGTTGATTTATTATTGTTGTTTTCCGCAGTTGCTTGTTTTGTTGACCCATTGAGGATTATTTTCTATGATGATAATAATCTGAAGCAAAAATTTTAAAATTTTTGGGTCGGGTTGTTTCAACTGCAGACAACTTAGACAAACTACCACAAACGAGTAAATAACTTAGTTTCGCAAACTTGTATGTAAATATAGCATTGAAACGACGCTCAAGATCTTCAACCTGGGACTCCAGCAGCTCGAATCTTTCCTTTAGCATCTGATCACAGCTCTTAAGGACTTCAACCTTGGACTCCAGGTTGTCGCATCTCTCCCTTAGCATCTGAATCTCCTCTAGCACGGCAATATCGCACCATTTGATGAAGCCACAAGGTTCAAACTACAAGAAAAAAGAGAAAAAGATAAACGAAAAGGCTAGCTCTAAAAAAAAATTAGAAAATCAGATTTGACTCCACTTACTCCATCTTTATTTCCTGAAGCAGCCAGCCAATAGGTATAGTAATGCTTATATTTGTAATCCTCCGAAGTAGACGCTAGCTCTACTGGAATCGGGCCATTAGGGCAGTGGCATGTTGTTGTAACTCCCCGTCGCTTGGAGATTTCGACAGCAAACCGCACTCCATGCTTGTCTCTCGGCCCCCATTTGTACTCTGTCAATGGGATCTGTACGAATAATCGACAAATTCGTTAGTAAAACTAAAAAATAGGAATCCATACTCTGGTCGATGCGAAAGCGTACCGGATTCCCTCTCATATCTGTTTTCAGATTGTTGACCTCCATTGGGAGATTTTTGTTGTTGTGAGAAACGAATGAAAGGGTTTAGAATTGGATTGTATCTACCCAGTGTTGGATTATTGCTCCTACCCAATTTATATTCTCAAACTGTTGGCTGGTCGGAAGGAAGAGGATCGAAATTTAAAAAATTTTAGAACTCGGCTGAGAGCGGGAAAATGAAATTTTCAAAATATTTTGGTAAATTATACATAATTCCACGTCTTAGTTGTACAGTTGTGCCACCTTCCAAACAGTTGTACTTTGATGGATTTTTCACTTAAATTAGTATTACCATCATTAAAACTTCAATTAGTTGGTCGTACCAATAAGGTTGCATATCAAAATCACATTTGATACAAATTTGTGCAATTAACCTTCACTACAGGAAAAACGCGTATTAATAGCAAATCAAGATAGCGTTTTTCAGCGAACTGCTATGGTTGAGTACACGGTGAGTTTTTAATAGCATTTCTAAAATTTCAAACGCTATTATATGATTGGAGGTAATAATTATTTGGCTCGCGCTTAATTTTTTGGCTAAATACCATTCTATAATAGCAGAATCTATTTGAAAACGTTATGTTATTGTTAACCGGAAAACAATTTTTCATTTGCCCGCCCGAGTAAAAAAAAAATGGGAATATTTTTTGGTTAAACCCGTGAGCAAAATTTTGGTTTCCTAAAAATCCCCTTCTGCGAACCCTTCATCTCTCTTTCTTTCTCTTTGTCGAATTCATCTCTCTAATGAATTCATCTCTCTGATGAATTCATCTCTTGGTCGAATTTATCTCTCGGTCGAATTCATCTCTTTGTCGAACCCTCCATATCTGTCTCCATTTCTTTCAATACCTCTCTATCCGTGAACTGTTCGTCGATCTCTGTCTCGATTTCTCTCTGTGACCCTTTTATTCCATCCCAATCTCTCACTCTTTGTTTCAAATTCGATCAATTGAAGGTAAAATTTCGTGGTTGGGTTTTTGTTATTTTCATCGATCTATGGTTTTAAATTGATTTCATGTACTAATCGATCGATTTTGTGGCTATATTGCAGGAAGATCCGAGTGAATCATTTACTAATCGATCGGTTGAAGGTATTTTTGTTTTGAATTTCAATTAGATATTTATCATGTAATGTTTGGGTGATTTCGGCATCAAATTTATTTGTATATATATCTTTATTTGTATGATTACAAAGTACAACACATGGCCAGTGCTGTTAGTCAACACATGTTGATTCCTGGTTCAACAGCTCCGAGCAACAACATTGATGTCTACCTGGCACCATTGATAGATGATCTTAGAGATTTGTGGAATGAGGGTATTGAGGTCTACGATTCATTTCAGAAACAGAACTTCACACTTAGAGCTATGTTGTTGTGGACTGTCAGTGACTATCCGGCCCTTGGAACACTTTCTGGATGTAAAGTGAAAGGGAAACAAGCGTGTAACGTATGTGGGAAAGATACACCTTGTAGGTGGCTGAAATTTAGTAGGAAGTACGTGTATTTGGGAAATAGGAAGCGGCTTAGACCTGGACATCCTTATAGACGTAGAAAATAGTGGTTTGACAATACAATAGAAGAAGGAAGTGCAAAGAGGATTCAAAGTGGGAGTGAAATATTTAAGACACTAAAGGACTTCAAGAACGATTTTGGGAGACCTTTAGAAAAGCAAATTAAAAGAAAACGAAATGAAGTGTTAGAAGATGGCGAGGGTCCAGAGGAAGAGCTTGACGAGTCCAATGACCAATGGCTGTGGAAGAAGCGGTCAATATTCTTCGATTTACCTTACTGGAAGGTAACAGATTGAGAATAATTAATTTGTTTATGTAAATTAGCATTCTTATTTATAGATTTCTCTGATATTTTTGTTTTTTCCTGTGGTAGGACTTGCCTGTGCGTCACAACATTGATGTGATGCATGTGGAAAAGAATTTGTCTAATGCAATTTTGTCTACATTGATGCAGTCTGCTAAGTCAAAGGATGGTTTGAAAGCAAGAAAAGACTTGGAAGATATAGGAATTCGCAGACATTTACACCCACAATTACGAGAAAAGAAAACATAATTGCCTCCAGCCGCTTATTGGATGTCTAAGGAAGAGAAGAAGAGATTCTGTCAGAGGTTGTCTAAGTTCCGAGGTCCCGATGGATATTGTGGGAATATTGCCAACTGTGTTTCAGTCAACCCTCCTACAATTGGAAGTTTGAAGTCACATGACCATCATATACTCATCCAGAATTTGTTACAAGTTGCATTGAAAGGGTTGCTTCCTAAAGGACCTAGGATTGTGGTGACTCGACTATGTAAGTACTTCAACCGCTTATGCCAGCGTGTCATTGATCCAGAGAAGCTGATCTCCTTGGAGTATGAGATTGTGGAGACAATGTGCCAACTGGAGCGGTTCTTCCCTCAGTCACTTTTTGATATTATGTTTCACCTTCCTATACATCTAGCAAGGGAGGCATGATTGGGAGGTCCAGTACACTTTCGCTAGATGTATCCTTTTGAGAGGTTTGTTTATATCTCTTATTATGTATGCTTTGATAGATTAACTGACCTAGTTAATAATGCTTTATTTTTAAGTTTTAGGTATATGAAAACACTTAAGGCTTATGTTAAAAATTATGCGAGGCCTGAAGCATGTATGGCTAAGGGATATTTGGCTGGAGAATGTATCGCGTTCTGTATGGAGTTCCTACAGAATTCAGTACCAGTTGAAGAAACTGTAAACAGAAATGAAGATGTTGAGAGTGATGGTATTGTTGTAGAAGGGCGAGCATTGTTAAAAGGAAAAGAGATAACTCTTTCAGACAAAGAGAGAGACGTAGCACATCGTTATATACTGATGAATACGACATTAGTAGAACCCTATATAGAGTGAGTAAAGCCTTTCCTTAAAGTTAGTTTTTTTTTTGTGCGTTTGATTATCCATTTCCTTTAACTCTTTTTCTGAAACAGGATGCATTTAAAAGAACTGCAAGAAGCAGATGTTAGATGCGCTAGGAATGAGACAATGTTATGGAAACTTCACACCGAACGATTTGCAGAGTGGATAAAGACAAAGGTTAAAAAATAATAATTTACAGTTAATGTTTTATTTCATTAAGTATGTTACTAATTCATTTTCATTTGTATTAGATTCCTCCGGACTCAGTAGATCATTCAACAACAGTGAGGTGGTTGGCATTTGGACCGCGACATACTACTCAAAAACATAAAGGCTTTGTCATCAACGGCCACCGCTTTCATACAGATGATGTTAAGAGAAAGACTCAGAATAGTGGAGTGACGTATGAAGCTTTCTCCATGTGTCGATCAACTGCACGACACACTAGACAAACAGCAGATGTAGTTACTTACTATGGAGTGGTGAAAGAGATTATTCTTATGGACTACCACATGTTCATAGTACTACTCTTCAAATGCAATTGGGCGAATAGAGGATATGGTGTGAAAGAAGAAGATGGCTTCACACTCGTTAACCTGCACATGAACCAATCCACATATCTACAAGATCCTTACATTCTACCATCCCAAGCAAAACAAGTTTTTACTCTAGAGAAGACGACAATTCATTGTGGTATGTTGTTATGAGGGCACCACCGAGGGGTTATCACGAATTAGAGACAGAGGAGTTGGCTTTTGCAGCATTATCTGACCCTCTACCCGAGGATTTGGGGAATCAGTCCTCTGATGATGAGAGTTTCTATGTTAGGGATGACTGTGAAGGGATTGTTGTAGCAGATTAATACATATCTGTCATTTTAACTTTAGCTTTCTGGTTTGGGGTTTCAGGAAAAAACATGGCGAGGACAAGGGGAGGAAAAAGTAATGGAGGGTCAGAGCGAGGTGGATCAAATTATGCTAGAGTAGTTCGCAGGAGTGCACGCCAGCAAGGCTTGGATGCGAGACATATAATAGCCCTGAGAAGGAGCAAAGTTAGAAGAAAAAGAAATCTTCAGGAAATTCTAAATTTGGTTGACATAGAAGATAAGGAGATGGTGTACATAATGATGTTGAGGATGAACCCACACATAATGGTGTTCAAAATGATGTTGAGGTTGGAGTTACACATGTAGAAGTTCAAAATGATATTCAAAATGATGTTGAGGAAGAAGAGGCAGAGAAACAGGTAAGTGAGGAAGAAGAGGCAGAGAAACATGCAAGTGAGGAAGAAGATGGAGATGAAGAAGCTGCTGAGGAGGACGAAGCTGGAGATGAAGAAGCTGCTACTGAGATGCCTGATGCTGCTACTGAGATGCCTGATGCTGCTACTGAGATTCCTGATGCTGCTACTGAGATGCCTAGCAATGAAACAGAGCAACCATCAGTTTCAACTGGAAAAAAAAAAGAGGCCCAACCAAGATGCGTAAAGTAGCGAAAGATGCTGAAGACATGATAAAAGTGTCATTCACCGAGCTTGGGGAGAATGTTGGTAAAGGTTCAGTAACACTGTCATCGTTTCTTGGTCCACTTGTGCGGGAACATGTTCCGGTACTTCTAGATGATTGGAGGAAACTTGATGAGCAGACAAAGGCCCTACTATGGGAGGATATTCAGGTGAAAGTACATTATTAATGTCCTTTGTCAATGTTTAGATATCTAACCTTGAACATATTTTGTTACAAGGAAGGTTTGATTTGAACGAGGAGAGGCACAAAGAAGTCATTTTCAGGCAGATGAATTCACTGTGGAGATCTGTAAAGTTTAGGCTCGTTACAGCAGTTCGAGATGCCAAGAGTAGCACTGAGAGAATGGAGTTGAAACCAAGCAACATATCATCTATTCCAGTTTGGAACTCTTGGGTTAAGAGTAGGATAAGCTCAGAGTTTACGGTAATTATACATGTTCCATCGTTATGTTTTTAAGGTTTACAGCTGTAGATTTTACTTAACGCTTACTGCTATATCTATAGGAAATAAGTGATAAGTACAGAAAACTTAGGAAGGCTCAGATTCCACAGACTACCAGTCGCAAAGGAATGGGTCGACTTGCCCATGAAATGGTGAGTGTAGTAATGCATTTGGTGGTATATAGCTTGATATCAATGCGGAGCCATAAGTATAATTTGTTTTAGAAAAAAAAAAACAGAGATGACCCTAAGAAGATCACTAGGAGTAGAATATGGATAGCTGGACACACTCATTCGGATGGTAGACCTGTGAGGCCAGAATTTGGCCAGACAATTGTAAGAATTGTATATCTTGCTTAAGAATATATAGTGAACTCTACATAAAACCGATTGTGACCAGTGCTATGTATCAGGAACAAATACATTCACTTGATAGTGAAATGGACTCGTCCTCACATTATGACTTAAGAGAAGATGTTGTTAGTAAAGTATTGGGGAAAGACAAACCTGGCCGAATTAGAGGGTTGGGAAGAGGGATTACTGCAACCAAGCTAGCATTTATGCAAGCTCGAGACTCACGGTACGAGGAGTTGCAGACCCAAGTTCAAGACTTGAAGAATTTGGTCCGTGACTTAGCTGACAAAAAGGTACGACACTATTAATATTTAGTTGATGTGATAATCAAGGTAGAGGAAATAATGTGATTCTCGTCTTAACAGAAAAACAATGGTGAGACGAATTCTCAGTCTGAGGTTAGCAATGCTCAGAAGGAAGAAATTAGGTGTCAGATACTGGATTGGTTGCAGACAGAAGATAAAGTCATCGCTGAAGGAGAATTTTGCTCTGCTGAACCAAATTATAAGATTGGTCGTATTCCACTTGGTCCTGACGCAGCGGCTGTTATCATCAAGACAGTAGTAGACCCAGAAGCATGTGTCTGGAGGCCTTCGGTCGAAATATTTTTACTTAAAGACGCTCTGGCTTAAAAACTGCATGGCCGTTTGATAAAGTGATCTTGGACGACTCCCAACAAGTCACTGGAAGCAGCAATGGAACTAAGGTAAAATTACAACCTGTTTGTTTGTTGAAAGAGAAATATTGACATTTGACCAACCATATAATCACTGTAGGACACGAATTCAAATGAAAATGCTGAGGGATGCAAGATCTTAGATTGGAAATTGGGCGACGTAGTTGCTGAGGGTGTTTTGTGTCAACTGACCCAAACAACATGGTAAACAATATTCGATTGGGACCGGGTTGTGCAAATGTGAAAGTTGATGTGGTTATTTGTGGAGACCAAGTGCTGATATGTTTTCAGTGGGTGATACACTTAATGAAAGTATAGTATGGCCAATCTTTAAGGTTGAGTTATCTTCTGTACATGCAAGGGAAGAAAGTGGGAAGAAGTCTACGTAGGTAAATCTTCTGTTTGAGAAATATATTGGTGTACATTTTTTTGGTGAGAAGAATGTCTTATATTGGTGTTTTTTTTTCTCGTTGATATGTATATAGAGTCCAAGTAACAGCACCAATACAAGCAAAGGTCCAAAAAAAAACTGCATCCTCTTAAATTGTAATAACTCTGGTCGTAAAGTTGCAGAAGGCATAGTATGTTCAACTGATCTAGGAGATTTGGTCCACCACGTCCCATTAGGTCCTAATGCTAGCAAGGTGTGGGTAGAAGTTGTGAAGATTGGTAATGCAAGTGTCTGGAGACCAAATTCAGAATTCGAAATCCTCTCCGATGCTTTGGGCACCATTGTTGCTTGGCCACACGACAAACTCTTGTTCGCCTAAGATATAAATTTATGATTTTTAAATTCTGCACTTATTAGTTAAGGCATATTTACTAAAAATTGATATTGCATACTGTTTCTACTCTTTCAAGGTTTCATTTTCATTAACTCTTTCACAATTAGAAATTATCAACATAGTACATACACAACACAAATATGCTTTTTTGAGCCAAAAGCTAAGAATTTGTAATCCAAAAATTTGTATAAAATTTTTAATTCTCTATGTCAAAATACGATAACTAACCAACAAAATAACATAAATAAAAATTATCTCATGTTAATTACAAAATAATTAATTTTCTCATGAATAATTAAGAAGTATACAAATTAAAAGTTAATTGTTAATTATGGTTTTTTATTTTGTTAAGTGTGAAATAATTAAATATGTTGGAAGATTGAACCCTATACCCTAAACCTATACCCTAAACCTTTTAGGGTATAGGGTTAAGGGTTAAAGATCAATCTTAAAACATATTTCATTATTTCTCAATTGATTAAGATAAATACATTTAAATAATATAAACCTTACTAAGACCATTAAATATGAAATATATATTCAAAATAAATAATTTAATTACAAAAAATTGAATTCTCTATGTCAAAATACGATAATTAACTAACAAAATAACATAAATAAAAATTATCTCATGTTAATTACAAAATAATTAATTTTCTCATGAATAATTAAGAAGTATACAAATTAAAAGTTAATTTTCAATTATGTATTTTTATTTTGTTAAGTGTGAAATAATTAAATATGTTGGAAGATTGAACTCTACACCCTAAACCTATACCCTAAACCTTTTAGGGTATAGGGTTAAGGATTAAAGATCATTCTTAAAACATATTTCATTATTTCTCAATAATTAAGATA
This sequence comes from Arabis hirsuta, assembly GCA_964056655.1. Taxonomy (NCBI): domain Eukaryota; kingdom Viridiplantae; phylum Streptophyta; class Magnoliopsida; order Brassicales; family Brassicaceae; genus Arabis; species Arabis hirsuta. The sequence goes on along the minus strand of OZ053298.1, from coordinate 33,698,423 downwards.
AATATATTAAAATAAGATAAAACTTACTAAGACCATTAAATATGAAATATATATTCAAAATAAATAATTTAATTACAAAAAATTATAATATCTATATGTATTGTTTCATTAATAGTATAAATGTCATAATTCATGTTATGTAGGCCTTTATGTAACGCCCGTGAACCATAAGTGGATTTTGGTGGGTGTCGATCGACACAGGGTGTGTGTGTCGATCGACACGTGACTTTTTGGGATTTGTGAGAAGTCGGGTTGGGCGTTGTGTCGATCGACACATGGGTTGTGTGTCGATCGACCCGAGTTAAAAATCAGACCAACGGTTTCGGTTTCTGATTGCCGGTATGGTGGGCCAGTTTAGGGAACCCTAGTGTTCAGATAAAAAGCGGAAACAGGGGAGTTTTGCCGCATTTCAGAGAAGAATCAGAGAGAGGAAGAGGTTTGAGAGAGAGAGATTTTGTTCTTGAGAGGATTGTGAGTGAGAACAGCTTCTGTTCGGAAGTTTGAGAAGGCAAACGGCTGTGCTATTCAAGGCAGATTGGGGTGAAACTTGGTGGGAAAGTTCTCCGATCTCTGCTCTTGATATAGGCGAAAACAGTTCATCTTTTCGTTTATTATTCATTGAGTTATGGCTGTTTGAACTCGATGGGTTTGTGCAGATTAGTTGTCTGCAATCAGTCGGCTTCGGGGTTGATTTCCGATCGAAACAGAAGGATTCTGGAGGCGATCCGCATACCGACGCGTAGCTATTTCTGTCTAGTTTCCAGAACAGTCGTCTGTTTTGGTTTTGGACTAGTAGTTCGTAGTGTACAAGTCGTTTTGTAACCGTTGGTCCCATTCTCATATCGATTCTTCGAGGTGAGTGCGTGATCGTGGGTTTGTGTGGGCATAGGGATTGATGGAATGCGTTTGCTTGGTGTTTCGTGTGTTTTGTGGTTGGAATTGTGCAGGTGACTCGATGAATCGCGACAGATTCGAGCCACGAGAGGATAAGCTCGTTTCTGGGTTGTCGTGTCGATCGACACCATGGTGGTGTGTCGATCGACACAGGACGGAGTCATGTCGATCGACACAGAGTCCCTGTACTTGTTCGTGTTGGTTGTTCTTGTTGTTTGCTTGTGTGCTCATCCTGGTATTTTATTGATTGTATGTCTATACTTAAATAACCCGTAGACGGGATGACCGCGTCGCTGAGTATTTATGATAATACTCACGCAACTCTTTTTGCCATGTGTTGCAGGTAAAGAAAAAATGTGATCGTGGAATCATGGCCAGGAAGGAGAGATGATCTAGGGTCTCGTATGGCTGGGTGCTGTTGTAGAATTGCTAGATTGCTAGTGAATTCTGAATTGTAGTTTATTTGTTATTGTTTGGATTGTTGAATTGAACCGGCTAGATTTAATAAGTATGGGATTATTGAATTGATTGAATGGTTTAATTTTTTATGTTTCCGCATGTGGTGTGACCCAATTGAGGATTATTTTTGGGTTGGGTTGTTTCAGTTTGGTATCAAAGCGCTAACGGTTCTAGGGCGGGTGATTGATTAATTGATTGTGTGATAATTGATTGATCGCTGTGTGGGTTTGGGGACATAGATCATCTCTTCCGAGCCTTCAATGAGATTCCACGGTAAGTGTTGTATGATTTCTGTTTTTGTTCTAGTATTTAGTAATCTGCTGTGAGTGCAGAGTTATGGCTAGAGGTGCTAGAGGCAGAGGTCGTGGGGGCCGTGGAGGCCGAGGTGGTCGTGGTGGGCGCGGGCGAGGACTGTAGGTTGAGTCTGATGCCGCGAGTATGGCCCAGGAGACCACGCGGGAGCAGGCGGCAGATTCGCAGGCGTTTCAGGAGAGGTGTGTGGGTGTAACTGCTACGGGTGCCAGCGTGAGGGCTGGTGGGGCCAGTGTGGGTCCCGAGGTAGTTGTTGGTGCGGGGGACCCGGGTGGGGGTGCTCCCATAGGTGTGGCCCAAGACCGAGATGATCGTTTGGCGAGTTTGCTGTAGTTGATTCTGGAGCGGTTACCAGGTGGGGTACCGGCTCCGGGTCAGGCTCCGGGAGCTCAGCCAGGTGGGGCTGGTGTACGGCCAGGAGTGGCTGGTGTGCAGCCAGTGGTGGCTGGGGTTCAGCCGGTAGTGGCTGGTGTGCAGCCGGGTGTGGCGGTTGCGGAGGAGTTTCCATCGTATCTGAGGATGATGGAGCAGATGCAGAGGATTGGCACCGGGTTTTTCTCGGGTGGTGCCAAGCCTGAGGAGGCCGATGAGTGGCGGCGGAGAATGGAGCATATTTTTCGCTCGATCAGGTGTCCTCAGGGATACAGAGTGGACCTGGCGGTTCACTATCTGGATGGTGATGCGCATCTCTAGTGGAGAGGCGTCGAGACCAGGAGGGTGCAGGCCGAGATGGTCTGGGAGGATTTCTTGGCAGAGTTTAACGCCAAGTATTTTCCCCAGGAGGCGATGGATAGGATGGAGTCGAGGTTTCTGAACCTAACTCAAGGAGGTCGGACTGTGAGAGAGTTCGATTTGGAGTTCAGTCGGCTGTTGGTACATGCTGGGAGGGGCATGGAGGGCGAGCAGGCCCAGGTGAGGATGTTATTCGGGGGACTTCGAGCTGATCTGAGGACTTGCTGTAGGGCGAGTAAGTTCGCCACGAGGGCGGAGTTGGTAGAGACGGCTGCTGCGATCGAGGAGGATATCAGGGAGCAGGTTGTGGTGGTTAGTCCACCAGTGCAGCAGCAGAGGAGACAGCCGTCGGGTTCAAGCAGGGGTGGCAAGCCTGCTCAGGGTCAGAAGAGGAAGTGGGAGAGCACTTCAGGGCCGAGCCAGGGAGGTCAGAGTGGTTCGGGATGCTTCGAGTGCGGTGGCATGGGCCACAAGGTGGCGTACTGTCCGAAGAGGAGAGAGGATCGGGCGGCTCAGGTGTGTTACCACTGCAGGGAGCCGGGGCATATCAAGCCCAGGTGTCCTAAGCTACAACAGATGGCGGTGGCAGCAGTGCAGCCATTGGCGGTCCAGCCGTTGGCTCAGATCGCAGCGACGCCACGGGTCTTCACTTTGGCAGAGGCGGGCGGTTCTAGCGCCAGACCGATCACAGGTAAATTCCAGACTTGATCCTTTTCCTTTAATTCTTGTCTTGTTTGAATTCAGTCTGTCGGGAAAAATTGTGAGTCTGCGTTAGAGTGTCGGGTCTTATGCACATGGAGTTTGTGCAGGGACCCTAGTTGTGGGCGGATGTGAGTCCCACGTGTTGTTCGATTCAGGAGCTACGAATAGCTTCATTACTCGGGTGTGTGCGGAGGGCAGCGGGATCCAAAACGATTCCGGAGAGCAGCCGGGAGTAGTTAAGGTTGCTGGTGGCAGGACGTTGGCTACTTTCGGGCAGGCTCGTGGTGTGGATGTTCTGGTGGCGGGAGAGTCGATGCCAGCAGATCTGGTTATTAGCCCAGTGGAGTTGTACGATGTCATCTTGGGTATGGATTGGTTCGATCGGTACAGAGTCCATCAGGATCGTCTGACCAAGTCAGCACATTTTTTGCCATAAAGAAGACTGATGGAGCGGCAGTTTTGGCTAGGAAGTATGTGCGAGAGATTGTGAGGCTGCACAGTGTACCAGCTAGTATTGTGTCAGACCGGGATCCGAGATTTACCTCAGAGTTCTGGAGAGCGTTTCAGGCTGAGATGGGCACTAAGGTGCATATGAGCACAGCGTATCATCCTCAGACAGATGGGCAGTCAGAGAGGACGATTAAGACTTTGGAGGATTTGCTGAGGATGTGTGTGCTGGATTATGGTGGTCATTGGGTGGATCATCTGAACCTGGTTTTGTTTTCATATAACAACAGTTACCAGGCGAGTATTGCGATGGCTCCATATGAGGCTCTGTATGGGAGGTCGTGTAGGACAGCATTATGTTGGACTCAAGTGGGGGAGAGGAGCATGTTTGGTGCAGATTTTGTTCAGGAGACGACGGAGAAGATCCGTGTCTTGAGGCTGAACATGAGAGAGGCTCAGGATCGGTAGAAGAGTTACGCCGATAGGAGATGGAAAGAGCTGGAGTTTGAGCTGGGAGATATGGTGTATCTCAAGGCAGCTATGTTGAGGGGTCCTAACAGATCCATTTCAGAGAATAAGCTGAGTCCGAGGTTTATGGGTCCGTTCAAGGTTATAGAGTGGGTCGGACCGGTGGCTTATCGGTTGGAGTTACCTCAGAGTATGAAGGCTTTTCACAAAGTCTTCCATGTTTTGATGCTGTGTAAGTGTCTGCATGAGTCTGAGGAGGTGTTGGCTAGGATCCCGGAGGATCTTCAGCCCAACATGACGTTGGCGGCGAGACCTGTGAGGATTCTCGAGAGGAGGGTCAAGGTGCTGCGCTAGAAGAGTATACCGTTGGTGAGGGTCGTGTGGGACTGTGATGGTATTGAGGAGGAGACTTGGGAACCAGAAGCGTCGATGAAGAGGAAGTCCTCGAAGTGGTTCGAGAAGCAAGCGGTGGCTTGAGTTCTTTTTCTGGTTTCAGAGTCTGTATTAGCATGTTGCTATGATTGAGATATTTGTATTTCGTTGTGGATGTAACGAGTATACATTTTGAGATTTAATAAGATGAGTTTACCTTATTAAATGTGTGCTTAAGACGTGTGTTCTTATGAGATGACTAGTGATGTCATGGTTTGAGATAATTGGTATGTCATGTGGAGGTCTAGCGATAGAAGTTCTATGTGAGTTAGAGCTTACCTATCGGCTAGGATGGCTAGGAATAGAAGTTTTACACGGCTTAGAGCTTGCTCATGTTCCAGGAGTGGCTGGAAATGAGATTGCTCATGTTCCGGGAGTGACTGAAAATGAGTTTTGTTCATGTTATAGGAGTGGCTAGGAATGAGCTTGTTCATGTTCTAGGAGTGGCTAGAAATGAGATCGTTCATGTTCCAGGAGCGGCTGGAAATGAGGTGGTACATGTTCCAGGAGTGGCTGGGAATGTAAGCTCTATGCATGTTAGAACTTGTCTATTTCCTAGGGAGAGTCTGGAAAAGAGATTTTATGTGAGTTAGAATTGTCTTTTCCAGAGACTGTGAAACACCCTGGTGATTGGGTTGTTTCGGATGACCACGAGAGGTGATTTCAGTCGACAGGTACTTATGATGCATGTATCAGAGTATTGCTCTAGGAGACGGGTGGGTTTCCTGCATACTGAGGGATAGTGGTTCTCTCCAGGGGACGAGTGGGTTCCTGCATATACTCGAGAGTTGGTGGTTCTCTCTAGGGGACGAGTGGGTTCCTTACATGTACTTTGAGGGATGGTGGTTCTCTCCAGGGGACGAGTGGGTTCATGCACACGTAACTCAAGGGGTGACGATCCTGCGAGTGAGTGTGGTGTACATGTATATGAGTTATGAGTATGAGATATGAGCAGTAGCGTCTAAGCGTGGTCGTGAGTATGGGATTGGATGAACTTCGGGGATCGGGAGTGGATCTCAGATGGTGCTGACCGGATTGGGTCAGGATTGCAGTCGTGGTGAGACGGTGCAATGAGGCTAGTTTGAGCCTAGTAGAACTCGGGGATCAGGTGTGACCACGAGTGGTCCTGGCTGAGGGCCAGGGGTGTGTTGTGGACGTTGAGTCTGGGATTATTACTGGAGTCTGGATTCGGTTCGGACAATCCTGGTAGCATATGTTACGCCGATGGTCGTACATGTTCTTGTTTGATTGTTGTACGATCATTTGGTCCAATGCGGGGTCAACGGTTGGTCGGACATGTTCTTGTTTGATTGTTGGACGGTCAATCGGGCAACCCTAATCCGGACCATGGGGCGTGCATCGTTGATGTTCCGGGTGAATCTTGTCGAATTTTAGGCGAGAGTGTTAGCCTTAGCAGGACGGGTTATGGGATTCGAGTGTGATCTCGAAGAATACTAGCCGGGTGTGGGTCAGGTGGTTGAGACCGTAGTATGGCGGTATCGCGTGATTCGAGGTCAAATCCGTGTTAGTGGGGGAGAATTGTAACGCCCGTGAACCAAAAAGTGGATTTTGGTGGGTGTCGATCGACACAGGGTGTGTGTGTCGATCGACACAGGGTGTGTGTGTCGATCGACACGTGAGTTTTTGGGACTTGTGAGAAGTCGGGTTGGGCGTTGTGTCGATCGACATAGGGGTTGTGTGTCGATCGACACGAGTTAAAAATCAGACAAACGGTTTCGGTTTCGGTTTCTGATTGCCGGTTTGGTGGGCCGGTTTAGGGAACCCTAAGGTTCAGATAAAAAGCGGAAACAGGGAGTTTGGCCGCATTTCAGAGAAGAATCAGAGAGAGGAAGAGGTTTGAGAGAGAGAGATTTTGTTCTTGAGAGGATTGTGAGTGAGAACAGCTTCTGTTCGGAAGTTTGAGAGGGCAAACGGCTGTGCTATTCAAGGCGGATTGGGGTGAAACTAGGTGGGTAAGTTCTCCGTTCTCTGCTCTTGATATAGGCGAAAACGGTTCGTCTTTTTGTTGATTATTCATCGAGTTATGGCTGTTTGAACTCGATGGGTCTGTGCAGATTAGTTGTCTTCGATCAGTCGGCTTCGGGGTTGATTTCCGATCGAACCAGAAGGATTCTAGAGGCGATCCGCATACCGACGCGTAGCTGTTTCTGTCTAGTTTCCAGAACAGTCGTCTGTTTTGGTTTTGGACTAGTGGTTCGTAGTGTACAAGTCGTTTTGTAACTGTTGGTCCCATTCTCATTTCGATTCTTCGAGGTGAGTGCGTGATCATGGGTTTATGTGGGCATAGGGATTGATGGAATGCGTTTGCTTGGTGTTTCGTGTGTTTTGTGGTTGGAATTGTGCAGGTGACTCGACGAATCGCGACAGATTCGAGCCACGAGAGGATAGGCTCGTTTCTGGGTTGTCGTGTCGATCGACACCATGGTGGTGTGTCGATCGACACATAGTCCCTGTACTTCTTCGTGTTTGTTGTTCTTGTTGTTTGCTTGTGTACTCATCTTGGTATTCTATTAATTGTATGTCTATACTTAAATAACCCGTAGACGGTGACCGCGTCGCTGAGTATTTGTGATAATACTCACGCAACTCTTTTTGCCATGTGTTGCAGGTAAAGAGAAAATGTGATCGTGGAATCATGGCCAGGAAGGAGAGATGATCTAGGGTCTCGTATGGCTGGGTGCTGTTGTAGAATTGCTAGGTTGCTAGTGAATTCTGAGTTGTAGTTTATTGGTTATTGATTATTGGTTATTGTTTGGATTGTTGAATTGAACCGACTAGATTTAATAAGTATGGGATTATTGAATTGATTGAATTGGTTTAATTTTTTTATGTTTCCGCATGTGGTGTGACCCAATTGAGGATTATTATCTATGATGATAATAATCTGAAGGAAATTTTTTTTTTTTTTAATTTTTGGATCGGGTTGTTTCACTTTAATTGTTAAAAACTTTAATCTCAAAAAATAAATTTCTTTTGTTAGAATATGATAATGTCGTTGTCTTATTATTTTGTAATTTCCATTCAATTTTGAAATTTTAAACATTTGAAGTTAATACAAGAGTGTAAAAAAGAATAAATTGTGGTCCGCTCTCTTTTCTCTCTCTAAAATTTCCTCTGATCAGAGACTTTCTGGTAATAAATTTCCGGTTGTAATTCCGGCTGATGGTTATAGCTTTTAGCTATGATCATCGGTCCGGTTTGTGAATATTTAGGTTTTTTTGTTTGTGTTTATATTCTCTCCGGCTTGTTTCCGGTGGTTATTCCGGCCAGATCCGGTTTATAAGTTTCCGTTTTATCGGATCTGCTTTTGTATGTCTTAGATCTCTTTATCTATGTATTTAATGATGTTGAAATCTATGGTTTTCTTCCATTTTCTCTGTTTTCTCCATTTCCGGTGGAGTAATTTCTTCGTCATGTATCGACACAACTGCTCACAACGCATGAGGATGTTCGTGTTTCAGTCTACATCAAGTATGGGTGTAGCGGTGATGAAGCTTCCACGGCGGTGGTGCTAATCGGAGAAAAATTTAGGAGGAAGGAGTGATTTAGGTTTGGATTTCAACCTCTTTTGATGATGAAGAGATCGGCGAAAGGAAGAGGATTTACTGTCGCTTGGTGACGATCGGTGGCATGATTATAGATTTAATCATGTCATTATTTTAGATAATTATGGGTTAGATAACTCTGTTAATTTTCGTTTAATCCTCTTGGGCCTTTTGTATCATTTGCCTAATGAACTTTTAATATAAAAAAAAATACAAGTGTAAAATTATACTAATATTACTTAGTACTCGAGAGCCAATCATGAGAAATCACCCGGATAGATGACGTGGCTTAATTACTAACGCAGGATCTAAAATTATCAGTCGAATCTGTCCGTTCTTCCTTCATACATTTCCTTCATATCTCTGCAACTCTCTTTACTTTTTCCAGAGACAACGACAACTTTTCATTCAGATGTTCTGATCTTTGAGTCAGTTTTTGTAACAATTTTCAGTTATGTCAGAGAATAAAAGTTATTACGAAGAATATCGATCTCAATATTGATGTCGGAGAGGAAGATTGCATCTACACCACAAAATCGATCGACGATTTAGGAAAGCCTGTGAGGTTATTTTTCCTCTATTTCTCATATATTCGTTTCACGACACGAAGGGTTTTGGGTTTTGCAGGCTTGACCATGACACGAAGGGTTTTGTAATTTTAATGGGTTTATGATAGTGGGTTTGATGTTACTGGGTTTTATTTGTAATATCAGTGGGTTTGTGATTTAAGCCCAAATTGATATTTATAAAAAAATTTCGAAAATGAATACAATGTTTATAATTTATATACAAACTAATTAATCAAATTTATGATGAATTATACGAATTATACAAATTAATATTATATTTCTTTTTCATATTTATAATATAATTGCATTTTTTTCCTGCTATTGTAAATAACGATACAACTATAAATAAAAATTAATTTATGAACTGTAAGTGCTATAGATAATATACAATAACCTATAACACATATAATAAATGCTATTAATAATAATCCGAAAACCGGTTGAAAGGCAATTAATAGCAAAATAGAGTTGCTATTGTATATTTAGCAATTGCAGAAACAAAAGCGTTATTAATTATTTTAAAACGATAGCAAAACTCAAAACCGCTATCTAAAGCGGAAGACCTATTATCACGGGCAATGTCAGAACACTTTCTACAACGCTATCTTATTTGCACAATAGTGGTTTTCGACTGCTATTAATACGCATTTTTCTTGTAGTGGTTGTTATATCAGATTAATTGATCGATACGACTTTGATCACTATAAGAAGGATAAAGTCTTTGTAAAAGTATGTGACATGTGAGAAGAGAAGTTGGTGAACAAAATTTTAATAGAATTTGTTATTTTATTTAATCCAATTTGCTACGTTAATACCAAATTAGTTCATTTTCTTTTGTAATATATTTTTAGTATGCAATTTTAGTTTTTTCTTTTAATACTTATGAGTTATTCATAGTTTGTCTTAATTTGTCCAGTTATCGAAATAAAAAGTTGGTGGGTCCAAGAAAAATTTAAATAAAAGCAATTCCAATTAAAACTACTCTTCCTAGTTTGTCCCAATCCCATCGCCATCATTCTTCGTCATCTTCATCAAATTCAACATTCTCTGCCCAGTTTGTCCCAATCGATCTTCGTCACCTTAATTTTGTGGTTATTCATAGTTTGTCTTACTTTGTTCAGTTACAGAAAATAGAGCATATAGTTATTCATAGTTTGTCTTAGTTAGTCTAGTTACAGAATCTGAAATTACAATTGAAATTACATAGTAGCATTTGAATTTGAACATTCAAACCAATTCCCTAAGTTTTGGCCTCGCACCCATTTGTTTCCACTCCGATGTTCTCCAGTCGATGTATACCTTTTTTGTTTCTGTTTACCCTTTCTTTTGTGAAAATGTGCACGTATACATACCTTATCTTCTATCTCCGATGGAATAATCCAACGAGACCTATGCGGCACTGGATAAATTGTCTTCACATAACCCAAGTTCCACAGATCCAACGAATAATACTTCGAGCAAAGATCATGATAATGAAGATCCATACATCTATCTTTCTGAGCCAATAGACACTTATTTGTGGATAATGCATAAACACATGGATACTAGTCTATGTTAAAATGCCTGCAATCGCAAGTTTTATTCAACAAATCCACCACATAATCCACACCATCTCTATCGGTAACTTTGTATTCTAACGGGAAACTATTTAGCTCATCCACAGCTAGTTTTGAGGCAACTACAAAACTACTGTGCAATATGTTCTCCACATAAGGCACCAGTTTCTCTCTCTGTGAACCACCAGCTGCTTCCTTCCTATTTCTGTTGAACCACTCACTAAATTTCGCAATAATTTCATCGATCATAGGCAATAACGAATATTTCCTTGTATCACTGAACACACTGTTCATAGACTCTACAGTATTGCTAGTGTCTATATTGTACCTTGCTCCAGGAAAGTAACACCTTGCCCATTTGCTTTGGCTGTTCACGATCTCTTCATGAGTCACCAGACCTTTCTCAAGATACGCGACTGCGGTAGGATACCTTAATCTGAATTCATCATACTTTTGCCGAAACTCAACTCTGTGTACATCCTTGCACATTCGATGAATTTTTCATCGCATTCTTCTTTGTTCACATTAGAAACATGGGATTTCTCATTCTGCGGCAAATGATATATACAATATCCATGCTGAGACATCGGGTACATTTCACCTACCGCCTTCATCAAGCTCGTATTTCTGTCTGTCACAAAAACCATCTCATCACTATCCGAAATAATGGTTTTCAATGTCTCGAAAAACCAGAGCCAACTTGCATTTTTTTCACCATCAATTACCCCAAAGGCAATGGGATAATGGTGATGATTAGGATCTTGTGTTGATGTAAAAACTAGGGCACCATTATAACCAGCCTTAAAAAAAGTTGCATCCACACCCTTCTACGCAAGCTCCAAGCGCAATAAATAGGTACTTAAACCTTTGTTTATCGTCCAATTCCAACCTTGTCTTAGAACCAGGATTCGCCTGCTCAAGCATGTACAAATAGGAAGGCAACAACTTAAAAATCTCTTCTGGATTACCACAGACTTCATTAAATGCTCGAAATTTGCCTCTTCATGCCGTAGAATATGACACTGACACACCAACTTTTGTTTGTACCAGGCCCATGAGAGCAGTAGCGGTTCGGGTCTCGAACTGACCAGGATAATCTTTCTTCAATATAGATGCCACTAAACGCTGCCTCTCGTACTATGGTTCCTGCTACTCGTCTTCGAACATGTATGCATCTTATTGTATTTAGTAACTTTGAAACCATTACATTTTACACCCTTCATAACTCTTAAATACCACCCACAACTTACTCCCACAACCCCAGATTTAACCACCCATCGTTTTGTATCCGAGTTTACTATCTTAATCCCAAAACATTTTTCATGTGAAGCTCTCCGTACTATATCTATCACTGTATCTTTACATTCAAATTCTTCATGTAATTTAATTCCTGTACCGTCTTCCCATGGTTCTATAGACGGCCTTGCTTCTTGAGTACCACTTTCCACTGTGTCATACTCCACAATCGCACTAGTTTCCACCACTGTGTTATCAATACCAAGTTCAATAGTGTGTTCCATTTCTACTGTATCAACACCCGTTTCTACACAAACTGCTGTATCTACACATTCATTAACAACACTCACTTCAACACCAACATCATCTCTCAACTCTCCATCTACTTTTTCATCATCCTCATTTCCAGGTCCAGGCTCAACAATAACAGCACTAGCATTAACACCATAATTCACACCAAATGAACTATTTCCGCTTTTTTCTACTACCTCCATATGCAAAGCATTTCTACATAACCTTTTATCAACAACCGATATATAGCCAAAAAGGTCATCATCATCAACAATATCTATGGGAAGACCGTCATTCACTAACACTGGAATGTAACTCAATTTCAGGTTTGTCATACTTTGATCTACCCCAATCTCCTTGCATATCCTTTCCACTAAAAACTTATACTCTAAGTCTTCATTACACCTAAACGTTATCGCATACATACGAGGATCTTTTGAGTTCCATCGGAAATCATAACCGGTATATACTCCAATACTCAAATTGATTACTGTCGTTGTCGACCGGTTGCTCATTGTCCCCTAAACAACAAAAGCATCAAACCTCATTACTACATTTGAACTACATCTCTAGCTGATACGATTACACAAAACCAATGGTCTTAATCGACCCAAAACCAAGCTCATTACCACATTTGAACTACATCTCTAGCTTCAATCGTGGACACTAACCTTAGTTTCGCTGCGCTTCAATGGTGGTGTGAGCAATAATCCAAAATTCGCTGAATCGCTTCATCGAAAAGCTTGCATCGGAAAGCTCATCGGAAAGCTTGCATCAGAAAGACGATGGAGAGCTTGCATCGGAAAGTGCCGAATTGAGGAGCTATGCGATTTGAGCTCTGCGATCTGAGCTCAATTTCTTTTAAATTAAATTTCTGGAAATACACCAAATAAAAGAGTATATATGGTCAGATTACGGACGTAATACTAGAAGGATACTAGGCGTAATACTATGAGGAGGCCCACAAAAGAAAAGAAGAGTATGGATGAATAAAAGAGAGTATAGAGGAATAAAATTTCATCGACCAGAGTATTTGAGATTATTGCTCCTTTTTACATTGGTTAAATTATTTTTATTATATATATATAAGATGATACTTTTTAGAAAAAATAGTTTCTTAATATTCGCAGTTTTAGCCAAAACAACTTACATTTTGACACGGAGGGAGTATCGTTTAATAAGCTCCACCTCGAAAAAGGGACATGCATTAGTAAAAAATTGTAACCGAAATAAATATATAGGTATTAAGTGTTCACTAAAAGAAAACAGCGCTTTAGCATCGGTAGTATTCGACGCTAAACCGTCGACGCTAAATCATTTTCGACGCGAATTCGACGCTATATTAGCGGCGGACAAAAATTCGACACTAAAACGACGCTACTGTTCGACGCTAATTAGCGTCGATCAAGGTCGATGCAAAGCGTATGACGCTAATTCGATGCTAATTAGCATCGAATTAGCGTCAAACCCTTTCATGTAGACGCCGCTTATTCGACGCTAATTAGCGTCGAATTAGCGTCGTTATTAACATTTTTTTTAAAAAAAATATAAATTATAAATTATAAAATATATTAAAAATTAAATTATAAAATATATTAAATTTTATTTTTAAATTATAAAATATATTAAAAATTAATAATATTACAAAAATTAAATTATCCTATACAAAAAAAATTAAAACGCTAATGAGGAGGCGGTTGTTGGGTCCTTAGGTTGATGACGTCGTCTCGGATCATCTCTTCGGATTCCTGCTCGAACTGCGATGGACCGTCGTCAGGTGGAGGAGGCGGTGGAGGAAACTACAACCCTTGCATGGCAGTTGCTAATGACGGATGATCCTCTGCGATGATGTTGAAAAGACTGGTCAATGCTCCGAGTCTAGTCTCTATGTGCATCTCTAGCTGCGAAATCCTACTGTTAGCAGCATCCAACTGTCTCGTCAATTTCGGCTGAGACCGACCCGATGTGTAGGAAAATCGAGCAGACGTAGAAGCTGCTCGGACATCCCTGATGGATCCAACACCCATCGTTCGTCCATTTTTCTTCGGTGCAACCTATAAAATAAAAATGTTATACAAAAAATTGTAATAAAAAATAATTTTAAATATATTATAAGAATCTAAAAAATTACCTCCTCGTATAGTCTATCCAAATCTTGGACACCCATCGTAGACTGGATAGATTCGTCTAGCTCTGCCAGTCGTGCGTTGTACTCGTTGAACGTTTGTTCCGCTTGAGCGATAACAAACGTCCCATCCTTCCTCCGAAGAGTTTTCTCCATCACTTTGTGCATCGGAGGAAGATCACCGCCGGCAGCCTGTTAAACAAAAATAAACATAGATAAAAATAAAATATATAATAAATAAATATTTAAAATAAATCAAATAAATTAAGTTAATTAAAATATTACCATGTTGATGCATACTGTGGCGTATGATGATTGACCCGCACAGTGCTTTGAAGGTCCATCTCCTTCGGCCACCGGCGTAAGACGGGCTGTAGAACATTTCCCCGATCTAACCACTGAATGGGGGTCCTCCCAAAACCGCACTAGTCCTGACCAAACATCGGGATCCATCCCTATCGGCCTCCCCGCATCGCCTTTCGCGCACCACGCTTTCTTCAAGTTCCTGACGTAGCCGTTTAGACGCTTTAGCGCCTTACGCTCGAACTCTGCTCGCACTTCGAAAGTACGGAATTCCTCCCAGTGCCACCCTTACTACAAAAATACGAATAATGTTATGAATATATTTAAAATTAAATACTTCAATTAATGAAAATAAATAATATAAAATGACTTACCGCCCATGACTCGAACCAAATATCCTGAACATGCTGCGGGGTCTGGCTCCAATTAGCATGGGGCATCGTGAAATAGGCCGCGATGGCCTTGGTGACCGAACGCGATACCTTGTTATCGCTAAACCTGTTAAAAAAAAATTTACAATAATTTAATTATAATTTGTAATTAAAAATTAAATAACCAAAATTAGCGTTTTTTAATTAGTAATATTGTAAAAGATGTAATAATACCATAATGTACCAGGAGGCCTCATCGGATGGAGACTCTGGACCCGTGTCTCTCGTCCAGGTTGGCGGAGAAGCTCGGTAATCCGCATAATGAGAGGCGCGTTTGCCGGGGGCGGCTCAGAGTGCTCATCGGAAGGGTGTGCTTCGTCTTCTTCTGGCTGTGTCTCTGGCTCTGGCTGAGGCGGTGGCGGTGGCGGTGGCGGTGGCGGTGGCGGTGGCGAAGCCGGTGGTGGAGCTCGTGCAATTGCCAGTGGCGGAGCCCGAGGACGATAGTTCGCAGCCTGCGAACCGGACCCCGACGCTGATCCGGATCCGCGTCGAGCATCGGATCCGGAAACCGTAACATCGTCGCCAAATAACTGGCCGTTTGAAAAAGGTGCTCGATCCGCCTATAAAATAAAACAAAATTATTAAATTAAAACATGTAAAATATAAATTCATAAATAAATTAAAAAAATTGTTATAGAAATTTTGAAGAACAATTCATAAATTCTTAAATTTTATAAATACAAACACATAAATCCATAAATCCATATTTTTCAAAAAATTGATAAATTCTTTTATTTTACTTTACATAAATAAATTTCATAAAATATAAATTCATAAATTCGATTTTATTTTTGCCAAATTTATAAATTAGTAACTTATCAAATCTAAATTTATTTTCTACATATTTCCTAAAATCTATTTAAAATCAACTTTGTTCATATCAAAATTTCCTAAAATATATATTTCATATCAAATTTCCTAAAATATTTTTCGTATATATTTCTTAAAATGTATTTCATATCAAATTGCCTAAAATTTATTTCCTATATATTTCCAAAAATCTATTTAATATCAAATTTCCTAAAAAATATTTCCTATATATTTCCTAAAATCTATTTAATATCAAATTTCCTAAAATATATTTTCTATATATTTTTTAAAATCTGTTTCATATCAAACATCCTATATATTTCCTAAATCTATTTTTTATCAAATTACCATCAAATTTAATTACTAATTATATATAAAAAATTACTAATATATATAAAAATTATAAAAAAAAAAAAAATTTACCATAGGGTTGCGGTGAATCGCGGTGGTGGTGGGAGGCTGAGAGAGAGAGAGGCAGTCGACGGTGGTGGGAGGGAGAGAGAGAGAGAGAATCGCGGTGGTGGGAGGGAGAGAGAGAGAGGCAGCCGCGGTGGTGGGAGGGAGAGAGAGATCTAGCCGGCGGTGGAGAGAGGGGAGAGAGAGAAAGAGAGATGCGCGGTGGTGGGAGGGAGAGAGAGAGTTGTTCCGGCGGAAGTGAGGAAGAAGAAGAGACGGTGGTGTTGAGGAAGTGAGGAAGGAGAAGAATGAAATGCAGAAGTGAGGAAGAAGAAGAAGAAGGGTCTGTTTGATTAAAATAAAACCGTGATCCGACGCTTATTAGCGTCGAATTAGCGTCAAATGGTTTAAAAATTTTCAATCGGTTTGACCAAATCTGTTTGAAATTTTTTGGTTTACCGCCATTGGTTTAATCAAATTAATTCAATATAGCGTCGATTTTGCGTCAAAACCAAAAATTCGATGCGGTTTACGTTCTAAACCCTAAACCCTAAGTGCCAAATTTGTTTGATTTAGCGTCGAATTAGCATCGAAAAATCTGGTTGTCGACGCTAATTAGACGCTATTAGCGTCGAATTAGCGTCGAAATTTGCCTTTCTGATGCTAATTCGACTCTAGATCGTCGCTAAATGTAAGCCCTTTGTTTTTGATATAGGGTAACGAAACCGTCACTGATACGAACACAATCTTAGCCATTTCATTCTTTGTTGTTTACGAATATTTTTAAATTTTGAAATTTTTCGTACTTACTTATATGAGTTCATATAAGGTATGAACTTATATGTAAAACTATATAGTTATTTGAAATCTTGATATATTACATGTAATTAATTTAATTATGAATAAATTCTTATGTATTCGCTACTAAGATTCAATCGTAACTACATATGCTTCACTCTGATGCTAAAATTTTTATCAGATACCCTAATTTAGGGGTTTTGGTTCAGGAATAGCGTCGAATTAGCGTCGATTGCCACATATGGGGTCATTACGACGCTAATTTGACGCTAATTTAGCGTCGAATTAGCGTCGAACTAGCCCAGAATGATGCATTCGACGCTAATCTCCGAACCAAACCCCTTAAATATTTTTTATATTAAATTTTTTATAAATTAAAAATATTCTACGTATTAGAAAAATTCGAAAATGTATAGGTTTGCAAATTTAAATTATCCGGCATACAAATAAAAATACTGATATGATTTTTTAAAAATTAAAATTTTTATATCATTAAAATATTCTAAAAATTAGAAAAATTTGCAAATTTAAATTATCCAGCATACAAATAAAAATGTTGTTATACAAATGAAATAAAAAGACAAAGTAATATATGATTCACTCTGAATCGTCATTTGAGTTCTCGTCATCCTCATCGGTACTTTCTCCACTCTCGTTTGCGAAATCGTCTTCGGGGTTTTCTGCATCGGTAGCATCCGGAAGTATTTTAGCTTCTCGATTTTGCGGATCTATAAGAATGATGTTGTCTATATCTTGTTCTGAAGTTGTTAGATCCACGGCATTTTCATATTGCATAGGAGCGTCGTCAGATTCAACTATCATTCCTCTGGGAGCTATTTTAAGCACAAATAACCATGAGATCCCTGTTTTTCTGACACGTGGATATGAAATGAAACAAACTTGATTCGCTTGTGATGCAAGGAAAAATGGATCGTACTTTGCATAAGAACGTGATCCGTTAACATCGATGACACCAAACTTTCCTACTCGAACCCCTCGCCCGACAACTGGATCAAACCACTCGCATTTGAAAAGGGTGCACTTTAAGTTAACCAAACCAAGGAATTGCACTTGAACAATGTCTTGTACAATGCCATAAAAATCTGTGTCCCCGGCTCGAACTACCACACCATAGTTTGCAGTTGCTCTATTTTTTCCACGTTCAAACGTATGAAACACATAACCTCGTGTAAAATACATTG
Organism: Arabis hirsuta; assembly: GCA_964056655.1. NCBI lineage: Eukaryota > Viridiplantae > Streptophyta > Magnoliopsida > Brassicales > Brassicaceae > Arabis > Arabis hirsuta. Next base: position 33,680,694 of record OZ053298.1, on the reverse strand, counting down.
GAGATGACGTAATTTTCCCCAACGGACCTTGGATCAACTCTCTAAACCATACAGGGTATGATGTGTCTCCATAAGCAACCTAGCAAATACAGTATACACATTGTAAATATAGTATACACATTTATATATATGTTTTTACAGATGAGCTGAATATATATAATTTATTTTGAACGTACCTGAGTTCTCAACCATTTAGCAAAGTGTAGATCTTTACGTTTTTCAATCTCACCGGCGGAAGCATTTGGGAAAGCCTCGTTAACTTGGCGAATGAATTCACTAATACAAAATATAGTTATAACAAATGTTTTCAAAGCATATATAAGTACAAAAATAACCCTTACCTCAATCCATAGTTGGTAACTATAATATGTACCTAAAAAATGGGCTGACTTCGTCGCATTGTAAGAGAATATATGTGTGTGCGCAATTGTAGTCTTCGTATGAGAACCAGTCTTCCTCTCTTGTGATTCCGGAATGCCTACCAACTGCACAGAATATATCTGGGACATCAGAAACTGGATACGTTTGCGCGATGCCACCATCGTACCTACGTGCAGCTCTTTTTCATGTCCGGACAGTTGGAGAGAAGTAATATGAGCTGAAATGAGAGGTTTCTTCGGTTATACTTCCCGCAATAATTGATCCCTCAACCCTAGCCAGGTTTTTTGCCTTTCCTTTTAAGTGTTTCATGAATCTCTCTAAAGGATACATCCAACGAAACTGAACGGGGCCTCCTAAATCGGCTTCGTGAGGAAGATGGACAGGAAGATGCTCCATAATATCAAAGAATGATGGAGGGAATATCTTCTCTAAGTTGCACAACAATATAGCGATGTTATTGTTTAGTTGATGAATTTCATCCTCAGTCAGAGTTCGCACACACAGATCTCGAAAAAATGCGCCAACACCTAAAACCATAGTCCAATATCAACAAAAACAGAAATGTAATTTTTCACGCATCATTTGTTTAGATATTTATATATCGTCATAGAAAATATACCTGCAATTGATTCATGCACGTTCGTTGGCAAAAGCTCTGCAAATGCGAAAGGCAATAATCTCTCCATAAACACATGACAATCATGACTCTTCATACCAGAAATTTTTTTCCCTTGCTCCACAGACTTAGAGAGTTTTGACACGTATCCATCTGGGAACTTAACTTCGGTGGAAACCCAGTTGAAGAATGTTGATTTGCCTTCGCTTGACAATCTAAAGATAGGCACTGGAGCTCTCCCATCTCCCGCGAGATGTAACTCAACTCTAGAACATATAAGAGGCAAATCCAATCTAGACTTCAAGTTGTCTTTAGACTTGCCTGAAACGTTTAAGATGGTGTGCATGATGTTATCGATAAAGTTTTTCTCAATGTGCATGACATTAAGATTGTGGCGCAATAGATGATCCTACCAGTACGGTATATCCCAGAAAATGCTCTTCTTATGCCAATTATGTTCGACAAGGTATCCATCTGGGAGATTGGTCGGGATGTTAAGCCAGTTACCACCACGTTTTGCTTTGTCCTGAGCTCCTCAATATTCAAGTTGACCTTCAATTTGCTCTCCTGAAAGATATGGAGGTGGGGGGATACGTACACGTTTGCCCTTTGTGAATAGTCTTCTGTTCCCCCGGTACGGATGGTTCATAGGGAGAAACCTCCGGTGACAATCAAACCAACAAGATTTTCTACCATTTTTAAGTTGGAATGCATCTGTTTCATTTTGGCAATACGGACATGATAACCTACCATGTGTTGTCCAACCAAATAACATTCCGTACGCTGGAAAATCGCTTATCGTCCACATAAGCACAGCTCGCATGGTAAAATTCTTTTTCCTGGAGTAATCAAAAGTACGAACCCCATGAGACCACAACAAGTTCAACTTGTCAATCAGCGGCTGTAAAAACACATCAATAGATCTTCTTGGATGCTTTGGACCAGGGACTAAAATACTCAAAAACAAAAATTCCCTCTGCATGCACATATCAGGCGGAAGGTTATAAGGTGTCAATATAACCGGCCACAAAGAATATTGCCTGCCAGACATACCGAACAGACTAAAACCATCTGTACATAGGCCAAGATAAACATTGCGCTTCTCTTTAGCAAAATTAGAGTGTACCGATTTGAAGTGTTTCCAAGCTTTTGCATCAGAAGGATGATGAACTTCTCCTTCAATAGTTGAATGTTCCGCATGCCACCTCATTGATGCAGCTGTTCGTTCCGAATGGTATAGCCTTTGTAGCCTATCTGTTATGGGCAGGTACCACATTTTCTGCCACGGCACTTTACTTCTACCAGCTCCTTGGGGCTTAAATCTTGGTTTGTGGCAAAATCGACATTCCTGCAGATCTTCATCATCTTTCCAAAATATCATGCAATTGTCAATGCAAACGTCTATCATCTGCGAGGGACTAGAGAGCTAGTTTTTGTGTGTCGTAGTATGACTCAGCAGCTTGATTACCCTCTGGCAAATATTCTTTTAGAAGAGCTGCCCAATCATCCATGCAACTCTCAGATTGGTTGATCAGACTTTATTGTCATCATCCTAGATGCCAATGGTAATTTAGACAGACCTTCCCTACAACCTTCATAGATTGGTTGGTTTGCAGAATCAAGCATATCATAAAAAATTTTAGCATCTGCATTGGGTTCCTCAGCAACATCAGGAGTAGACATAACTCCAGGAAATGCATCGGTTACCATTTCTTCAAACCTATTATGTTCTAACCCGACATCATGATCATTTTCTATAACAAATTGATGCTGATCATATTGCTCATTCGAATAACCCTGATCCATAGGTTGGTAACTAGTACTACCCGAAGTTTCATCTTCATATCCCTCTCCATGATAAAACCAAACATAATATTCAGGTGTAAACCCTCTATTAAATAAATGCGTACCAACTGTATCAATTGTCTGCGGCCTCGAATTTTTGCACTTCCGACAGGGGCACACCATCACTCCGGTTCGTTGAATTGTAGGCACACTACTCGCTTGAGCCATGAAAATTTCAAGGCCGTTGAGGAACTCTTCTGAAAACCCTCCATTTGCATCTTTACATTGATACATCCAGCGTCTGAGTTCGTATATATCGTCCATTTTTTCTAAATTTTGTAAAAAAAATTTTTTTTTCCGAATTTTTTGTTTAAATAAAAGCTGAATGATTCTTGCAATGCCGGTGGGTGAGTATATATAGGAGAATGTAGAAGCGATTTAGCATCAATTTTGCATCGAATATTTAGCATCGAATTAGCATCGAATACCTTAGGGTCGATTTAGCATCGAATTAGCGTCGAGTTTGCACCCAAGTAGGTAAACCCGTGTTTAATGTGTCTCCTACCTACCAATTTGAGGCTAATTTGACGCTATATTCGACGCTACGTGATCGACGCTAAATCGATGCTAATGTTGCATCGATTTAGCATCGAATTCAGTCTTTAACTGGAATTTCGACGCTAATTCGATGCTAATTTGCGTCGATTTAGCGTCGAATTGATTCGACCCTACTTAGCGTCGAATTAGCATCGAATATTTAGAACGACACAACTTCGACGCAATTTCGACGCTATATTAGCGTCGAACCAATTCCGACGCTAAATTACAGTTTTCTTGTAGTGGTTCGAGTATCCTCATTTGCTTGGAACTGATTGAGTTTACTTATCAAAACTTTTTGGCTTATTCTGATGTACTCTGGATTTTAAACTCCTTAATAAAATTAATTTTTCACATTAAAATTAATAATTGTTATTGTAAATTTTAATACAATAAAAAAATCGAAATCGAATGGCAAAACCTCTAGAAATCATTAACACACTAATGGCTAAAACGTTAATATAATATATATATATATATATATATATATTATTTTAGTTTTTTTGCTAAACAAATATATGTATATATATTTTTCGTTCTAAGATAATCATAAACACACTAATCGTTTTGACTTTTGATCAATATGTTTCGTTCTAATGCAAAAAAAGTTGTAACACTAGATTTTTTATTATTATTCTATTACAAATTATGAGAATTGTTACATCGACGATTCTACAACAGACAAGTCTACCGCCTTGATCCATGCCAAACAGATTCTACCTTGCCCCATGCTGAAGATCTCCTGCAAGCTTGTCTCCATTAATATGCATATATAATAATAAATCATAACTTCTGGGATTCGAACCCTAGACTTCCTAGCATTAATGAACCCTTGAACACTCGAACACTGGGCCAAGGGGGCTTCCACAATTCTAATGCAAAATTAATCTTTTGAATTTTAATATGGAGGGTCCTATATTCAAGGCTTAATTCATATAAGGCAAAAACAATTCAGAGACATGAACAAAACAAAAAAATTATAAAAAATACAAATTAATAACACATGACTAAAATACAAGAAAAGAAAACACCATCTTCTAGATAGCTCTTCATCTTCACCAACAACCACAAATAAGTTAACCTCAACCACTTTTTAAATAAACACCATCTCCATCGTCACATAAATGTGAATAGCCAGTCTCGAACTCCTAAACAAATTAAGAATATTTTTCTCGGCTAACACAACACATAAACCTATACTAAAACACAAGTAGTTGTCCAAAGAGCAAACGGAGACGCACATTCTTTGTAAGCAATAACACATTTGAGTTTTCGAAAAAGACCAATGATTTGCCTAAAAATTTGTGTGGACATCTTCAGAATCTCCACCAAACAAAAGTAAAACACCCAAAATAAAATACAACTCTGATAAAAACAATTAAATTAACCTACGCAAAAACGACTTGAACCCCCAACCATGATACACGTACTACACCGCCACAACACAATCCGAGCTATGTCCCATTCACCCGGCAACACACGACAACGAATCCCAAACAAACTTTGAAAGAAAATTCTCATTATCAAAATTGCAATCCATGTTAGAGCTTAACAAATTCAGAAACAAAGAATTATCAATACATTAAAACTCCTACTAAAAACACAAACAATCAAATGATCAAATAACAAAAACAAAAAACAGACGTGTTAAACTTTGTTAAGGGCATATATAGGCAGCCAAGGTCATATTTTGATATTTGGTAAATGCTCTTGATCCTCAAATCATTTGTAATACCCGTGAACCAAAAAGTGGAGTTTTGGTTGGTGTGTCGATCGACACAGGGTGTGTGTTGATCGACACGTGTGTTTTGACTTGTGAGAAGTCGGGTTCTTGGTGTTGCGTCGATCGACACAAGGTGTGTGTGTCGATCGACACAGGTTAAAATTGGACTGACAGGTTTGGTTCAATCGTGCGGTTTGGCGGGTCGGTTTGGGGAAGCCTAGTGCTTCGATATAAAAGCGGATCATACGAGTTCTAGTCGTTTTTTGGTGAGTTTTCAGAGAGAAACATAGAGTTGGAGTGTTCTTGTGAAGGATTGAAAGGGATCGAAGGATTCTTGTGGATTTATTTGCCTTTTCGATCTTGAGAACTCGTGTGAGTGATTGTGAGACTCTGGGTGTGAGTTTCGTACTGGTAGATCGCAATTTGGGGAGAGGATTCTCGGATTTGGAGATGTGTTCGTCGTGTTCTTCGGGTTTTCCTCATTATTTTCCTTCCAGAATCGAGGTGAGTGCGTGACCATGGCTTATCTGGGTAAAATGATTAATCATAATGCATTGATTGTGTGGATTGAGATGATTGATTGTTTGGAGGATGTGTCCTTTGTGATTTCGTGTTGTTTTGGTGTGGTTGTTGATGTTTGTTTTGCAGAAAATCGACGTGGTGCAATCGAGTATGGAACCAGAGAGGAAAAGATTCGATTTTGCGATTCTGCAGTATGCATCGATCGACACAAGGTTGTGTGTCGATCGACACAAGCAATTGTTGCATCGATCGACACAAGGCGTGTGTCGATTGATGCCGTCAGTTTGACGTATTGCTCATTGTGTGATGATTGGTTATTGTTTGGTGTTGTGGTTGTCCCTTATGCCTGTGTGTATAGCCAAGTAGATGGGATGACCGAGTCATTGAGTATTTGTGATAATACACACGCATCTCTTTTTGTTATGTGATGCAGGTAAAGAGAAAATGTGATCGTGGAATCATGGCCGGGAAGAGGAGATGATCTAATGTCTCGTTTTGTGGTCATTGTGTTAGAATTACTAGGGTGTTAGTGATTCTGGAACCACTGTTTTATTGTTATTGGAATTGATGATTTGGTTTATTGGTTATTGATATTGGTTTATTGAATGGGTTTAATTGTTTAATCGTTCCGCATTGTTTGTATTGACCCATTGAAGATTATTATTTGTGATAATAATAATCTGAAAGGGAAAAATTTTAAATTTTTCGGGTTGGGTTGTTTCGTTTTGGTATCAGAGCCTTTATGGTTCTAGGGCGGGTGAACGTAGTTGATTAAGTTGTAGTCAATTGCCTGTGTTGGATTGATTGATTATGTGAGTCAGTCAATTGATTGGTGTGTGGGTTTGGAGTCCTAGATCATCTTCTCCGAGTCTTCAATGAGATTCCACGGTAAGTGTTGTTTGACTTTCTGTTTTCTAGTATGCTTAGTGTTCTGCTTGATAGTGCAGAGTGAGATGGCGAGAGTTGCTAGAGGCAGAGGTCGTAGGGGCCGTAGAGGCCGAGGTGGCCGTGGTGGGCATGGACTCGAGAGTGAGTCTGTCACCGCGAGTGTGGCCCAGGAGACCACGGAGGAGCAGGTGGCTGATTCGCAGACGTTTTAGGAGGGGTCCGTGGGTGTGGCCGCTGTGAGTACCAGTGTGAGGACTGGTGGGGTTGGTGTGGGTCCCGATGTGGCCGGTGGTGCGGTGGGCCCAGATGGGGGTGCTGCCGCAGGTGTTTCCCAGGATCGAAATGATCGTATAGCGGATTTGCTACAGATGATTCTAGAGCGGTTACCAGGTGGGGTGTCGGCTCCGGGTTAGACTCCGAGAGTGCAGCCAGGTGTGGCTGGTGTTCATGCGAATGTGGCTAGTATGCAGCCGGGTGTGGCTGGTGTGCAGTCAGGTATAGCTGGGGGCAAACTGGGTATAGCTGGGGTGCAGCCGGGTATTGCTAGTGTGCAGCCGGGTATGGCTGGGGTGCAGCCGGGTTTAGCGGTTGCGGAGGAGCTTCCATCCTACCTTGGGATGATGGAGCAGATGATGAGGATTGGCACCGAGTTCTTCTTGGGTGGTGCCAAGTCTAAGGAGGCGGACTTTTGGAGGAGTAGATTGGAGCGTAATTTCCAATCTCTCAAGTGTCCAGTGAGATACCGGGTAGATCTGGCAGTTAATTACCTTGATGGTGATGCACATCTCTGGTGGCGAAGTGTGGTGGCTAGGAGAGCTCAGGCGGGTATGGCCTGGGAGAATTTTGTGGTTGAATTCAATGCCAAGTACTTTCCGCAGGAGGCGGTGGATCGCTTGGAGTTGCGATTCTTGGAGTTGGCTCAGAGTGACGGGTCGGTCCAGGAGTTCGATGCGGAGTTCGGTCAGCTTTTAGTTCATGCCGGTAGAGATCTGGAGGGCGAGCAAGCCCAGATGAAGAGGTTCCTAAGGGGACTTCGATCAGATCTGAGTACTCGCTGTAGAGCGAGTAGGTTGGCCACGAGGGCAGAGCTGGTTGAGACAGCTGCTGCGATTGAGGAGGACCTGAGAGAGCAGGCTGTGGTGGTTAGTCCACCGGTGCAGCAGCAGAGGAGGTTGCAACAGCAGGTGGGTCCGAGCAGGGACGGCAAGCCTACGCAGGGATAGAAGAGGAAAAAGGAGAGCACTTTAGGGGCCAGTGAGGGTGGTCAGGGTGGTTCAGGTTGCTTTGGGTGTGGGAGCACGGATCATCAGGTAGCAAGCGGTCTGAAGAGGACTGAGGCTCAGGATACACGGGTCGAGGCCTGGGATACGCGGGTGTGCTTTCACTGTAGAGAGCCGGGGCATATCAAGCCCAAGTGTCCTAGACTCCAACAGATTGCAGTGGCGGCAGTGCAGCCGGTGGTTCAGATTGCAGCGGCACCGCGGATGTTCACTTCGGTGGAGGCGAGTGGTTTCAGCGCCAGACCGATCACAGGTAATTTCAGAACTTGACTTGTTAAATTCTAATGTGATTGAATTTAGTCTGTTTTGGAATTTGTGAGTCTGTGCTAGAATGTTAGGGTTCTTAGGCACATGGGAGTTGTGTAGGTACCTTAGTAGTGCGCGGATGTGAGTCCCACGTTTTGTTTGATTCTGGAGCTATGAATAGCTTCGTTACTCCGGAGTATGCGGAGGACAGCGGTATCCGGAGCGATTTCGGTGAGCAGTCGGGAGTAGTTAAGGTTGCTGGGAGCAAGTCGTTAGTTACTTTCGGACGAGCTCGTGGTGTGGATGTTCTGGTTGTGGGACAGTTGATGCCAGCAGATCTGATCATTAGTCCGGTGGATCTGTACGATGTCATCCTGGGTATGGATTGGTTGGATCGGCACATGGTCCATCTGGATTATCATCGGGGACGAGGTTCGGGCATTATGAGTTTGTGGTGATGCTTTTCGGGTTGACGAATGCACCAGCGACGTTCATGAGGTTGATGAACGAAATATTCCAGGAGTATCTGGATGTGTTTGTGATCATCTTCGCTGATGATATTCTGGTGTATTCGAAGAGTCCTGAGGAGCGTAAGAACATTTGAGAGCGGTTTTTGGGAAGCTGTGGGAGCAGAAGCTGTACGCAAAGTTGAGCAAGTGCAGTTTATGGCAGCAAGAGATGAGTTTTCTTGGCCATGTGGTATCTGCAGAGGGAGTTTTTGTGGATCCGGCTAAGATTGAGGCTATCAGAGTGGCCTAGACCGAGGAATGCAACCGAGATCCATAGTTTTTTTGGGCTGGCGAGTTTCTATAGGAGGTTCGTCAAGGGTTTTCCGAGTATGGCGCAGTTGATGACGAAGTTGATGGGGTAGGATGTTCTTTTTCTGTGGTCTACAACTTGCGAGGAGAGTTTCGGGAAGCTGAAGGAGATGTTGACGAGTACACCAGTGTTGGCATTACCCGAGCCGAGTGAGCCTTACGTGGTGTATACTGACGCTTCAGGAGTTGGTCTGGGATATGTACTGATGCAGCAGGGAAAGGTTATTGCATATGCTTCGAGGCAGTTGAGGAAGCATGAGTGAAACTACCCTACCCATGATTTGGAGTTGGCTGCGGTGATTTTCGCTCTAAAGATTTAGAGATCTTGTCTTTATGGCGGAAAGGTGCAGGTGTTCACAGACCATAAGAGTCTGAAGTATTTCTTCAGTTAGCCGGAGCTGAACCAGAGACAAAGGTGCTGGATGGAGTTGGTAGCGGACTATGATCTGGAGAATGGGTACCATCCGGATAAGGCTAATCTGGTTGCAGATGCGTTGAATCGGAAGAGGGTTGCTTCGGATCAGGAGCGGGATATGGAGGCTCGGGTGAGAAAGATTAGTACGTTAAGGTTGTGTGTTATCTCACAGGAGCCGTTGGGGTTAAAGGCAGCTAAACAGGCAGATTTGCTGAGCAGGATTCGAGTAGCTCAGGAGAAGGATCATGGTTTGATTGATGTTTCTAAGGTTACAGGTTCAAAGTATTCGGTCTCGGCGAATGGGACAATACTGGTGAACGAACGGGTTTGCGTACCCAAGGTTGAGGTTCTGAGACAGGAGATCCTGAGGGAGGCTCATTCGAGCATGTTATCGACTCATCCGGGAGCGACCAATATGTATCACGATCTGAAGCGGTATTATCACTGGGTCAGGATGAAGAGGGATGTCGCTAACTGGGTTGCAGAGTGCAACGTGTGCCAGTTAGTGAAGGCTGAGCATCAGGTTCCAAGTGGTATGTTGCAGATCCAAAGTGGAAGTGGGATATGATTACCATGGATTTTGTGATGGGGTTGCCAGTGTCGCGGATCTATGATGCGATTTGGGTGATTGTGGATCGTCTGACCAAGTCAGCACATTTTCTTGCCAAAAAGAAGACCGACGGAGCGGCGGTGTTGGCTAAGAAGTATGTACGGGAGATAGTGAGGCTGCACGGGGTGCCAGCGAGTATTGTTTCAAACAGGGATCCGAGGTTTACTTCAGAGCTCTGGAGCGCGTTCCAAGCTAAGATGAGCACTAAGGTGCATATGAGCACAGCTTATCATCCTCAGACGGATGGGCAGTCTAAGAGGACGATTCAGACATTGGAGGACCTGCTGAGGATGTGTGTGCTGGATTATGGTGGTCATTGGGCGGATCATCTGAACCTGGTAGAGTTTGCGTACAACAATAGCTACCAGACGATTATTGGGATGGCTCCATATGAGGCTCTGTATGGGAGGCCATACCGTACACCTTTATGTTGGACTCAAGTGGGGGAGAGGAGCATGTTTGGTGCGGATTTTGTTCAGGAGACGACGGAGAAAATCCGTTTCTTGAGGGTGAACATGAGGGAGGCTCATGATCGGCAGAAGAGTTATGCCGATAAGAGGAGGAAAGAGCTGGAGTTTGAGCTAGGAGATCTGGTGTATCTCAAGGCAGCGATGTTGAGGGGTCCTAACAAATCCATTTCAGAGAATAAGCTAAGTCCGAAGTTTATGGGTCCGTTCAAGGTTATGGAACGGGTGAGACCAGTAGCTTATCGGTTGGAGTTACCTCAGAGTATGTGATGAAATTCTTTTTACTGGTTTCAAAGATTAAAACCTAGATTCACTAAATCGATATAGAAATAGTAAAGGTTCGTTAAGGGACCAGCAATACACTTTAATCCTATGGAGTACAATTTCAGCTAAGCGATCAAAAGAGGTTTAAGTGTCACGAATTAACAAGCAAACAAAAGTAAAATTCGATGTAAACAATAAGCTAAAGGCGTTAGGCAAAGGGATAAATCTCAAGGATTAGATCATCAAAACCAAGCAATTATTCAAGTTATCAAGTTATGAACCAATCTAGAACTCAACCATAGATTCAAGAGGACCCACTGTCGTGGCATCAACTACTTCAACAATCAATCTAACACCCTAAACTGTCGTTTGAGGTTACAAAGAATGATGAGCATTAAACGTGTAGGATCAATTTGTTCACGAGTTGCTTTAACTTCAACTGTCGTTGGCTAAAGACAACTCGCCCATCTATGTCAATTCCAGCAATTCACAACACTTTTAATGAGTGAATTCAACCTAAAATCAGAGACTAGGTGATCAAATTAGTCTAGGCAATACGTTCGACATTAGACAGAGATATCAAGTGATGTTTCAAAACCTATCTATGCTTAGTTATGATTCTCTAACCCCATCGAACCCTCAACCTAACAAAAGGGATTACTCGCTTATGATTAAACAAACAACAGCAGCAATAGAGAGTAAAAACTTCATTGAATCAAAGTAAAGAGATAAGGGTTTAAGAAAACTTCAACAAGGAAACGTGGAAGACAATCCTCAAGCTTACAACTCTCAAAACAACTGTCAAATCTCTCTCTCTCACTTGCGATTTCGTTCTCTCTCTCTCTCTGTGTCTGCGCTGTTGCGTGATACCCCAAAGGATCGAAAATCTTTGTCTTTAAAGGCCCACGACGGCTAGGAAAAATAGGGTTGCCAAAATTAGGTTTAATGAATGTTTTCCATAATTGGATTTTCTGGGAGCAGGTGCTCCCTCTTCCAGGACGGGTGCTCCCTTCCTCCAGAATATTCCAAAAAGATCCAATTTTATTCCTTTTTCACCAAATCCAATTGCAACTTCCAATTCTCCATTCCAGCAGCATTATGGACCTAAAATGACTCAAAGTGGAGTGAAAGACTCGATAAAAACCTACAAAACAAAGGTTAAAATACGCCAAAAACGCATTATATCAATTCCCCCAGACTTAGATCTTTGTTTGTCCTCAAACAAATTCAAGACCAAGTGAAGGAGAAAGGTTTGAAAACGGGGGAACTCTTTTATCCTCAGTGAACCAGGTTAATAATATTCAATCTGCAGACCACATAATCCAGATTACGAATAACAAAGCTTTACCAAAACATTTCCCAACCAAGTTCCATTTCCCAAACACAAACTCAACGCATTCAAAGTTGCGTGAGGGTCTCGCTAAAGGCACCATTTAGGGTAGACGACGCTAAAGGGTTAAGACCATTTAGAGATGGAGTTTAAAGTGTTAAAGGGTTACCCGATGTTTCATAGAGGATGCAGGATATCGCACAAAATTGCAAGAGAGAATAGGTCCATTGATATTCCACATTCTCTAAACCACTCTTTCTTTCTTCCAACCTCTCAAACGCTTTATCTAACCATCATCCACCTTGGGTATACTCGCTGTGCAGAGAGACACTTCTTATTTTACAGATTTACCACCACTCTTCATCATTTTTTTTTTCATAAGATCGATTAAAATGATAATGAAGAGGGTTTTGATTACAAGTGTATGTCTCTCGAACACGAAAATATCATAGTAGCTGTGCATACCCAAGTGGAGCTCATCAATATCGTTCCTCCTTTGTGGATTTTTGTTCCACCTTGTTGTAAAACCATCTTTTGAGAATAGGAGCAGGTGCTCCTTCTGGGAATCAGTGCTCTTGTTCTTCAGAAAGAGTGATATAAAGGCAGTGTCGACCCAATTCTCTCTGGCCCTTTTGCGCATATGCTGCGCATATGCTGCACATATGACAATGAAGTAACAAGAATGCAGGAGGCTTGAAAAGAGGTTAGGGTTAAGGAGGGTACTAACTAAAAATGAGCTAGCTATTCAGGAACAACAAGAGTGATAAAAAGAATAAGGAGTCCTGAATATGATTCGTTTCCCTAATCTAGTGCCAATAGCAAGAGGAATTTTTCGGTCAATATGAAACCTAGAAGATAGTGTATTGAAGTGTTCCAGCTATTCCTTGTATCCATGCGCTGTAGAAATGGTCACTAGAGAGAAAGTTAAACACAAATAGTTCAAACATCATCATAAGATAAGGTCTTAATTCCATACAAAGTTTTGACTCAATAAAAACGAGAAGACTAGACTCAATAAGACATATGAAAATAGAAAACAACCAAAATAAACGTCATTAGTAGCAACTCCCCCCAAACTTACTTCACACCGACTCGGTGTGAGAATAAGAAAAGAGAGAGTAAAAAGAAAGAAAAACCAAAAGGGAAGAGCAGAAAAATAAAAGTGTTCATAGAATACTGAGAGTGGATAGGAAAGCGATGTCTAATCGCTGGTAGTGTCATCTGAATCTTCACTTGTGTCCGGCTTCTTGCGCTTTGCCGAACGAGTGGATGGGTTGGTGGATGTAGAGGTTTGAGGAGCAAGCTAGGATGGTGCCATGGAGGGCATCGTCTCTGTGGCATGAGAAGTGCTACAGCCCTTCTGGAGCATGTGAAGGATCCGACGGAGTAGCCCGTTGTTCTTCTTGGTGGAAGCGACTATCCAACGGCGGTACTCGGCGTCCTCTGGGTTGTCCGAGATGTCTTCAAGCGTCAACTCACTGGCATAAGGCCTGCGATAGTGAGCTCTGGACTGCTGCGTCTGCTGTGTATCGGCTGCTAAGTCTTCTTCCTCCTCATGGCTCAACGGGACCTCTGGAGCGAGGATAGCAACAGGAGCAGAAGCAGGTATGGTAGTGAAGGTGCTCTTTGCGGGTGCAGTGCTGCTCCCTGCTGGCGCTCCAGTAACAGAGCATAGATACTCTGTTCCAGGCGTGAAGCCTACATTGGCGGCGACTTCCAGCTCTGTCAATGATGGCTGTGGTAGCCTGCAAAACTGGGCAGCCTTTCCTCGTGACAAGAAACGGTAAATGGTTGCCTCCTGCAAGATCTCACAATGAAGGAGGTAGTCAGTATCCATAAATTCCATGGCCTTGTTGCAAGTGTGGCCGTCAAGATCCACTCCCAAGTGGACGAACAGCCTGGTCAGTGGCTTTCCCCTTCGCGACCTTTGTCCTCTTATCCGCGATCACTCCGGTGAAAATTACACCCATGTTGATGGTCAAATCAGCGTCACAACTCAATCCCGGTTTGCCCTCAATTGCATCCTTTACCGTGTGGTAGAGCAGCATCAGCTCATCGGTCCTCACCTTGGTTGAGTCGTCCTTGGTAAACAAGATTGTGCTGATGGCTTTGGCTCCAATTCGTAGAGCCGGGTTGCGAATAGTGGATTGCACAGCAGATCGGGAAAAGTAGTCGCCAACTGCAATGAAATTCCAAAATGCATTCGCAATTGGAAGTCTAGGGGGTAAGGCCACTATCTCCACATCGAGGTCAAAACCGTAGACCTCGCAGAGCTCCAGAATGGTGATGATTTGCTTCTTTCCATCGACGAAGAAAGAAAGAATTCCCTCAGAGGTAGTAGGGTTGCTTGGATCGGCATAGGTGAACTTAGCCGAACCGAGGCTCTGCCTAACGAGATCGGGATATAAGGCATTTGGCTGTGTAGCCAAATCATTGAGTTGTGTGGCTGCGAGGATGCAGCTGACATCGTGAAACAGGCCCAAATCCTTCAGGGTTGTTCCGCAAAGGAAGCGAGTAGGCTCAATAGAGATGTCCAGCCAGTTGTTGTAGTGGAAGGCATCCGTTCGGTCCCATGTTTCGTCTGAACTGGGAGGAAGGGAATGATCAGTCAATGAGAATCGTGTGCCCTCATCACGGGGCCAGGGGTTGGTTGTGATGCGAGAGGAAGAAGATGCGCCCTTTCCTTTTGAAGATCATGGTGGCTTTCCCATGGAAGTACGTGGCCCTGTAATCCTGCAAAGGCAATAACAACAAGCACAAAAATCCAGCATGAATCGGCATCTTAAATTCCACACATAGACATATTTTGTCAAAAGGAAAGGCCCTGTTTTTGCGAAATTGTGAGTTCAAAAGGTTTGTCTGTTTTATATGGATTCGACTACTTCAAACAGCCCAGGACAAAGAATCACAAAGAATTACGAATCCATCCGCATCTCCATTCCCCTAAATTCCGATTTTACTCCAAAAATTAGGTTTTTGCTTCAATCGAAATTTCAAGTCAAATTACACAATCTTTTCTATGCGAATTCCATCTAAAGCAAGCATCCGTTTACCCAACTAATCGCAGTATGAAAAATCAACCATCAATTTTACCATGGTACTTCGAAAACGGCGGACTGAAAAGTCGGGTTTTCGAGGGGTTACCTTGCTTCTCTTGAGAAACAAATTGTAGATTCGGATAGAGGATGAAAAATCGAGCAAGATAGAGCCTTAAATTGCTCAGATCGGTTAAAAATCGAAGAAGTTATGCTTTGGCAAAAAGCTTGGAACCGTTTTAATGGAGAAAATCAAAAGAGGAAAAGAATGGGGAAGAAAGAGAGAGAGAGTCGCGAGAAATATAGAGTTTCGGTGAGTCCCAACATATTAGTTTTTATTTCCATTTGAAATTGGAAAAATCCTTTTATTAATATTTCTCGGGCCCATGTCTTTTTCCTTATTGGACTTACCTTTTTGTGGGCCCATATCCAAAATTTGAACTTGGGAGCAGGTGCTCTGAGTTCAGAGCAGGTGCTCCGAGTTCAGAGCAGGTGCTCCTTCTGGGTTTGAACTTTGAAGCGGATCGATGTGCAGGTCGATCTTCCGTTTGACCGATGGTCTGTATGTTGAAATCCTCATTCCAGATCGATCGATCTAGCTGTGAGGATCGATCGATCCTCTTTGCGTCTTCCAAATTTTTTTTTTTTTTTTTTTGAAAATAACCTGAAAACTAAAACATAAATTCAAAGTTAGTAATAAAAGAAATCAAATTGAAAAAGTTAGAAAACATACCGGTAGGTTGCCTCCCACCAAGCGCTTGGTTAAAATCTTTAGCTTGACTTGATTAGCCGTTTAGGCTTTTGGTGCATCGCCTAAGGAGATGAATCCTCCTTCGGCTTGGTTCGTTTCAGCGAGATATTGCTTACACCGCTGTCCATTGACCACGAATTCCTTGCCCTTGGCGACCAACAACACCATGGCTCCATATGATCGGACCTCCTTTATGAGAAAGGGGCCGGACCACCTAGATCGCAACTTTCCAAGAAAAAGTTTAAGTCGAGAGTTAAAGAGAAGTACCAGGTCGTTTGGTTTGAAATCTCGGGTGAGAATCCTCTTGTCGTTTGGTTCTTTCCTTGTATATCTTTGAACTCTCATAGGCCAGGTGCCTAATTTCCTCCAACTCATTAAGCTGCATTGATCTCCTTTCCAAGGCGGGTTTGATATCGTAGTTCATTAGCTTAACAGCCCAGGCCGCCTTGTACTCAAGCTCTACAGGAAGGTGGCAAGACTTCCCATATACCAAGTGAAAGGGCGTTGTCCCCAATGGTGTCATGTAGGCGGTTCGGTATGCCCACACCGCGTCGTCCAACTTAGCGGCCCAGTCTTTCCTAGTGGTGCCTACGGTCTTTTACATGATATCTTTGATTTGCCAGTTGCTAACCTCAACTTGGCCACTAGTCTGCGGGTAATATGCCGTCGCAACCTTATGCTTTGCACCATTCTTCCTTAAAAGGTTTTCGAAAACCTTATTGATGAAATGGGTCTCTCCATCGCTAATCACCACTCGTGGTACTCCAAATCTGGGGAATATTATGGTTTTGAAAATCTTTAAAACCACAGTGGCATCATTAGTTGGGGAAGCAATGGCCTCAACCCATTTGGACACATAATCAACAGCCACTAAGATGTACTTGTTTCCATAGGAAGATGGAAACAGTCCCATAAAGTCTATTCCCCATACGTCAAACACTTCAACTTCCAGGATGAAGTGTTGGGGCATCTCGTTCCGTCGCGAGATATTTCCTTGCCTCTGACATTTGTCGCACCTTGAGATAAAAGCGTGTGCGTCCCGGAACATTGTTGGCCACCAATAGCCAGCTTGCAGTGCCTTGGATACTGTCTGAAAAGTCGTGAAGTGCCTAGCATAACTCGAACTATGGCAATAAAATAGGAATCTCCTCATCAGGAACACATCTCCTAAAAAGGCCATCCGAGCATTGCTTGTAAAGGTATGGCTCGTCCCAAAAGTATTTCCTGATGTCTCGCAAAAACTTTCTCTTTCTATCTCCCACAAAGTTAGCCGGTTCACGATCAGCAGCAAGGTAGTTCGCTATCTCTCCAAACCATGGAAAACTCGAGGCAACTGACTTAGAAACAGCAGCATAAAACACTTCTAGAGCAGGTGCTCCGTCCTGAGCTGGGTGCTCCAGAACGCAGATTCCAATAGCATACACATGTTCATCCGGTAATGCATCATCAAGCGGGACTGTTTCATCGACTTTCAGGCGAGATAAGTGATCAGCAACTCCGTTTTCAGTACCTTTCTTATCAACGATTCGTAGATCAAACTCTTGGAGTAACAAAATCCATCTCAAAAGCCTCGGTTTTGCATCTTTCTTGGTGAGCAAATACTTCAAAGCTGCATGGTCGGTTGAACAATGACCTTCGAACCGACAAGGTATGACTTGAATTTCTCAAAGGCAAAGACTACAGCTAAGAGCTCTTTCTCAGTTGTGGCGTACTTACATTGAGTCTCATCCAATGTTCGGCTAACATAGTAGATCACATGGAGCTTTTTATCCTTCCTTTGCCCCAAAACTGCTCCCATGGCGTAATCACTAGCATCCGTCATTACTTTTAATGGTAGATCCCAATCTGGAGGTTGAACAATGGGTGCACTCACCAATGCTCCCTTTATCATGTGAAACGCCTCAAGGCAGGCTCTATCAAAATGAAACTTGGTCTCCTTACATAAGAGTTGAGTGAGCGGCCTCGCTATCTTTGAAAAATCCTTGATGAAGCGTCTGTAAAAGCCCGCATGACCAAGGAAACTTCGTATCCCTCTGACTGAATCCGGCGGTTGCAAACTCACCATCACTTCAACCTTTGCTCGGTCAACTTCAATACCCTTTTCTGAAATCTGATGACCTAAAACTATTCCATCCCTAACCATGAAATGGCACTTCTCCCAGTTTAATACAAGATGCTTCTCCTCACAGCGTTGTAACACCCTGCATAGATTAGACAGACACACAGAAAAAGAGCTCCCATAGACGGAGAAATCATCCATGAAAATCTCCATAATATCCTCAATCAAATCAGTAAAGATAGACATCATGCACCTTTGAAAAGTGGCAGGGGCGTTGCATAGCCCGAATGGCATCCTGCGGTACGCAAAGGTGTCATAAGGACATGTGAAGGTTGTCTTCTCCTGATCATCCAGGTGAATGGGAATCTGAAAGAAACTTGAATTACCGTCTAAAAAGCAGTAGTAAGGGTGGTTAGCTAGTCTCTCGAGCATTTGATCAATGAATGGTAAGGGAAAATGATCCTTCATAGTTGCTGCATTTAACTTTCTATAATCGATGCACATCCTATATCTTGTGACAGTCCTAGTAGGTATCAATTCGTTCCTATCATTGGTGATCACAGTGATTCCGCCCTTCTTAGGCACTACATGCATAGGACTTACCCAATTACTATCAAATATTGCATAAATAACTCCAGCTTCTAGTAATTTCATAATCTCTTTCTTAACAACATGCATAGGACTTACCCAATTACTATCAAATATTACATAAATAACTCCAGCTACTAGTAATTTCATAATCTCTTTCTTAACAACATCTTTCAAATTCGGGTTCAGCCTCCTTTGGTGCTCTACAGAAGTTCTAGATTCATCCTCTAAATGTATCCTATGCATGCATAAATCAGGTGAGATTCCAGGGATGTCATCTAGCGAATAACCTAAAGCCTTCCTATACTTCCTAAGCTCGCATAAAAGTAAGGCAGATTCCACATTATTCAGATCAGCATTAATAATAACAGGATATATAGAGTTGAGACCGAGAAACGCGTACTTTAGCCCAGCTGGCAAGGTTTTGAGCTAAAGTTTTGGAGCTTTTGAGCTCGCTCCAAGGGTCGTTGGCAGAGTTCCCAGGAGCAGGAGCAGGTGCTCCGTTCTCTCCCTCTGTTTCAAGTCTCAAAAATTCTGTCGATTTTTCCATCTGCCCAGAATCCAACATCCTTTCGAACCCAACAGTGTCTTCACTAAAATACCTGTGAGAGCCAAAACTAGCACAATTAGATTTGTAAGAGTTTCGAGAGGAGGCAGAGAATTCTATGCGAAGCTACGAAGACGATGAGCAAGGAGATGTATGTTATTGTTGTAAAAGTGTTTGTGAACAAAGTTGCAGATACCCCTTTCGAGAGTTTGTACATCAATATATATAATCCCCTAAGTCGGCTAAGTTCTTTCCTAAGAGATAACTTCCTTTTCCTAAGTCTTCGCGGATTTGCTTTTCCTCGCGTCGGTTATGGCGAAGTGGGCTTTATAGTTGGACTGGGCTTTTACCGCGGAGAGCCCTCTGGTCTTCGTCGTCCGTATGGTCGTCGGTGGCCAATGTCGTTGCTGGCGAAGAGACATCTCTAGCCCAGAGACATTGCTGGCGAAAAGACATCTCTGTCCCAGAGACATCGCTGGCGAAGAGACATCTCTGCCCTGGAGACATTGCTGGCAAAGAGACATCTCCGACACTATGACTTCTCTAACATTGCTACGAGTAGAGAGGACTTAGAACGCTCCCTTCTTGGACGGAGAAGACTCAGGAAAGGAGAGTTGCTTTGTCTTCTTGTTGGGAAATGATCTAGGGGATAACATACATCTTGTACGTTAGTGTGTCAGCTTGTCTACGCACCGCACGAGCGTGGTTTTGGACTTTAACATCAAGCGGGTGAAATCCGACCCCAACAGTTAGCCCCTAGCTTGGTTGTGTTAGTGATAACAGTATCGAGTTAAAGGTTTCTAGGTATCGGCGTTTGCTGTCCAACATCATTACGCTATTGTTTGCGCAGCTCCTCTGGCTCAAGCTACCAATACTGCAATGGAGGATGGTTTTATCGATGGAGGTTTTAAGACTCCGTTTTTTTTTAATTGAAGATTTTAAGACTTCGTGTTCTGATAGATGTCACCGATGCCTTAAGCAACGGAAAAATGATTTTCGGATGTGATAATGTAGTTGGGGAGTCCGAAACCCACAAGTGGAATAAGAAGAAGAAAAAAAAATTATTTTTTTTCTCTTCTTCTTTTCTCTTTTCTTTTCTTCTTCTCCTTTCTTTTCTTCTTCTCCTCTTCTCTTCTTCACGCCGCCGCCACGAAGACCTAGTCGCCACCGTTGCGCAGAGACTTCGCCGCCGCCACGAAAGGACAGTCGCCGCCGCCGACTCTACTCTCTCTTTGGGTGAGCTTCTTGCTACTCTCTTCTAGGTTCCCATAATTTCTCTTGTGAATTCTACCATTATAGATCTTGATTCATATAAAGGATAAGCTTTGATTGTGCTTGATTGCTAGAGGGAACTCTTGAATCCTTGGTTTTTATTCCCCACCAAACTTCAATTTGTTTATTGAATAAGCTTTGCCTTGGGTAGATTGTAAGGGTTTCCTTTGTGCTTTTGGTCCATTGATGATGAACAAAGTGATGAACAAGGCTTGGTCTTCCTTAATTTGATGAAACCCTTGACTTTTGATATTTGATTTGGATTGGCGTAGGCAAACTCGCGGTTTATGGACAAAATAAGACTTGGTGATGATGACCGTGGAGATGACGTCGCCGGTGTCAATGATCGCCGTCCTGGCATCGCCCCGGAGTCACACCTCGTCGGGGACCCCCATACCAAAGTCCCTTGTGCTGCCGAAGCTTCTCGCGTTGCCGAAGACTTGAGGGCTTTTTCCCGCAACACCGATGGCCCGAGGAGCAGCATACATGGACTCGATGACTCGGGAGTCATCTCCCATGACGCCGATGACCCATTGACTTCAGTTCGTAATATCGAAGAATTGGGTCTTCTCTCCCGCGATGCCAGCGACCCGATGACTTCAACCCGCGACACCAATGAGTTCAACCCACGGCACCCGATGACCTCAACTCGCGGTACCGATGACTTGCAGATCCCTCGCCGCGACGCCGATGTTTAACGAGTGTCGGATCGTGTTGCCGAGGTCCCGCGAGTGTCGGATCATGTTGCTGAGGTCCCGCAAGTGTCGGATCACATTGTCGATGACCCGAGGGCCCGTTACGAGGATGATGGTGGCGTGATTCTTTTGAATGACGAGGATCCAATGCTTCCACCTGGTGCTGCTGACGTCGTGCTGTCGTCGCCTTCTTCCTCTTCATTCAACTCGCGAGCTTCGGACGTTGAGAGAGATGATGAAACTATGCCTGTTGAGGTTGAGCAGGTGAGAACGACTAAGAAGTGGCGTAAGGCTCGACCAGATCCTCCTAGGTCTTCTCTTTCAGACGCGAAGTCGCTGCGCCTTCTCCCAGAGAGGTGCGCGATCTCGGAGGAGATTGCTTTAATCGTGCCTGGCTCTGGTGAGAGAGCCGATGCCTCGCCTCCAGGGTACTTCACTCTTTACGAGAACTTTTTCGACCAGTGCTTGCTCCGGTTTCCGGTGCCTGGATGCCTTCTTTGTTTTCTGGCGGCGAACAATGTCTCCTTTGCTCAGGTTAACCCGAGAGGCCTCAGACATCTCATAGGTGTCTACGTGCTGAGTAGGAAGCATGGTGTTGAGATTAGCACCGAGCACTTGTCTTGTTTATTGGAATTTAGGACTCGCGGACGGAAGGAGGAGCTTAAGTATAGCATTACTCCTATAGTGGGTCGGGGACTCATCGACGAGTTTCCCAGTAAGGATGAGCACTTCGAAGACCATTGCTTCCTTGTCAAGATTTCAGAGAAGACTGTTGAGGCTAGCTGTGCCGCCCTTGTTGAGGCAAAATTGGAGAGAAGAGGTAACCAACACTTAGCTTCTTTCGCAGCAAAGCCAGCCTTCCCCGCGCCGTCCTCTTGCTTCATCGTTGCTATGCACGGGGCTCTTGCCACCGGGCAAGGTCATTGGCTAGAGTCGTTCAGCCGCCAGATAATTGAGAAGGCGATTTCCACCCCGGTCATCTCGGGAAAGATTCTCGGCCGAGGCGAGAAGAGGTTGTCGTCTCGCCAGAGAGTAGAGATGGAAAAAGCAGCGACTACTGAGAAGCCGAGGACTGTGGTGCCGACGTTTGCCTCCCAATGACGTCATCGTCGTGGGCGAGGGCTCTGTCCAGTACAGAGCCAAGGGTGCCTACTGCATCGGTCCTGCATCCTCACTCTTCCTCTCTTACTCCTGACGAGGTTGCGAGACGGCGTGAGCAGTCTCTGAAGAGGGCTCTTCTCTCCAGCGGCAATGGAAGTGATATCCCCGAAGGAGCTTCTTCGAAAAGGCAGAGATTGGCTACTCCCCCTCCAGCTGTCTCCGAGAGGGCAGCATCGGTGAGCACTGGTGCAGCGGCTCATGTCAGGATCTCAGCTTCTGGGGCCGTTTTCCCTCCAGTCGATGGGCTGCTTCATGGTGAGGCCTACGCGCTAAAAAAGTCCAAGGCTTCCCTTTATGCAGCTTTTTCTCCATCTGAACCAACTGGTGGGAGACTATGGTAAGGATGTTCGCACCAAAGAGAATGAGCTCAAAGAGACCAGAGAGGCCAACATCGTCCTGCAATCTAGGCTTGACGAGCTTGTTGACTGGAACAAGGTTTTCGTGGATGACGCTCTATCTGCGAGGAGAGAGTTGGAGATTAGGTTGTTGGAGACCGAGTCGGAGCGTGCCAAGCATAGAGATGAGATAACGTTTGTGAAGAGTCAGCTGGACTACGCCTATGATGTCCAGGATACTCGAGTTGACGAAGCCATTGCTAGGGTTAGAAGTGAGATGACTAGTAGCTATGACAGACGAGCTAAAGAGCTCTCCAAGTTACTTTCAGAGATCGACAGGAAGGCTAAGGATGACATGTTGGACCTTACCGAGATTGAGGCGAATCTGGAGTTCATCGCGGTTCTTCAGCGGCCAGCGGCACCAGCTTTGGAGGATGAGATTGTGGAGCTGCAACGGCGACAGGCCCCGATCTATGATGCCCGCAACGTGTTTGCGGATCTTGTTGCCGAAGCAATGAGAGTGCTAGAGACTCCTGATGCTTCTGCTTCCGCCACAGACGATGCTGATGGTGTCGACGATGCTGGCGACACCGATGACCCCGAGGCGGGAGACGGAGACGGCGAGAAGGAGGATGCCGATGAGGTCGATGAGTGACCCCTTTTGTTTCTAACTTAGCTTATTTTGTGCTTTTTGTTTATGAATTTTGTTAGATTTTTAGATGTTGTTAGCCATGATTTTTGATAGTGGCGTTGGATACTTTGTATCCATTCCATGATTAGTTTTACCTTGCATTGTAGCGAGTGCAGGATGACAATGAAAGCAGTTTTTGTTCCTTTTCTTGCTTATGAATCAAGCTTGCTTTGTCTTTCAATAGATCACAAGGACTTTTAGGAGTAAGGGTACTCGCCGTTGACTAAGTCTTAGAATGAAAATGGTGGTTGGTTGTAGCGTGATTGCGAGGTAGGGAAGTCGCTGATGCGCTTGCTTTTTGCTCCTACCAATGTTGCTGTTGGGTTTTTAGACTGGTGCTGCCCTTTGAACACGTCTGTCCGAGGACGAACACACCTTTAGCTTTTACCAACATGTTGTTGGGTTTTCAGAATGATTTTTTGGTTTGCAGACCGTCTAACCATTGGCAGCTGCTTTGTACCAACAATGCTGTTGGGTTTTCGAATGAGCAGTTAGGTTTGTTCGCCCAATACTGAACATTAGTACTTATATAGCGCGCTATGGATCCGATGATGGATGACCTTGTGTTCGAGTTTTCACATCATCGCCGTGGCCAGCAGCAACGGTTGTGAAACGAATTTGCCGGCGTCAGTTTTGAACAGCTCGGAGGAGATGTAGCTGACGAAGTCAGTGAGACTTGTGTCAAGTGCCTGATAGTTGCAACAAAGAAGTTGTCAATGATGGGAGTATATGTACCCCACTCCCCCCCTTTTGTTCGGAGGGGGGCAACTGAACTCGTCCGAAGACAAGCTGCCTACGTACCCTTTGCAGGGATCAAGTCGCCCCGTAGTTTGTTACGGAAGCCGATAAAGAAGACTAGTGATAGTACTTCTTCAAGTGCTTCGCGTTCCAAAAATGGAGGATTAGCGTGCCTGACATGGTGGTGAGTTCGTAGACACCTGGACGGACGATGGCGGTGACTTTCTAAGGGCCTTCCCAGTTGGCTCCGAGCTTACCAGCGTTTCGCTCATCGGTGTTCTGGAAGACCTCGCGCAAGACTAAATCACCTTCGCGGAAACGTCTTTCCCGGACCTTGGAGTTGTAATATCTGGAGGCCGCGTTTTGATAGTTAGCTATCCGGATGAGTGTTTGATATCATCTCTCGTTAACGAAGTCCAATTCGTCAAGGAGCAGGGAGTGGTTGAGCTCGGCATTGCGTGGTGGGAGATGACGTCGCACGCCGGGAAAGCGGACTTCCCATGGGATTACACATTCGGTGCCTAAGACAAGGGCGAATGGAGTCTCACCCGTTTCTCGGCGTGGAGTGGTGCGATAGGACCATAAAACGCTATCTAGCTCATCGGCCCAACGACCCTTCTTTTCATCCAAGTGTTTCTTAAGACCATCCAGAATTGTCTTGTTGGTTGCTTCCGCATGCCCATTGCCTTGAGGGTAGCGAGGCGTGGACTTGCTAAGCCGAATTTTCCACTTCGCGCAAAAATTCTCGAACCGGTGGGAGACAAACTGAGTGCCATTGTCAGTAACGATTTCATAACGTACCCCATGACGACATATGATGTTCCTCCAGACGAAACTCTCGACTTGGGCGTCCTTGATGCTGGCGAATTCTTCGGCTTCCACCCACTTTGAAAAATAATCAGTTAGACCAAGTTGGAAGCGCTTCTGCTTCGAGGGATGGAATGATCCGACGATATCCATAGCCCATCTCATGAACGTATAAGGAGAAGTGACAGATGAGAGCATTTCCGTTGGATGATGAATCTTTGGAGCATCTCGCTGACACTTCTCACACTTGGCTGAGAACTCCACGTAGTCGCCTACTATCGTAGGCCAGAAGTGACCATGCCGCTTAATCTTGATCGCCAATGCTTTGCCTCTCGAATGATTGTTACAAGACCCGCTGTGGACTTCTTCCATGACTCGTCTGGCTTCCTCCCCCTCCACACATGTGATCAGAGGGACAGAGAATCCTCGTCGGAGGACATTGCCGTCTAAGAGGACGTACCGAGCAACTTGCTTCTGTAACATGCGAGCGGCCCACTTGTTACTTGGTAGTTTCCCATCGGTGATGTATTCACGAATTTGGTCCATCCACTTCGTGTCGCAGCCATATTCGGGTTCGCCCACATCTTAATCCATTGGGATCGAAGTGTCCTGGATCCGGGGATGGATCGGGAGATTCCCTGGCAAAGCTGCTTCGCGCTGACATGAGCTGCTGACGGTGGAGACGTCGGTGGCAGAGATGTCGACAGCAGAGACATCGGCGGCAGCCACCTCGTCGGTGGAGACTTTGGTCGTTTCTGCCAACTCAACGTCTTTATTGCCTATGACGGGTGATCCAGCGAGGGTGCCTGCCCGTTTGGCGGCTTGGGACCGCGTAGAGACAGCAAGTATCGCCTCTTGCTGAATGCTAAGGAATTCAATGAACTCGACGGGGATGATCCGTCGCAACGCTAGATCTCCTGGGGGAGTTGAGGCGGAGGCAAGGTTGGCTAGAGAATCGGCGTCAATGTTCTCCCCACGGGGAATCGGCGTAAATGTCGAGGCAAGATCTTTGACTACCTTCAAGTAAGCTTCCATACGGTCATCCTTCATTGCATACGCGCCGCTGAATTGGCTGGTCACCAACTGTTAATCACAGAATGCGCGGACGTGCCCGATGCGAAGTCCCTGAGCGAGTCACATGCCGGCAATGACCGCCTCATATTCTGCTTCGTTATTACAAGCTTTGAAACCCAGACAAAATGATTATTTCAGGATTTTGCCAGTCGGCAAGGCCAAGCGCACCCCTATGTCGGACCCATTTTTGGATGACGATTCATCGATGTAGAGTTCCCAGGTTCCAGGCTGCGCTTCATTAGAGTCTCTGTCCTCTGGGATTTCGATGAGGAAATCCGCCAGTACTTGTGATTTATTGCACGTCCGTCCTCTGTACTCGATGTCATACTCGCTGAGTTCAATGGCCCACTTGGCCAACCTGCCAGATTGACTTGGGCTATGTAAAACGGAACGCAGCGGGAAATTGCTAAGGATAACAATTGAATGAGATTGAAAGTAAGGCCTTAGCTTTCGTGATGCAATGAGAATGGATGACGCTAGCTTCTCCAATTGAGGATATCTCGTCTCTGCATCTGTAAGAGTCTTGCTGACGTAAAAGATGGGCTTCTATTCGCCCCGCTCCTCGTGGACAAGCACAGCGCTGACGGCTGTTTCTGAAACAGCGATGTAGAGGAAGAGAGGCTCTCCTGTCACTGGCTTAGCGAGGATGGATAGTGTCGCCAGGTACTTCTTGAGCTGCTGGAAAGCGTCCTCACACTTTCCAGTCCACTCGAACTGCTTGTTTCCTCGCAGCGTGTTGTAGAAAGGGAGGCACTTGTCTATGGAATGTGAGATAAAACGGTTAAGCCTAGCCACTCTCCCAGTCAGCCTCTGTACCTCACGCTTGTTCCTCGGCGACACCATCTAGATCAATGCGTCGATCTGTTTTGGATTAGCTTCAATTCCTCGATGAGTAACGAAGTATCTAAGGAACTCTCCTATAGTCACTGCGAATATAAACTTCATTGGATTAAGTTTCATATTGTGCATATTGAGCTGGCTGAAGCACTCTTCCAGGTGAGAGATGTGATCCTTCTCTTCAAGGGATTTTACTAGCATGTCATCGATGTAGACTTCCATGGTCGTCCCCAGCTGAGCCTGGAACATCTTGTTCACAAGTCGCTGATATGTCGCACCAGCGTTCTTATGGCCGAAAGGCATTACCTTATAGCAGTAGATTCCACGGTCCGTGATGAATGTTGTCTTCTCTCGGTCATCAGGATGCATTAAAATCTGGTTGTAGCTGGAGAAGGCATCCATGAAGGTGAGTAGCTTGTTTCCCGCCGTTGCTTCTACCAAGTGGTCAATGTGAGGAAGAGGGAAACTGTCTTTTGGGCAAGCTTTGTTCAGATCTGTAAAGTCCACGCAAACATGCCACTTCCTGTTTTTCTTCTTTACCACGACGGGGTTGGCGAGCCAGTCGGGGTATTTGACTTCGGTGATCAATCTAACTCGTAGAAATCTTTCAACTTCATCGTTCACGGCCTTTGCTTGCTTTGGACCCAACTTCCTCTTCTGTTTTACAGGCTTGAACGTTGGGTCAACGTTGAGTTCGTGGCTAACAATGTTGATATCAATCCCAGGCATGTCTTCTGCGGCCCATGCAAAGATGTTGACGATCTTCTCAAGAAAAGACACCAAGTCCTTCCTGAGCTCTCCATCGAGCGTAGCTCCAATCTCGACACATCTCTCTGGGTGATGCAGGTCGATACACACAGAGACTACAGGTTCGCAGGTCGGACGCTCTTCGTCTTCGCCGTTATCCGCGAGTTGTAATTGCTACAAGAGATCGGTAAGGTTTTTGAGCTGCTCGGGGCTGGTTCTTGCTCTCTTCTTTTTTCTTGACGATTCGATGTTGTCGTTCTTGCCTTCGAGGTTGCGCAGCTTGTGCTCGGCCATGAAGCACATGCGAGAGTCCTTCTATTTTCCCCATATTGTTTTGATACCGAGACTCGTCGGGAATTTAAGGCACAAGTGGTACGTTGAAGGCACAGCTCGCATCTGATTGAGCCATGGGGTTCCCATAATCATGTTATATATCGCGGGATGGTCGGATAACGTGAAGTCAACCATTTTGTTAATATCGCTAGCTTGGATGGGAAGACGAATTGTTCCCATCGTCATGGTCGTTTCCCCAGAGAAGCCTGTTATAGGCTTGGGCTGTCCTCTGATGGCGGATAAGTCAACCTTCATTCGCTCCAGCGTATCCTTGAAGATGACATCCACTGAGTTTCCGGTATCAATGAGAACACGGGCGACGTTGAAATCGTAAACAGTCAGGTTGATCACCAGAGGATCGTTGTGCGGCTGGTCAAGACCCTCAACATCTTGTTCGTCAAAGGTAATAGGGTAGCTGGAAGGTTTAGATTTCGCGGGTGTAGATATGTTGGCACACACCTTGGCGCATCGCTGGTATGCTTCGATCGCAAGAACGTTATCCGCGCAGTATTGTGATCCCCCCATTATCACGTAGATGGTGGCATTCGGGCCTCCGTTCTCTAGATTATCATCGCGGTGCTGGCGCCTGGGGTTCTCTGCCTCCGGTTCGGTGTTAACAGGAGTCTTTGCTTCTTTTGGCTTGAAATCAGACAAGTTGACATTACCGTTGAGAGTGCCACTGGTTAGTTTAGATATCAGTTGTTGTCCCAGCTCGCGATACTTCGCCGTGGAGTGTCCGCTTGTCTGTTGGAACTCGCAGTACAACTTCTCATCGTACTCTATCTGATCTCTAGTCCAGGTGTAGTTTCCTCTGCCGTGGCCTCGCCCGCGGCCTCGACCTCGGCCATAACCCGGTGACTCCACTTGGAAATTATGAGCTCCTGTAGCTCCCCTTTCATACTGGATGAAGTTGCGATTGCCTTTCTTCGCCGCGGCTGGGTTCGCGGCCTGAGTAGGTTCATTAGCTTGTTTGGTTTTTTCGCCCCCTTTAGCCAGGACCTCTTCTTCGCTCCGGCAAAGTTTGTTGCACGGTGAAGGGCGTCCTGAATAGTCATCGGCGGATTGATAGTCAACTCGTGCCAAAACGGTGACGGGCATCGGAGTGCTCCTCTTAGAGCTTCAAACGCAGACGTGTTGCTGATGACGTCGACCTTCGACAACCTGTTTTTGAACCTTGTCATAAAAGACCGTAGACTCTCATTCTCGCCTTGCCGATTAGTCCATAGTTCTGCGTCGTAGATCTTTCGTTCCGCAAAGATGTTGTAGTGCTGAACAAACATCTTTGAGAGCTGGTGGAAGGTGTGAACCGAGTTCTTCTCCAGCTTGTAGAACCATTGGAGGGCAGGCCCTTTGAGGCTCTCCACAAACAGCTTGCACTAGCCGATGTCCTTCTCGGCTTCTCTGAAGTTTGCCCTCCCCAGAGTCACTTCGAACTCCATCAAGTGGTCTGCAGGGTCAGTGGTTCCTTCATAGATTGGTAGCTTGATTCTTCCAGGATCCGAGATTTTGGTGCTTACGATCCGCTCGGCGAAGGGAGTTTTTCGTGCCTTCTCAAGCACGTAGGCAACCCCAGGAGCCTTCCCTGTGCTGCGGTACATCTGCAATTGGGTTGTCTTCAAGTCAGAGACAACCCGCTCCATCTGAGCTTTCAACTCGGCGACCTCCCCGCTTCGAAGATGTTGCAGCACCCTTTGCTCTTGATCTCTCTTGTATAGCTGCTACAGAAGGTCCTTCATCATCGTGAGCACCGAGGTGGTCATCGCGCCTCGAGGTGCCTCGCGTAGCCTCCGTCAGGGAGTGCGATGATGCGCTCCAACTGTTTGACGTGCGCGTTTCCCGCGGGCTACGAGTCGCAGTGTCTGTTCGCGCACGTCTTCGCGGAGCCGGTTGATCTTCGTCCGAGGTCTCCACAAAGCGTTCAGGAGTTTTTTCTTATTGCCATCGTAACGGTTATAGCAAGTTACCGGGATTCCTTCAAGCGGAGCAAGTGTCGAAAAGTTCGTTGAACTTCTTCTGCTCCAGGGATTCCTTTAGAAGTGTTTGCAGCATCTGTTTGACCTCGGTCATCTCTCCTGGGTTTGCAGCAATGTTGGTAGCAGGGGCTTCGACCGAGTTCTCTTTTTCTCGGTTGGTCCTGTCAGATGAGGACTCTTCGCCGCTGATGCTTGATTTGTTCTCTTCGTTACTCATCTTCTTAGATCGGGTGTGTAACTTAGCTTTTTGGGGTCAGAAACTCTCTATATTCCCCTTAGACGGCGCCAAATTGTGAGAGCCAAAACTTGCACAATTAGATTTGTAAGGGTTTCGAGAGGAGGCAGAGATTTCTATGCGAAGCTACGAAGACGATGAGCAAAGAGATGTATGTTATTGCTGTAAAAGTGTTTGTGAACAAAGTTGCGGATACCCCTTTCGAGGGTTCGTACATCAATATATATAATCCCCTAAGTCGGCTAAGTCCTTTCCTAAGAGATAACTTCCTTTTCCTAAGTCTTCGCGTCAGTTGTGGCAAAGTGGGCTTTATAGTTGGACTGGGCTTTTACCGCGGAGAGCCCTCTGGTCTTCGTCGTTCGTCTGGTCTTTGGTGGCCAATGTCGTTGCTGGTGAAGAGACATCTCTAGCCCGGAGACATTGCTGGCGAAGAGACATCTCTTTCCCGGAGACATCGCTGGCGAAGAGACATCTCCGACACTATGACTTCTCTAACATTGCTACAAGTAGAGAGGACTCAGAAGGCTCCCTTCTTGGACGGAGAAGACTCAGGAGAGGAGAGTTGCTTTGTCTTCTTGTTGGGAAATGATCTAGGGGATAACATACATCTTGTACATTAGTGTGTCAGCTTGTCTGCGCGCCGCACGATCGTGGTTTTGGACTTTAACGTCGAGCGGGTGAAATTCGACCCCAACAATACCCATGTTCGCTTTCAGCTTTTGTCAACGCAACATCCAAGGGATCATCAGCAAGAATCTCTTCAATCTCTCCCTCTGAGATTTCGAGATTATCCTCAATGGCAAAGGTCTGCCCATCAATGGTCGGTTTCTTCAACATCTGATCCATCTCGAACTCCATAATAATGTCTCCCAGGTGGAGACCAATGGTTCCATTCTTTACATCAATGATCGCACCAGCTGTGCGCAAGAAAGGACGTCCAAAATCAAGGGATCCTTTGGTTCATCATCCAACTCCAACACCACAAAATCCGCTGGAATGAAAGTGTTCCCAATCCTGACCTGCAAATCTTCCAAAATTCCTACAGGCAACTTAATAGATCTGCCAGCAAACACCAATGAAATCCGTGTTGGTTTAAATTTTGTGTACCCAAGCTTTCTCGCAACCGAATAGGGCATGAGGTTCACGCTGGAGCCTAAATCACACAAAGAACAAGCAAATCGCACAGGACCAATATCAACAGAAAGCACGAACTTACCTAGGTCCTCTTACTTTTTAATGGCCTTGTTTTGTAGCACAGCGCTACAATTCTTGCTTACAATCATGGCGCTCTACTCTGAAGGAGTCCGTCCAGTAACTAAGCCCTTAACGTACGTTTTCAAGGACGGCATCATCTGAATTGCATCTGCCAATGTTAGCTTAACCGTCAAATCTTGTAACATTTCCTTACACTTCGCCTCCTCCAAATCCTTCTGTGACTTCCTTGGAGGTACTGGGTAAGGGATTAGGGGCCTGTAGACACGAGAACGAACCTTATGAATAATCTCATTTGCCTTAATACCTTAGAAGTCGATCCAGAAACGTCTTGATCCTCTTCCATTTCCGGAGCAGGTGCTCCCTCTGCCAGAGTAGGTGCTCTGTCCGCTGGAGTAGGTGCTCCATCTGAGCAGTTTTCAGTTTCTGTCCTTACGATTGCTGGTAGAACTCTTCCACTTCTCAGTTCAATAGCATTTACAAACTCTCTGGGTTTGTGTCTGGCTTACCAGGCAGCGTTTCCTGTGGCCTTTTGATTGCATCGGTCGTTTGAGCAACCTGAGTATCGAGTTTCTTCACGTGGTTGCAAACCACCTCAAACCGACCATTAAGGTCCGAATACATAACATCAATCTTAGTGTTGATCTCAGTAGCACACTTTTGTTGATTAGCCATCAGCTGCTACATCATACCCTTCAACTCATCTTGAGAATTACTTCCAGAGCTCGCAGGAGCTTGAAAGTTAGAAAATTGCGTTTTCTGACCTTTGAAAGGGAGGAACGTTTTTCCTTGGAAATTCTGAGGGTAGGTTTTTTAGAAAGTCTGATCCTGAGGCTTCTGGTTTTGGGGGCCGGTTTGTTGTGGGTAAGCCTGGTCCTGTGGATTCTCAACATTCGTACTTCGATAGGAGAAATTTGGGTGACTCCTGTAATTTTGGTTGAACCCGCGGTTTCGCAAAAACCCTTGGCCATTCACGTAGCTTACCTCCTGCTGATCATTGTCTCCTTCCTCAACTATCTCCTCAGCGAGTGGCTCACCCTCCTCATCTGCAAAGTGAACCATCCTTTGGTTCGCTTTGAGCAACAAGTTGACCTTAGCAGTAAGGTCATCAATCTTTTGGGAGTCCATCCCACTGGATTTTGTAGTCCGATCATATTCCTGAGACTTGTTACTAGAACTCGCAGCCAAGTTCTCAATGAGCTTATGCGCACCCTCTCTGGTTTTTGTCATAAAGTCTCCATCACTAGCAGCATTAAGCGCATTTCTATAGTCCTAGTCAACACCATCGTAGAAGGTACTGAGCAGATTCTCATCGGTGAAACCATGGTGTGGGCATTCCCTTTAATACTCTTTGAATCGTTCCCATGCCTCACAGAAGGACTCTCCTGAATGTTGTTGGAACGAGAAGATTTTGTTCCTCAGACTCGCGGTTTTTGTGTTCGTATAGAAGTGATCCAGAAACACAGCTCTACATTGTACTCAAGCCGTAATGGATCCAGCAGGTAGAGACTTAAGCCAACGCGAAGCTTTGTCCGCGAGTGAGAAGGGTAATAGCTTGCACTTTAGGAAATCCGGTTCATCCCATTAGAACTCATCGTGGAGCAGATCTCCTCGAAGTTTTCTATATGGTCCATCGGAATTTCAGCAGGCAGCCCATGGAACAAATGCTGCTTAACCAGCGATATCAACTGCGGTTTGATCTCATAATCATTCCGTTCAACAGCAGGGGGAACTATAGCAGCTTGGTTTCGGTAAAAAGCGTGGGGATTGTCCATATCCCCTATGGCTCGCTGCTGCGCACGCGCGTGTTGTTGCTGCTGCGCACGCGCGTGTTGTTGCTGCTGTTCGCGCGCGTGCTGCTGTTGCATCTGAGCCATCTGCTCTTGCAGCCTTTGCAGCTCAACCGCCATGTTGTTGTCGCCTTGTTTGCCCATATCAGCGGGATTAGGCCTTTGTCGTCTGTTTTTTCGTTCTAGTCTCGCAAGTTCAGGATTACTCAAAGTGACGAGGGGAGTTTGAAGATTTCTCCTTGTTGTCCTTGAGTTCATACACCTGAAACACACGCAAGAAAAACAAAAGAACGAGTTTACACTACAAGAAAACAATGTTTTAGCATCGAAATTTAGCGTCGAATTTATTCCGACGCTAATGTAGCGTCGATTTTGCGTTGTAATTGTGTGGCTTACAAAATTCGTCGCTAATTAGAGACGAAACATTTTGACACTAAATCGATGCTATTTAGCGTCGATTTAGCATCAAAGTTCTGTCATGAATCTGATTTGGAAGCTAAATCGATGCAACCTTAGCGTCGATTTAGCATCGAACATCTAACGTCGAATATAGCGTCGAATATTTCGAATATTTCTAATTTTTAGAATAATTTTAATTTATAATATTTTTAAATTTAAAAAAAAATATTTTGGTCGACGCTAATTCGACGCTAATTTAGCATCGAATTAGCGTTGATTTCATCCCTATCGACGCTAAATCGACGCTAAATGAAATAAATTTTATGTTTGGGGTTTAGGGTATAGAATAAAAGATTTAGCATCGACGATTCAGAGTGAAGCATAAATGTTATTTATATTGAATCTTAATTGCGAATGAATAAGTATTTATTCATAATTAAAAACAATTACATGTACTATATAAAGATTTCAAAAAACTATATAGTTTTACATATATCATCATAACCTTATATGAACCAAATATGTAAGTACAAAAATTTTCAAAGTTTAAAATTATTCGGTTATAACAAAGATTGAAATGGCTAAGATTGTTTTCGTATCGGTGGTTGTTTCGTTACCCTATACCCTAAACAAATACTTTTTCATTTAGCGTCGCTATAGAGTCGAATTAGCATCAAAATCACACGAAATCGACGCTAATTCGATGCTATTAGCATCGAATTAGCGTCGAATTCATCAGATATCGATGCTAAATCGACGCTAAATGAAACAAATTTTATGTTTGGGGTTTAGGGTATAGAATGTAAACCGCATCGATTTTTTTGGGATTCAACGCTAAATTTAAATTTTTTCAGTTCCGATTAATACGCGGCAAAACTTAATGTGGTGGGAAACTGAAAATATTTAATTAAATTTTTTATATTTAGCGTCGAATTAACGTTGATTTAAATGAATTAAACGTGGTTTAGCATCGTACCAAGTTTAATTAAATCGATAACTCCTCTTCTTCCTCTTCTCTTCCCCCCGCGACCCATCTCCTCTCTGCAAATAAAACCTCTCCTCTCTTCTCCTCCTTCTTCCTCCCTTCTCTTCCCCCCGCGACCGCCGCCGTGCCTCTCTTTCTCTCCGCCACCTCCTCTCTCTCTCCGCCGCTCACCTCTTCTCTGCAACCCATCTTCCTCCTTCTTCCTTCTTCATCCCTTCTCTTCCCCCCGCGACCGCCGCCGCCGTGCCTCTCTCTCTCTCCGCCGCTCACCTCTTCTCTCTCTCTCCGCCTCTCACCTCTTCTCTCTCACTCCACCGCTCAACTCCTCTCCCTCCGCCGCTCACCTCTTCTCTCTCTCCGCCGCTCGCCACCACTGCTGCCACTCGCCACCACTGCCGCCGCTCGCCACCACTGCCGCCGACGAGATCCCGTCCACCTCTCTCCAAACCGGTTTGATCCGGTTCAATTATGGTAAAACATTTTTTTTTCAATTGTTAATTAATTATTGTTTTATGGATTAGTGTATTAAAAAAATCATTTTTTTGATTAGTAAGAAATAGAATGGATTTGTACCTTCATTGGAATTTTTAGGAGGTAAATTTTTAAGAAAAGTTTTTTAGAAAATGGAATTGAATTTAGATTTGATAGAATGGATTATATGTTCGTAATGATATATAAGTTATATATAAATTTAAAAATTTTTGAACCTCATAAAAACGAATTTATTAATTTATGATTCTTTTATGTAAAATAGTATAATAACAAAATTAATGGATTTTTATATAATAAACGAATTTATTAATAAGTATTTTAAGAAATTAATGTATGAATTGAATTAATCTATAATTATGCATTTAAAATAAATAATTATTTATAATAAAAACAAATTTATAAGTAATTTTACATTTATACTCTCTAATTATGAATTTATTAATAAACAAATTATTTTACCAAATTATACCAAATTATTTTACAAGTTTTTAATTTATTTATGAATTTATATTTTATATATTTTCATTTACTAAATTTGTTTTATTTTATAGGCGGATCGACCACCTTCATACATGCGGCTAATACTAGGATTGCGCAGCTAGAGACTAGCCTCTCGGTATTAACCGGTCTCTTTAACATCATTGCAGTGGATCATCCGGGGTTACAAACTGTCTTGCAAGAAATTCGGTGTCCTCCAGCGCCTAGTACACCTCCCGGTCCAACGCAGTTCGAGCAGAAAAACGAAGAGATGATTCGAGAAGATATCATCAACCTAAGGACCCAACAACAATAGATTAACGTATTTATTTCATTTGTAACAAATAATTTAAATTTGCGGTTGTATTTCGTTTCATTTTAGAATATTTTTATTTTTATTTTATTTTAGAATATTTTAATTTTTTTTAAAAAAAGTTAACAATTCGACGCTAATTCGACGCTAAATTAGCATCGAATTAGCGTTGAATAGGATCGCCTATTGTCGCTAATTCGATGCTAATTTAGCGTCGAATTAGCATCGAATTGTTAATTTTTTTACGTTAATTCGATGCTAATTTAGCTTCGAATTAGCGTTGAATTGTTGCATCGTATGAACGTGACGCTAATTCGACGCTAATTTAGCATCGATTTAGCGTCGAAAACTGTTTGGACGCAAATTTAGCGTCGGATTAGCGTCGAATTAAATTTAGCCTCGAAGATTTAGCGTCGAAATAGCATCGAATTTTACTGACGCTAAATTTCTGTTTTCTTGTAGTGTTAGTGCTTAGTCTCAAATCGTAAAACGAAAATTAGAGGTATCGAGTTGATCCCCGTCGCAACGGCGCTAATTTGATGAAATTTCTTTTACCGATTTCAAAGATTAAAACCTAGATTCACTAAATCGATATAGAAATACTAAAGGTTCGTTAAGGGACCAGCAATACACTCTAATCCTATGGAGTACAATTTCAGCTAAGCAATCAAAAGAGGTTTAAGTGTCAAGAATTAACAAGCAAACAAAAGTAAAATTCGATGTAACAAATAAGCTAAAGGCGTTAGGTATAGGGATAAATCTCAGGAAATAGATCATCAAAACCAAGCTATTATTCAGGTTATCAAGTTATGAACCAATCTAGAACTCAACCATAGATTCAAGAGGACCCACTGTCGTGGCATCAACTACTTCAACAATCAATCTAACACCCTAAACTGTCGTTTGAGGTTACAAAGAATGATGAGCATTAAACGTGTAGGATCAATTTGTTCACGAGTTGCTTTAACTTCAACTGTCATTGGCTAAAGACAACTCACCCATCTATGTCAATTCCAGCAATTCACAACACTTTTGATGAGTGAATTCAACCTAAAATCAGAGACTAGGTGATCAAATTAGTCTAGGCAATACGTTCGACATTAGACAGAGATATCAAGTGATGTTTCAAAACCTATTTATGCTTAGTTATGATTATTTAACCCCATCGAACCCTCAACCTAACAAAGGGGATTACTTGCTCATGATTAAACAAACAACAGCAACAATTGAGAGTAAAAACTTCATTGAATCAAAGTAAAGAGATAAGGGTTTAAGAAAACTTCAACAAGGAAACGTGGAAGACAATCCTCAAGCTTACAACTCTCAAAACAACTGTCAAATCTCTCTCTCTCACTTCCGATTTCGTTCTCTCTCTCTGTGTTTGCGCTGTTGCGTGATACCCCAAAGGATCGAAAATCTCCGTCTTTAAAGGCCCACGGCGGCTGGGAAAAATAGGGTTGCCAAAATTAGGATTACTGAGTGTTTTCCATAATTGGATTTTCTGGGAGCAGGTGCTCCCTCTTCCAGGACGGGTGCTCCCTTCCTCCAAATTCAAGACCAAGTGAAGGAGAAAGGTTTGAAAACGCGGGAACTCTTTTATCCTCAGTGAACTAGGTTAATAACATTCAATCTGTAGACCACATAAGCCAGATTTCGAATAACAAAGTATCACCAAAACTCCTCAACACATTTCTCAACCAAGATCCATTTCCCAAACACAAACTCAACGCATTCAAAGTTGCGTGAGGGTCTCGCTAAAGGCACCATTTAGGGTAGACGACGCTAAAGGGTTAAGACCATTTAGAGGTGGAGTTTAAAGTGTTAAAGGGTTACCCGATGTTTCATAGAGGATGCAGGATATCGCACAAAATTGCAAGAGAGAATAGGTCCATTGATATTCCACATTCTCTAAACCACTCTTTCTTTCTTCCAACCTCTCAAACGCTTTATCTAACCATCATCCACCTTGGGTATACTCGCTGTGCAGAGAGACACTTTTTATTTTACAGATTTACCACCACTCTTCATCATTTTTTTTTTCATAAGATCGATTAAAATGATAATGAAGAGGGTTTTGATTACAAGTGTATATCTCTCGAACACAAAAATATCAGAGTAGCTGTGCATACCCAAGTTGAGCTCATCAATATCGTTCCTCCTTTGTGGATTTTCGTTCCACCTTGTTGTAAAACCATCTTCTGAGAATAGGAGCAGGTGCTCCTTCTGGGAATCAGTGCTCTTGTTCTTCAGAAAGAGTGATTTAAAAGCAATGTCGACCCAATTCTCTCCGGCTCTTTTGCGCATATGCTGCACATATGACAATGAAGTAACAAGAATGCAAGAGACTTGAAAAGAGGTTAGGGTTAAGGAGGGTACTAATTAAAAATGAGCTAGCTATTCAGGAACAACAAGAGTGATAAAAAGAATAAGGAGTCCTGAATATGATTCGTTTCCTAATCTAGTGCCAATAGCGAGAGGAATTTTTCAGTCAATATGAAACCTGGAAGATAGTGTATCGAAGTGTTCCAGCTGTTCCTTGTACCCATGCGCTGTAGAAATGGTCACTAGAGAGAAAGTTAAATAGTTCAATCATCATCATAAGATAAGGTCCTAATTCCCTACAAAGTTTTGACTCAATAAAAACGAGAAGACTAGACTCAATAAGACATAAGAAAATATAAAACAACCAAAATAAACGTCATTAGTAGCAACTCTCCCCAGACTTACTTCACACCGACTCGGTGTGAGAATAAGAAAAGAGAGAGTAAAAAGAAAGAAAAACCAAAAGGGAAGAGCAGAAAAATAAAAGTGTTCATACAATACTGATAGTGGATAGGAAAGCGATGTCTAGTCGTTGGTAGTGTCGTCTGAATCTTCACTTGTGACAGGCTTCTTGCGCTTTGCCAAACGAGTGGATGGGTTGGCGGATGTAGAGGTTCGAAGAGCAGGCTGGAATGGTGCCGTGGAGGGCATCGTCTCTGTGGCATGAGAAGTCCTATAGCCCTTCTGGAGCATGTGAAGGATCCGGTGGAGTAGCCCGTTGTTCTTCTTGGTGGAAGCGACCATCCAACGGCGGTACTCGGCGTCCTCTGGGTTGTCCGAGATGTCTTCAAGCATTAAATCACTCGCATAAGGCCTGCGGTAGTGAGCTCTGGTCAGCCTGGTCAGTAAGCTCCCCATCCTCTCTGAATGCACAGCGGCTTTCCCCTTCGCGACCTTCGTCCTCTTATCCGCGATCACTCCGGTGAACAATACACCCATGTTGATGGTCAAATCAGCGTCACAACTCAATCCCGGTTTGCCCTCAATAATTGCATCCTTTACCGCGTGGTAGAGTAGCATCAGCTCATCGGTCCTCACCTTGGTTGAGTCGTCCTTGGCAAACAAGATTGTGCTGATGGCTTTGGCTCCAATTCGTAGAGCCGGGTTGCGAATAGTAGATTGCGCAGCGGATCGAGAAAAGTAGTCGCCAACTGCAATGAAATTCTAAAATGCATTTTCAATTGGAAGTCTAGGGGGTAAGGCCACTATCTCCACATCGGGGTCAAAACCGTAGATCTCGCAGAGCTCCGGAATGGTGATGATTTGCTTCTTTCCATCGGTGAAGAAAGAAAGAATTCCCTCAGAGGCGGTAGGGTTGCTTGGATCGGCATAGGTGAACTTAGCCGAAGCGAGGCACTACCTAACGAGATCGGGATATAAGGCATCCGACTGTGTAGCCAAATCATTGAGCTGTGTGGCTGCGAGGATGCAGCTGACATCGTGAAATAGGCCCAAATCCTTCAGGGTTGTTCCGCAAAGGAAGCGAGTAGGCTCAATAGAGATGTCCAGCCAGTTGTTGTAGTGGAAGGCATCCGTTCGGTCCCATGTTTCGTCTGAACTAGGAGGAAGGGAATGATCAGTCAATGCGAATCGTGTGCCCTCATCACGGGGCCAAGGATTGGTTGTGATGCGAGAGGAAGAAGATGCGCCCTTCCCTTTTGAGGATCGTGGTGGCTTTCCCATGGAAGTGCGTGGCCCTATCATCCTGCAAAGGCAATAACAACAACCACAAAAATACAGCATGAATCGACATCTTAAATTCCACACACAGACATATTTTGTCAAAAGGAAAGGCCCTGTTTTTGCGAAATTGTGAGTTCAAAAGGTTTGTCCATTTTATAATGATTCGACTACTTCAAACAGCCTAGGACAAAGAATCACAAAGAATTACGAAGAGGATACCGTTGGTGAGAGTCGTGTAGGACTGTGATGGTATTAAGAAAAAGACTTTGGAACCAGAAGCGAAGATGAAGGCAATGTACTCGAAGTGGTTCAAAAAGCAAGCGGTGGCTTGAGTGTCTTTTTCTGGTTTCAGAGTCTGTATAGCATGTTACTATGAGTTTGATGTATTTTTGTTTCGTGTTGTAACAATTATACATTGTTGAGATTTAATAAGATGGGTTTTCTTATTAAATGTGTGTATAAGATGTGATTCTTATGGTATGAGTTGTGGAGTCATGAGTTGTTGATGACTGGTAGATCATGTGTTTTGATGACTGGTAGATCATGTGTTTTGATGGCTGGTAGGGTCATGTGGAGATCTAGCGATAGAAGTTCTAGGGAGTTAGAGCTTGTCTATCGGCTAAGAAGCTAGAAATATAAGTTCTAAGTGAGTAGGACTGTCTATTGTCTAGTGAGGCTAGAAATGGAAGTTCTATGTGGTTAGAGCTGGTCCATGTTCTAGGAGGATTATCTGGGGATGGAGGTTCTATATGAGTTAGGACTTGTCTATTCCCTAGATGGCGCTGGGAAATAGAGATTTTATGTGAGTTAGAACCTGTCTAAATTCTAGGGGGAGTTTGGAAACAGATGTCTTATGTGAGTTAGGACTATCTTTTCCAGGGACTCTGTGGAAACACCCTGGTGATTGAGTTGTTTCAGATGGCCTAGTGATTGGTCATGATGTGATATTCTGGGATAGGGAATGTCACGATGGAACCACGAGAAGTGATTTTGGTCGACAGGTGCATATGATGCATGTTACAGAGTGATTGGTCCAGGGGATAGTGGGTCTCCTGGAGATTCTTGAGGGGACAGTCAGGTTCTCTCCAGGGGATAGTGGGTTCCCTGTATATACTTTGAGCAATAGGGATTTCTCCAGAGGATGTGTGATTCCTCTGCAGCCGATAGCTTGACGGACTGTGTGTCCCGAGAGTGGGAGGGGCTGGAGCATACTGAGAGCTGGATGGACGGGGGTCCTGAAGGTGGGAGGGGTATGATAAACATCGAGAGCTCGAAGGGTGACGACCCTGAGAGTGTGAGTGGTGTATATAGATATGAGTATGAGCAATAGTGTTTGTAGTGTGATTGTAAGTATGAGACTGGATGAACTTCAGGGATCGGGAGACGATCTCAGGTGGTGCTGACCGGGTTGGTCTGGATTGCAGTTGTGGTGAGACGGTGCAATGTGACAAGTTGAGACTAGCTGAGCTCTGGTTTCGGAGATCGATCTCAGGTAGTGCTGGTTGGGTGGAGCCAGGGGTGATGATATCAGTGGAGCTGGACGGGTTGGGCGAGAGGGCTGATATCAGGTGTGTGGGCCGTAAGATGACGGTGATTGTGATTGAGATCAAGAGGTGATCTCAGGTGGTTCTGGCCGGGTGGGTCAGGAGTGTTGATAAAGATGTGTAAGTGGACGTCTAGTGTAGGGTTTTTACTTGCGTTGTTGGAACCTCGGATTAGACGACCCTGGTAAGCAAATGTAGCGTCTTTGGTCATACATGTTCTTATTTGATTGTTGTGCGATTAAGTCGAGTGTCGGACGGGAGTGTCAACCTTAGTGAGACGGTGTCGCTTGCTTCGAGGTCGAATCCGTGTTAGTGGGAGAGAATTGTAACGTCCGTGAACCAAAAAGTAGAGTTTTGGTTGGTGCGTCGATCGACACAGAGTGTGTGTGTCGATCGACACGCGTGTTTTGACTTGTGAGAAGTCGGGTTCTGAGCGTTACGTCGCTCGACACAAGGTGTGTGTCGATCGACGCAGGTTAAAATTGGATAGACATGTTTGGTTCAATCGTGCGGTTTGGCGAGTCGGTTTAGGGAAGCCTAGTGCTTCGATATAAAAGCGGATCAGACGAGTTCTGGTCGCTTTTTGGTGAGTTTCAGAGAGAAACAAAGAGTTTGAGTGTTCTTGTGAAGGATTAAAAGGGATCGAAGGATTCTTGTGGATTTCTTTGCCTTTTCGATCCTGAGAACTCGTGTGAGTGATTGTGAGACTCTAGGTGTGAGTTTCGTACTGGTAGATCGCGATTTGGGGAGAGGATTCTCGAATTTGGAGATTCATTCGTCATGTTCTTCGCGTTCTTCGAGTTTTCCTCATTCTTTTCCTTCCAGAATCGAAGTGAGTGCGTGACCATGGCTTATCTGGGTAAAAGGATTGATCATAATGCGTTGATTGTGTGGATTGAGATGATTGATTGTTTGGAGGATGTTTCCTTTGTGATTTCGTGTTATTTTGGTGTGGTTGTTGATGTTTGTTTTTCAGAAAATCGACGTGGTGCAATCGAGAATCGAACCAGAGAGGAAAAGGTTCGATTCTGCGATTTTGCAGCATGCGTCGATCGACACAAGGTTGTGTGTCGATCGACACAAGAAATTGTTGCGTCGATCGACACAAGGCGTGTGTCGATTGATGCTGTGAGTTTGACGTATTGATCGTTGTGTGATGATTGGTTATTGTTTGGTGTTGTGGTTGTCCCTTATGCCTGTGTGTATAGCCAAGTAGATGGATGACCGCGTCACTGAGTATTTGTGATAATACTCACGCATCTCTTTTTGCTATGTGATGCAGGTAAAGAGAAAATGTGATCGTGGAATCATGGCCGGGAAGAGGAGATGATCTAGTGTCTCGTTTTGTGGTCATTGTGTTAGAATTGTTAGGGTGTTAGTGATTCTGGAACCACTGTTTTATTGTTATTGGAATTGATGATTTGGTTTATTGGTTATTGATATTGGTTTATTGAATGGGTTTAATTGTTTAATTGTTTAATCGTTCCGCATTGTTTGTATTGACCCGTTGAAGATTATTATTTGTGATAATAATAATCCGAAAGGGGAAATTTTTAAATTTTTCGGGTTGGGATGTTTCATCATTCGTGTATTAAATATCCTCTATTTAGCGTATAACAATATATCGATAATTCAAACATAAAAGAACAGATGGGGACAAAAAATATATATTTGCAGGTAAATTACCAAACTCTATATGAGACCAATCCACACGAATCAAAGATATTAATATTTGACGTGTGAACTCAATCCTAGTTAAGCAAATTCCTTATCTTTGTTCTGCTTATTGGTCTAATTTTGCCTATTGGTCTCAAGTATAGATAATTCATTAATTAATCATTGTTAAGTAACTAAATGAAAGATCAATGATGATCACAAGCACCAATTAAGAGGACGATAAATCGATGGTGGAAATATGTTGGAAGTAGCTATAATGAGCATGAGGGGAGAAAAAGACAATGTTTTTGGTCGAACACTGAATTTAAAAGCAAAGATAATGGAAGGATTGATTCTGGTCAAAATAATATAATACATGAAAAATTGATTCTGGA
Organism: Arabis hirsuta; assembly: GCA_964056655.1. Taxonomy (NCBI): domain Eukaryota; kingdom Viridiplantae; phylum Streptophyta; class Magnoliopsida; order Brassicales; family Brassicaceae; genus Arabis; species Arabis hirsuta. The sequence goes on along the minus strand of OZ053298.1, from coordinate 33,637,606 downwards.
AACATACCAGAGAATTTGAGTTACCTGGGAAGATGCACTACGGTGATGGGAAAGTACAAACGACCGAAATATATTCACATAAGGAGGATTAGTTTAATTTCCAATCTCAATTTCGATATTAGTTTTCTAAAGATGATCAATATAAACTTTACTGAACAAATAATTCAATTGCCAAAATAATAAAAGATAGAGAAAGGGATACATACCTTTTGAGAAGAAGACTGTGATTATTGATCGTATGGTAAAAATTCAGATTCACCGATTATGAATATAGAGATAAGCTTTCAAGCATGGTATATATAATAAATCATAAAGCTATGTAGAGAGAAGAATAGCTTAAATGTCAACAAACTGGAATCTGCATCTTAGAGACAGATACGATCGAAACCTCAAACATGTCTAAAACAAATTATTAGAGAGAGGATAACACACAAACAAAAACGAAATTTGTACCTGAAACCATGGTTAACCTACAAACGGATCTGAATATAAGAGAGAAAAGAAAATAATCACAAATAAAATGTCACAAAAACTTTATTGTAATTTTAAAATAATATTATCAAAATGAATAGATTAACATAATATAAAACCTGAAAGCTGTTGAAACATACCTTCGTTGCAGAGTTCTAGACGATGAATTATGTTTTGCTTTGTGTAGGGAAGATGTACATATATAATAAAAGTGGACAAGATTAAAGAAATTAGGGTTCCACTTTTGACATACTTATCCAACAGAATAATAAAAACATATTTCTTGTTTTCTTGCAAGAATAATCAATAAATTTTCGTAAAACTAATATATATATTAAGAACAAATTAAGAAATACGAAAATCAAACAACGAATCAAAGAAAATAATATACATGAATAACTAATAAGAAATTAGAGAGCTAAAAAATCATATGAATTTTTCAGAAAACTAAATTAGATCAAATACAATCATTAACGATGAAATTCATACGATGAAATCCCAAAGCCACATACGATTGAGATCGACGATCTCTCGTCACGCTTTGTGCAATGAAAAAAGCTCCTCTATTGGCATTCCTCAGTACAAAATCCAGTTTCTAATCCGCAAACCTTTGTGTAACGCCCGTGAACCAAAATGTGATTTTGGTTGGTGCGTCGATCGACACACGTGTTTTGACTTGTGAGAAGTCATGTTCTGGGCGTTGCGTCGATCGATACAGGTGTGTATGTTGATCGACACAGGTTGAAATTGGTCAAAACCGGTTTGATTTCAATTTTTCGGTTCGGCGGATCGGTTTAGGGAAACCCTAGGGTTGGGGTATAAAATCTGTGTAGTCGAGTTGGCCGAGTTTTTCTTCCAGAAATCGCAGATCAGAGAGTTTTTGTGAGAAAATCAGAGTTTTGGGTGATTTTTGGAGTGTTGGGAGATCTCTGGTTGGTTTGTGATCCTTGGAGGCTGGGATTTGGTGTTCGATTGAGGATTTTCGGATTGGAGGCTGTGTTCTTCGCGTTCTTTGTGTTCTTCGTGAAAGTGGTATGTTGCATCAGGTTAGCGAAGGCTGAACATCAGGCTCCGAATGGTATGTTGCAGAGTTTGCCTATTCCGGAGTGGGAGTGGGATATGATTACTATGGATTTTGTGACGGGACTGCCAGTGTTGCGGACCTATGATGCGATTTGGGTGATTGCGGATCGTCTGACCAAGTCAGCACATTTTCTGGCCATAAAGAAAACCGAAGGAGCGGCGGTGTTGGCTAAGAAGTATGTGCGGGAGATAGTGAGGCTGTACGGGGTGCCAGCGAGTATTTTGTCAGACAGGAATCCAAGGTTTACTTTAGATTTCTGGAGGGCGTTCTAGGCTAAGATGGGCACTAAGGTGCATATGAGCATAGCGTATCATCCTCAGACGGATGGGCAGTCTGAGAGGACGATTCAGACATTGGAGGACCTGTTGAGGATGTGTGTGCTGGATTATGGTGGTCATTGGGCGGATCATCTGAACCTGGTGGAGTTTGCGTACAACAGTAGCTACCAGGTGAGTATTGGGATGGCTCCTTATGAGGCTCTGTATGGGAGGCCATGCCATACACCTTTATGCTGGACTCAACTGGGAGAGAGGAGCATGTTTGGTGTGGATTTTGTTAAGGAGACGACAGAGAAAATCCGTTTCTTGAAGCTGAACATGAGGGAAGAGGAGGAAAGAGCTGGAGTTTGAGCTAGGAGATCTGGTGTATCTCAAGGCAGCGATGTTGAGGGGTCCTAATAGATCCATTTCAGGAGGAAAGTCCGTGGTTTATGAGTCTGTTCAAGGTTGTGGAATGGGTGGGACCAGTAGCTTATCGGTTGGAGTTACCTCAGAGTATGAAGGCGTTTCATAAGGTCTTTCATGTGTCGATGTTGCGAAAGTGTCTACATGAGTCTGAGGAGGTGTTGGCTAGGATTCTGGAGGATCTTCAGCCCAACATGACGTTGGCGGCGAGGCCAGTAAGGATTCTCGAGAGGAGAGTCAAGGTTCTGCGCCGGAAGAGGATACCGTTGGTGAGAGTCGTGTGGGACTGTGATGGTATTGATGAGGAGACTTTGAAGACAAAGTTCTCGAAGTGGTTCGAGAAGCAAGCGGTGGCTTGAGTGTCTTTTTATGGTTTTCAGAGTCTATATAGCATGTTGCTATGAGTTGATGTATTTTTCGTTTTGTGTTGTAACGACTATACAATTTGAGATTTAATAAGATGAGTTTTTCCTTATTAAATGTGTTATAAGACGGGAGTTCTTATGGTATGACGGGTTGAGTCATGTGTTTGATGATGGGTGGGGTCATGTGGATGGTCTAGCGGTAGAAGTTCTATGAGAGTTAGAGCTTGCCTATTGGCTAGGGAGCAAGAAATAGAAGTTCTAAGTGAGTAGGACTGTCTATTGTCTAGCGAGGCTAGAAATGGAAGTTCTATGTGAGTTATAGCTGATTCATGTTCTAGGAGGATTATCTGGGGATGGAGGTCCTATGAGAGTTAGGACTTGTCTTTTGCTTGGATGGCGCTGGTGATATGTCCCATATTTTACCACTTTTACCATCTATTTTACTATATTTTCTATGCACTTTAATAAGCTTTTCAGTCAAAAGAGGTAGTTTTCCTCTTATTTGTAGTTTTAGAGTCTTAATAGGGAAATCAAGCAAAACGGAGCAAAAAGGACCAAAAGAGGTGTAAACCAAGCTACAACAACTTTCATAAGCCAAAGACATCATCAAGACCAAATAATTCACAAGGTACCACAATCTACCAAGTTGGACAGAACATATACGCCAGACGTTTAGCAGTAAATGGAGGGACGACTCAATTTGAGTTAGCTTCACAATGGAATTTGAATCATATCATTTGGAGCTGTGAGCAGAAAGATATGCTTGGTTTACTGAAGACACGTCAAACTGCCTTTGAAGTGAAACAAGTGCAGAATCGAGTCAAGCACCGGGCCAGTCCGTGGACCGATGTTCCATACCGTTGCCAGCACTCATGAAGGCCCAAAGAAGACTCCAACACCGGCCTAGAAGCCCGTCCGTTACTTGGCCCAACGTTGGAGCAGTTTTGACGTAAAAGATCTTTTTGTCTTAAACTAAGCCCTAGAAGATCCTACACCTATATATACTTGTTTTTAGCCTCTGTAGGAGGATAAGCATCAATAAGCAGCCAAGAGGGCACGACTAGGGAGCCCTAGGCAGCCGCCTATTTCTTCTTTAAACACTAAACAAGTTTTCATCTTTGTTCTTCATTGGATTTGGATTCTAGGAGGAGATCTCCCTTTGTATTTCGATATAGAGAAGATTTCTTATCTCTTACTCTTTCAATTCAGTTTATCTATGATGATCCGTGCCTATCCTTGTTGCTTCGTTGTTACTTCAATCATGTTCGAGTAATTCACTTGTTAGGTTTTAGGTTTTCAATGAGTTTATAATTCGATAATTGATTGATGATTGTTTAGGGAATATATTAGAGTCTTCATCTTTACTTGTACTTAATGCATGATTGCTTTACCGATAATCTAGTGATCTAATCTTAGGTTTATATACTCTCCAAAAGCTTGTTATATTTCCTGAACTAGTATTTGATGAGCCAAACGCCTTAACAATTCGAAAGGTTAGTTACGGAGTGCGGTGAACTTTATCAAACTTTAACTTTAATGCATGTTTTCACCTTGTAATAACCTGCGACAGTTGAGTCTATTAGGGTGCTAAAACGTAGATGGTTAGTTACGTCACGACAGTGGGATGACCTTACATCAGTGCTTTGTGTTCTAGACGGTTCATAATTCCTAAGTCCCTAAAATCAATCGATCTTTATTGTTACATGATTCTCTGCGAAATACCTAAGTTCTAACGCTTTTCTCTTAATGATTTATCTTTGCTTTTACTTTCTTTGCTTTACAATTGTTATTCATAAAACCACAAAAACCCTAAAACATATTTTCTTCTTAGCTTGATTTCAATCTTATAAATTCGTAGATAACTATCTGGTCTCTGTGGGTAGATCCCTAAGTACCACCGCGATGTCTTAATTTGAGAGAGTAGCTCAGGGTAAATTTGAGCATATTAAATTTTGGCGCCGCTGCCGGGGACCAATATCGTTTATCTACGAGTTTTTGATTTGAATTTAGTCTAAGAAATTTTTTTTTTTATTTTTATTTTTGTTCTTTCTTTTTATTAAATTTTTTTTTCGTTGGTTTTATCTTTGTGTGTTTCAGGTTGATACTTGAGAAAGGATAAAGCTATGTCAAGGATGGCTTATGAGACGATCGGAGACTTCGACACGTCACTAACCATCTTCATGAACCGAAATCCAATATGTCCTCAACCACCACAAAAGCTAAACTATGCAATAAAACCTCAATTTATTGCATTAGTAAAAGAGAATCTGTTTTGCGGTCTTGCTCATGAGAATCCTTTGCATCATCTAGATGCATTTGAAGAATTAATCAGCCTCATTAGTGGAGTTGATGAGGACTACATAAGATGCAAGCTATTCACTCAGTCATTCGCGGATAAAGCACTTAGATGGAAGAAGTCACTTCCTTCTCATTCTATCACCTCTTGGTTGAAATTCCCAGCGCCATCCAGGGAATAGACAAGTCCTAACTCACATAGAACCTCTATCCCCAGACACTCCTCCTAGGACATGGACAAGCTCTAACTCACATAGAACTTCCATTCCTAGCCTCACTAGCAAATAGACAGTCCTACTCACTTAGAACTTCTATTTCTAGCTCCCTAGCCAATAGACAAGCTCTAACTCACATAGAACTTCTATCACTAGACACCACCAGTCATCATAACACATGACCTACCAGTCATCATAACACATGACCCCACCGGTCATAACAACACATGACCCCACCGGTAATCATAACACATGACCCCACCGGTCATCATAACACATGACCCCACCAGTCATAACAACACATGACCCCACCGGTCATTATAACACATGACCCCACCGGTCATAACAACATATGACCCCCCCCCCCCCCCGGGCATCATAATACATGACACCACCGGTCATAACATAAGAACACACGTCTTATAAACACATTTAATAAGAAAAACCCATCTTATTAAATCTCAACAATGTATAATCGTTACAACACAAAGAAAATACATCCAAGCTCATAGCAACATGCTATTTCAGAAACCGAAAACCAGAAAAAAATAACTCAAGCCTCCACTTGCTTCTCGAACCACATCGAGAACCTTCCTGTTCTTCACAACCGAAAACTCCCATCCTTCTTCTTCACGAACAACACCGGCGCTCCCAACGGTGAAACACTAGGCCGGATGAAACCTTCCCCAACAGATCATCTAGCTGCTTCTTCAGCTCTGCCATCTCTGCTGGAGCCATACAGTAAGGCGCCTTAGATATAGGAGTCGTCCCAGGCTCCAACTCAATCGTAAATGGATCCTACCGTGATGGTGGCAATCCCAACAACGACTGAAACACATCCTGGAAATCGATAACAACCCGAATATCTCCAACTGTAACCTCTCCAACAGTCTCCGGCATCACTATCGTCGCCAGATACGCCTCACAACCCTTCTCAATCAACTGTTCGGCCTGTATCGCCGAAATCACGAGACTTCCGGAAGTCAGTCTCACCCAATGATACACCAACCTCCCCAACACTCGCTCAAACACAACCCATCCTTGATGATAATCCAGATGGACCCTGTACCGATCCAGCCAATCCATACCCAGGATGACATCGTACAACTCCACCGGACTAATGACCAGATCTGCTGGCATCAACTCTCCCGCCACCAGAAAATCCACACCACGAGCCCGCCTGAAAGTAGCCAATGTCCTGCCTCCAGCAACCTTAACTACTCTCGGCTGCTCTCCGGAATCGCTACGGATCCCACTGCCCTCCGCACACTCTGGAGTAATGAAGCTATTCGTAGCTCCCGAATCAAACAACACGTGGGATTCACATCCGCCCACAACTAGGGTCCGTGCACAAATGCCATTTGCTTTAAGACCCGACACTCTAACGCAGACTCACAATTCCAAACAGACTAAATTCAATCACCAAAAGAATTTAAAAAGAATAAGTCAAAAATTATACCTGTGATCGGTTTGGCGCTAGAACCGCCCACTTCTGTTGATGTGAAAACCCGCGGCATCACCGTAATCTGAGCCAAAGGCTGGACCGCCAGCGGCTGCACTGCCGCCACCGCCATCTGCTATGGCTTAGGATACTTGGACTTGATATGCCCCGACTCCCTTCAGTGATAGCACACCTGAACTGCCCAATTTTTCATGACGCGATTTGTTGGGTGAACTCTAAGCTTGCTTATGAATGATTTCGCTCACATAAAATTTTGTAATTTGACTAGAAGTTTCGTTAAAAGTGAAAACCTAATTTTGGATGAGAATTTGGAATTTAGGGGAATGGAGATGCAAATTGGTTTATGATGTTTTGCTTGGATGTGTTTAGAGAGTTCGGATTTATCTGATTAGAATGCAAACACACAGAATTTTGGTTTGAGAAAAAACAGTGTATTTCTCCCTTTGATAACTTTGTGTTTGTGTGAATTTTAGAAGTCGATTAATGCAGACTGGGTTTTTGTTGTCGTCATTGCAGGATGACAGGACCACGTACTTCTTTTGGTAAACCACCACGATCAGGCAAATCAAAAAGGGAAGCCTCCTCATCTAGGGCTGCGTTCAACCCGTGGCCGCGTGATGAGGGCAGCCGATTTACCTTGCCCGACTCTCGCTTCCCCGTGAATTCCGATAACGCGTGGGACCAATCAGACGCATACTACTACAACAATTGGTTAGGCGTTGCGGTTAAGCCGACTTGCTACTTGTGCGGAACCACATTGAAAGGCTGGGATTGTTTCATGACGTAGGGAGCATACTTGCAACTACGCAGCTGATTGACTTAGCCACTCAACCGGATGTACTTTACCCAGATTTGGTTCGGCAATGCCTAGCCTCTGCAAAGGTCGTCTCCGCGGACCCTCACAAGTCGGTTGCATTAGAAGGAGTCTTTTCTTTCTTCGCTGGAGGAAAGAAATACGAGATCACTATCCCCGAGCTTTGTGAGCTCTATGGCTTCGATTTTAGGGAGGAGAATGTGGACTTTCCCTACCGCCTACCAGTTGCGCACAAGTTTTGGGACTTCATAGCAAGCGGCAACTACTTCTCTCGGTCCACAGAGCAATCCTCCATCTGAAACCCATCCTTACGTGTCGCGGCCAAGGCGATTAGCAATATCCTATTCTCAAGGGATGACGCGACTAAGGTGAGAACGGACGAGTTGATTCTCCTCTATAACGCGGTAAGAGACGTTATTGGGGGCGAAGATGGGTTGAGTTGCGATGTTGACATAAGTGTCAACATGGGGGCAGTGTTCGCCGGGATCATTGGGGACAAGCGAACCAAGGTTGCCAAGGGCAAAGCTGCGCATTCTGCAGAGAGGATAGGCAGTTTACTCACCCAATTGTTTATGCATTTAGGGGTGGATCTTAGCACATCCACATGCAATCAGGAGACGGAGTTCATGAAAACAGCCTTCCTCATCACTTGTGATATCCTCCATGATGCAAACACGTACTGGTTTATCTCACTCTATAGACGTATTCTATTTTGCAGGTTGCCTCAGCCATCATTAACTGAATTGGAAGTCGCAGCGAACGTGGGTTTCACGTCTGGGACACAGTATCTCTGCTCTGTTACTGGAGCATCTGCTAGAAGCACCTCGACACCCATGAGGAGCACCTCAGGACCACCACCCCCTCCTGCTTATGTTCCTGATGTTCATCTAAGCGCCAAGAAGATTAAAGATTTGGAAGAGCAGACAGCAGCTACGCAGCGGTCCAAGGCCAACATCCGTAGGCCTTACAGGATTGAGTACCTGCTCGGTGACATAGCCGCCGACCCAAAGAAAGCCGAATACCGCCGCTGGATGGTGGACTTTACCAAGAAGAACAACAGCTTGCTTCGTCGGGTTTTGCACATGCAGCAGAAAGGATGCCGCAGCTCACACTCCACCGCGACTATGCCTTCCACGGCACCTGCTCAGCCGCCTCTAGCTCGCCCTTCCACATCTGCCCGCCCATCTACCTCCACTGGACCATCAACACACTCCTCTAAACGCAAGAAGCCGGTCACCAATGTTGAAGAGGACTCTGACAACACCACCAGCGATTAGACATCACTATCCTATCCGACCTCAGTGTTTCTATGAACAACTTTATTTTCTGCTTTTCCTTATGATTTTATTTCTTTATCCTTTCTCTTCTCTTATTCTCACACCGAGACAGTGTGAAGTAAGTCTGGGGGGAGTTGCTACTAATATCGTTTATTTTGGTTGTTTTCTATTTTCTTATGTCATTTTTGAGTCAATTTCTTGTTTATTTTATTGAGTCAAGACTTTGTAGGGAATTAGGACCTTATCTTATGATGACGTTTGAACTATTTGTGTTTAACTTTCTTTCTAGTGACCATTTCTTCAGAGCGTGGGTACAAGGAACAGCTGGAACACTTCAATACATTATCTTCCAGGTTTCATATTGACCGAAAATCCTTCTCGCTACTGGCACTAGATTAGGGAAACAAATCATATTCAGGACTCCTTATTCTTTTTATCACTCTTGTTGTTCCTAAATAGCTAGCTCATTTTTAGTTAATACCCTCCTTAACCCTTACCTCTTTTCAAGCCTCTTGCATTCTTGTTACTTCATTGTCATATGTGCAGCATATGAGCAAAAGAGCCGGAGAGAATTGGGTCGACACTGCCTTTAAATCACTCTTTCTGAAGAACGATAGCACCTGCTCCCAAAGAAGAGCATCTGCTCCTATTTTCAGAAGATGGTTTTACAGTGAATGGAATAACAAATCCACGAGGAAATAATGGCATTGATGAGCTCCACTTGGGTATGTACAACAAATCTGATATTTTTGTGTTTAAGAGACATACACTTGTAATCAAAACCCTCTTCATCATCCTTTATCTTTTAAAAACAAAAACAAAACAAAAAAAACAGATGATGAAGAGTGGTAAATCTGTAAATTTGGAAATGTCTCTCTGCACAGCAAGTATACCCAAGGTGGACGTTGGCTTGATGAGACGTTGGAGAGTTTTGAGGAAGAAAGAGTGGTTTAGAGAATGTGGAATATCAACGGACCTATTCTCTCTTGCAATTTTGAGCGATATCCTGCATCCTCTGCGAAATATCGGGTAACCCTTAAACACTTTAAACACTTTAAACTCTACCTCTAAATGGTCTTAAACCCTTTAGCGTCGTCTACCCTAAATTGTGCATTTAGCGAGACCCTCACGCAACTTTGAATGCGTTGAGTTTGTGTTTGGGAAATGAGATCTGGTTGAGAAATGTGTTGAGGAGTTTTGGTAAAGCTTTGCTACTCGTAATCTGGATTATGTGGTCTGCACATTGAAAGTTATTAACGCGGTTCACTGAGGATGAAAGAGTTCCGGCGTTTTCAAACCTTTTTCCTTCACTTGGTCTTGGATTTGTTTGAGGACAAACAAAGATCTAACTTTGGGGAAATTGATATAATGCGTTTTTGGCGCATTCTAACCTTTGTTTTGTAGGTTTTTAAAAAGTCTTTCATTCTATTTTGAATCATTCTAGGTCTAAAAGCAGCTAGAATGGAGGATTGGAACTTGCAATTGGACTTGGCGAAAAAGGAGGGAATTTGGACATTTTTGAAGATTCTGAAATTAAGGAGCACCCGCTCCTGATCGGCCGACCTGCTACCTAGAAGATCCACTTTTAGAAATTTTCATTAAACCTATTTTCGCCACCTAAGGTTGCCCTAATCTATTCCAGCCGCCGCACCCCCTTAAAGAGGAGATATTTTTGAGACTTGAGGGGCAGACTTTAGGGCACGATCGAGAGAGAGAAACAAGAACACGAGTGAGAGAGAGAATTTGATACTTGTTTTTTAGAGTTTGTAAGATTGAAGATTGTCTTCCACCTTTTGTTGAAGTTTTCTACACTTTTATCTTTTCTATTTATTTATTTATGAATTTTTTTATCTCACTTGCTATGTTTCGATCCATCATGTGTGAGTAATCTCCTAAGTTAGGTTAAGGGTTTTGATGGGATTAGGGATTTTTGAACTATGCATAGATAAGTTTTGAAATATATATTTGCCATCTTCATTTATGGTTAATCGTAATGTCTAGACTAGCTTGATCACCTAGCCTTTGATTTTAGGTTTAATTTACTCATCAAAAGTGTTGTGAATTGATTAAATAAACCTAGATGGGCGATTCGTCCTTAGCCAACGACAGTTGAAGTTAAGGCGACTTGTGAACAAATCGATCTTATACCTTTAATGCTTATCATTCTTTGAATCTCAAACGACAGTTTAGGATGTTAGATTGATTGATGAAGTAGTTGATGTCATGACAATGGATCCTCTAAATTTTATGGTTGAGTTCTAGATTGGTTCGTAATTGATACCTGAATAATTGCTTGGTTCTTGATGATCTAATCCCTGAGATACTTTCTCTTGATCTAACGCTTTTCTCATAAATTGTTTACATCGAATTTACTTTAATTGCTTTGATAAATCGTGACAACTTAAAACCTTTTTATCGCTTAGCTGAACTTGTATCCCATAGAATTAGAGTGTATTGCTGGTCCCTTTGACGAACCTACCTATTCTACATTGAATTAGTGATTTTAGGTTTGAATTATAAACTGGGCAAAAAACCTTTTCATCACACCTTCATATCCTCTAGAATTCTCATCATTTTGCATCCAATTAAGCTCCAAATCATTTTATTCCAATATTCACCACCTTCAAACCTATAAAACCACAGAAGATGCAAATGCCCCTAGAAATACCTAAATTATATGCAAATGCGGTATGAAAATGTGATCAAAATCGTGTCAAAATAAGGTAAAATATGAGAATATCAACTTCTCCAGACTTGCCTTTTGCTTGTCCTCAAGCAAACAAGAAAAATGCAAACTGAGAAAGATGTTCAAAAGTGAGAACTCAAAACCAAAAGGTTCAACAAAGCATTAATATCATACCTCAAGATAATACATAGTTATTATCACTACAGTGAATTCTTACTCAATCATTCTTCTCACATCCATCGCAACTTTATTTTTTTTGCCTTTAGCCTCAAAGTTAAATATCCGCATGCCATCCTATCTACCAATTCTTTAACGTTTAATTAGGTGTTTAGGCGTGGTCTTGCTTATGAACTATAAACCATGTTCAATCAGCTTGGTAAAGAAAAGGTTTATGATGCAAAAGATAAGGCAGTTCAAAACATTTTAGTGATTTACTCTCAAAGATTAGTAATGCAAAACATCAAACAAAAGCATGGAAAAAATGGAACAATTGATTCCTACAAAGAAGTGCTTCCATTCTACTCAAACCCTTATATTTTTATGAAACCTATGTTCTACCCATGATCTCACTTACTCTCTTTTCTTTGAGGCAAACCAAATGAACGAGCTAAACTTTATTCTTATCTTTTGTTTTCACTAACTCTAACTCTAGGAGGTTTCTTTTCTTTCCGAGACTCTTTTTTTTTTTTTCACCCTCCTTCACTTCTCTTTAAACACTCTCTAGCATTTTTGTAGCTTATGGAGAGGAATTAGACTTAATGTTTTAAACACTTAGAGTCTTTGCTTTTCTTAAACTCTTAACATTTCCCTAGAGTATCTCTTCTTCTTTTTCCTTTCTTTGGTTTTCTTTCTTTTCATTAAAATTCAACCATTTTTTCTTTCTTTTCCTCTCTCAAATCACTCACCAAACCCAACCAATTATGAAACAACATCAACACCTTCCTAGTTTGCTAGTCTTAAAGCTCAACAGAGTAGCCTAATGGAAGACCATCTTTGTTGTTCCCTTCTTTCAAGATTTTGCAAGTGTATGCATTTTCACAAAAAAGCCTCACTCAAGCAAATATAACAAGGGGTTTAAAATGAAAGGTTTGGATTAAGGTGGGGATAACCATCTAAAAATAAGAATGGTCATTTGGGTTAGTAAAGAGTGGTAAAGGTGGCTAAGAAAACCCAAATGTGTATATGAAAACCATGAACATGCATCTCAAGATCCTAAGCAAGAATTTAAAATTCAAGTTAAGTCCAATAGGTTAGAATTGGTTTCAAGTTTAACAAACATCAACAAAACCAAGAGTTTCAAGCAAAGAGATCAAGATGCAAAGAAGAAAGTTTTTCTACAATTCACACAAGTAATAAAATGCATTATCGAGAGAATCACATTGAATGCTTAGTCAAAAACCTTTACAAGACAATCATTGTTCTCATATCTACAATGCAAATGCAACCTAAAATGAGAATACGAGTGAATAAGGTGCAACTAAATGAGAAAAATCTCTTTGGTTGTTTTTTTTCTTTAAAATTTTCAAGATTTTAGGATTTTTAAAGGTCTTATCATGTACAATGCAATGCATGACACAAAGTGGAAGAAAAACAAAACAACTAAAATTCTCATTAGCAACCAATGTCTTTCCCCGGACTTACTTCTCACCGTCTCGGTGAGAAAGTAAAAACAAGGAAAGGGACAACACGCAAAAGAAGAAAAATACGAAATAAAAATGGTATTTGCAATGGAGAAATGTGGTACCATGGAGAGCTAGTAATGTGGATGGTGTGGTAGCTCGTGGAGAGAGTGCTTAGAGGGTTTATGATCCTCTTTATTCATGCTTCTTTTTTGTCACTAGCTTGATAAAGGGTAGGCTTAGGAGAGATCCCAAGGGCGCGTTTAACGTCACTAGCTTGACGGTTGCTTCCTCTTATTCACTCCTTCCTTGCATGTTTCCATTACTTATAGGTGTACACCTAAGAGATCAAGATCACAAGAAAGAAAGAAAAACATTAGCAACAAAAGAAAATAAAAGGCAATAGTCTCAATTTGAATCCTAACTCTAATGGCAATCGTTTAGTCTACGGCAACGGTGCCAAAAACTGATAAGCCCTATTTTACCTTTGTTAAAAACCAAAGATCCAATAGGCAATCGAAACTTTACATTTATAAAACCTCAAATAATCCACAAGTGCATGGAACACCGAGGAGTACTTAAGCATCGATCCCACTAGGACTAAAGATTGCACACTAGAGATGAGAGAAACAAGCTAAGCTATAGAATTTGTTTTTGGTGTTTTGGTTTAGTTTAAAATATAAGAAATGCGAGAAGTAAAACAAGATAAAAGCATTGGACCACGAGTTAAAGCTATCATAAGAATGGATTAACAATCAAACAATGATGTCAAAAGGTTGAATCAAACACTATCCTAGACAATGGAATATTCATTCTTTAGGTTAGTCTACGCCAATGGTAAAAACCCCTTCCTCTAATCACATTCAAGATCTGCGGTCAAGCATTCCATCTCAATGATTAGACAAGCATTAATGTACTCCCATTTTCATCACAAGAGTTCATAGAACCACGGTCAAGTAACTATGTGACTCAAGCTCACAAAAGGTTTGGTTCAAACATGTCAACAAACACCTTCCGGGTATGAAAATGCCTAAAGATCAAGATTTTGAGTGATCAAACACAAAATCCCAGCCTCCAAAGATCACAAACCAACCAGAAATCTCCGAACACTCCAAAAATCACCCAAAACTCTGATTTCACTGATTTTTGATGAAAAAGTCGGCCAACCCGTGTCTGTTCTGCTTGAAATACCCAGCCCTAGGGTTCCCTAAACCGATCTGCCAAACCGATAATTGAAATCAAACCGGTCTGGTTCAATCCAACATGTGTCGATCGACACACACACCTTGTGTCGATCGATGCAATGCCTAGGAACACGACTTCTCACAAGTCAACACACATGTGTCAATCGACCACACACCCTGTGTCGATCGACGCACCAACCAAAAATCCACTTTTTGGTTCACGAGCGCTATAATTCTCCCCCACTAACACAGATTCGACCTCTCGAATCACACAACACCGTCTCACTAAGGTTGAAACTCCTATTCGAACCCGACCAAATTCACCCGAAAACATCAACAATGCAACGCTCCCTGATCCGGATTAGGGCTACCCGATTGATCGCGTAACAATCAAACAAGAACATGCACGACCAACCGTAGACCCAGAATTGGACCAATTGATCGCGCAACAATCAAACAAGAACATGCACGACCAAGGACCCTACATATGTTTACCAGGGTTGTCTGATCCGAGGTTCCAACGCAAGTAAAAACCCTAGACTAGACATCCACTTACACATCCCTATCAAAACTCCTGACCACCTGACCAGCACCCCTCGAGATCACACCCGATCCTTGAGCTCCACTAGTCTCATACTAGCCACATTGCACTGTCTCGCCATGGCTATAATCCTGATCCAATCCGGTCAGCACCACCTGAGATCCACTTCCGATCCCTAAAGCTCATCCAGTCTCATAGATTGGTACGGAATCGGATTCCTCCTTATCATCATCGGTCACGATCTCTCCACTTTCCAATATCAACATCGCTCGTTGGTTCGGGCACTTATTCGCATAGTGTCCCTTGCCCCTACATTTAAAACATTCGATATCACGGTTACGAATAGATGTAGAAGTTTCGGCCTTACCCTTGTAGTCATGACCGGACGAGCTAGGTTTGTAGTCCGTTTTTGGTTTGGCATCGGTACGGGTCGGGTAAGTCGGCTTCTCGGTTTTGGTGTAGTTTGGCTTGGACACGAAAGGTGTTCGAGTGATACCTTTTCTTTTTAGTTGTTGCTCCACGAGAATGGCCTTATGCAACATCTCCTCCATGGTGTCATAAGTCTGCATCTCCATCCTATCTTGTAAATCTCGATTCATTCCGCTGAGGAATCGGGCCATCGAGCTCGTCTACATCGCCTTTGAGCATGAGTTTTTCCATTTCCTGGAAGTAGTCCTCAACTCCTCTACTCCCTTGTGATAGCCTACGCAACTTTTGGTGTAGCTCGCGGTGGTAATGAACTGGTACGAATCGCTTCCTCATGATTGATGACATTTCTCTCCACGTCTCCACGGGGTTCTCTCCATTACGTCTTCGGTTTGTCACCAATTGATCCCACCAGTCAATAGCATAATTATGAAATTCAGTAGCGGCTAACCTGACCTTCTTGTATTCGGAAAAGTTTTGGCAATCAAAGACCAAGTCAATCTTCTTCTCCCACTCAAGGAAAGCATCGGGATCGTTTGTTCCGTAGAAGGGTGGAATGCGAAGCTTCACGCTGCCTAGATCATTATCATTTCTCCTTCGGCCCGGTGGTTGTCTAGTCTCATTATCTTCAGATAAGTCATGAAACGGATTGTGGAACTGTTCGTCTCGTTGATTTTGTTGATTCCGCCGGTTTTGCCTATGTCTAGGCGGAACTCGCGGACTTCTTCGAGCAACGCTTTGGTCGTCGGATCCATGACTCTCGGCCAAATTGCCTTCTCGAGCTAAGCCTTGGTTGGTTCTTTCATTTCGTTCTCGTCTATTCGGTGTCCTAACACTAAGAGCGGCTATTTGGCCTCTCATTTCGTTTAGCATTGCGGACAATGTATCCATCTTGCGAGTCATTTCGCGATCTCTTCTTCTCCTTGTTCGCCAATCATCACTTCCATCGGACATTTTGTTTTCCCTCGCAAAAGAAAAAACGTTAGTAAAATAATCCTCATAAGTGTTTCACTGAAGTGTTTCGCACAACTCTCACAATATCCTCACACGCTCACAAGAAGTTCTTCTCGGTTCTTAGGGAACTAAATCGAAACAATTTGATAGTAGCTTCAAAAACCAAATCGAAACAATTTGATGGTAGCTTCAAAAAAAAAAAAACCCAAATCGAAAACTAAAGATAGATAGTGAAGAATACGAACCAATTTTTTTTTTTTTTTTTTTTGATCTTGTCTCTTCGTTTCTTTTTTTTTTTTAAATTGGTTTTAATACAAAAGATAGAAAGGAAAGAGAGAAAATTAAAATATGAAGAGATAGAAAAATATTTAGAAAATACCGCTTATTTAAAGAGCGTGGCTCTGATACCACTTGATACGATCTCCCAAAGGAATGCACACTCTTCTTGGTCTTTAAACGGATAGATCCTTGGATAAACAAGGCGGGGAAGCGAATGGCTGCGTCGAGGGCTATGGACGGCACTCGGTAAACCAGATCCGAAGGTTAACCACCTAAGGAACGAATGAACTCTTCGGTTAACCACCTCGGAGTTGGCGTGAACACAAGGCTAACCACCTAGTGATCAATTGTGATCAAAGAGCTAACCACCCAATGACCGGTTTGATTTCGTTGGCTAACCACCAAGAGATCGACAAGTTCACAAAAGAACAAGAGAGAAACTTCTTTAAGAAAGATTTTATAAAAGTGAATGATTATTCTCAAAGGAAGTACATGGTTTATATAGGGGAAGAATTAAAGATAAAAGTACTAAAAACAATGCATAGAAAATAACAAAGTTATTATTATTTTTTTTTTTTACTAAGACTAAACCCAATGAACCTTGACTAATAATAACTCCAAGTGTGAACACTTCTTGGCCTCCACGTTCAATGCATCTTCAAGTCAAAATTCATGCAATTTTAGTCTTGATATTTTCGTGAAATTGGACCGTAAAGGGGAAGCATAAGTCGTGCCTCATTAAAACCTCTACTCGGAAAACCCATTGGGACAAAACCGAGTACAGGAAAAAGAGTACAACAACTTATGCTTAACGACCAACCTCAAGAAAATATCGTAGCCGAAATTGAGGTAACGGCATTGTGCATAAGCTGATCTTCTTCCTCGATCCGAATGTCATTAAGTAACTTCTGAACAGCTCCGGCAAGCTTCCTTGTCTTGGACCGCGTAACGGGACCTTCGGGTATGATCAAAACGTCCTCGTCCAAAGCATGCTCGTCCATGATCATATCAGCCTCTAGTACCTCTAGCCATCTCACTATGCCCTACCCAGCAGAACACTAAAACTACTAGAAAACCAGAAAGTCAAAAACACATACCGTGGAATCTCATTGAAGGCTCGGAGAAGATGATCTAGGACTCTAAACCCACACAATAATCAATTGACTAACTCACATAACCAATCAATTGCACCCGCCCTAGAACCATAAGGGCTTTGATACCAAAATAAAACAACTCAACCCGAAAAATTTAAAAAATTTTCCTTTCGGATTATTATTATCACATATAATAATCTTCAACGGGTCAATACAAACAATACGGAATGATCAAACAATTAAATAATTAAACCAATTCAATAAATCCCATACTCTACTGAATTCTAACCAGTTCAATTCAATAAACCAATATCAATAACCAATAAACCAAATCATCAATTCCAATAAAACAGTGGTTCCAGAATCACTAACAACCTAGCAATTCTAACACAATGACCACAAAACGAGACACTAGATCATCTCCTCTTCCCGGCCATAATTCCACGATCACAATTTCTCTTTACCTGCATCACATGGCAAAAAGAGATGCGTGAGTATTATCACAAATACTCAGTGAGACGGTCATCCCGTCTACAGGCTATACACACAGGCATAAGCAATGATACAATACCAGGATGAACAACCAACAATGCATCACCCATTAACCAAACGAGAAAAACAGCACGTTCAATATGTCAAACTGACGGCAACGATCGACACAAGCCTTGTGTCGATCGATGCAACAATTGCTTGTGTCGATTGACACACAACCTTGTATCGATCGACACATGCTGCAGAATCGCAGATGCGAACCTTCTCCCCTCTGGTCCGATTCTGACCTGCTCACAAGTCGATCTCCTGCACAAAAATCGTCAACAAACACATCCAAATAACACATAACATCCATATCAACGAGAATCAATCATCAAACAATCGTATCCTATCAATCCTTTACCCAGATAAGCCTACGGTCACACACTCACCTCGATTCGAGAAAGAAAAAGGATAAAGAAAACCCGAAGAACGCGAAGAGCACAACCTCCAATCCGAAAATCCTCAATCAAACACAAAATCCCATCCTCCAAAGATCACAAACCAACCAGAAATCTCCCAACACTCCAAAAATCACCCAACACTCTGATTTCACTGATTTTTGATGAAAAAGTCGGCCAACCCGTGTCTGTTCTGCTTTAAATACCCAACCCTAGGGTTCCCTAAACCGATCTGCCAAACCGGCAATTGAAATTGAACCGGTCTGGTTTAATCCAACATGTGTCGATCAACACACACACTTTGTGTCGATCGACGCACACACTTTGTGTCGATCGACGCAACGCCCAGAAACACGACTTCTCACAAGTCAACACACGTGTGTCGATCGACACACACACCCTGTGTCGATCGACACACACACCCTGTGTCGATCGACGCACTAATAAAAAATCCACTTTTTGGTTCACGGGCGTTACATGAGTGATCAAGTCAAAACTAGCATTAAGAACAACCTAAGTGAATGATCTAACAAGGATCAACCATAATAATCATCATGTGACTATCAAAGCATTCAAATCTAACATAACTCATGATCCAACAAAAGAGAAAACATGGATCATGGGCAAAGGTAATTGATTTGAGAAGACTAACAATTAACTAATGATGTTACAACTAACAAGCATGCTCAATTCCATGACAAGGATCACACAAGATAGATTAATTCACTCCAATGATACTAATCTATTTACTAACCACTTAATTAAGCTAATTTTCCAATTGCAATTAAGAGATCAATAATCATTAAGTTAAAGTCCAAAAATATCAACTAATCATCTTAAATATCAATTCTCATTGGTTAAGAATGAAAAGCAAGTTTAAGGTTTGTCTAGACATTTCATCGAACACTTTATGGGCGTAAAATGTCTATGATCTAGAATTTGAATAACTAAAACAAATCTACCCTTAAGAACCTCTTAAACATTGTAAATTACATGAATCTAATCTTAAGCATCATCAATCAATCTTAAATTAACCAAATTTACCTAACCCATAATCCACTAAAAACATGATGAAGAATAGAGAGAAAGATATAAACAAATTGAAATTAGATATATAAACATAAAGATAAAATATAAAGGTGAAGAATCTTTCTCTAAATTAGTATGAGAAGATGAAAATCCATCCAAAACATCAAAGGAGAGTTTGGATTGAAACCCAATTCCAGAAGAGAGGAACTTATGTTTTTACAAGCTAAAAATTGTATTTATAAAGTTCTCAAATGGAACCGGGTTAATCCATCTTGATTCGGGTCAGGTCATGAAAGTTTGGTTCTCAGAACACTCATACCGAAGGTCAACCCTCGGTTTCAACCAACAGTATATGATCTGCCAATTTAACTCCAAAAACTTTGTATTCTTTCTTCCAATTATACCAAGGGTCGACCTTCGGTATCAAGCCACAATATAGAGGCTGCCATTTTCACATTTCCTCACTTCTTGCCATCAGTTAGACTTTTTTTTTACCAACTTGAGCCATCTTCATATCCTCTTAAATTCTCATCATTTTGCATCTAATTAAGCTGCAAATCATTTTATTCCAAGATTCACCATTTTCAAACATACAAAACCCACAATAGAGATGCAAATGCCCCTAGGAATGCTTATATGATATTCAAATGCATGATGAAAATGCCTCTTCAACCTCTCCATCAACGGCTGTTGCAGTGCACAAACTGCCATTCTAACACTTCCTCATCAGCGAGATCAAAGCTCAACCACCCAGAACCCTTCTCAACCACCTTATGAGCGAAGGATAGAAAACATGCTCAGTGAATATCTAGATTTTCAGCAAATGATGAACGCTGATCTCAACGCAAAGCTAGACGAGCTTCACTCAGAATTAGGACCCAAGCTAGATGATCTCGATGCGTTCAGAAGCTCCAATTTATCGAAGAAAAAGTCAAGATGAATACTGCGAATAATCAACGAAACTATGGGAGAATATTCTAGATTGGTCTTGATACACTCACTAGTAATGCTCAACTGGAGCATAAGATCGAGAGATCTGGAGCAACCATCTCAAAACTCTCAACGCGTGTGGAAAGCCTTGATGTCAAAACCTCCATCAACACCAAGAGTATCTGAGATTTGGGTTTCAAGGTAGATGGAATATACCAAGACATCTTAGAGAAGATCGTGGCAAACGGTAAAGGCAACACCATCGGGAGGCATAAGAATGAGATAAAGGCAGCCCTCGTAAAACTCACTAAGGATGTTAAGGAGTCTAACGATCAAGGTAATAAACCAACCATAGGTTTGAACATGATTGATAGGGTTCCTGATAAAGAGCTAACATTTTATTCTTTTGGTTATGATGATAGTGATGCAGGAGAGGTTCGAGGAAGGAAGAAAGCCAGAAGAACCATCGATGGAGAAACCTTTGAGATTTTTGAAAGGATCGTTAGGAGGATTTCCTCCGGATGTATACTGATATGTCCCATATTTTACCACTTTTACTATCTATTTTACTATATTTTCTACGTACTTTAATAAGCTTTTCAGCCAAAAGAGGTAGTTTTCCTCGTATTTGTAGTTTTAGAGTCTTAATAGGGAAATCAAGCAAAACGGAGCAAAAAGAACCAAAAGAGGTGTAAACCAAGCTACAGAAACTTTCATAAGCCAAAGACATCATCAAGACCAAATAATTCACAAGGTACCACAATCTACCAAGTTGGACAGAACATATACGCCAGACGTTTAGCAGTAAACGGAGAGACGAATAAATTTGTAATTAGATGAAAATTGGTCCGAAGATAGATATTTGAGTTAGCTTCACAACGGAATTTGAATCATACCATTTTGAGCTGTGAGCAGAAAGATACGCTCAGTTTACTGAAGATACGTCAAACTGCCTCTGAAGTGAAACAAGTGCGGAATCGAGTCAAGCACCGGGCCAGTCCGTGGACCTTTGTTTCAGACCATTTCCAGTACTTATGAAGGCCCAAAGAAGACTCCAACACCGGCCTAGAAGCCCTTCTGTTACTTGGCCCAACGTTGGAGCAGTTTTGACGTAAAAGACACTTTTGTCCTAAACTAAGCCCTAGAAGATCCTACACCTATGTATACTTGTTTTTAGCCTCTTTAGGAGGAGGAAGCATCAATAAGCAGCCAAGAGGGCACGACTAGGGATCCCTAGGCAGCCGCCTATCTCTTCTCTAAACACTAAACACGTTTTCATCTTTGTTCTTCATTGGATTTGGATTCTAGGAGGAGATCTCCCTTTGTACTTTGATATAGAAAAGATTTCTTATCTCTTACTCTTTAAATTCAGTTTATATATGATGATTCGTGCCTATCCTTGTTGCTTTGTTGTTACTTCAATCATGTCTGAGTAAATTACTTGTTAGGTTTTAGGCATTCAAAGAATCCATGTTTATGCATAATTAAATATCGAACTTTGTTAGGGTTTATCTAGTGGATTCTTCACCTCTATTCGATCGTAATGCTGTTTGCTTTTTTGGCCATCTTGCGAACTGATCTTAGGTTGATATACTCTCCAAAAGCTTGTTATATTGCCTGAACTATATTTGGTGAGTACTGCGTCATAACAATTCGAAAGATTAGTTATGGAGTAGTATGAACAATTGAACTTACACTTAAAGCATGTTTTCACCTTCTAATAACCTACAATAGTTGAGTCTATTAGGGTAGAAAACGTAGATGGTTAGTTACGTCACGACAGTGGGATGACCTTACATTAGTGATTTGAGTTCTAGAACAATCTTTAAAACCCGATACCTTTATGTGTTTCATGAGTCTCTGCGAATTGTCTAATGCCTAACGATTTTCTCTTATTGATTTATCCTTGCTTTTACTTTCTTTGCTTTATAATTGCTATCATAAAACCACAAAACCAAAATCATATTTTGTCTTAGCTTAATTTGCATCACATAAATTCGTAGTGTATCATCTCTAGTCTCTGTGGATCGACCCCTAAGTACTACTGCGTTTGCCTATGCACTTGCAGCTTTATCTAGGGTTATAAATTTAAAGCTTGAATAACCCACGACATCATATACATATCCCTTGGAGGGTTTTTCCCACTCAACGAAGAAGTCTATAACCAAAATAAAGAGAATGTTTGGCAGAATAAGAAGCACAACAAAGCCAGCCAAGCAGGACGTGTTACCCTGGTTCGATCCAGAAATGTCAACAAAGCTTAAACTCACCGCGAGAAGCTCGGCAGGTTCATCAGAGTGAAGTGCAACTAAGACGCCTGGACAAGGAGGAATAGGCAGCAGAGTCATTTCCAAGTTGGCTAAAATCCTGCTAAAGCGTATATCAGCGCCTTCCAACATCGTAATACGAGTAGTCAAGCTAGTCATCTCGTCATCAAGGGGTGGTGACTTGTCTCCCTTAAAAAGCATGACGAGCTGAAGGTTGCTCTCCATCTGACTTAGGTCCACCATGTCAGCAAAGGCCTCTCCCTTAACCGTAGCAACCTGAGCTCTATCACGAGAAGTCTTATCCTGAAAGCTTGCCGTTAGCTCGTGCCAGGCCTCATCCACCACTTCCTGAACCTTTGGCTCCTAAAGCTCGGCAGCCGCTTCAACTTGCTTTGTGAGCTCGAGAATCTTCGCATCGCGGCGAAACTTGCCATTTGCCAAAAACTTTGTCTGTTTCTTCAACTCCTCGTGAACCTTCTTGAGCGCCTCTTTCAAAGAACAAAGGTCCCCAACATCCTTCGTTGCTTTCTCTAGCTTGCCTTCTACCTCAAGAATTTTGTTCTTAACATCCTTGGCAAGAGCCTTGTCAAACCAAGCACCTCGATCGTACTCGGAAACCACTTCGTTGATGTGAGCCAAAAACTACAAACAAAATCATAATCGCAATACAAGAAGACACGAGACAAGTAACTTACCTCAGTTTCTCGAAGGGCCATCTCGGCATAAGGACCTCGTGCACAAGCATATTCGGGGGAGGCATCGTCATACCAGCGTAAGTTACCTTGGAAAACAATCAAGCCACGGAGGAAAGAATCTCGCAAACGCCATCAGAACCAATCACCACCAGAGGCACCGTATCTGCTACAATTCGATTAACCACGGTGTGTCACTGTCTCTTGGTAAGCCTCTCATCGGCAATAGCCTTACCTTTGTCAGTTGCCTCGGATCTTTGGCCTCGGCTTCTCTCCCTCTTTTTTTTGGTCGCGATCCTTAGCATTCCCATCGAGAAGAATGAGAGGGAGCAGAGCTCCGAAAGAGCTTGATGCACCAGATCTCAGCACCGAAACTGGCTTTGGCACTACAAAAGATCTTGGTGCCGAAGTAGGGCTCGGCACCAAGGAAGGACCGTCAGCTCCCTTAGAGGTCGGCTCGTGCCCACCTACGGCATCCTCTGATAGTCGCACTTCTCCCTATCTCTCCAAGTCGACATCTCATAATCGGAAAAATCCCATGTGATGAGCTCGCACCTTCTGAATCTGCCTCAAAGATAAATGTCTCTACCAATCGCACTTCTGAAATGCAAAGACTTTGCAAAGGTCGAACACACCTTTCATGCACTTCGGGAAAGGGTTGATCATTGCAAAAAGGACAAAAATACCAACATAAATTCAAGCAAGCATATCCACCAAGCAACAAAGAGCAAAAGCTAAGTATACCGAGACTATTAAAAGGATTGACTACCCTTTCTTTGCCAACTATCCCTAAACAAGTCGACGCCGCCACCCTAAGTCTGATCATAAATCGGCACATAAAAGAAAAAGTCCATCTACTATCGATCCTTGCTCGGAATTCCTTTGATGATACAACTGAAAAAACTCGACCCGTTTTTTTTTTTTTTTACATCGAATTAGTATTCCCATAAATACTAATTTTCAAGACTTAGCAATTCAACAAGCAACCAAACATAACCATCGAAAATCAATGCAAACCAATCAAACGATTAAACCATCAAACCATCACTAATTCAAAACCAATTTAACAATTTAATTCCATAAAACTAGCAACCTAGCGGTTCTAAATAATCACATAAAGCAAATAAACGAAACTCTAGATCATCTCCTCTTCGCAGCCTTGATTCCACGATCACATCTTTTCTTTACCTATATCACATGGTTAAAAGAGATGCGTGAGTATTATCACAAATACTCAGTGAGACGGTCATCCCATCTACTTGGCTATACACACAGGCATAAAGAAATAACACAATACCATGCGATCAATCAACAACGCATAGCACGAACAAATAACCAGTAATCATTCATCAATCCATTCCAATTCACAATCAAACGCATCATGAATACTCCGATTACCCAGATAAGCCATGGTCACACACTCACCTTAATTATGGATTAGTTCTAGACAAGGACAGCCACGAAAAGAGACCTGCTCTATCTTCCCTTCCTCACAAACCAAAAACATCTCAATCTTTTCTCCAAAAACGTCCTAAACTAAATTAGGGTTTCAGAAAACAGGAACGACACGCTGACTTCGAAAGCATACTGAGAATGAATATTACCTCAGAATCAGGATCGGAAACCTAATATAGAAACTAGACAGAGAGAGTTATCCAATGGTATGGGATCGTCCTCTGATTTCCTCTAGTTCGACGGTAATCCTCCTTTGAAGTGGACTGATCACAGATCTGACTCTTCACAAACTTGTCTCAGTAAAACAATTATAACTCCTACAATACACATCCGATTGACAAAATGTTTTCTTCTATATCAAAATCAGAGAGTGGAGAACTTAACCTGAAAGTTACGCTCTGATCCAATCTGTTCTTACTGGCCGTTACCCTCCTCTTCTAAAACTGGACAAAACTGCCTCCAAAACCTCAATTACGCCTTTTCTTAGCCTTAAGGAACAAGAACACTCATAGATCTCTTTCTCTTCTCTCTGGATCTCTGAACTCAGCTTTTCTCTCCTAAAAACACGACTAAAATATGGCCCCCTGACTTATATAGGCGAACCCTAGGGTTTCCTTAAACCAGACTGCAAATCGACGCTCAAAAACTAAACCAACCGGTTCAATTTGCAACCTGTGTCCATCGACACACATGCCCTGCGTCGATCGACGCACTGCCCAAAATCCCAATTTTGGTTCGCGGGCATTACAATTCTCCCCCATTAACACAGATTCGACCTTGAATCATGCAACACCGTCACACTACGGTCAACACTCCTGACCAACCTGGCTCGCACCACCCGTGATCAACACTCTCGATCTCTAAGATCCACATTCAGTCCTATGCTTATAACCATGTTTCAAACATTAATTGCTTTTAACTCATATCCACACCACTCACATCTCAGGATCGTCATCCCTTGAACTCTTGGTGCACCATACCACTCACATCTTCAGGACATACAGTCTGTCAGGCTCTCGGTATGCTTCATACCACTCACACTCTCGGGACACACAGTCCGTCAAGCTCTCGGTATGCAGAGAAACTCACATCCCCTGGAGAAAACTCATCATCTCTCATAAAAATATAGGGGAGCTCGTCATCCCCTTAGGTGAACTCGTCATCTCCTAATAAGTTATTCAGGGAAATCCTCATCCCCTAGAGCAATCAATTCTTAAACGTCAATAAGCATCTCTGACCAGAACTACCTCCTGTGGTCTCATCCTGATATTCCACTATCCTGGAATATCATCTCATCCATGACCAATCCATAGGTCAACTCTAAACAGTCCAGTCACTTAGGGTGTTTACTAAAACTCTATCCCGGACATAAACAAGTTTTAACTCATCATAAAACTTGATATCCCCACACGTTCTAAATGTCACAATTCCATGACATAGATAGTCAAACATAAGAACTACTCATCTTGTCAACTCATCCCTAAGAAATTCTCATCTTATAAATCTCAAGAATGTAATAATCGTTACAACCTCAAACAAAAATACATTAACCAAAACCTCATAACAACATGCTAACTCTTAAACTGCAAACCAGAAGACAAACTCAAGCCTCAACTTACTTCTCAAACCACTTCGAAAACTTTGCCTTTATCTTAGCCTCTAGTTCCCAAGTCTCCTCCTCAACACCGTCACATCCCACAAGTCTCTCAACAACGGTATCTTCTTCTGGCGCAGAACCTTGACTCTCTTCTCGAGAATCCTCACAGGTCTCGCCTCCAACATCATGTCCGCCTGAAGATCCTCTGGAATCCTAGCCAACCCCTCCTCAGACTCATGCAGACACTTCCTCAGCATCGACACATGGAAGACCTTATGAAAACATGGATCAGCATAACTCCTCTACCGATCTTGAGCCTCCTTCATGTTCAGCTTTAGAACATCGATCTTCTTTGTCGTCTCCTGAACAAAGTCTGCACCAAACATGCACCTCTCCCCCACTTGAGTCCAGCATAATGGTGTACGATATGGCCTCCTATACAACACCTCGTACGGAGCCATACCAATACTCGCCTCATAGCTGTTGTTATACATAAACTCTACCAAGTTTAAGTGATCAGCCATATGACGACCATAATCCAGCACAACTATCCTCAACAAATCCTCGAGTATCTGAATCGTCCTCTCTGATTGCCCATCTGTCTAAGGATGATAAGCAGTACTCATATGCACCTTAGTGCCCATCTCATCCTAAAAAGCTCTCCAAAACTCTGAACCGAACCTCGGATCTCAATCTGACATAATACTCGTTGGGACCCCGTGCAGCCTCACTATCTCTCGCACATACTTCTTAGCCAAAACCATCGATCCATCGGTCTTCTTAATGGCAAGAAAATATGCTAACTTAGTCAGACGATCAATCATTAAGATAGCATCATAAGTCCGCAAAACTGGCAATCCTACCACAAAATCCATGGTAATCATATCCCACTTCCACTCCGGAATAGGTAAACTCTACAACAAACCACTCGGAACCTGATGCTCTAGCTTCACTAACTGGCACACATGGCAAGCTGTGACCCAGTTAGCAACATCCTTCTTCATCCCGACCCAATGATAATACCATTTCAGATCACGATACATCTTAGTCGCTCCTGGATGAATAGATAACATGCTCCCATGAGCCTCTCTAAGAATCTCCTACCTCATATCCTCATCCTTCGACACACAAACTCGCTCGTTAACAAGTATCGTCCCGTTCGCAGAGACCTGATACTCAAAACCTGCAACCCTAGAAGCATCAATCAACCCTTGATCCTTCTCCTGAGCTACTCGAATCATGCTCAGCAAGTCTGCCTAGTTAGCTGCCTCTAACCCCAAAAGTTCTTGTGAGATAACACATAACCTCAATGTGCTAATCTCACTCACCAAAGCCTTCATATCCCGCTCCTAAGCCGAAGGAACCCTCTACCGACTCAAAGCATCAGCAACCATATTAGCCTTATCAGGATGGTAACTAATCTCCAGATCATAATCCGCTACCAACTCCATCCATTGCTTCTGCCTCTAGTTCAGCTCTAGCTACGTAAAGAAATACTTCAGGCTCTTGTGGTCTGTGAACATCTGAACCTTTCCACCAAAAAGATAGGATCTCTAAATCTTTAGAGCGAAAAACACTGCAGCCAACTCAAGATCATGGATAGAGTAATTGCTCTCGTGTTTCCTCAACTACCTCGAAACATAAGCAATTACCTTTTCCTGCTGCATTAACACACAACCGAGACCAACTCCCCAAGCATTTGTATACACCATGTAAGGCTTACCCAGCTCTGGCAATGCCAACACTGGTGTACTAGTCAACATCTCCTTCAGCCTCGCAAAACTCTCCTCGCAAGCTAAAGACCACACAAAAGGTACATTGAAACAACCCGACCCAAAAATTTAAAATTTTTCCCTTCGGATTACTATCATCACAGAAAATAATTCTTAATGGGCCAACACCAGCAATGCAGAAACAATTAGAATAAACAAATAACAATCCAATCAATAAATCCCATACTTTATTAATTCACTAAACCGTTCAAAACAACAAAACAATATTCAAAACCAATATCAATCAATAACCAATGACAGTTCCAGAAATTTCTAGCAACCTAGCAATTCTAACAACACAGCCACTCAAACGAGACTCTAGATCATCTCCTCTTCCCGACCATGATTCCACGATCACATTTTCTCTTTACCTGCAACACATGGCAAAAAGAGTTACGTGAGTATTATCACAAATACTCAGCGACGCGGTCATCTCGTCTACAGGTTATACACACAGGCATAAGCAAGAGATACAATACCAGGATGAGCATACAACAAGCATACACGAAACAATCAAACACGAACCAGTCCAGGAGCACTGTGTCGATTGACACAACCACTAGGTGTCGATCAACGTGCTGCACATGTGTCGATCGACACACCACCATGGTGTCGATCGACACGACATCGCAGAACAGAGAACGAGTCTATCCTCTCATGGCTCGAACTCTCATGCGATCCATCGATCACCTGCATGATTTCATCAACAAAACACACAAAATCCAACCCAAACAACCACAATCAATCATATTCCATATAATCCTTTACCCAGATAAACCTACGGTCACGCACTAACCTCGAAAAAGGATTGAAACGCTCAAGAACACGAAGAACATGACGCCTACGAAGAACGCCTCGTACACAAAGAACAGATTATCGAAATCCGAATTGGAAAACTGTTCTAGAAACTAGACACAACGAGTTACACAACGGTGTGTAGAACGTCCCCTGAGTCCAAACGGTTCGACAGGAATCCTCCCTCGAAGTGGACTGTGCGTAGAAGAAAACTGCACAAACCTACCCAGTTAAAATGATCCTAACTCCCTAAATACTGGACCGATTGACAAACGGTTTTCTCCTACATCAAGAAAAAGGATTGGAGAACTTACCCACAAAGTTTCACTCCGATCCAACACGATTTACCCAGCCGTTCGTCTCCTCCAAAACACGAACAGCACCTGTTCTCAACCCTCAAGAACGCTCACACGAAAAATCACTTGATTCTCTCTCAAAACTTTCTGATTTCTTCTGAAAAATGCGGCCCAACGCGTCTGATCTCCTTTATATATCGAACCCTAGGGTTCCCTAAATCGATCGCCAAACCGCGCGATCAAAAACCAAACCTGTCGGTTCAATTTAACCTCGTGTCGATCGACACACCTCACTTATGTCGATCGACACAACACCCAGAACACGACTTCATAAGTCGAAAACACACGTGTCGATCGACACACACACCCTGTGTCGATCGATACCCAACCAAAATCCACCCTTTTGGTTCACGGGCGTTACAAACATACTTCCCCATCACCTTCGTCATCGACTAAGCCATACTCGCGAAACCCTTGATGAATCTGCGGTAGTAACCTGCCAAACTGAAAAAAGCTCCTGATCTCCATGGCATTCCTCGGTCTAGGCCACCTTCTGATAGCCTCCATCTTCGTCGAATATACAGAAACTTCATCTGCAAAAAAGCACATGACCGAGAAAACCCATCTCTACTGCCAAAATCTTCACTTGCTCAACTTAGCATACAGCTTCTGCTCCAAAACAACTCTCAGATGAACCTCGTGCTCCTCAAGAGTCTTCGAATACACCAGAATATCATCAATAAAGATGATCACAAACTCGTCTAGATACTCTTGAAAGACCCCGTTTATCAGCCTCATGAACGCCAAACCAAATGGCATCACCACAAACTCGAAATGTCCGTATCCCGTCCTGAAAGCAGTCTTCCTAACATTTGCCTCATCGATAGGAATCTGATGGTAACCCAATGCTAAGTTAATCTAGGAGAACCAACTAGCCCCTCGCAACTGATCCAACAACTCATCAATCTACGGTAGAGGATACTTGTTATTCACAATGACTCGGTTAAGTCCCCGGTAATTAATACACAACCAGAAACTCTCATCCTTCTTCTTCACAAACAACACCGGTACTCCCCACGATGAACTGTTAGGCCGGATAAATCCCTTACCCAATAGATCATCCAGCTGCTTTTTCAACTTTGTCATCTCTGCTGGAGCCATTCTGTAAGGCGTCTTAGATACCCGAGTCATCCCGGGCTCAACCTCAATCGTGAAAAGTTCAGACCGAGACGGTGGTAATCCCTGCAACGACCAAAAAATATCCTCGAAGTCCCGAACAACCCGAAAATCCCCAACAGCCACCTCTCCAACAGACTCTAGCATCATAATCATCGCCAAATACTCCTCGCAGCCCTTCTCGATCAGCTGCTCAGCCTGAATCGCCGAGATCACGAAACTCCCAGAAATTGGCTTCACTCCCTAATAAACTAACCTCCCTACCTCTCGCTCAAAGACAACTCGTCCCCGAAGACAATCCAGATAAACTCTGTATCGCTCCAGCCAATCCATACTCAGAATGACATCGTACAGCTCCACTGGACTGATAATCAGATCTGCTGGCATAGACTCTCCAGCCACCCGAATATCAACGCCTCTCGCCCGACCATGAATAGCTAAGAACTTCCTGCCAGCAACCTTAACTACTCCCATCGGCTCCCTCGAATTGCCTTGGATACTGCAGCCCTCTACACACTCCGGAGTAATTAAGCAATTCGTAGCTCCATAATCAAACAAGACATAGGACTCAAACCCGCCCACTAACAAGGTTCCTGCACAAGTCCCATGTGCCTAAGAACACTAACATTCTATCAAAGGATTCACAAATTCCAAAACACATAACCATTCATATACGTCAGAATTTACCAAGTCGAGTTCTAAAATATACCTGTGATCGGCCTGGCGCTTGGACCACCCGCCTCCCCCGAAGTGAACACCCACGATGCTGCAGCAATCTACAACACCGCCTGTAACGCCGCCACTGCCATCTGCTCCAACTTGGGATATTTTGGCTTGATGTGTCTCGGCTCTCTACAGTTAAAACACACCCGAGTATCCCGATATTCGCCCCTCCTAGGACAGCTCGCCAGCTTGTGATCCATGCTCCCACACCCGAAGCATCCCTGACCACCCTAACCTCTCTGACTCGGTCCCGAAGTGCCCTCCCACTTTTTCTTCTGTCCTTGCGCAGGCTTGCTGTCCTTGCTCGGAATTACTTGCTGTTGAGATCTCTTCGGCTGACAAGACGGACTAACAACCACAACTTGCTCCTTCAGATCCTCTTCAATAACCGCAGAAATCTCAACCAACTCTGCCCTCGTGGCGAACCTACTCACTTTACAGCGAGTCCTCAACTCCGGTCGAAGTCCCCTCAAGAACCTCTTCACTTGGGCCTGCTCACCATCCATACCTCTACCCGCATGAACCAGAAGTTGACTGAACTCCGCGTCAAACTCCTGAACCGACTGGTCACCCTTAGCCAGCTCCAAAAACCTCAGCTCTAACTGATCCACCGCCTCCTGCGAGAAGAACTTGACATTAAACTCAACCAAAAAGTCCTCCCAGGCCATCTCTGCCTGCACCCTTCTGGCCACCACACCTCTCCACCAGAGATGCGTATCACCATCAGATAATGCACTACCAGGTCCACTTGGTATCCCTCTGGACACCTGATAGAGCGAAAGTTACGCTCTAGTCTCATCCGCCACTCATCGGCCTCCTCAGGCTTGGCACCTCACAAGAAAAATCTCGTACCAATCCTCTGCATCTGCTCCAACATCCTAAGATAAAATAGGAGCTCCTCTGCACCCGCACCCTCGGTTGCACCTTTGCCACTGGTGGCACTACCGGAGCCTGAACCTTAGCCGGCATCCTTCCCGGTAACCGCTCCAAAATCAGTTGTAGTAGATCTGCCAGACGATCTTCTCGATCCTGGGCTACACCTGCGGCAGCACCCGCACATGGGCCCACCGCACCGCCGGCCACACCGGGACCCACACCAATCCAACCAGTCCTCACACTATTACTCAGAGTGGCCACACCCACAGACCCCTCCTAAAACGCCTGTGAAGCTACCACCTGCTCCTGCACGGAACTCTGGGTCACACTCGCAGCAGTGGACTCACTATCAAGTGCCCGACCGTGCCCACGTCCTCCACGGCCTCTACCTCTAGCTCCTTTAGCCATCTCTCTACATTCCCACAGCAAAACACTAAGCATACTAGAAAGCCAAAAAATATCAAACAAACAAATACCGTGAAATCTCATTAAAGGCTCGAAGAAGATGATCTAGGACTCCAAACTCACACATAACAATTGACTAAATCCTCATAATCAATCAAGTGCATCCGCCCTAAAACCGTAAGGGCTCTGATACCAAACTAAAACGACCCGATCCGTTTTTTGTTTTTTACATCGAATTAGTATTCCCACAAATACTAATTCTCAATATTTAGCAATTCAACAAGCAAACAAACATAACCAGCGAAAATCAACTCAAACCAATCAAACGATTAAACCATCAAACCATTACCAATTCAAAACCAATTTAAAATTCAAATTCCATGAAACCAGCAACCTAGCAGTTATAGACAATCACTTAAAACAAATAAACGAGACTCTAGATTATCTCTTCTTCATAGCCTTGATTCCACGATCACATCTTTTCTTTACCTGCATCACATGGTTAAAAGAATTGTGTGAGTATTATCACAAATACTCAGTGAGACGGTCATCCCATCTACTTGGCTATACACACAGGCATAAAGAAATAACACAATACCAAGCGATCAATCAACAACGCATAGCACGAACAAATAACCAGTAATCATCCATCAATCCATTCCAATTCACAATCAAACGCATCCTGAATACTCCGATTACCCAGATAAGCCATGGTCACGCACTCATCTTGATTCTGGATCATTTCTAGATAAGGACAGGAAAAAAGAGACCTCTCTGACACCTACAGCCCCTGCTCTATTTTCCCTTCCTCATGAACCAACAAAACCTCGATCCTTTCTCCAAAAACATCTTAAACCAAATTAGGATTTCAGAAAACAGGAACGACACGCTGACTTCGAAAGCACACTGAGAATGGAGATTACCTCAGAATCAGGATCAAGAACCTGATCTGGAAACTAGACAGAGAAAGCTATCCAACGAAATGAGGAACGTTGTCTGATTCTTTTTGGTTCGACGGAAATCTTCCTTTGAAGTGGACTGATCGTAGATCCGACACTACACAAACCTCTCTCAGTAAAACAATTATAACTCATAGAATACACATCCGATTGACAAACCGTTTTATCATACATATATCAAGATCAGAGAGTGGAGAACTCAATCTGAAAGTTCTGCTCTGATCTGATGTGTTTTTACTGGCTGTTACCTTCTTCTTCTAAAACTGGACAAAACTACCTCCTAAGCCTCAATCACATCTTTTCTTAGCCTTAAGGAACAAGAACACTTAAGGATCTCTTTATTTTCTCTCTGGAACTGTGGACCTCAGATTTTCTCTCCCAAAAACGCGATTGAAATACGGCCCCCTGACTTATATAGGCGAACCCTAGGGTTCCTTTAAACCAAACCGCAAACCGACGCTCAAAAACTAAACCAACCGGTTCAATTCGCAATCTGCGACGATCGACACACATACCTTGCGTCGATTGATGCAATATCCAAAAATCCCAATTTTGGTTCGTGGGCGTTATAATACAACAATCTTTTCAATTAACCGCGAAATATACCAACTTGTCTTTGGGAGAAGGAGATTTCCTGGTATCCAACCAACTCATCAAATGATAGATGATGATCTTCGTGTTGCACTCGTAACTCCGGATCAGGATGCCAATCAAATGGCGAAGACCACGAGGAGTGATTTGCGAAATACAAAGCCCATACATTCGCAAATACGACATAATCACGTATGGGATCAGAAACCATATGAAGTATCCATGAAAGAAGCTCTCGTATAATGTGAAGTATCCCTCTCGGGGTTCATCGTCATGATGAGAAGACGAAGGAAGGAAGAACTCAATTTCCTCTAAGATGTAATTTTTTTGTCTCAACGTGACCAAGGACTCCTCGGTAGAAAGTGTCGAACCCGACGGATCATGAACTATCTTCTTCTTGACTCGACATCCCTTTAAAATCGACAAAGCTCTGTTTGGAGGATTATGCAGTGGATCTTATTCCTCTCTTATATCAGCAATCTCATCTTCGTCTGGTTCATCCTTAACTTCAATAGGACTCAACATCTCGTCAACCTACTCATCAACGCAAAAACTATCCTGTGAAACATTCGAGCCCGTACACCTCTCATCAACATACGAGCGAATCGTGGAGTTTGACCCGACATCGGAAATAGCCAACTTGGCACTAGACGGTGGACTCTCCATCGCTACAATCACGAAAATATCTTAAGTGATACAAATCAACAAAGACAAACCCGGGAAGAAGAGATATCGGAAATCATGAGATGTCGGGGATACCTTGCTTTCTTAAAGATGATCTCGCCAAAGGGAGATCTCGGCAAAACCAAAATGAAAAGTTATCTATGATGATGAGTTGATGATGGTGGGGCGATGAGTTAAACCACACACAAATTAAGCGAGGTCTCCACTAAGATCCGAGCTTGGCGAAGGGCGAATCAAGGCAAGAAAACTCGAGCTCCCTCTTCGGCAAAACATCAAAATCCAATCATCATCGATGCGAACCTCTAGATTGCTGAGGTGACGAGGAGGAATGCTCGGCAAGGGAGACCTCGGCTCAACTAGACGATGATGTGTGCTTGTAATGACGACGAGCCAAGAAACGCGACGAGCTTGGCTCGAGTCGGGGGACTTCGGGAATGAATCAAACTCAGAATTTTCTAGAATCATCTCGCCTGCAATCCTTGTTGCCGAGGTGATGACAATGGTGAACTAAAGGAGATGTCGAAATGGTGATGTCGATGGAAACCTTGGCTTAAGAAGGAGATCTCGGAAATCTCTCCAAATCGAGATGCCGTGATGATGAGATAACCAAATCGAAGACAATGTCGATCGTAGATGACGCCGACTGCTCAAGACTTCTACTCGGCTAAGATTCAATTCCGAATCTATTCAGAATCTCCACTCTCGTCAACAACCCCAAGCAAGGAGACCCAAGATTTCGCCGGCGAATCCATCGACGCGGAGACATTTTCGACAAAAAAAGCTCGAGTTCATTTCTTAACAATACAAAATCTATGTCGAGTTAAACATTTTCGAAACATGCAAGCTCAGCTGCAAGACAACAAATTTCAACAAACACAAGTCTAGTCGAATCAAGGAAACAAATACGCGCTAAGCTGAACATTTATGAAAGCATGTTAACTCGGCAGAGTGACCAAGAAACAAACATCTTGGCTTGGAACCATTTCGATACGAAGCTAAGTCTGACCACGTCGATCTCGTCTTTGGCTTCTTTAACCTCTACATTATC
Source organism: Arabis hirsuta (assembly GCA_964056655.1). Classification (NCBI taxonomy): domain Eukaryota; kingdom Viridiplantae; phylum Streptophyta; class Magnoliopsida; order Brassicales; family Brassicaceae; genus Arabis; species Arabis hirsuta. Next base: position 33,601,930 of record OZ053298.1, on the reverse strand, counting down.
TTAGCAGATATTGCCAAACTGGAGGGGCTAACTGTTGGGGTCAAAACTCCCTCTGACAGATATTTTCGATAAAATGGCTAAGTATCAGAAATGGGTCGAAATGATTTAGGCTGAGTTCACTATGCAGACTTGGACAACTCGCCGGAATAATCCATTCTGCCGACTACCAGTGCATCTGCCAAATACCGGTGCATTATGCCGACTACCGGAGCATTCTGCCGACTATGCCACCTCGAAGAACTCGACAACTACTACTACGCCATCTCGGAGAGCTCAGCAACTCGTCGAGGGCTCCTTCACCGCCGAAATGAAGATTGCCGAGATTGCTTTGTCGAATCAAACTAGCCCATTTGGTTTACCACAATAAGTTGGGCGGAATTCTATGAGCCCAAGATGGCGAGGTGGCGAGACCAAGTCCATGACGGCAAAGCCCATGACGAGCGCCGATTTCGATAAAAAGAAATCCTGAAAAATAAGGAAATCTTTCTTATCGAGTTTATTGTTTGACCTAGCCGACTATGACTTATATATATACTCTTGTATTCCCTTTGAAAAAGGGATCAGCAGCAACTTTATACACAAACACTTTGCAAAAATCAATAATTTCCTTAACAAGCAATTCATATCTTTGTTCTTTGTTTTTATGGTTATAGATTTTATTTGGCAATAGGTAAAAATGAATTAAATAAATCAAAAAGAAAAATAAAAAAATTTGTGGTGCTGACATCTCAACAAAAATAATTTTCAATGTTTCTTTTTTAATATATAGACTAGAATAATAGCGCTGGTGAAATGAATATACTAAAACGAAATTCAAAATTTGCTTTAATATATTCGAATTTAAAATTATTTTGTTAAGAAATATGTATCACCTATAGATAGAAAAACTGCATAAACCAAACCAAATCAAAATTTACAAATTCTTCTATGAACTGAATATATAATAACCTTAATGGTACATAAATTATATACTTAATTACCCTAAACGAACTCTAATTTTACAAAACTTAACCGAAGAAATCAAAAATTACTAAAAGTAGTATTATTTTGTTTATGTATTTTATATAATTCTGAATGAATTAGCTTATTTTTATCACATAGTATTTGATCTAGTTTTTGTATCATTTTATGAATGTTCCAAATTTTTAGTTGCTAACACAAATTTTTATAAACAAAATCGAATAATATTTTATTTATCTTAAACGTATTTAGTTATGTATATTTTGTATTTTTTTTACATGTATATAGTTTTCAAAAATTAAATATGAAAAAGAATTTATTTTTGTTTACATTAAATGGTGAACTTTAATATTAGATTTTGAAGTAATTGTATTCTAATGTGTTTGGTAATGAGTACGGACGAATAAAAAAAATAGTAAATCAAAATTCATCAATCTAAACTCAAAAAAAAATTTATAATTATGAATAAGTTTCAAAATTTCTATAATAAATTATCTAAACCAAATTCGAATTATACGAAATTGAACCGAACTAACCATAAATTACTAATATATTGTTAGATTTGTTGTTAAGATCTAATACAAATTTTTAGTTGCTCACACAAAGTTTTAAAACCAAAAAAAAATATTTAATTTATCTTAAATGTATCTAATTATATATGTAAAAAAATATATATGAAAAATTGTTTTACATGCTCATAGATTTTCAAAAGATAATCAAATTAACTTTATTTTAATTTAAAATTCGTTAAATTTAGAATATATGTTAATTTTTTGTTCAAATTCAATTATATGATTTAAGTCTATAATTTTTGAAATATTTAATTTTTGGCAAGTTTAAAATTATTTCAATGTGTTTGGTAATTAGAATAAAAGTAATTAAAGTAAATTAATTTAGAAATAAATATGTTTGATAATGAATATAGAATAATTAAATAAATAAAAAATAAGAAAAATGAAAAAATTTATGGTGATGATATTTAAACAAAATTAGTGAAGAATATTTTTCTAAGTTTGGTAATAAATATAAATTGTTTTGGTAATAGATATAATTGAATTAAATAAATAAATAAAAAAGCAGAAAAATATGGTGCTGATATGTCAGTAAAAATAATTTTTAATATTTTTCTTTTAATATATAGAAGATGATTATAGGTTTCATACTTCTTAAAAATAGCCTAAGTATGTTTAAAGTTTTACGCATTTATAGGTTTCAGATGAGTTTGCCGGTTTTTTTTTTTTTTTTTTTTGTCGGAGTTTGCCGGTTTAACATAGTGGTAGTTTAGAAAAATCTGAAAAATTAATTATATATTTTACAAAACACACACAAACTGACGATATTTATGCAAATTTTTAGTTAAAACCTATATTCAAAAATTCTTACAAAATATCTATTTCCATATATTATTATAGATATAATATAGAGAGGGAACAAAAAGAACCCACCACCCATGTGCGAATCTCATCTTCTTTCTTCTTTGTTAAGTCCACCCAATGGATTATTTTTCGATGACGTGACTCTCTTTTCTTCTTTCCCATTTTACCCTTTTTCTCTCTCGGTTATTCCTCTTTTTCTTTGTTCAAACATTTATTTATTTATTTTAAACTACAAAAAATACATGCAAATCTATTATCATTGATCAATATGAACAACATAAAATACACACAATTGACTCCGAATGGAGACACTGCAGGTGCGGGGCATGATAGATGCGAAACGGCTTAAATAGTAATAAAAAGTAGTTTTGGAGCCAAATATGTATGTACCATAAAAACATATACATATATATGTATAGATATAAATTAAACAACATAAACATATACATATTATTGAATGGTATATGTTTGGCTCAAGGAAACAAAAAAAAAAGGCAAATATATACTTTTCATAATTTTCTCATTGCTTGTGTACAAAATTTCACAATCAGGTTTATAAAAAAAAATATATATAATAACTATCAAATGTTTTGTTTCAGTATTTTCAAGGTGAACCTTTGATTCTTTTCATTTTTTTTGTTTTTTTATCATCCACCCAACCTTCTTTTAGATAACACAGATATTTATGACTAGTTAATCCTTCACTTTTGTTATAAGTATAATCAATCAAGTAAAGTATTAAATTAAAAAAAAACAATCACTATTTAATTATTAAAACAAAATGGTGAATTTGGTGAATTTCTTTTTTTAATTTAACAATAACTAGGATCATCCGCGCGGTTGGTGCGGAAAAATATTTGTTTAGATTTTTGAGTTACATAATTTATAATTAGGTATTAGATTGGTTTTTCATTGTATTATAATTTTGTAGTTGTATTCTTTTTTTATTATGATTTTGAAGTAGATAATAGTTAATACAAATTTTATTGTTAGTTGTTTATTTCAATTTAATATTGGTAGTGTAATGGTATGAGACGTTTATATTTTAGTATGTACGACTTACTTTGAATTGGTTAAGGAGTTAGTGTGTGAGTCAGATAAAGAATATATTTTATTGCGTTATTATATTATGAGAAGTATGTTTTATTATGATTTTGAAGTAGATAATAGTTAATACAAATTTTATTGTTAGTTGTTTATTTCAATTTAATATTGGTAGTGTAATGGTATGAGACGTTTATATTTTAGTATGTACGACTTACTTTGAATTGGTTAAGGAGTTAGTGTCTGAGTCAGATAAAGAATATATTTTATTGCGTTATTATATTATGAGAAGTATGTTTTTTAGCAATATGAAAACTTTGTTGTTTTTTGAGCTAAAAAGTTGATTTTCCGTTATTTATAAATATCAATATGGAACCGAGGAATTACGAATGTTCATCTCCCTTTGCAAATAACCTGAACAGATGTTACTTGAAAACCAAGATTTACAATTTTGAACAAAACGAATGTCAATGGTATTATTTAGAATCCTACCATCATTGTCAATGGTAAGATTGACAAACAAAATATAGGAATACGTAAAACTAAAATGCAATCACATAACAACAATAAGTTAATAGTCATATGTCCAACAGAAATCATAACACAGGTTTCTTACAGCCTTAACGTTTATAATACTGTAACAATACTAAATTGAATAACAAAATTAATCTAATACCTAATCAAAATTAATATTTTTTCATGTGTTAAACAAAATTAATCTAAATTAGTTTTAGATAAAATATCATAGAAATAAATAATCTATAGATCATTCTATAAACAATGAACATACTGTAAGTTTCTCAACGTGATGTGTAGAACAATATGATTAGGAAGAAAGTAAGTTAGGAAGAAAGTAAGTATCATTGTTGAAGCCTTGATAGAGTTAATCTTTTTACTTTAACAATAGCACTAATCACGTTAACTAATAACAATAAAATCACGAAGTTGCTATTCAATTATGTAAAACAAAATCATTGTGTTAAATAACGATAAGCACCTACCGAATTTTTTAACATTAGACATTTCCAATCCATCTCTATTTTTTTTTTTTAATATAAAACAAAAATTAGCAATTTTCTATTTTTTCTCCAACACATTTTTATTTTTAATTTTAAAATATAAATTGTTTTTTTTGCTCTATATATAGAGAAAAAGCGTAAAGACCTCTAAAATAAAAAAAATAGTATTTTTTTATAATAAAAATATATTGAAATAAAAAATATTATTTTTTATTCTATTTTAAAATTAAATATAAAACATACATTGGAAATATGGTAAAGATATCCAAATTTATGCAAGTAACAAGTAATAACAATATAGAGGTCTACAAGAAGCATTATAAACAGCTACTATTAATGCTCCTTTACTATATAATCAACTGAAAGCAGAACTCTTTGCATCTGCTTTCAGACTACTTTCAACAAACTTGTGATTTTACCCCAAAAGAAAACTCATTATACATTTAAGACCCCACACACTACAAACAAAGAAAAAGCACCATGAACCATTTTATAGCCACTGTCCACTTTCACACTCTCCAACGCACACAACAAGAGATTAAAAAAAAAAATCCATCAGAGGTAGAAAATTGGAAATATTTAGTGGTCTTGGAAACATGAAAAACACATATATATATATATATATATATATATAGTTGCCTTCGGCAAGAGATTTAATAGTAATTAATGATAGTAGAAAATACTAAATAGATGATTTGTCGATATTGCCCTTTCTCAGACTCTGAAGTTTTTTCCCATGAAGGTTTGTCCGAACTGCCAGTGTGCCGGAGCTATGTTCCACGACGTGGAAGTTCTACGGTCACTGCCTGTGACTCTAAACGAAAGTGACTGACCAACCAAAACCGAGTTTGATTGCCAGTTTTGTCCCCAGTTTCGACTCATGCTCATCCACGAAGTTCGTGTTCCTTTGACGCTCAGCCGCACGATGTTTCCGGCGCCGGCGACGTTTGTGACGAGAACCAAGTTGAAGTAACGGAAACCGTTGATGGTGAACCTCATTCCTCCTCTTTTCCGGCATGGCACTCTGTGTAAATATTAGAAACAAGAGAAGGGTAGTTCCGTCATTTATAGAAAACGCGTTGTTGACTAAAAAACACCAACTCGTTATTATTACCCATGACTTTATTATTTTTGTAAAAAGTGATTGTTGGAATGACAGTTTCGTCATTTTGCATAAACTAAGACCTTTTAGATTTGGTAAATAGCCGCGTACGAAAACCCGACATAAATGCTTGCACCGACTCGCGCCAAAGAATCAAAGACAAAGATTTTTCCACGTCGCCCCGATACTTTCTAATGTATTAAATTCAAAACCCCAGGCGTTTCTCAAATCTCGACTACACCCCACTATTTCTAAAATGTTCAAGTTTAATACCCTAAACTTTGATAATGCCAACATTAACTCTATTCGTCCAGAATCTAGATGTAAATATTTCTTAAATGTTAAGTTTAATACCCAAAACATTTAGTTGTACCGACATTAACCCCGAATGTCGAGAATCCAGAACCCAAAATTGCTCTTATGGGTGAAGATAGCGAGTTTCTTACCGCCGGAAAGAGACAGGGACAATTCCGGCGCGATACTCGGCGATCTTGAGGAACATAGGCATAGCGAGATCGAAGTGGGGTCTAGGGGGGTTGCACCATCCGCCATTATCACTGGGCTGAGCGAAGTTTGGAGGGCAGAAATTGGTCGCAGTGATGAAAATGGATGGGCTACCTGAGTGGCACCACTTGGGATCACTCGCGCATTTCAGCTCGAAACAAGCGCCGCAACTGTAACCGTTGTTGAACAGAGCCGTGCTTAGAGCCGCCGTGTTCACACCGTAGCCTTGGCTGTACAAGTTACCGTAACCACAAGCACCTCCTGGTTACATGAAACAGAGCAGATTTGGATTTTAGAACGTGTTGGTAATAAAGTTGAAATCTTTCAGGGTTTGTATTAGCAAAGCTACAATATTTCCAGATTCATTAACACTTATGCAACCGTTAATTTCATAATGTGGTGGTTTGGTTAGCAAAGATGAACAAAAAGATTGGAACTTTAAGTTGGGTTATTAAAGTTGAAACCTTTAGCAGTAAGAAATCAAGAAGCTACAAGTTCAACATTTTGTTAAACCATTATATTGAGAATGTGATGCCAAAAAGATGGGGACATTAGGTGAAACTAGAAGCTTGGGGTTTAAATTGATGAGAAAATGTAATTTTTGGGTGGGAGAGGGAGAGGGAGAGAGAGAGAGAGAGATAGAGACATACCCATGGTTCCAGAAGCATCAGAGCCACCATAGAAAGTGGCATGAGCACTTTCCCAACCTCCTCCATTGTACACTCCTGGGATTCTTGCTTCAGACATTGTTGTCAAATCCGCAAGGATTGTAAGAACCAACAAAACCAAGCCTAACATTGCCATCATGAGAGAGAGAGAGAGGCTGAGGAAATAGAGAGAGATTTTGGGAGGAGGAGGCAGAGAGGAGGAAGAAGGAGACTAGGAGTGTTTTCATGTGTGTAGGGAAGGGAAGTGAAGGTGTATATATAAATTACATTAAAGCGTATATAAATATTTATTTTTATTTGTTTTCTTGACTCCTAATATTGAGTTCTCTATCTTTATCGTTACGAAAGTTTTATTTATTACATTTTCCTTGCTATTTTGCCCTTTTTATTCTTCAAAATTTATCACTTTTTTTTGTATCTAATTGTGACTATTAGAGTATTACTAAGACATTAAATGGTAACATAAATTCTTTAAATTCAGCAAATTCATCAAATTCTGCAATTATTATTTAAGTTTGATATTTTTCAGCAAATTCTCCAATTCAGCAAATTCTGCAATTCAGCAGAAATTCAACAAATTCTGCAATTCAGCAGAAATTATGCGATTACCATTTACACACAGAAAGTTTAAAATTAGTGGTATTTTTGCAAATGAACAATCCATAGTGACGTTTTTGCAAATTTACATACCAAAAGTGATATTTTTGCAATTATCTCCTAGATATATATGTAGTATGATTAAATCTTACTAAATTGATTGACAATTCTAAAATAATATTTTAATATTTTAAAAATTAGGTTTACTAAAAAAATAATTCAATCAATAACAAAATACTATATCCTAAATTATGTATATAAATTTGTTTTATCAATCTATTAATTTATTTAAGGGGCAATTGCAAAATGTTTAAGGGACAATTGCAAAATGTTTGTGTTTTTAATTCCTTTTATAGTAAGATATTTGTTTCTTAAAATATCGTTCAAAATTTTTGTAAATAATTTTTACAAATTAGTTTTTCTGTTTTTTTAATCATTATTTTTGGATCTGGATCCGATCCAGCCTTAATTACAAGATATATATTTCAAAATATAGTATGTTTTGGAAGTTTTTTCTAAATGTAAGATGTTTTGATAATACTAGGTACTTTTTAATTTTATTAAATATTTAATGAACACTAATATTTTATAATTTTTTTGTGATTGGTCAATAATAATTAACCATTTAAGTTTAAAAAAATTAATTATTTTTTTAAAATTAATTTTTTTTCAAAATTAATTATTTTTTTTGAAAAGTTCAGCAAATTCAGCAAATTTTGCTATTATCATTTAAGTTTGATATTATTCAGCAAATTCTGCAAAAAATCAACAGTAATTCAGCAAATTCGATAATTTAATAGTAATTCAACAAAAATTATGCGGTTACCATTTAGACTCTAAAAATAATAAGATGAGTTCTCTATCTTTATCGTTACAAAAGTAATATATAATGCGAGTATTACTATTTTGTATGTAAGTAGACTTATTGTCTCATGTACAAAAGTCATGTGTACAAAATCCATTATTAAATGTTGGGTCTTGCTCTTCCCTCTATGTGTGTATCAGAAGATGTCTACTGCCAATTTCACGCGCGACTTATAGCACGTGGTTCACACGACCAAATAAGAATTACTAGTGTACGGATAATGACGATGTCACTCCACTCAAATTCGATAAAGTTGTTCCCACGCTCCCTCGCTGCGCGTGTAGAATATCACTATCTAGTTGCTATCAATAAGTTTCGCCCTTTAAAATTGCCAACTCTTCCTTCGCCATGGACCTATCATAAGTTCATAACATTGGTTTGTGTATGTATTGAATTTTGGTGAAGGAATTTGTTATTCTAGTGATGGCTACATTGTTGTAAAAGAAGATGAAGAATTAGATATATTGCATGCTAGTTTGAATTTTGAAAACGCTTTTTTTTTTCATATGTTTGTAATAATAAAATCAGAAGAGCATTATACATTGTAGGAACCTTAATCCCGCAAAAGGGATCCTTCATCCCGTCAAAGAAGAGCTGTAAAGTAAAACATATAAGAGTTAAGCAACTAACAAAACCAATAGAATAAAAGAACGACCAAGAGATATAGGTAGGCTGACTTTAGAGTCTTAGAGCATCATTATCCATGAGATTTGGTGGGTATCATTAGATATAAAATTATTAAAATTTGAGTAAAATGAAGAAAGAAAGTGTTTTTGGTTGAAATAATGGAGTGTATTAAAATATAAAATTAATAAAAATTGAGTAAAAAGAAGAGATGAGTTGATACTTTTGGAGAGAGAGTGTCTTTGTATCAATGGGTTGATACTTTCGGAGAGAGTTTAAACTTTAGTTGGAGTGTGTTTAAATATAAAATTAATAAAAGTTGAATAAAAAGATGAAAGAGAATGTATAAAGTTGAGTAAAAAGAAGAGAGAATGTGTGTTTTAATAATTTTATATCTAATGATACCCACCAAATCTCATGGATAATGATGGTCTTAGGACATCTCCAACTCATCCTTACTTTCATCCAGTGTTCTAAAATACGCTATACGCTAGTCGGGCGGCCGAGTACCGTATAGCGCCCGGACGTATATACGGACGTTTACGCGGGGTATATACGGTACATATAATAATAAATATATAACATATATATATATACAAATTATATTAACATATATATTAAATAAAATACACATTTATAAGTACTGTAATTTATGACTTCTTAAATTAGAACCATGAAACAAATGAAAATCGTAATGAGTTCTTAAACCTCCAACAAGAACGAGAAACATTAAAACGAAAGTTTAATTCAAATGACAAATAATAATATGAAAAGAAAAGAAAACTCTAATCTTCGTATTCTTCTTCGCCATCTACTTCTAGAACGATAAAGTTTTGGTCAATTTTTTTTTAATAAAAAAAAAACCTCACAACATTTATACGGCAACCGTATATACGTCGTATATTCGCCGTTTATACAGCCGTATACTTCAAACCGTATTTTACTAACGTATTCTATAAAAACGGTACGGCTCCTTATCGCCCAGCGTATATACGCCGTATATACGGCCAATATGGCCGTATTTTTTAACACTGCTTTCATCATTAAACTCTATTTTAATGGAAAAATTTTTCCAATCCATCTCTATTTTCACTTCTAAAATAAAAAAATATTTTTTTTTGCTTCGATATACAGAGGAAAGCTATTTTCCTCTCTATTTTAGAGTCAAACTTTTTTATTTGCGAAATAGTCCTTTGAATTATTATTTCTTTTATTTATGACTAAAAAATGAATTAGAAAGTTTTAGTGAATATTGTTATAAGTTAATTAATATTTGTTAAGTATAAAGAAGCATGAATAATCATTAAGTATTGTAACGCCCGTGAACCAAAAAGTGGATTTTTGGTGGTGTCGATCGATACAGGTGAGTGTGTCGATTGACATGTGTGTTGTGGACTTAGGAGAAGTCGGGTTGGGGCGTTATGTCGATCGATACGGGTGGCGTATGTCGATCGACACGTTTTGAAATCAGACCGTCGGGTTTGGTTCCAATTGGCTGGTTTGGTGGGCCGGTCTGCGATGTCGTGTCGATCGACACAGTGCGTCCTGTCGATCGACACGGGGCCTGTGTTCCTCGACACCTAGTGGTTGTGTCGATCGACACAGTGAGTCCTGTCGATCGACACGGGGCCTGTGTTCCTCGACACCTAGTGGTTGTGTCGATCGACACAGTGAGTCTTGTCGATCGACACGGGGCCTGTGATCATCGACACCTAGTGGTTGTGTCGATCGACACAGTGTGTCCTGTCGATCGACACGGTGTATGCTGGACTGGTTTTGTTTGCTTGGTTGTGTATGCTTGTTCTGTGATCATCCTGGTATTGTGTTGGTTGTTTATACTTGTATTTAAATAGCCTGTAGATGGGATGACCGCGTCGCTGAGTATTTGTGATAATACTCACGCAACTCTTTTTGCCATGTGTTGCAGGTAAAGAGAAAATGTGATCGTGGAATCGTGGCGAGGAAGGAGAGATGATCTAGGGTCTCACTCTCTGTTGTTTGAATTAGAATTGCTAGGATGTAGTAATTCTAGAACCCCGGTTTATTTGTATTGGGTTGGCTAGTAATTTAATAAGTATGGGATTATTGAATTGATTATTGATTGATTATTGAATCGTTTAATTGTTATGTTCCGCATTGCTTGATTGTTGACCCATTGAGGATTATTATCTGTGACGGTAATAATCTGGAGGGAAATTTTTTGAAATTTTGGGTCGGGTCGTTTCAGTTTGGTATCAGAGCCCTAGCGGTTCTAGGGCGGGTGCAATTGATTGATTAGGAAGTTAATTGATTGATTGTTGTGTGGGTATGGAGTCTTAGATCATCTATTCCGAGCCTTCAATGAGATTCCACGGTAAGTGTTGTATGATTTCTGTTTTTGTTCTAGTACTTAGTAATCTGCTGTGAGTGCAGAAGTATGGCTAGAGGTGCTAGAGGCAGAGGTCGTGGGGGCCGTGGAGGTCGTGCTGGTCGTGGGCGCGGGCGAGGGCTCGAGAGTGAGTCGGTAGCCGCGAGTGTGGCCCAGGAGACCACGCAGGAACAGGTGGCAGACTCTCAGGTATTTCAGGAGGGGTCCGTGGGTCCGGCTTCTACGAGTGTCAGTGTGAGGGCTGACGGGGCTGGTGTGGGTCCTGGTGTAGTTGCTGGTGCGGCAGGCCCAGGTGGGGGTGCTCCCGCAGGTGTGGCTCAAGACCGAGATGATCGTCTGGCGGGTTTGCTGCAGTTGATTCTGGAGCGGTTACCAGGTGGGGTACCGGCTCCGGGCCAGGCTCCGGGAGTTCAGCCAGGTGGGGCTGGTCTGCAGCCTGTAGTGGCGGGTGTTCAGCCGGGTGTGGCTGGGGTGCAGCTGGTTGTGGCGGTTGCAGAGGAGCTTCCATCGTATCTGAGGATGATGGAGCAGATGCAGCGGATTGGCACCGGGTTTTTCTCTGGTGGTGCCAAGCCGGAGGAGGCCGATGAGTGGCGGCGGAGATTGGAGCGTAACTTTCGCTCGATCAGGTGTCCGGAGGGATACAGAGTAGACCTAGCAGTGCACTATTTGGATGGTGATACGCATCTCTGGTGGAGAGGCGTTGAGACTAGGCGGGTGCAGGCCGAGATGGTCTGGGAGGATTTCTTGGCTGAGTTTAATGCCAAGTATTTCCCGCAGGAGGCGGTGGACAGGTTGGAGTCGAGGTTTCTGAACCTGACTCAGGGGGATCGGACCGTGAGGGAGTTCGATTTGGAGTTCAGTAGACTCCTGGTGCATGCTGGTAGAGGTATGGAGGGCGAGCAGGCCCAGGTGAGGAGGTTCCTCGGGGGACTTCGAGCTGAGTTGAGGACTCGCTGCAGGGCGAGTAGGTTTGCCTCGAGGGCGGAGCTGGTTGAGACGGCGGCTGCGATTGAGGAGGATCTCAGGGAGCAGGTTGTGGTGGTTAGTCCACCGGTACAGCAGCAGCAGAGTGGTTCGAGCAGAGGCGGCAGGCAGGCTCGGGGACAGAAGAGGAAGTGGGAGAGCACTTCCGGGGCCAGTCAGGGTGGACAGGGTGGTTCAGGATGCTACGGGTGTGGTAGCATGGGCCACAAGGTGGCAGACTGTCCGACGAGGAGAGAGTCTCGGGCAGCACAGGTGTGCTTTCACTGCAGGGAGCCCGGGCATATTAAGCCCAAGTGTCCGAAGTTGCAGCAGATGGTTGTGGCGGCAGTGCAGCCGTTGGTGGTGCAGCCTTTGGCTCAGATTGCAGCGACGCCGTGGGTTTTCACGGTGGCTGAGGCGGGCGGTTCTAGCGCCAGACCGATCACAGGTACTAATGCAGACTTCTCTTTTAAATTCTTGTGGTAATTTACTTTAGTCTGTTTGGATTGTGTGTCTGCGTTAGAGTGTCGAGTCTTAAAGCACATGGGATTGTGCAGGGACCTTAGTTGTGGGCGGATGTGAGTCCCACGTGTTGTTCGATTCGGGAGCTACGAATAGTTTCATCACTCCAGAGTGTGCGGAGGGCAGCGGGATCCGGAGCGATTCTGGTGAGTAGCCGGGAGTGGTTAAGGTTGCTGGTGGGAGGACGTTAGCTACTTTCGGGCGGGCTCGAGGTATAGATGTTCTGGTGGCAGGAGAGTTAATGCCAGCAGACCTGGTTATTAGTCCGGTGGAGCTGTACGATGTCATCCTGGGGATGGATTGGTTAGATCGGTACAGGGTCCATCTGGATTGTCATCGAGGACGTGTAGTGTTTGAGCGGGAAGCTGGGAGGTTGGTGTTTCAGGGGGTGAGGCCGACTTCCGGAAGTCTTATGATTTCAGCGATACAGGCCGAGCAGTTGGTTGGGAAAGGCTGTGAGGCGTATCTGGCGACGATAGTGATGCCAGAGACTGTTGGAGAGGTTGCAGTTGGGGGTATCCAGGTCGTTCGGGATTTTCAGGATGTGTTCCAGTTGTTGTTGGGTTTGCCACCGTCGCGGTCGGATCCATTTACGATTGAGTTGGAACCCGGAACAGCTCCGATATCCAAGGCACCTTACCGTATGGCTCCAGCAGAGATGGCAGAGCTGAAGAAGCAGCTGGATGATCTGTTGGGGAAGGGTTTCATCCGGCCTAGTATTTCACCGTGGGGAGCACCGGTGTTATTTGTGAAAAAGAAGGATGGGAGTTTCCGGTTGTGTATCGACTACCGGGGGCTTAACCGAGTCACTGTGAAGAACATGTATTCTCTGCCGCGCATTGATGAGTTGTTGGATCAGTTGCGAGGGGCTACTTGGTTCTCCAAGATAGACTTGGCGTCGGGTTACCATCAGATTCCGATCGATGAGGCGGACGTCAGGAAGACGGCCTTTCGGACGAGGTACGGGCATTATGAGTTTGTGGTGATGTCGTTTGGGTTGACGAATGCCCCAGCAGCGTTCATGCGGTTGATGAACGGGGTGTTCCAGGAGTATCTGGACGTGTTCGTGATCATCTTAATAGATGATATCCTGGTATACTCGAGGAGTCCGGAAGAGCACGAGGTGCATTTGAGGTTGGTGTTGGAGAAGCTGCGGGAGTAGAAGCTGTACGCGAAGCTGAGTAAGTGCAGTTTTTGGCAGTGAGAGATGAGTTTTCTTGGCCATGTTGTGTCTGCAGAGGGGGTGTCTGTGGATCCGGCTAAGATAGAGGCTATCAGAGGTTAGCCTAGACCGAGGAAAGCCACCGAGATCAGGAGTTTTCTTGGGTTGGCAGGTTATTACAGGAGGTTCGTCAAGGGATTCGCGAGTATGGCGCAGTCGATGACGAAGCTAACAGGGAAGGATGTCTCTTTTGATTGGTCTTCAGCTTGTGAGGAGAGTTTCGGGAAGCTGAAGGAGATGCTGACCAGTACACCTGTTTTGGCGTTACCCGAGTCGGGTGAGCCTTATGTGGTGTATACAGACGCTTCGGGAGTTGGTCTGGGTTGTGTGCTGATGCAGCAGGGGAAGGTTATTGCGTATGCTTCAAGGCAGTTGAGGAAGCATGAGTGCAATTACCCTACCCATAACTTGGAGTTGGCTGCAGTTATCTTTGCACTTAAGATCTGGAGGTCTTATCTGTATGGCGGGAAGGTGCAGATATTCACAGACCACAAGAGTCTGAAGTATTTCTTCACTCAGCCAGAGCTGAACCAGAGACAGAGGCGCTGGATGGAGTTAGTTGCAGACTATGACCTGGAGATTGGGTACCATCCGGGTAAGGCTAATCTGGTTGCAGATGCGTTGAGTCGGAAGAAGGCAGCTTCAGATCTGGAGCGAGATATGGAGGCTCTGGTGAGTGAGATCAGCACGTTGAGTTTGTGTGTGATCTCATAGGAGCTTTGGGGTTGGAGGCAGCTAACCAGGCAGATCTGTTGAGCAGGATTCGAGTTGCTCAGGAGAGGGATCAGGGTCTGATTGATGCTTCTAAGGCGGCCGGTTCAGAGTATGTGATCTCAGTGAGTGGGATGATACTGGTGAACGGGCGGGTTTGTGTACCCAAGGATGAGGATCTGCGGCGGGAGATCCTGAGGGAGGCTCATTCGAGCATGTTATCGATTCATCCGAGAGCGACTAAGATGTACCGTGACTTGAAGCGGTATTATCACTGGGTCGGGATGAAGAGGGACGTAGCTAGCTGGGTTGCAGCGTGCAATGTGTGTCAACTGGTGAAGGCTGAGCATCAGGTCCCGAGCGGGTTATTGCAGAGTCTACCTATTCCGGAGTGGAAGTGGGATATGATTACGATGGATTTCGTGACGGGATTACCTGTGTCGCGGACCTATGATGCGATATGGGTTATTGTGGATCGTCTGACCAAGTCAGCACATTTTCTGGCCATCAAGAAGACCGACGGAGCGGTGGTGTTGGCTAGGAAGTATGTGCGTGAGATAGTGAGGCTGCACGGGGTGCCAGCAAGTATTGTGTCAGACAGGGATCCGAGGTTCACTTCCGAGTTCTGGAGGGCATTCCAGGCAGAGATGGGCACTACGGTGCATATGAGTACCGCGTATCATCCTCAGACGGATGGGCAGTCTGAGAGGACGATTCAGACCTTGGAGGATTTGCTGAGGATGTCTGTACTGGATTATGGTGGTCATTGGGTGGATCATCTGAACCTGGTAGAGTTTGCGTACAACAACAGCTATCAGGCGAGTATTGGGATGGCTCCTTATGAGGCTCTGTATGGGAGGCCGTGTAGGACACCATTATGTTGGACTCAAGTGGGGGAGAGGAGCATGTTTGGTGCAGACTTTGTTCAGGAGACGACGGAGAAGATCCGTGTCTTGAGACTGAACATGAGAGAGGCTCAGGATCGGCAGAAGAGTTACGCCGATAGGAGACGGAAAGAGCTGGAGTTTGAGCTCGGAGATATGGTGTATCTCAAGGCAGCTATGTTGAGGGGTCCTAACAGATCAATTTCAGAGAATAAGCTGAGTCCGAGGTTTATGGGTCCGTTCAGAGTGGTGGAGCGGGTCGGACCGGTAGCTTATAGATTGGAGTTACCTCAGAGTATGAAGGCTTTTCACAAGGTCTTCCATGTTTCGATGCTACGAAAGTGTCTGCATGAGTCTGAGGAGGTGTTGGCGAGGATTCCGGAGGATCTTCAGCCCAACATGACGTTGGCGGCGAGGCCTGTGAGGATTCTCGAGAGGAGGATCAAGGTGCTGCGCCGGAAGAGTATACCGTTGGTGAGAGTCGTGTGGGACTGTGACGGTATTGAGGAGAAGACTTGGGAACCAGAGGTGTTGATGAAGACGAAGTTCTCAAAGTGGTTCGAGAAGCAAGCGGTGGCTTGAGTTCTTTTCTGGTTTTCAGAGTCTGTATTAGCATGTTGCTATATTTGTGTTAATTGTATTTCGTGGTGGATGTAACGAGTATACAATTTGAGATTTAATAAGATGAGTTTGCCTTATTAAATGTGTTATGAGATGTGAATTTCTTATGGTATGACTGGTGATGTCATGGGTTCGTGATGACTGGTAGGTCATGAGGAGGTCTAGCGGTAGAAGTTCTATGTGAGTTAGAGCTTGCCTATCGGCTAGGATGGCTAGGAATAGCAGTTTTACGCGGCTTAGAGATTGTTCATGTTCCAGGAGTGGCTGGAAATGAGACTGTACAGGTTCCAGGAGTGGCTGGAAATGTAAGCTCTACGCGCGTTAGAACATGTCTATTTCCTAGGGAGAGTCTGGAAAAGAGGTTTTATGTGAGTTATAATCGTCTTTTCTAGGGACTTTGTGAGACACCCTGGTGATTGGGTTGTTTCGGCTAACTACGAGAGGTGATGCTGGTCGACAGGTGCGTATGATGCACGTTTCAGAGTATTGCTCCAGGGAACGGGTGGGTTCCAGTATACTGAGGGATAGTGGATCTCTCCAGAGGACGGGTGGGTTCTCTGCATATACTCGAGAGTTAGTGATTCTCTCTGGGGAACGGGTGGGTTCCCTACATATACGTTGAGGGATAGTGGGTCTCTCCAGGGGATGGGTGGGTCTCCTGCACACTGTCGCTCAAGAGGTGACGATCCTACGAGCATATGTGTGGTGTATATGTTTATGAGTTATGAGTATGAGTTAGGAGCAGTAGCGTCTGAGCGTGGTCGTGAGCATGAGACTGGATGAGCTTCGGGGATCAGGAGTAGATCTCAGGTGGTGCTGACCGGGTGGGGTTAGGATTGCAGCCGTGGTGAGACGGTGCAATGTGGCTAGTGTGAGCCTAGTAGAGCTTGGGGATCAGGTGTGATCACGAGGGGTGCTGGCTGAGGGCCAAGGGTGTGGTGGACGTCAAGTCTGGGGTTATTACTGGTGTCGGGAATTCGGTTCGGACAATCCTGGTAGCATATGTTACGCCGATGGTCGTACATGTTCTTGTTTGATTGTTGTACGATCATTTGGTCCAATGCGGGGTCAACGGTTGGTCGGACATGTTTTTGTTTGATTGTTGGACGGTCAATCGGGCAGCCCTAATCCGGACCATGGGGCGTGCATCGTTGGTGTTCCGGGTGAATCTGGTCGAGTTTTAGGCGAGAGTGTTAGCCTTAGCAGGACGGGTTGTGGGATTCGAGTGTGATCTCGAAGGATACTGGCCGGGTGCGGGTCAGGTGGTTGAGACCGTAGTGTGACGGTGTCGCAGGATTCGAGGTCGAATCCGTGTTAGTGGGGGAGAATTGTAACGCCCGTGAACCAAAAAGTAGATTTTTGGTGGTGTCGATCGATACAGGTGAGTGTGTCGATCAACATGTGTGTTGTGGACTTAGGAGAAGTCGGGTTGGGGCGTTATGTCGATCGATACGGGTGGCGTATGTCGATCGACACGTGTTGAAATCAAACCGTCGGGTTTGGTTCCAATTAGCCGGTTTGGTGGGCCGGTTTAGGGAAACCCTAGGGTTCGATATAAAAGGCAGAATCAGAGGTTCTGGCCGTTTTTTTCTGGAGAATCAGACTTTTCAGAGAGTTTTTGGGGAGAAGTTCTGAAATCAGAGAATTTGAGTGATTGTTGGGAGATTCCTGGAGGAATTGATCGTGAGTGGTGATAGAACGAGAAAGGGGTTGTTGCTGTGCTGATTTCGGGTCTGTGAGGACAGAATTAGAGGCTGTCTTGGTGTTCTTCGCTCGTTCTTCACGTTCTTCATCCTTTTTCAATCCCAATCAAGGTGAGTGCGTGACTGTAGGCTCGTATAAGTATAGGGGATCAATGGAATACGATTGCTTGGTGGTTTTCGTGTGTTTGTGTGTGGATTCGTGCAGGAGACTCGACAGATCGCATCAGATTCGAGTCGTGTGAGGATTGACTCGATTCTGGGTTCTGCGATGTCGTGTCGATCGACACAGTGCGTCCTGTCGATCGACACGGAGCCTGTGTTCCTCGACACCTAATGGTTGTATCGATCGACACAGTGAGTCTTGTCGATCGACACGGGGCCTGTGTTCCTCGACACCTAGTGGTTGTGTCGATCGACACAGTGAGTCCTGTCGATCGACACGGGGCCTGTGATCATCGACACCTAGTGGTTGTGTCGATCGACACAGTGTGTCCTGTCGATCGACACTGTGTATGCTGGACTGGTTTTGTTTGCTTGGTTGTGTATGCTTGTTCTGTGATCATCCTGGTATTGTGTTGGTTGTTTATACTTGTATTTAAATAGCCTGTAGACGGGATGACCGCGTCGCTGAGTATTTGTGATAATACTCACGCAACTCTTTTTGCCATGTGTTGCAGGTAAAGAGAAAATGTGATCGTGGAATCGTGGCGAGGAAGGAGAGATGATCTAGAGTCTCACTTTCTGTTGTTTGAATTAGAATTGCTAGGATGTAGTAATTCTGGAACCCCGGTTTATTTGTATTGGGTTGGCTAGTAATTTAATAAGTATGAGATTATTGAATTGATTATTGATTGATTATTGAATCGTTTAATTGTTATGTTCCGCAATGCTTGATTGTTGACCCATTGAAAATTATTATCTGTGACGGTAATAATCTGGAGGGAAAATTTTTGAAATTTTGGGTCGGATCGTTTCAAGTATAAATAAAGTCAATATATTAAGTTATTAAATTAATACTTAATGAATATTTACGAAGTAGAAAGCAACATGTGAAAATACTATTGTTGATGGTTAAATCAAAATCTACCATGTTTCATTATTTTTTATATGATATAATATCGTTTTATTTATATTATAAATGTTTAATTTTTAAAAAGTTATAATTTATTGAGGTTGTTTTGCAAAAATAAAATAAATGGGGCCAATTTGTAAATTTTACAAATAAAAGGTATTTATAATAAATTTAGAAAGAGAATATGTTTTAGAATATTTATTTTTAGAGTAAAAATTAGAGGAATACATTAGAGTAAAAATTACCTCAATTTTAGAGTAAAAAATAGAAAAATATATTGGAAATGGTCTTAGGGCATCTCTATTCCATATTTATTTTCATCTCTAAACTCTATTTTCAAGGAAAATCTTTTCCAAGCCACCTATATTTTCATCTTTAAAATAGGAAAATGCTATTTTTGCCTTGATATATAGAAGAAAGCTATTTTCATCTCTATTTTAGGGTCAAACTTTTTTGTTTGCAAAATAGTCCTTTGACTTATTATTTCTTTTATTTATGACTAAAAAAATTAGAAAGTTTTAGTGAATATTATTATAAATTAAATAATATCTATTAAGTATAAAAACACATGAATATTCATTAAGTATAAATAAAGTTAATATATTAAGTTATTAATAACTTAATGAATATTTAAGAAGTAGAAATCAACATGTGAAAATATTGTTGATGGTTAAATCAAAATCTACCATGTGTCATTATTTTTTATATGATGTAATGTGATTTTATTTATATAATAAATACTTAATTTCTTTTTCAAAAATAAAATAAATTGGGTCAATATGTAAATTTTACAAATATAAGATATTTTATAATAAAATTGAAAGAGAATATGCTTTAGAATATTTTTTTTTAAATAAAAAATAGAAGAATACATTGGAGTAAAACTCACTTCTATTATAGAATTACTCTATTTTTGAATATTCATTTTTAGGTAAAAATAGAGGAATACATTGGAGTAAAACTCACCTTTATTATAGAGTTTCTCTATTGAGTAAAAAATAGGAAAATACATTGGAGATGGGCTTAGGACATCTCCAACCCACCTCTATTTTCATCTCTAAAATAGAGATTGATGCAATATCAAAAAAAATCAAGATCTTCAATATATTGATTTATTATGAGAATCTCATCTTCATAACTTCACAAAAAAATCAAAGGACTCCTATTCAATGTCAAATGCTAAATTGGTGGAAGAAGACTTTAATTGATTTAGATATTTTTTTTCTCATTTTCTTTATATATAGATATTTTTATTTAATGTATTTTATTGTAAAGATCACATTGTAATTTGTAAGAGCTATAAAAAGCTTAATTATTCCATTGTAAAAAGATATAGAATTTTTGGAATATAAAAGAGAATTTTTTCTTCTTATAGCTTTGTGCTTTGTTTTGTTTGTCTATTTTAGTTTGTGTATTCATCCTAAAATACAAGTTTTGATCAATAGAGTATTGTGTGAGATTCCATTACTCTTTTGTTCGTGTGGAATAAGAACTTGTGAAATTCAAGTTGTTCTTTCATGTGTTGATTTGTGTGATTCAATCAACAACAACTCCATCTTCACCATCGTCCCAGTGTCCATTTTAAGTCGTAGGCCTTGAAATCATTTGACCATAAATTTGATGTGATTCCAAGTCTTATATCATTTTGTATTAGAGCTAAAAGCTCTTATCATCTATCTTTTTATCTTCTGTTTTGTTTTTTTTTCATTTCCATTGAAAACCAAGAAAAACAATTTTCTTTTTTTGTTCTTTAATTTTATAAATTTTGAAAACCAAAAAAAAACTCATAAAAATAGTTTTTCTTTAATTTTCTTCAAGTTTTATTGTTTTTCGTTAAAAGAAAAAAAAAATTTCCTTTAGTTTTTGATTTTTTCGTTTAAAAAAAACTTTAAAAAAATTCTTTTTCGTTTTCCTAAATAATTTTCGTCCATAAACTCTTAAAAAAATTTTGATTTATTTTGAAGTTTTCTTTTAAAGGAAAGCAATAAAAAAACTCAAGGTGAATAGGATAAAACTATTTGAAGAGGGAGAGAATGATGCAATATCAAAATAAAAAAAAACTCAAGGTGAATCGGTTTTGAGGACAAAACTATTTGAAGAGGGAGAGAATGATGCAATATAAAAAAAAAAAAATCAAGGTCTTCAATACATGAGTTTTTATTGAGAATCTCATCCACATAACTTTACAAAAAAAAAATCAAATGATTCCCATTCAATGTCAAATGCTAAATTGGTGGAATAAGACTTTATTTGATTTGGATAATTTTTCTCATTTTTTTTATATCTAGATATTTTCATTTAGTGTATTTTATTGTAAAGATCACATTGTAAGAGTTATAAAAAGCTTAATTGTTCTATTGTAAAAAGATAAATAATTTTTTGAAAATAAAAAAGAGATTTTTCTTCTTATAGCTTTGTGCTTTGTTTTGCTTGTCTATTTTAATTTGTGGATTCATCCTAAAATACAAGTTTTGATCAATAGAGTATTGTGTGAGATTCCATTACTCTTTTGTTCGTGTGGAATAATAACTTGTGAGATTCAAGTTGTTCTTTCATGTGGTGATTTGTGTGGTTCAATCAACGATGACTCCATCTCCATCTTCACCATCGTCCCACCGTCCATTTCAAGCCATAGGCCTTGAAATCATTTGACCATAAGTTTGGTGTGATTCCGAGTCTTATATCAGAGATTACTGAAAAGGTATATGCTAAATTGGCAGAAGAGATACGACATTATCAATGGTATTGCTCGCTATGTAGGGCAATCCACAAAAACTAAACTGATAATGGCGTCAGAGCAAAGAGAGAAAAAGGTGATTTGAGTTTACTCTCGCTCTGATGTCTGATGTTTTTCCAACATCGTGAGAGGGAGAATGTTGTAAACAAGTATTTTCTATGCTCGACATGATGTCTAGAAGATGTTCTGGAGCTTTTGGTCAGAAGACGATGTGATCTTATACGCGTCTGGTTTTTATGAGTTGTTGTGATTCCCTTGATTGAGCTATTGAAGTTTTTTCCCTCGTAGAAGATTTATGTTTAATTTCTAGTCAATTATGGGTATCTATTTGATTTAAATTTTTCAGTTCAAACTTGTTCAACGACGACTTCACTGAAGCTAACTCGGAACAAAATTGACAAAGGCAATCAAAGAAGAAGATTTATCTAAATTAAGAGAATTGTTATCATGTTATCGTAATAGATTTTTGAAGTTCGGCTGTTATTGTGGATTCGGGATCACCTAATTGTCTATCTTCGATTCAAAACAAAATCATCTTGGTATTGCTAATGTGTCGTCAACGATTATTATCTTCACTTATTTTCCGGTGCAGAAAAGACCATTTGTTTCTCTTTGTATTTCATCTATTGAACTTTTTTACTGATGTAATCTATTTAAAATCAATTTTAATAAAATAAAATGTTAAAAAAAATAGAGAATATCTAGAATAAAAAAGTGTAGAAATGCTATATTTTACTCTAAAATAGAGGAATTTTTGTAAGATTATCTAAATTTTAATTTTTAATGTTAAGATGTATACAATAAAGAAAAGGAAAAATTAATTAGCATTTTGTTACCATTCTCCAAAAGCACGAAAAATTGATCCGATTTGTTTTTTGGTTATTTTTCCTAAACATATATTTTGTGAACGTCAAAGCTTATTTTTTGTAAAAAAAAATTTTTATAAGTAAAGAAAATTTTTGACACTTAATTTAACCGATCATCACAATTTATCTTAAAAACTATTTGAGCATTTAGAATAATTATAAAGAAATCGAGATGCCAAAATAATAAAATCTCAGTGATTGATTCTCTTTTTTGGGCTTATATACTCTAATAGGAAAACAGTCTTCCATTTTTAAATGGATTAGAGGTACTGAGTTAAAAAAAAGTTTGATTTGAATAATCTTGGGGTTTATCAAGTGTTTCATTAGTACAGAGGAAAGTTGATTCAGTTTTCTAGGGTTTGCTCTTGTGTTCTTCAACTTTCTGAGTTTTTTGTTTGTTGAGATCATGGAAGGTGGATTGTTTGGGTGGATAGATTGGAGAAATTTAAAGATGAATATATATATATATATATATATATATATATATATATAATATTTTACCGATTTTACTATGTTTTTAATATGATTTTAATAAAAAAATGATTGAGTTATGCGCTTTAAAAGCTATTTTAAGTATTTTCGTGGATTGTGAAGTCTATGCAGAAAATTGAAGCAATTTGGTCTTAATATGAGGGAAATAAAGCTTTTTCAAATAAAGACAAATACTGTCCGTCAGATGTTTCGCTTCATATGAAGATGTTATCATCATCTGATTTTCACGAGATAGAGAAGGATCTCAGGTTCAAAACAGATATTTGATCACCGAAATCCAATGGTTAGATCTTGAGATATTCTCAATCTACTGAAATCTGCGAGAGTGAGATGCAAGTTAAAGGCAACTTCGAATATTCACCCGCGTTCGACCAAACACCTACAGGCGATCGATCGGACGCAAGGCTACTGGTTTTGACGGAGAGGCGCATTTACACAATGATTGACCGATCATAGTAACATATCATGGTTTTTACCGATTTTCAACCATGATATCCGTTGTTTTATTGAGTCTTTTAGTGTTTCTAAAGTCCTTTTGAGTCTTTACAAATTCGTTTACGAGTTAGGTGTGTTTGGAGTTTTATGGAGCATTATGGAGTCAAAGCAAGTAAAGAGAAATAAAGATCTTTCGAAGAGAAACAAAGAAGCACAAATTCTACGATTGGTGTCGATCAACACCAGGAGGGTTTCGGTCGACACTCCAGGCGCATTCAAGTGTTTCCGTATTGGAAAATTGCTCAGAAGTTACAAAAGTTTTCCTTTTTGTCCAAACCATGTTTTAACCTACAAAGAGAATTGTTGTCAATCATCATGTCTGAGTAGTTTGCTTGTTAGGTTTAGGATTATTCAAATGAATATGAGAAATTGTTAGACTTGTTAGATTTGTTACGGAACATCACTTGGTTCTTCATCTGGATTGTTGTTAATGCTAATTCTAGTTTGATCGCCTAGAATTAAGATCTTAGGTTAATTACGTAAACTATCTTAGATGAGCGAATTATTTATCTGCAAAAGAATTTGATTTAGACAATTTGTGAACAATTGAATATGTGCTTTAATGCTTGTTTAACTTATTGAATTTACAAAGAAATTTGGGATTTAAGAAGTTAGACATAGATAGTTTTCACAGCGGAAGTTGGTTAACTTTACTAGTGTCTTCATGTTCAAGAACAGATTTTTATAACTTCCTTAACAGCCTTTCTTGTCATCAGTTTTGAGTTTCCTGCGAATTTTCCGAAAGCTTAGCGTTTGTCTCATTGATTAAAACTCGATTCCAACAAGTTTTCTTTAGTATTTTCGTTAGTCACATTTTGTTTACTTGCTTAACTTGATTTGATACTGAAATTTGTTGAGCAATATTAAGTCTCTAGGGATTCGATAACCCTTTATACTATAACTGCAATTCTGTGCACTTGCAGGGATTTTTCTAGGGTAAAAATTTGAGCTATCACATAGAAGGTGATCGAATAATCACTAAATCTGAGAAAATTGAAAATATTCCTTTTTGACTTTATCTCCAAATCTTCAAGGGTTTTATCCAAAATACGATTTCTTCCCTATTAAAACACAGTAGCAGCCACGAGAGAAGACAACACTTTTCAGAATTTTAAGATCTTCACAAAGCTTTCAAGCCATTAATCTCTTTTACTTGTTCTTTCTTTTGATTTGTTCGATCAATGGAGAAGAATCTCACATTTTTGTATTCATGGAGAAGTTTTCTTAAACCTTTTTCTTACTGCTCTTAATGATTATGAGTTTATCTATGATTTGCTTTATCATGTCTTAATAGTTCTTTTGTTGGGTTCTAAGGAATTACTTCGAGGAGATTTCATGGTTCGACAGACAGGTTTTGTAACTAGGATTGTGCTTTTGATAGAATAAAAGAATTTCTTTGTCTCGATATGTTCTTATTACTTGTTTCTAGGATTGATCACCTTGAAACTGATCTTAGACAAATACTGAGTGCTAACCTTTCCTTTATATTGTCATGAAAATGGTGTTTGATGAATCTAATGTTCTAGACTGCGAGAGTTAATTTATTGTGTTATATGAACAATTGAACTTGCTTACTATTGCTTGAGAATATATCTTATTGACTGCGAGAGTTGATTAATAGGATATATTTGTTTTAGAAGTTATCGATGCGAGAGTATAGTTAGCTTGTTATGGTGTTCATGTTCTATGAAGAAGTAAAATCCAATTGATTTCCCTAGAAGTTTGCCTGAATAATTCGAACAATGAATCCTTGAAAATTTCTGAAAACCCAACGTTTTCCTTTTATTTTTTACAACCAAATTTAATTGCTTACTAGCTCACCAGATCACTTAAAATCTTGTTTTAACTTAGCAAAATTTCTTTATTGATAATTCTTCTGCGTACTCTAAATCTTTGTGGATTCAATCCCTAAATACTACAATCGATTGACTGAGCACTTGCAGTTTAGGTTGTTGTCATTTTCGGTAAAACTTATACACCCACAAGTTTTCGGCGTTGTTGCCGAGGATTTAGTAATACCGTTAATTTTCAATTGAAAGTTTTGTCTAAGTTTTTATTTTCACTAATTTTGAATTCTTTTTTTGAGTTTCAGGTGTATGACCAGGAGTCGAGGTTCTGACGACTTGATTCCACTCGAGTCAGAAATAGAGAGACTTGCTAGGATTAATCAGAGAAAGTGAGAAAAAGACGAATGGCTAGCAACGATGGTGTCGCGAATCTCCAAACCCGCGTACCTCGTCTTGACGAGGACGGACAGCCACTTCTTGATACATCGAGATTATCTGAAATGACCCGACCCAAAATTTAAAATTTTTCCCTTCGGATTACTATCATCGTAGATAATTATCCTCAATGGCCAACAACAACAATGCGGAACAAATTAAGAACATAAGAAATAATAACACAATCAATAAATCCCATACTTTATTAATCTAACAAATTCCAATTCAATGAATTACTCAATAACAATCCAATACTCAATAACCAGAATTCACTAGCAACCTAGCAATTCTAAACAATACAACCAGACAAGTGAGACCCTAGATCATCTCCTCTTCCTGGCCATGATTCCACGATCACATTTTCTCTTTACCTGCAACACATGGCAAAAAGAGTTGCGTGAGTATTATCACAAATACTCAGCTGGGTATGTTTATATACAGACATAAACAAGAGATACAATACCAAGATGAGCATACAATCAAGCATACACGAAACAACCAACACGAACTCGTATAGAAAGCCTGTGTCGATCCACATAACCACTAGGTGTCGATCGACAGACTGCCCTGTGTCGATCGACACACCACCTTGGTGTCGATCGACATGGAGCCTCGTGTCGATCGACATGGAGCCTCGTGTCGATCGACACGAATAAGTGTGTCAATCGACACGACATCGCAGAACCCAGGAAACGAGCCTATCCTCTCATGGCTCGAATCCATCACGATTCGTCGAGTCTCCTGTACAATTTCGATCACAAAACACACAGAAAACAACCCAGCAACACAAGCAAATGCATTCCATCTAATCCTTAGGCCTATACAACCCACGATTATGCACTCACCTTGATTTCGGATTGAAAAGATGAATAACCCGAAGAACGACTCGAACCAGCCATTGATTTCACCTTTCCCAGCCCCGAAATGGACCCAACAACAAACCCTCCTTGTTCCTAATAGCCTCCCACGCGAGCACAAGCCTCAAGAACGATCAACCTTTCTCCAGAAATCACCAGAACTCACTCAATCTCTCTGATTCTGGTAATCTCCCAATTTTCTCTGATAATACGGCCAAAAAGAGAAAAAAACGCATATGTTCCAACCTCTATAAACAAACCCTAGGTTCCCTAAACCGGCTCGCTAACCTGAGCAATTGGAACCAAACCGATCGATCAAATTTTACCCCGTGTCGATCAACACACCTCCAACTATCCGACTTCTCACAAGTCAAAATACACGAATGTCGATCGACACACCAACCAAAAATCCACTTTTTGGTTCACGGGTGTTACAATTCTCCCCCACTAACACGGATTCGACCTCGAATCACGTGACTCTGTCTCACTAAGGCTAACACTTTCGCCTAAAACCCGACCAGATTCTCCCGGGAACATCAACGATGCAACATCCCCTGGTCCGGATTAGGGCTGCCCGATTGATCGCCCAATAATCAAACAAGAACATGCACGACCAACCGTTGACCCTAAATTAGACTAAATGATCGCACAATAATCAAACAAGAACATGTACGACCAACGGCGCTACATATGCAACCAGGGTTGTCCAAACGACGTTTTAAACGTAAGCAAAAAACCCTGGACTCGACATCCACCACACACTCTTGGACCTCGGTCAGCACCACTCGTGATCACACCTGATCCCCGAGCTCTACTAGGCTCATACTAGCCATATTGTACCATCTCACCACAGTTGCAATCCTGACCCCAACCCGGTCAGCACCACCTGAGATCCACTCCCGATCCCCGAAGTTCATCCAGTCTCATGCTTACAACCACATTACAAATACAATTGCTCATACTCATATCTATATACAACACTCCGCTCTCAGGATCGTCACCCTTTGAGCTCTCGAAGTATATCATACCCCTCCATCTTCAGGACTGCCGTCCATCCAGTTCTCGATATGCTCCAGCCCCTCCCACTCTCAGGACATACAGTCCGTCAAGCTCGGCTGCAGAAGAATCACACATCCCCTAGAGAGGCTTCGGCCCCTCAAAGTATATGCAAGGGAACCACTTCCCCCCGGAGAGAACCTCACTGTCCCCTCAAGTATACCCAGGAGACCCAATATCCCCTGGGGCAATCACTCTGTAACATGCATCTTAGTTACCTGTCGACTGAAATCACCTCTCGTAGTCTTCCAAAATAACCCAATTGCCAGGGTGTTTTACAGAGTCCCTAGAAAAGACAGTCCTAACTCACATAAAACTTCTATTCCAGACTCCCCCTAGGAAATAGGCAGGCTCTAACTCACATAAAACCCCTATTTCCCAACGCCCTCCAGGGAATAACAAGTCCTAACTCACATAGAACCTCATCCCTAGATAATCCTCCTAGAACATGGACAACCCTAACTCACATAGAACTTCCATTTCTAGCCTCCCTAGCCGATAGATTAGCTCTAACTCACATAGATTTTCTACCGCTAGACCTCCACATGACCTACCAGTCATCGCAATCCATGACATCACCAATCATCTCATAAGAACACACATGTTAAACACATATTTAATAAGGCAAACTCATCTTATTAAATCTCAAAATGTATACTCGTTACAACAACAAACGAAATACATAACAACAACATAGAAACATGCTAATACAGACTCTGAAAACCGGAAAATAAACTCAAGCCACCGCTTGCTTCTCGAATCACTTCGAGAACTTCTTCTTTATCGACGCTTATGGTTCCCAAGTCTCCTCTTCAATACCGTCACAGTCCCACACGACTCTCACCAACGGTATACTCTTCCGACGCAGCACCTTGAGTCTCCTCTCGAGAATCCTCACAGGCCTCGCCGCCAATGTCATGTTGGGCTTAAGATCCTCTGGAATCCTAGCCAACACCTCCTCAGACTCATGCAAACACTTCTGCAGCATCAAAACATGGAAGACTTTGTGGAAAGCCTTCATACTCTGAGGTAACTCCAAACGATAAGCTACCGGTCCGACCCGCTCCACCACCTTGAACGGACCCATAAACCTTGGACTTAGCTTATTCTCCGAAATGGATATGTTAGGACCCCTCAATATAGCTGCCTTGAAATACACCAGATCTCCCAGCTCAAATTCTAGCTCCTTCCGTCTCCTATCGGCATAACTCTTCTGCCGATCCTGAGCCTCTCTCATGTTCAGCCTCAAGACAAAGATCTTCTCCGTCGTCTCCTGAACGAAATTTGTACCAAACATGCTCTTCTACCCCACTTGAGTCCAGCATTATGGTGTCCTACACGGCCTCCCATACAGAGCCTCATATGGAGCCATCCCAATACTCGCCTGGTAACTGTTGTTATACACAAACTCAACCAGGTTCAGATGATCGACCACCATAATCCAGCACACACATCCTCAACAGATCCTTTAATGTCTGAATCTTCCTCTCCGACTGCCCATCTGTCTGAGGATGATACGCTGTGCTCAAATACACCCTAGTGCCCATCTCAGCCTGAAACGCCCTCCAAAACTCTGAGGTAAATCTCGGATCCCTTTCTGACACAATACTCGCTGGCACCCCGTGCAGCCTCACTATCTCCCGCTCATACTTCCTAGCCAAAACTGCTGCTCCATCTGTCTTCTTGATGGCAAAAAAATGTGCTGGCTTGGTCAGACGATCCACAATCACCCAAATCGCATCATGTGTCTGTGACACCGGCAACCTCGTCACAAAATCCATGGTAATCATATCCCACTTCCACTCCGGAATAGGCAAACTCTGCAACATCCCACTCGGAACCTGATGCTCAGCCTTCACCAACTGACACACTTTGCACACTGCAACCCAGTTAGCTACATCCCTCTTCATTCTGACCCAGTGATAATACCGCTTTAGGTTACGATACATCTTGGTCGCTTCCAGATGAATCGATAACATGCTCGAATGAGCCTCCCTCAGGATCTCCTGCTTTAGATCCTCATCCTTGGATACACAAACTCGCCCATTCACCAGTATCATCCCACTCGCTGAGACCACATACTCTGAACCGGCCGCCTTAGAAGCATTAATCAAACCCTGATCCTTCTCCTGAGCAACTCGAATCCTACTCAACAAATCTGCCTGGTTAGCTGCCTCTAACCCCAACGGCTTCTGTGAGACAACACACAATCTCAATGTACTGATCTCGCTCACCAGAGCCTCCATATCTCGCTCCTGATCTTAAGCCACTCATTTCCGACTCAATCCATCTGCAACCAGATTAGCCTTACCCAGATGGTACCCAATCTCAAGGTCATAGTCCGCAACTAACTCCATCCAGCGCCTCTGTCTCTGGTTCAGCTCTGGCTGAGTGAAAAAATACTTCAGACTCTTGTGGTCTGTGAATACTTGCACCTTCCCGCCATACAGATAAGACCTCCAAATCTTAAGGGCAAAAATCAGCACAGCCAACTCCAAATCATGGGTAGGGTAGTTGCACTCATGCTTCCTCAACTGCCTCGAAGCATACGCAATAACCTTTTCCTGCTGCATCAGTACACATCCCAGACCAATTCCTAATGCATCCGTATACACCACGTACGGCTCACCCGGCTCAGGTAACGCCAAAACCGGTGTACTAGTCAGCATCTCCTTCAGCTTCTCGAAACTCTCCTCGCAGCTGAAGACCATACAAAAGGGACATCCTTCCCTGTCAACTTCGTCATCGACTGTGCCACACTCGCAAACCCCTTGACGAACCTCTGGTAACCTCCTGATCTCAGTGGCACTCCTCAGTCTAGGCCAACCTCCGATAGCCTCAATCTTATCCGGATCCACAGAAACTCCCTCTGCATACACAACATAGCCAAGAAAACTCATCTCTCGCTGCCAGAAATTGCACTTACTCAACTTCGCGTACAGCTTCCGTTCCCGCAGCTTCTCCAGAACTAATCTCATATGCACCTCGTGCTCCTCCGAACTCCTCGAATACACCAGAATGTCATCTATGAAGATGATCACGAACACATCCAGATACTCCTGGAATACCCCATTCATCAACCGCATGAATGCTGCTAGCGCATTCGTCAGCCTAAACGGCATCATCACAAACTCATAATGCCCGTAACTCGTCCTGAACGCCGTCTTCCGAACATCTGCCTCATCAATCGGAATATGATGGTAACCCGAAGCTAATCAATCTTGGAGAACTAAGTAGCCCTTCGCAACTGATCCAACAACTCATTAATGCGCGACAGAGGATACCTTTTCTTCACAGTGACTTGGTTAAGCCCCCGGTAATTAATGCATAACTGGAAACTCCCATCCTTCTTCTTCACAAACAACACCGGTGCTCCCCACGGTGAAACGCTAGGCCGAATGAAACCCTTCCCCAACAGATCATCCAGCTGCTTCTTCAGCTCTGCCATATCTACTAGAGCTATACGGTAAGGTGCCTTGGATATCAGAGCCATCCCCGGTTCCAACTCAATCGTAAAAGGATCTGACCGCGACGGTGGCAATCCCAACAACGACTGGAAAACCTCCTGGAAATCTTGAAAAACCCGAATATCCCCAACTGCAACCTCTCCAACAGTCTCCAACTTCACTATCGTCGCCAGATAAACCTCAAAGCCCTTCTCAATCAACTGCCCGGCCTCTATCGCTAAAATCATAAGACTCCCAGAAGTCGGTTTCACACCCTGAAACACCAACCTCCCTTTCTTTCGTTCAAACACCACACGTCCTCAATGACAATCCATATGGACCCTGTACCGATCCAACCAATCCATACCCAGGTAACATCGTACAACTCCACTCGACTAATAACCAGATCTGCTGGCATCGACTCTCCCGCCACCAGAACATCCACACAACGAGCCCGCCCGAAAGTAGCCAACATCCTGCCTCCAGCAACCTTAACTACTCCCGGTTGCTCTCTGAAATCGCTCCGGATCCCGCTGCCCTCCGCACACTCCGGAGTAATGAAGCTATTCGTAGCTCCCGAATCAAACAACACGTGGGACTCACAACCGCTCACAACTAAGGTCCCTGCACAAATCCCATGTGCTTTAAGATCCGACACTCTAACGCAGACTCACAATTCCAGCAGACTAAATTCAATCACCACAAGAAATTAAAAAGAACAAGTCTGAAATTATATCTGTGATCGGTCTGGCGCTAGAACCACCCGCCTCCGCCGACGTGAAAACCCGTGGCGCTGCTGCAATCTGAGCCAAGGGCTGGACTGCCAACGGCTGCACTACCGCTACCGCCATCTGCTACAGCTTAGGGCACTTGGGCTTGATATACCCCGGCTCTCTGCAGTGGTAACACACCTGAGTACTCCGTGCTGCACTCCCCTGTGGACAACTGGCCACCTTGTGACCCATGCCACCACACCTGTAGCATCCTGAACCACTCTGTCCACCCTGACTGGGGCCGGAAGTGCTCTCCCACTTCCTCTTCTGACCATGCGCAGGCTTCCTGCCCCTGCTCAAACCCGTCTGCTGCTGAGATCTCCTCTGCTGCTGTTGCTGCACCGGTGGACTAACCACCACAGCCTGCTCTCTGAGGTCTTCCTCAATCGCCGCTGCAGTCTCAACCAGCTCTGCCCTCGTGGTGAACTTACTCGCCCTGCAGCGAGTCCTCAACTCAGCTCGATGTCCCCCAAGGAACCTCCTCACCTAGGCCTGCTCGCCCTCTATGCCCCTACCAGCATGTACCAGGAGTCGACTGAACTCCAAATCGAACTCCCTCACAGTTCGATCTCCCTGAGTCAGTTTCAGAAACCTCGACTCCATCCGGTCCACCGCCTCCTGCGGGAAATACTTGGCATTAAACTCAGCCAATGAATCCTCCCAAGCCATCTCGGCCTGCACCCTCCTGGCCTCGACGCCTCTCCACCAGAGATGCGCGTCACCATCCAGATAATGAACCGCTAGGTCCACCCGGTATCCCTTTAGACAAGTGATAGAGCGAAAGTTACGCTCCAATCTCCGCCGCCACTCATCTGCCTCCTCAGGCTTGGCACCACCCGAGAAAAACCCGGTACCAAGCCTCTGGATTTGCTCCATCATCCTCAGGTAGGATGGAAGCTCCTCTATTACCGCCACACCCGGCTGCACACCAGCCACTCTCGGTTGAACCCCAGCCACTACCGGCTGACCACCAGCCATTACTGGCTGCACTCCTGGAGCCTGACCTGGAGCCAGTACCCCACCTGGTAACCGCTCTAGAATCAACTGCAGCAAACCCGCCAAGCGATCATCTTGGTCCTGGGCTGCACCTGCGGCAGGACCCCCACCTAGGCCGCCCGCACCACCAGCTACCTCGGGACCCATTCTAGCCCCACCAGCCCTCACACTGGCACTCGTAGCAGTCTTACCCACAGACCCCTCCTGAAACGCCTGCGAGTCTGCCACCTACTCCTGCGTGGTCTCCTGGTCCACATTCTGGCATCTGACTCACTCACAAGTCCTCGCCCGAGACCACCACGACCACCTCGGCCCCTACGACCTCTGCCTCTAGCACCTCTAGCCATCACTCTGCACTCACCAGCATATTACTAAGTACTAGAAAAATAGAAAGTCAAATAACAGATACCGTGGAATCTCATTGAAGGCTCGGAAGAGATGATCTAGGAGTCCACACCTACATAACAATCAATCAATTAACAACACACATAATAAATCAATTGCACCCGCCCTAGAACCATAAGGTCTCTGATACTAAAATGAAAAGACCCGACCCAAAATTTAAAATTTTTCCCTTCGGATTACTATCATCGCAGATAATAATCCTCAATGGCCAACAACAGCAATGCGGAACAAATTAAGAACATAAGCAATAATAACACAATCAATAAATCCCATACTTTATTAATCTAACAAATTCCAATTCAATGAATTACTCAACAACAATCCAATACTCAATAACCAGAATTCCTAGCAATTCTAAACAATACAACCAGACAAGCGAGACCCTAGATCATCTTCTCTTCCTGGCCATGATTCCACGATCACATTTTCTCTTTACCTGCAACACATGGCAAAAAAAGTTGCGTGAGTATTATCAGAAATACTCAGCGACGCGGTCATCCCGTCTACATGTTATTTATATACAGACATAAATAAGAGATACAATACCAGGATGAGCATACAATCAAGCATACACGAAACAACCAACATGAACTCGTACAGAAAGCCTGTGTTGATCGACACAACCACTAGGTGTCGATCGACAGACTGCCCTGTATCGATCGACACACCACCTTGGTGTCGATCGACATGGAGCCTCGTGTCGATCGACACGACATCGCAGAACCCAGGAAACGAGCCTATCCTCTCATGGCTTGAATCCATCACGATTCATCGAGTCTCCTGCACAATTTTGATCACAAAACACACAGAAAACAACCCAGCAACACAAGCGAACGCATTCCATCTAATCCTTAGGCCTATACAACCCACGATCACGCACTCACCTTGATTTTGGATTGAAAAAATGAAGAACCCGAAGAACGACTCGAACCAGCCACTAATTTCACCTTTCCCCACCCCAAAATGGACCCAACAACGAACCCTCCTCGTTCCTAATAGCCTCCCATGCGAGCACAAGCCTCAAGAACGATCAACCTTTCTCCAGAAATCACCAGAATTCACTCAAACTCTCTGATTCTGGTAATCTCCCAATTCTCTCTGATAATACGACCAAAAAGAGAGAAAAACGCGTCTGTTCCAGCCTCTATATACGAACCCTAGGTTCCTCTAAACCGGCTCGTCAACCCGAGCAATTGGAACCAAACCGATCGGTCTAATTTTACCCCGTGTCGATCGACACACACCACTCTCGTCGATCGACACACCTCCAACTATCTGACTTCTCACAAGTCAAAATATCCGTGTCGATCGACACACCAACCAAAAATTCATTTTTTGGTTCACGGGCGTTACATTATCGATTAGAGGTTGTTGTCTTTGAAGTTTCGAGTGCTAATGACCATGTGCAGAAACCTCACAATGGTGGATTACCCACATCACCTACAAACAACCAAGGATGACAATTTCAACTTCATTAGACAATCGCTGATTTTAATGCACTCGATTAATAATTCCATGATTGAGCAGCCATACGCCCTCCACTTCCTCAAAGGAACAACTACGAAATCAAATCGCAATCATCACTTTGGTCAAGCAAAACCAGTTTCATGGGCTCTCCACGAAACATCCAATGGACCATATCGAGTTCTTCGAGGAAATTTTCTCTACGACAAGGAAAAATGGAATCCACAATGACTATCTAAGGTGTAAGTTCTTTTTATTTTAGCTTTCCGACAAAGCTCATAGGTAGCTCAAGTCTCTACCACCAGGTTTCATTACCACTTAGGAAGGTTGTAAATCTACTTTCCTAAATCATTTATACACTGGGAAGGATGTAATCTACTTTCCTAAATCATTCCTACACTAAATCTCGCTCTAGTCTGTTGAGAAACAAGATACATGGATTTCAACAAGGACCCCTTGAAAGCTTTAATCTACCTGGGAACATTTGAAAGAGTACCTAAGGGATTGTCCACACCATGGATTTACGCAAGCTAACCTTTTAAGTACCTTTTATAGAGGAATCGACTAAAAATATCAACTTTCACTTGATACAGCTAGTAATGGCGATTTCACTACCAAAACAATCGAAGAAGGGCAAGCTCTAATCGATAATCTCGCTGCTAGCAATAGCAATAATGCTATTGATTTTGACAAGACTATAAGGATCCATGATGGCGAATCCAGGCAACTCACCGAATTGAGGAACATGATGAGCCATCTCATGAAAAACTAGCACACTTTAATCAATTTATGTGAAGTTTTCAACGACATGGAGGCTAGAAATCAGCATTGAGATGATAATGATGAGCAAGAGGAAACAATCAACTACATTGGAGCTCAAAGTTTCTTTTATAACCGAAATTTCAATAATTATAAAAATAGCTCTTATCTCTTTTACCGTCCACAAGGTTAATTTTACTCGCCACAAGAAAAAACTCAATAACAAAAGAATTTTTATGGACGTGGAAAAGATGCGATTTATTATTATTTATGTAAATTAATGAAAATTAGTTTACATGAGATTTTTGATGTGAGACAAGGTAGAATCAAATAATAAAAATACGGAAGGAGATGACCTAAAAATATGCAAACAACTTCACATTTTGATAATCGTATAAAGAAAAACGTATAAATATTTGACGAATTTAGCCTGGAGTGAGTAGTAAAGAGTGTTGTTTTTTAAATGAAGGCTTGGATTAGATGAGAAAGATGGGGACCACACACATGGAATCCTATCAAGTGTACTTGTCCGACGTAAAACTGTGGGACCTCTTTTGATTACCACATGGACCTCATCGGAGCAGGTAAACTCAAATTATTACTCCTAATATAATAGCTAATGTTACAAATCTAATGTTAAAAGTAATTTAATGTTTCTTGAAATACAAGGACAAATCAAGAAAATATCATTTCTCGGGGCGCACGCGCCAAACAATAGAAATATTTTTGTCGGATTTTTTTAATTTTTACTAACACTAGTTTGAATTGTACATGATTATCAATTAAACTTACCCAAAACGACACATAAATGGTTTATTAGGAGTGAGCTTATGAAAGCACTTGTCACATTCCTGAAGACTTCCAACCTCCCATGTGATTCATCTTCACAACTTTTTTCTTTTTTTTTGTTATCTAATGTTATATTGTAATGATTGGATAGAAATCCGTAAGAAAATTATAAAAGCCGGCAACAAACAAATAAAGCTTCGGAGGCTAAGCCGACGGACCACCAGATCCTTAGAGCCTAAGCCGAAGGACTACCAAATCCTCAGTCTAAGCCTTGTGAAAGAAAGACAAGGATTTTACCTTAATACAAACAAAGTAAAATATAATGAGATCACAGTCCAGAGCAATAAACCAAGAGAGCCACATCAAAAGAGAGCCTAATCAGAAAAAAATCTCGCCGGAGGTACTACCTAAACCAAACAAGAACCCAACATGAAAGCTAATCGAAAACAAACGATAAGCAGTTTTTCTATAGCGAATAGTTTACTTAATCTAAATAAGAGCTCTTAAGATACTAAACCAGCATGATGGAGGAAATCAGAAAAAACTGGATCTTCACACAAAACATCCAAAAACGGCGATCAAAGAGAGCCTGGCTTGATGACGTCTAGGTAGAATCTTCTGAGCTGACCAAGATTCCGATTAGATCTATACCATAGAGACAAAAAGCTAACCAATCTACCCGGACCGTGCCAAATTCGGACCTCGAGAGACACATAATCAGAAACCGGGAAGAAACGAGAGAACCAAAGACAAAAAGCAGAAACAAACCAGCAAAGCATAAATGATCAGAGCCAAACAGATGGGCCACTGGCCCATACCAAAGAACAGCAGCCCACAAAAGGCAAAAGATCTTCACTAGACCACGCCCAGAGGGAAAACAAAAAACTAGATCTCGAGCACTCCGAAACCAACTCTAATGGCTGCCATCCTCCGACGACAAACTCCAACGACAAGCTCCGAGGACGAACACCGCTTCAAAGCTGACAACGATAGGAAAACTATGATGCCCAGAAAACCAGATCTGAGAAAATGCGAGATCCGCTAAGCCGAAGGCCACACGATGACGACTAAGAGCCAACTCCACCAACCAAGACCTCAACGAAACCTAACTTACATACACACCCCTGAACCAAAGTCAAAGATGTGAACCCATACCCACTAGAAAAGACTTTGATGGAAACTAGAAGCTAATACTGACGAAAACGAAAACAAGAGATCCCATATACACTGTTTCCGGCACCGGTGCTAAGAAAGCCACTACATGCCGGATCCAAACAAGCAAATTGCGAAGAAGAGGATAGAGACAAAACTAGGTTTTTTTGGTTTTTGATTTGTGTTTTCATCTTCACAACCCTTAAATCAAAAGTTTTGGAAACTTATTACGTGAATCAATGATGTGTAGCCGCGTGTCCAACTGGTGAAGATTGGTTTGGGGATCATATCCGACGCTACCATTGCTTCATCTTTTATCGTTCATTCTATTTTAGCATCAGTGATCAGTTTCGCTTATTCTTTCAACTTTTCTTTTAGGGAGTCTTGTTCTAATTTACTTACTAATTTCTTCTCAACAAACGAAAAATTTATTGAGATAAAGAAATTCATAAAGCAATTAACATTTAGGGACTATTTTCCAATCTACTATTTTTGTTTAAAAAACTTTCCAAATCATAAATTGGAAATACTTTTCCAAACTACAACAACTGCATTGTAAAGGAGATAAACACGGAAAAAAATATATTCTTTTTTGGATGACGATAGATTGATCACATGTGCTTTAGACTAGGTGATCAGTGGATTGCCTTGAAAACTCTGGTTTGTTGCAAAAAACACTGTGAGCTCGATCGGTCGATTGATGATTTTGTGATCGGTCGATCAATGCTTCTTCTTTTTGATAATTTCTTCTCGAACTTTCATAAAACAATCTTAAGTAGATTGAACATCTTTTGAGATTGCACCGTTGGATTTCCATAATTTGATATGAAATTTTGATTTTTACACTCAAATCTATCTTCTAGTAAAATAAGAGCTTGATCTAACGGTGGAAAAATCTCCATTTGGTCCAAAACATTCGACACTCAAGATCTCTAATGTCTTTAAAAAGCTTATTTTCCACCTTTTTCGGTTTCAAACTGTTTTAATTTCATGTAGAGGTTGTAAGCTCCACAAATATACCAAAAGCAGCAGTAAAATAAAAGAACCAAGTAGTTTTCTTTTTGTCAAAAACCTATTAAAACATAGTTAAATATATCAATGATCTTGACTCAACTCTAACAATATGAGCTTAATTCGATTATTTTTATTGGTGTAGCAATGTCAGAGTTCATCACAAAAGAAGATTGCCTTTTTATTATGAATCGTCGCTGGTTGAGTTCCTGGAAAAGAAGATTCAAGAAGAAAATTAATCAAAAGACAAATAAGGAAAATCAAGAAAAAAGGAAATATGCTACTAGTTAAAAGGAATTTGTTAGTATCATAGAATTGGAAAACCATTGACATCTATGTGTATAAATAGATGTCGATGATGGCTTTAGAGATTAAGCGTTGAGAGTGATATCATTCTAAAGGAAAAAAGGGTGAGAGTTCTTTGTAAGGAGTTTTGAGAGAGATTAGATTATTCATAGAGATAATTATAAGTTCTCTACTTAAGTTTCTTGTAAATTACCTTAAAGAAGATAATCTAAATGAAGTGTGTTTGAAAAAAAAAATCTATTGCTATTGTTTTACATCGCTTCACAAAAATTCTATTGTTCCCACACTTTCAATTTTTTCTGACTTTCAGACTTAACACTTATTTGGGTGTCAAACAATTAACACCCAAATAATCTTTATCCCATTTTTACCCCTTTTTTTATTGATTTAAATGGCCATTCTCGTCTTTAGAATGGTACCACTCCTAAAACCCGAAACCATATCTTCTTATCACTTGCATTTGTTCTTCAATGAGGCATTTTTCATAGTGTTGTACTAGTAAAATATTGCAAGCATTAGAAACAACATGGAAAAATTTTCAATTAGATGAGGAACCAAATAGAAATGCTTATGAGCTTGTCAAAATACTTGGGGTGAGTAGTTGAGTGAAGAATGGAATGAAAAGAAATTTCTGGGGAATAAAAATAAGAAAGTTATATAGCTATAATTAGTGTTAAAAAAGAAATAAGCTTAACAATCTCATAGAATAAATCAAAAGAAAAAAAAATGTTAAGGTTTTTAAAATATTGCAAGCATTATAAACAACATGGAAAAGTTTTCGAGTATTTGGGGTCTATAAAATTAAGAACCGTTCGGGTATTTTAGATTTTTGGGTCTGTTTCGATTTGGTTGATATATCATGGTTTTTACCCGTTTTTACCATGATATAAGTCTTTTTCATCGAGTCTTTTTGGTGTTTTCCTATTGTTTTAGAGTCTTTGTAGGTTAATGGGTGATTGAAGCTTAATGAGAGCTTTTGGAGCATATTGGAGCATCAAGGAAAGAAGAGCCAAAGTGACCAAGTCGGAGACAATCTTTGGAGCCTGTGTCGATCGACACAAGCCATGTGTGTCGATCGACACGCATGTTTGATATGAGAAGAAGAGTTTTCAAGTTGTGTCGATCGACACGTCTAAGAAGCCCAGAAGTTTGCAGAAAGCCCAATCCGATTTTTAGACAATATATATAATTTTTCTTTAGGCTTTCATGTTTACATCTTGTTTTTAATTAAGACTTGGAGATTGAGAGATTTGGACAGCTTTTGGGGAGAGATTTCTAGATTTCAGACTTTCAGATTTCAAACCCTTTGTATCTCTTACTCAATCTCTTTTATACAATTTTATTCATTCATAATGTTTACATCATCTATGTCTGAGTAGTTTGCTTGTTAGGATTGAATTACTGTTAGGATTTATCTTTTTGTTTTTTTTATCTAGATTGCTTTAACTCTGATTTTAGGATTGATCAACTAAAATTAGAAACCCTAGGTTGCTTTAATAGATGCGAAAGTATTATTAACAACCTGACATAATCTTAGATGAACAAAATTATCTATTCGCAAAGAAATTTGGCTTAGTAATTTTGTGAACAATTGAACCTGAACTTAATGCTTGATTTTATTCACTAAGTTTGCAAAGAAATTTGGAAGTTAGCGATTTAGTCATAGATAATCTCTGCAACGAAAGTTGATTGGTTTTATATTCGTGTTTGAGTTCTAAAACTACGCTTAATCAAATCCTGAAAGTCTTTTATCCTTGATTTCGATTCATTCTTGCGATTTACCCATAGCCTAACTCTTTTGTCTAATTGAATTTTAAGAACCTTGTTAATCATTTACTTGTTTACTTTTGTGTTTCTTTTATTACATTCATACATATTTACTTAGCATAATTTGAATTCATTAATCTTTTGTGTGAATTGATTCCCTGTGGATTTGACCCTTAAGTATTACTTCGATCTCTTAATTTGAGAGAGTAGCTCAGGGCAAATTTGAACATATCAAATTTTGGCGCCGTTGCCGGGGACTCGATTTCACCAATCGATTTTTGATACTAGAATTTTGTCTAAGTTTTTATTTTTATTTTTGTTTTGTTACTTACTTGTATTTTCTCTTTGTCTTGTGTGTTTCAGGTTTATGCCTAATCGCGTTACCTGAAGCAATCAGAACGAAGAGCTAGTTGATCTCAACCTTGAGATTGAAAATTTAGAACGAGCTAATCGAGCAGCGAGAAAAACAGCCAAGATGAATCCGTTAGTTCTTATCAGAGGTGATGATGGGTTTCTGCAAGATGCTGAGGGTCACAGACGCAATGTTGTGGGTCAGAAATTAGATGAGAATGAAGTTGTGATTGTGGAGGAGCCTGGGCGATATACTATGCAGCGCCAAGAGCCAGCTGGGCGTGGGTGCACTCTGGGAGAGTACAACAGACCGGACGAGTTCTATGCCAACAGGGCAGTGATTCGTCCTCCTGCTTTCCCGAGGAATGATTTTGAGCTGAAGCCTGCTTACTTCTCACTTGTGGCTCAGCACCCGTTCCACGGTCTTTCCTCTGAGCACCCCATGGACCATATTGAGTGGTTTGAGGACTTAGCATCTAACATTAAGGCCAATGGAGTGTCTAGCGATTACCTCTACTGCAAGCTTTTCCCCTACTCTCTTAGTGGAGAAGCAGCTTACTGGCCGAAGCAGTTGGAGCCGGGATCACTGACTACTTGGGAGGACACCAAGAATGCTTTCCTCAACAACTTCTTTGATGAGACGAGATCCGAGGATCTGAGGACTAAGATCTCCACTTTCAAGCAAGGACCGATTGAGGCATTCAAGGCTTCTTGGGTGACATTCAAGGTCTACCAGAGAGATTGTCCTCATCACGGGTTCAGTGATGTTCAATTATTGGGTATCTTCTTCAGGGGTATTGATTGGAGGTATCAGATGGCTCTATATCCAGCTAGCAATGGGAACTTCAACACTAGATATCCGGAGGATGCACTGATTCTTATTGATAACTTAGCTTCTAGCAATAGTACCAAGAACGCAGACTTCGAGAGGAAAAAGCTTGGTGGGAACATAGATGGAAGCCAAATAGCTGAGGTGAAAGCCAAAATTGACTCTGTGCATAACCTTCTAGTGGGGAAGAAGACTG
This sequence comes from Arabis hirsuta, assembly GCA_964056655.1. Taxonomy (NCBI): domain Eukaryota; kingdom Viridiplantae; phylum Streptophyta; class Magnoliopsida; order Brassicales; family Brassicaceae; genus Arabis; species Arabis hirsuta. Next base: position 33,560,133 of record OZ053298.1, on the reverse strand, counting down.
TTTAGTTTGCTCAAGAGGTAGAGACTTTCATTCCAGACGAAAAACAGGATGAAGAGGATGTCAACTACATTAGCGGGACTGGTTTTCAGAATCAGAGGTTTTGTAGTCAGCAAGGTAATAGAGGCTTCAACGGGAACAACCAGAGGACTACGTTCTCTGGGAATTCAGGATCACCTAGCTATTCTCCTAAGCTGCAGTTTCAGAAGACTGAGTATTAGAAGCCTTTCCAGAGCAACTACACTAGGAACTACGGTTCATCTTCTTATCAGACGCCTCCTGCTCAGTCGTCAGAGAGCGAGATGAAGTCTATGCTAGAGCAGATCTTAGAGGGTCAACAGAAGATGATTGTGAGGTTTAATGGGAAGATGGATGCTATGTACCAAGATCTGAATGGGAAATTCGAAGCTTTAAACACCCATGTCAAGAAATTGGATACTCAGTTTGCTCATACCGCAGAGAATTCAAGGAGGCAAAAAGGGTTTCTCCCATCTAAGACGAATGCAAATCCCAAGCATAGTGTTGCTACCATCACCATGAGGAGTGGAAAGACGCTTGGGGAGCCAGTAGTGCAGAAGGGATTTAGTGCAGAGAAGTTAGACCAGCTTGTGAAGATCAAAGACGAAGAGAATGTTGTTCCAAACCCCATGTCTATCGACACGGAAGGCTTGTGTCGATCGACACAGGTCGACAAAATCGATTCAGGAAATTACGCAATCTGTGATTTTTCTCGTAAGGTCGACACCAAGGTCGACACGAGGTCAACACAGAAAAATCATGTCGATCGACACACTCGACAAAGGGTCGACACAGCAAATGCGTGTCGATCTGTGTTGATCGACACAAGGACAGTGTCGATCGACACACAACCCTGACAGTTCCAGTCTCGTTGAAACCTACGGATAGTGCAAAGGAGAGAGTGTATGTGCCTAAGATACCCTATTCTAGGAGCCAGAAGAAGTCTAAGCAATAGCTAGAGGATGCTAGGTGCAAAGCTGTCATTGATAAGCTAGTTGTGGAGCTTCCTTTGGTTGATGTTATTCGGACTAGTCCGGTGATCCGATGTTATGTGAAGAGGATGGTTACCAAGAACTTGGGTCTTGAGTAAGAGGTTGCAATGATCTCAGAGCAGGTCAGTGCAATGATTCAGAACAGAGTTCCTGAGAAGCTCACGGATCTGGGAAGCTTTGTGCTGGATTGTTTGATATTCAAAGAGAGGTTTCCGAGGTCTCTTTGTGATTTGGGCTCTGGTGTCAACCTAATGCCACACTCCGTAGCTATTGGTCTTGGAATGACTAATTTCTAACCTACCAGGAACTCTCTTATCCTAGCCGACCGATCAGTCAGGATCCTAGAGGGTGTTTTGGAGGATGTTCCAATCAGGGTTGGGGACTGCATGATCTCTACTGACTTCGTGGTTTTGCAGTACAACGAGGAACCCAAAGATTCTTTTATTTTGGGTCGACCGTTCTTAGCTACAACTGGTGCTATAATCGATTGCAAGGGAGGCAGTATTACTTTGAGTGTGAGCGATTTGGAGATGAAGTTTGAGATGGATAAGCTGATGAAGAGGCCTACCATCGATGGCCAAACATTCTATATAGATACACTCACCGACATCGCACAGGAAGTCTTCAATGAGATGCATCCCATTGATCCCTTGGAAAAGACTTTGGTAAACTCTGTGACAGTGGAATGACAGCTTGATGAGGCTGCTAAATGGATGCTAGTAAGAAAGTGATGCAGTTGGTTGGTAATGTTGAGTTGGTTGGAACTTCAGTGAAAGCTACAAAGGTCAGCGATTGGAGTGAACAAAAAGCTCCAAAGATCGAACTCAAACCAGTTCCAGCCGGGCTAAGGTACGCTTTTATTGGTCCTAATTCCATATATCCGATCATTGTTAGTGCTTCTTTGAACAATGCAGAGCTCATTCTACTGCTAAGCAAGCTGCGCAAGTTTCGCAAAGCTCTTGGCTATTCTCTTGATGGTATTTCAAGGATCTCTTCGTACTTGTGCATGCATAGGATTCACCTTAAGGATGAGGCTAAATCATCGATTGAGCATCAGAGGAGGCTAAATCCAAATTTGCAAGAGGTTGTCAAGAAAGAGATTTTGAAACTTTTGGAGGCTGGGATCATCTATCCTATCTCGAACAGTGTTTGGATTAGCCCTGTTCATGTGGTGCCTAAGAAAGGAGGAGTCACAGTGGTGAACAATGAGAAGAACGAGCTGATTCCTACAAGGACAGTGACGGGGCACAGGATGTGCATTGACTACCGGAAGCTTAACGCAACCACCAGGAAAGATTATTTCCCTTTGCCTTTTATCGATCAAATGTTGGAGAGACTTGCGAATCATCCCTACTACTGTTTCCTCGATGGGTATTCCAATTTTTTCCAAATCCCCATCCATCCAGAAGACCAGGAGAAGGCAACATTTACTTGTCCCTATGGCACTTTTGCATACCGTAGAATGCCCTTTGGACTATTTAATGCTCCTGCGACGTTCCAGCGATGTATGATGTCTATCTTCACGGATATGATTGAGGATTACATGGAGGTCTTCATGGATGATTTCTCAGTCTATGGTTCTTCCTTCAAAGATTGTTTTGACAACTTGGAGAAGGTGCTTGCAAGATGTGTGGAGAAACACTTGGTTCTCAACTGGGAGAAATGCCACTTTATGGTGAAAGACGACATTGTACTTGGTCACAGAGTTTCAGCTGATGGAATCGAAGTGGATCGAGCCAAGATCGATGTCTTGACTAGTCTTCAACCACCCACTTCAGTCAAGAAGATACAGAGTTTCTTGGGACACGCTGGTTTCTACCGAAGATTCATCAAGGATTTCTCCAAGATCGCCCACCCACACACCACTTTACTCTGTAAAGATGTCAAATTTGTTTTTGATACTGATTGTTTAGCTGCTTTTGAACAGATCAAGCAGGCTTTGGTGAGTGCTCTAATAGTGCAACCTCCAGAATGGGATTTGCCTTTCGAGGTGATGTGTGATGCCAGCGACTATGCAGTTGGAGCTGTGTTGAGTCAGAAAAAGGATAAGAAGCTTCATGCCATTTACTATGCTAGTTGAACACTAGACGAGGCGTAGAGGAACTATGCTACTACGGAGAAGGAGTTGTTAGCCGTGGTCTTTGCTTTTGAGAAGTTTCGTCCTTATTTAATTGGAGCTAAGGTGATAGTGCACACTGACCATTCAGCACTCAAGTATCTAATGCAGAAGAAGGATGCCAAGCCTAGGTTGTTGAGGTGGATTTTACTTCTCCAAGAGTTTGACATTGAGGTGAAGGACAAGAAGGGGGTTGAGAATGGCGTCGCGGATCATCTTTCGCGGATTCGTATAGAGGATAACGTCCCTATCGATGATTACTTCCCAGAAGAGAGTCTGCACTTCATTGAGATTGGATTGCAAGCAAGCAAAGGAGTGGATCAACACGTTTGCGGAGTTTCAGATGTTGTGTCGATCGACACAAAAGACCTGTGTCGATCGACACATGATTCAACCGTCAAATTCTAAAACCCGAAAACAGGTGTGTTGATCGACACACCTGATCGTGTCGATCGATATGGAGCTTGCTGGACATCGACTGAAACGTTTGGAGACCCCGTCTGCGCTATCTCTGGATCCAACCGACCTTGGTATGCTGATATTGCCAATTACCTAGCTGCAGAGGATGTACCTACTCATCTCAAAGGATATGAGAAGAAGAAGTTCATGAGAGAACTACGGAGGTATTACTGGGATGAGCCTTATCTCTACAAGCATTGTTCAGACGGGATCTACAGGAGGTGTATTGCAGAGGGTGAGGTTCGAGATGTGCTTTTTCACTGTCATGGTTCTGAGTATGTTGGGCATTTTGCTATGTTTAAGACGGTCTCCAAGGTTCTACAAGCAGGGTTCTGGTGGCCTACGATGTTTAAGGATGCTCATGCCTTTGTTACGCAGTGTGATACTTGTCAGAGGAGAGGAAAGATAAGCAAGAGGAACGAGAAACCACAGAACTTTATCCTTGAGGTCGAAGTTTTTGATTGCTGGGGAATTGATTTCATGGGTCCTTTCTCGTCATATTATGGAAACAAGTATATCCTAGTCGCTGTGGACCATGTCTCCAAGTGGGTGGAAGCAATTGCTACTCCAAAGAACGATGCTGCGGTGGTTGTTAAGCTGTTTAAGACCATTATTTTCCCTAGATTTGGAGTCCCCAGAGTTGTCATAAGTGATGGTGGCACCCATTTTATTAACAAGGTCTTTGCTAAGCTTTTGCAGAAGTATGGAGTTCATCATCGCGTGGCCATTCCTTATCATCCTCAGACGAGTGGACAAGTCGAGGTCTCTAACAGACAGATTAAGGAAATCCTTGAGAAGACGGTCAATTCTATAAGGAAGGATTGGTCTACCAAACTTAATGATTGATGTGTGTCGAGTTTTACCTCTCAACTAACTACCTGCAAGTGCACAGCAGTCACGGTTAGTATAGATAAGGGATCGTATCCACAAGGACTTCTGAACCACACTTCAAATTATAATGAATAAAACTAAGCTAGAACAAGATATTTTTGTCGTTTTTGTGATTGAAAAAGAAATTAAGCAATGAGTATAAATTGTAATGAAAATCAATAAAAGAAAAGCGCTAGGACTTAGGTGTTTCGCAGAGAATCATGCAACAACAAAGATTGATTGATTTTAGGGACCTAGGAATTATGAACTGTCTAGAACACAAAGCATTGATTTAAGGTCATCCCATTATCATGACGTAACTAACCATCTACGTTATAACACCCTAATAGAGTCAACTGTTGCAGGTTATTACAAGGTGAAAACATGCATTATAGTTCAAGTTTGATAAAGTTCACCGCACTCCTTAACTAACTTTTTGAATTGTTAAGGCTTTTGGCTCATCAAATACTAGTTCAGGCAATCTAACAAGCTTTTGGAGAGTATATAAACATAAGATCAGATCGCTAGATGTGTGGTAAAGCAATCATACATTGAGTATAAGTAAAGATGAAGACTCTAATGTATTCCCTAAACAATCATCAATCAATTATCGAATTATGAAACTCATTGAAAACCTAAAACCTAACAAATGAATTACTCGGACATGATGCACGGAAAACTAGAAATAGATGATGAATTCATGATAAATAAACTTGAATTAAAGAGTAAGGGTAAGAGGATTCTTCTCTATATCGAGATACAAAGCGAGATCATCCACCGAATTGCTCTAAAATCCAAATCTAATGAAGAACACCAAGAGAACTCGTGGTAGCTACTACTATATGATAAAACTATTCTATAGTTTCGGCCTCATCCCTAACAAAAGGCTAAAAACAAGTATATATAGGCTTAGGGTTTCCTAGGGTTTTCTTTAGGACAAACTAGTCTTTTTACGTCAAAACTTATCCCAAAGTCGGTTGGGATTTCGGCCAAGGAACATGACCGGTATTGGGCCCAAAGTGCCTTGATTTGTGCTGGCATCGGCCCAGAATAATGGTCCACGAGGTGGCCTGGTATTTTGGTCGTTTCTGCACTTACTTCGTTTCTGAGGCAGCTTGACGTGTCTTCACTAAATTCAGTATATCTTCCTGCTCACAGCTCCAATATAGATGATTCAAACTTCATTGTAAAGCTGACTCAAAGATCTATTTTGTTTCATCTATTTCCAAATCGATTTGACCCTCTGTTCACTGCTGAACTTCTGGCGTATACGTTATGTCCAATTTGGTAGAATATTGTTTCATGTGATTTCTTGGTTCCTGATAGTGTCTTTGGCTTATGAAAGTTTCTGTGGCTTAGGTTACACCTATTTTGGCTCTTTTTGCTCCTTTTTCCTTGATTTCCCTGTTAAGACTCTAAAACTACAAATACGAGAAAAACTACCTTTAAAGGTATAAAACCGTAGATAAATGTATAGAAAACATAGTAAAATATATAGTAATATAGGTAAAATATGGGACATATCAACTCCCCCAGACTTAAATCTTGCTTGTCCTCAAGCAAAATCCAAGTATAGAAAAGAGGTTTGAAAATAATTTGAACTTAGAAAAACCTTTTGAAAATAAAGTTGATACTAATACCGTATGTGACATGATCGATCCAAGGGTATCTTCATCATACGCCATCCATAACCTTCGCAGCCTACTCCATGTTTTAATTACAATCCTGCAAAAATCTCAACTGCACTTCTTTTGACTCTCTACATTCATTAAAGTATAGGTGAATTTCTCATCAAAGGAATCATTCGGGGTAGACGGCGCTAGGATTTTGAAAAAGGCTAATATATGGTGAGATTAAAAGTGTTTAGGGTTACCATAGACTCCGAGTGCGAGATATTATGCAAAATCGCTAGAGAGAATGGACCTGTTGATATCCACAATTTCCCAACCACTTTCTTCGCGTCTTTTTCCCCCAGACTTAGATATTTTTCCGGGAATCACTTGAAATCTCTTTTACTCGTCTCTTCTCTGAATCATGGCATTCCTCGAGTATTCTTAGAAAACCGTTTTCCTTTTCCTTTCTTTTATTTTATTTTATTGTTTTTTTTTATTTTTTTATTTTTTCATGATATGTTTTCAAAGGGGGAAACGGTATCTATTTGATACGAGTCAAATATAGGCACGAAATATTACCATGTATTAATCATCCAAGGAAACGGCCAAGCTTTTTGAAATTCGTTCTTTGTACTCCACCCGCTTTTACCAAATCGTCGCATCTCTAGTAATTGGAAAATTGCGTCGATACTTTTCTCTCCGACGTTTTTGCACATATCTGCAAGTATGAAACTGAAAAGAGAAGGCATGAGGTCTGAAGGGTTTTAGGTAGGGTACCAATTAAAGATGAGCTGGCCATTCATGACAACAAAGAGGGGTAAAAGAGGATAAGATGTCATGAATGTGTGATTCATTTCCCCGATCTAACTCCTTAATGAGAAATAATTAAAATCAGGTTAGTGGTCAAATAAAATAGAGTCAAAATCGGATTCATCAAAACTTATATGAGATGAATGATATGGGGCGAGTTCCAGTCATGAAGGTTTCTGAATCGTATATCCTGGATAAACCCTGTGACAATGGTCATTAGATCATAAAATCTACGCATAAATTCCTGAAAATATCATAGTTCGAAACATAAGTTTTCGACTCAATAAAAGGCTCTAAGAAAATCATTAAAATGACTCAAAACATAAGAAAATAGAAAAAGGACGTTAGTACGATAAATCCCCCAGACTTAACTTACACCGTCCCCAGTGTAAATAGTCACATAAGGGTGAGATGACTCAATAAAATAAAAATGAAAATAATAAAAGGATAGATAAAAGTCGATACACCTGGCTCAAAAGATGGGTGACATAGACTCTGGTGAATCCGGAACTATCACATGAAAGTGATCTCCATCGGACTCATAGTTGACGATCTCCGTCTCGTCTGAAGCTGTTGCCTGGACTAATGAGTGATGTCCGTGCTGGGCATTGGCGGTCTCATCAAGGGCACGTGTGTAACGCCTCGACCGCCGTCGAGCTATCAGTATGCAGGGGAAATCCTCATCCCCTCGAGAGAAATCCTCATCTCTCAATAACATACAGGGTAAATCCTCATCCCCTCAGGAGAAATCCTTATCTCCTAATGGGCCCCACGCCCACTCTCGGCCCATGGGCCAACCCCTCTCCGACGGTCGGTACGTTAGTCCGGGAGGCTCGAAAGACTTGTTTACTAACCCTGGAAATCACCACGTGATCTTTCCCCGTGTTTTGTCCTCACTCACACGGTATTGGAAATGACTTCCCAGTAGATCACTCATCCTTAAATTTCTCCAGCCCAAGCACGCTTAACTCTGGAGTTCTCTCTGGATGTGTGACGGAAAAGATAAGTGCACTTTGGTGATATAGGTAGTCAAATCAATTCTCTTATCCCTCTCTGCATGCACCACATATTTCAGAAACTAGGATGTTACAATCACCCCAACTAGCCGATCGCAACGTCCTCGTTGCACACCAGGATCGTTACCCCCGACAGTGTGACTCACACACTCGTCAGGGTTCACTCTGATACCACTTGTAACGCCTCGACCGCTGTCGAGCTATCAGTATGCATGGGAAATCCTCATCCGCTCGAGAGAAATCCTCATCTCTCAATAACATACTGGGGAAATCCTCATCCCCTCAAGAGAAATCCTCATCTCCTAATGGGCCCTACGCCCACTCTTGGCCGTGGGCCCACCCCTCTTCGACGGTCGGTGCATTAGTCCGGGAGGCTCGAAAGACTTGTTTACTAACCCTGCAAATCACCACGTGATCTTTCCCCGTGTTTTGTCCTCACTCACACGGTACTGGAAATGACTTCCCAGTAGGTCACCCATCCTTAAATTGCTCCAGCCCAAGCACGCTTAACTCTGGAGTTCTCTCTGGATGTGTGACGGAAAAGATAAGTGCACTTTGGTGATATAGGTAGTCAACTTAATTCTCTTAACCCTCTCCGCATGCACCATATATTTCAGAAACTGGGATGTTACAACGTGTGTTGGGATGACTAGAAACATCATCATTGACATCCTCATCATGCTCAAATGTAGAGATGAGCGAAAGACTACCAAAATCGTTGCTACTTGGTGTGGCGGTTGTGCTTCTAGAGGAGCGCCTAAAGAAATGTGGAATTGATTTCTTGACCGCTTTTACAAGCTTAGAAATCATCTTTCCTTGTCTAGAAACCTTATCTTCAAGAGCTACTCACTTCTCCTTTTCTTCCCCAAAGCTTGTGCGAAGCCATTCATCAAAACCGGCTTGTGTAGCAGCTGGAAATTGAGGCTTGTGGGGGTGGCGTATGAGATGTGGAAGGCTGGAAAAAACCTCCTCCTTGTGGTCCTCTAGACCTCTCCTTTCGTGCCATCCTTGCCTTGGATTGATAGTAGAGCGAAACTCTAACAAGAGGACATCCAGGACAACGATAAAACCATGTGGAACGAGTGGGGTCAAAGTAAGTCTTACCCTTACGCAAGGCTGGAATTTCCACATGTGGGAGTAGAACACACTTGTTCTCCTCTTCGTATGGTGGAGTGAAAAGGTACCCAAAGTTTGTAGATTGCTCATACCATCCACAAAGATAATGCTTCCTTTAAAGGGCATGAAGATCAAGCTTGCTCTCAACCATCAACGGGACTTCGAGATGAAAATCAACACCACATGCATGTAGTATGGCCGTGATTGTTCCACCAAAATCACTCGATGCTCCCTTTGGTATCTTCTCCTTAACGGCATCATGCTTGATTTGGACCATACAACGAGCTAAAAGTGAAGCAAGGTTCACCTTCTCGGGATTCTCCACAAATGGTGATATTAGCATGTAAAACTCTTCTTTTTTCACCATTCCATACTCGTTTCTACTGAAAATGAGTTGAGAAAGTAGGTAGTAGACATAACGGATCGCTGGATGTGTAATCTTTGATGCTTTAGAACTTTCGGGTTTTAGTCTATCACTTCCAATCTTTGACCATGCATCATAATGAGCTTCACTACCACTGAAATTGATCCTCTCACAACACTCAAGTCCCAAAATATCACAAAGTTCTTCAATACTCAAAGTATACGATTTCTCCTTAACCGTAAAAGCTAGAATTCCTTCCTTCGCTATGGTCGTCGTTGTCTTGGGGTAAGACAATGTGACCGTAGCTAGGAATTCACGTGCAAGCTTCCCATAGGTAGGGTGAGAAATAGTCACAAACTTCGATAGGCCCAATGCTTCAAGATACCATTCAACATCCTTTCGAATACCGAGTAAATCGAGTGTCTCGAAATCAATACCAAAAGTTGGAAGCATAGCAAACTGTTGTAGAGTAGCCATGTAGTCCACGTTAGCATTCATTTCGGGTCCAACATGCTTCATGATAACACTTGGTGCTTGAGTTACAACCATAGTTGACTTAGCTCGCGATTTTCTTTTCTTCTTCTTAGGGGACGATATGTGAGGTATTGTTTGTGTGACCTCCACAAACTGCATTGGTACTTGAGTAGCTTCATCCTCCTCATCTCTTAGTTGGTAACCAAGTTCTTCTTCATTCTCCACTAAAATATCTTTTCAATGTTTCTTGGATGAGTTTTTCGATCTAGCTTTAGAACGTGTAGGGCGAGGGACTTGAGCTTCGTGATCTTGGTTGGTCACGTTTTGCTTCTTGGGTTTATGTCCTCTCTTACACTTCCTTGGAACAAACTTATTCTCCATTGAAGTTCCTACAAAAAAATATCTCGAAAAAGCATTTTACGGTCTTGAAAATCTCAATTTCCAAAAGAATTGCTTCCAATGAAAAATTTAATCAAAATAAAGCATAGCAAGACATTAGAAATATGTAAGAATAATAACCAAAGGTAAAATAATTTTTCTCTAATTAAATCATAAATTTCGGATTTAATGTTAATGACATGTAAAAAACACCAAAATTTTGCAATTAAGTGTCTAATGTGCCAAAATTAATACCAATCCTATGTATATATGATTGATATGTCCCATATTTTACCTATTTTACCATCTATTTTACCATCTATGTATATATTTTCTATGCACTTTAATAAGTTTTTCAGCCAAAAGAGGTAGTTTTCCTCGTATTTGTAGTTTTAGAGTCTTAATAGGAAAATCAAGCAAAATGGAGCAAAAAGGACCAAAAGAGGAACAAGAAACAACATTCTACCAAATTGGACAGAACATATACGCCAGAAGTTTAGCAGTAAACGGAGGGACAAATCAATTTGGAATTAGATGAAACTTGGTTAGAGGATATATCTTTGAGTTATCTTCACAATTGAATTTGAATCATATCATTTGGAGCTGTGAGCAGAAAGATACGCTCGGTTTACTGAAGACACGTCAAACTGCCTCTGAAGTGAAACAAGTGCAGAATCGAGTCAAGCACCGGGCCAGTCCGTGGACTGATGTTTCAGACCGTTGCCAGCACTTATGAAGGCCCAAAGAAGACTCCAACTCCGGCCTAGAAGCCCGTCCGTTACTTGGCCCAACGTTGGAGCAGTTTTGATGTAAAAGACCCTTTTGTCCTAAACTAAGCCCTAGAAGATCCTACACCTATATATACTTGTTTTTAGCCTCTTTAGGAGGATAAGCATCAATAATCAGCCAAGAGGGTACGACTAGGGAGCCCTAGGCAGCCGTCTATCTCTTCTATAAACACTAAACACGTTTTTATCTTTGTTCTTCATTGGATTTGGATTCTAGGAGGAGATCTCCTTTTGTACTTCGATATAGAGAAGATTTCTTATCCCTTACTCTTTAAATTCAGTTTATCTATGATGATTCATGCCTATCCTTGTTGTTTCGTTGTTACTTCAATCATGTCTGAGTAAATTACTTGTTAGGTTTTAGGCATTCAAGATTTCATGTTTATGCATAATTGAATATCGAACTTTGTTAGGATTTATCTAGTGGATTCTTCACCTCTATTCGATCGTAATGCTGTTTGCTTTTTTGGCCATCTTGCAAACTGATCTTAGGTTGATATACTCTCCAAAAGCTTGTTATATTGCCTGAACTAATATTTGGTGAGTATTGCGTCATAACAATTCGAAAGGTTAGTTATGGAGTCGTATGAACAATCGAATTTTACACTTAAAGCATGTTTTCACCTTATACCTGCGATAGTTGAGTCTATTAGGGTAAAAAACATAGATGGTTAGTTACGTCACGATAGTGGGATGACCTTACATTAGTGATTTGAGTTCTAGAACGATCTTTGAAAACATGATATCTTTATGTGTTTCATGAGTCTCTCCGAATTGTCTAATGCCTAACACTTTTCTCTTATTGATTTATCTTTGTTTTTACTTTCTTTGCTTTATAATTGCTATCATAAAACCACAAAACCAAAATCATATTTTGTCTTAGCTTAATTTGCATCACATAAATTCGTAGCGTATGATCTCTAGTCTGTGTGGATCGACCCCTAAGTACTACTGCGTTTGCCTATGCACTTGCAGCTTTATCTAGGGTCATAAATTTAAAGCTTGAATAACCCACGACATCAAGTTTTTGGCGCCGTTTCCGGGGACTAATTTGTTACCTACGAGTTTTTGATAAAGATTAAATCTAAGATTTGTTTTTTTTTTTATTTACTTTTGATTTTTTGTTTTTTTTGTTTTTGTTTTTGTGAGTGTTTCAGAGAGTCATCAATGGAACACTACAACTTCTATCCTAGGAGAATGGCGAGCTCTTACTACCATGAAACCATTGGGGATTATAACCCAATGCCTCATGAATATCATCAACTGCCATACTTCAACAATACTCGATGCAATGTTCATATGTACCAACAACAACCTTGGGAGGCTTATGAGCGTGAGGATGCCTATCATTACCATCACTACGAGTATCCACAGCCACCACAACAACTCCAAGTTCACATCTTTTCAATTACCCTAGACGATAAACTAGAATTGTTTGTGGCTCAACTCAAGGGAGAATTCAAAAATTTTGAACGTGAGATCGGTGCAAAGATCAAGAATTCTTTGTCAGCTCTAGGAGAAAAATTAGAAGCTCTTGTTGCCCCACTTCAAAGCACCGAGACGCGTTTGGTTCATCTTGGAGAGATGCTTACAAGAGATCTCCAAGAAGACGAAACATGCATCACGGATGTTGAATTGGATGACATGTGCGACCAAGGAGAGGAGCTTAGAACAAGCTTCAACGTTTTGGAGACTAAAGATGACCCTCTCAAGCCTTTAAATCTTGATTCACCATTCCTTGAAACCGATGGAGAATTTGTGGATTCTACAAATCACCAAATCTCTCTCTCTAAACTTGATAAAGGAGTGATCTATCCAACCCTACAAGGTAAGGTTTCTTTTTGTATCAATATGTACACTAATGAAATCTTTTACATAGATCCAGGTGGTGCGATTAAGAAGATCCAAGACACCAAAATTCCAGCCCCTCCAACCATACATAAAGATGTTGTCCAACTGGGAGAACTGAAAGGCAAAGAGACTCCAAATATTGCAAATTCGATCTTGGTATCTAAGGAACGTGAAGAAGATGTGGTTCATGTCGAGATGAAACACAAAAGGTCCTTGAATTTTTACTCCAACTTCATAATTATGATCCCCACAGATTTGAATGAGAAAGATGAAGAATTCATCGAAAAAAAAGTCAACAATATGGTGAAATTTTTTCACTGTGCGATTGTTCTTTATGAAAGCCAACAAGATGCTAATAGATGGAGCCTCAAGCCATGCGGTCCAGAGTGTAGAGAAGCTAAAGGAGTCCCAATTTTTTTAGTGGAAACATCCTATGCTTAAAAGCAAAAGGAGTTGAGCTAAAAGACTTAAAACAAGCGCTTTATGGGAGGCAACCCATATTTGGTTTTATTTTTTTTAGAGTCTTTAATTTCAAATTTTAATCATGGTTTTAATTTTTAAACTTTTATTACTTATTGGTTTTTCTAATCATGAATTTTCAGGTTTTTACAAAAAGTTATAGAAATACAAAAAAAATAATGTTTGTTTTGGAGAAGGAAGAAGAGAAGGAGATAGAACAAGACCCGTTCTGGTTCAAGGCACAAACGAATTACCAGATCAACCCAAAAAAATCTGAAATTTGGTGACACTACAGTGGACAGTCATACGAAGCTACAGAAAAAAGCAGAACATAATTTGGTATTACGGTCTGAAAGTTATGACCGATTGAACAAGACCATCAAGGAAGGTTACAAAGCCGCAACTTCAAGCTTTTTCACAGTTCAAGCCACAACGAACCAGGCTACAATCTTCATACCATTTGGAAGATCTCGTTCTCAAAAATCTGTAGCATCTTTCGGATCTCAATTCCGATGTGTATAGCCGAAGAAAAAGCTTGCTTAAAATCGCATGGATCGCGACACAATACCGGTCAACCACGCCGACATATATTCGGACCTGTATCGCACCCCGATCGACCAGCGACACGAGTGACCCAGTACCGGTCACGCGTATCGGTCGTAAATCGTGACCGGTACTGGAGCAAAATTGCCCCGCATTTCTGCCGCGAATTCACCGCAATTCCTACCGCGAGGCAGTTCCACCGCACTTCCACCGTACTTCCACCGCACCCCCACCGCACCCCCACCGCAATCCTGCCGTATTTTCTGCCTCGACCCACGGTAAGTTTCGGTCTCAATTTTGGACCGCGGTACCGGTCGATATTCGGTCCGGTACGCGACACCTGATTCCCCCATCCCGACTCGACCTCCCAAATCGTCATGTGACACGACGCATTCCGCATCCTTCCCGCCTCGTTCCGCGACACACGCAACTAATGAAAGTCCTTTTACCGGTTTCAAAGATAAAACCTAGATCACTAATTCGATGTAGAAATAGTATAGGTTCGTTAAGGGACCAGCAATACACTCTAATCCTATGGATTATAAGTTCAGCTAAGCGATTAAAAGAGGTTTAAATGTCACAATTTATCAAAGCAAGCAAAAGTAAAATCCAGTGTAATCAATAAGTGGAAAGGCGTTAGGTTAAGGGATATATCTCAGGGATTAGGACATCAAAACCAAGCAATTATTCAGGTTATCAAGTGATGAACCAATCTAGAACTCAACCATAGATTCAAGAGGACCCACTGTCGTGGCATCAACTACTTCAACAATAAATCTAACACCCTAAACTGTCGTTTGAGGTTACAAAGAATAATGAGCATTAAACGTATAGGATCGATTTGTTCACGGGTTGCTTTAACTTCAACTGTCGTTGGCTTAAGACAACTCGCCCATCTAAGTCAATTCCAGCAATTCACAACACTTTTGATGAGTGAATTCAACCTAAAATCAGAGACTAGGTGATCAAATTAGTCTAGGCAATACGAACGACTATAGACGGAGATATCAAGTGATGTTCCAAAACCTATCTATGCTTAGTTATGATTCTCTAATCCCATCGAATCCTCAACCTAACAAGGGGAATTACTCGCACATAATTAAACAAACAACAGCAGCAAAAGAGAATAGAAACTTCATTGAATTGAAATAGAAGAAAGTAGGGTTTAAGAAAACTTCAACGAAAGTGTGGAAGACAATCCTCAAGCTTACAACTCTCAAAACAAGTATAAAATCTCTCTCTCTCTCACTTGTGTTTTGTTTTGTTGCTGTGGTGTCTGCGTGATCGCATGATGCCCAAAAGGATCGAAAAACTCTCCTTTTATAAGCCCACGGCGGCTGGGAAAAATAGGGTTGCGAAAATTAGGTTTAATGAGTGTTTTCCATAATTGGATCTTCTGGGAGCAGGTGCTCCCTCTTCTGGGGCGGGTGCTCCCTTTCTTCAGAATATTTCAAAAAGATCCATATTCCTTCATTTTTCACCAAATCCAATTGCAACTTCCAATTCTCCATTCCAGCCGCATTTTAGTCCTAGAATGACTCAAAGTGCAGTGAAAGACTCGATAAAAACCTACAAAAAAGGTTAAAATGCGCCAAAAACGCCTTATACCAATTCTCCCAGACTTTGATCTTTGTTTGTCCTCAAACAAATTCAAGACCAAGTGAAGGAGAAAGGTTTGAAAACGAGGGAACTCTTTTATCCTCAGTGAACCGGGTATAAAACATTCAATCTGCAGACCACATAATCTAGATTTCGAATAACAAAGTATCACCAAAACTCCTCAACACATTTCTCAACCAAGTTCCATTTCCCAAACACAAACTCAACGCATTCAAAGTTGCGTGAGGGTCTCGCTAAAGGCACCATTTAGGGTAGACGACGCTATAGGGTATAAGGCCATTTAAAGGTGGAGTTCAAGGTGTTTAAAGTGTTTAAGGGTTATCCGATGTTTCGTAGAGGATGCAGGATATCACACAAAATTGCAAGAGAGAATAAGTCCGTTGATATTCCACATTCTCTAAACCACTCTTTCTTTCTTCCAACCTCTCAAACTTCTCATCTAACCATCATTCCCCCTTGGCGATACTCACTGTGCAGAGAGACACTTCCTATTTTACAGATTCACCACTCTTCATCATCTGTTTTTGGAATTTTTTTTTTAAAGAGAATAAGATGATGATGGTGAGGGTTTTTGATTACAAATGTATGTCTCTCAAGCACGAAAATATCAGAGTTGTTGTACATACCCAAGTGGAGCTCATCAATATCATTCCTCCTTTGTGGATTTTTGTTCCACCTCGTTGTAGAACCAGCTTCTGGAAATAGGAGCAGGTGCTCTATTGCGGGAGCAGGTGTTCTTGTTCTTCAGAAAGAGTGATTTAAAGGCAGTGTCGACCCGATTCTCTCCGGCCCTTTTGCGCATATGCTGCATATATGACAATGAAGTACAAGAATGCAAGAGGCTTGAAAAGAGGTTAGGGTTAAGGAGGGTACTAACTAAAAATGAGCTAGCTATTCAGGAACAACAAGAGTGATAAAAAGAATAAGGAGTCCTAAATATGATTCGTTTCCCTGATCTAGTGCCAATAGCGAGAGGAATTTGGGTCAATATGAAACTTGGAAGATGGTGTATCAAAGTGTTCCAGCTGTTCCTTGTACCCATGCGCTGTAGAAATGGTCACTAGAGAGAAAGTTAAACACAAATAGTTCAAAGATCATCATAAGATAAAGTTCTAATTCCCTACAAAGTCTTGACTCAATAAAACAAACAAAAAAAGACTCAAATAGGACATAAGAAAATAGAAAAACAACCAAAATAAAAGATATTAGCAGCAACTCCCCCAGACTTACTTCACACCGTCTCGGTGTGAGAATAAGAAAAGAGAGAGTGAAAAGAAATAAAATTATAAAGAAAAGCAGAAAAGTGTTCATGGAATTACTAAGATAGGAAAAGGTAGCGATGTCTAATCGCTGGTGGTGTCATCGGAATCCTCACTGGTGATCGGCTTCTTGCGTTTGGACGGTCCGGTCGATGTGGATGGGCGGAAGAGGATGATTTATGTCCCTTTGAAGAGCGTGGTGGTTTGCTGAAGGAAGTACGTGATCCTGTAATCCTGCAATGACAACAACACCCACAAAAAATCTAGCATAAATCAATATCTCAAATCCCACACCAACACAAATTCAACTAAAAGGAAGTCCCCTGTTTATGCGAGATTTTAGATCATAGTGTTTGCACTTTAACAGATGGATTTGACAATTCTAAACACCTTAGAACAAAAATCATAAACTCATTCGCATCTCGAACTTATCCCCTTCCCCTAATTTCGAGTTCACACCCAAAAACTAGGTTTTAACTTCCAACAAAAATCTCAAGTCAAATTTCACATCCCTACCCACGCGAACTCATTAATAAGCAAGCATAACGTTTACCCAACTAATCGCAGTTCGAAAAACCAACCAAATCAACCTCGAATTTCACCTTATGCTCAAAAACGGCGGACTGAAAAAGTGGGTTTTCGAAGGCTAACCTTGATTTCCTTGAGAAACGAGTTGTAGGATTGGAATGGTGATGAAAAATCGAGTGGGATAGAGCCTTAAATTGCTCAGATCGGTTAAGAATTGAATAAGTTATGCTTTGGGCAAAAAGCTTTAAAACCGTTTTAATGGAGAGAAGACGAAGGGAGAAGAATGGGGAAGAAAGAGAGAGAGAGGCGCGAGAAATATAGGGTTTCGGTGGGTCCCACCGTATCAGTTTTTATTTCCATTTGAAATTGGAAAAATCTCTTATTAATATTCCTCGGGCCCATCTCTTTTTTTCTATTGGACTTACCTCGTGGTGGGCCCAAATCCGAAATTCAAAACAGTATCTTGGGGAGCAGGTGCTCTGTTTCGGGGAGCAGGTGCTCTATTTCGGGGAGCAGGTGCTCCTTCTGGGTTTTGAACTTTTCAGCGGATCGATGTGCAGGTCGATCCTAGGATTGACCGATGGTTTGCATGTTGAATTCCTCATTCTGGATCGATCGAGCTGGCCGAGAGGATCGATCGATCCTCCTTGCATATTCCACAACACAATTTTTTTTTTTTCAAAAACATGAAAACTCAAACTGAAATTCAAAGTTAATAGTAAAAGAAATCAAATTAAAAAAGTTAGAAAACGTATCGGTGGGTTGCCTCCCACCAAGCGCTTGGTTAAAGTCTTTAGCTTGACTTGATTAGCCATTTAGGCTTTTGGTGCATCGCCTAAGGAGATAAATCCTTCTTCGACTTGGTTCGTTTCAGTGATGTATGGCTTACACCGCTGTCCGTTGACCACAAACTCCTTGCCCTTGGCGTCCAGCAACACCACAGCTCCATAGGATCGGACCTCCTTTATGAGAAGAGGCCGGACCACCTAGATTGCAACTTTCCAGGAAAAAGTTTAAGTCGAGAGTTAAAGAGAAGTACCAGGTCGTTTGGTTTGAAGTCTCGGGTGAGAATCCTCTTGTCGTGATACATCTTGGTTCTCTCTTTGTATATCTTCGAACTCTCATAGGCCAGATGCCTAATTTCCTCAAATTCATTAAGTTGCATCGATCTCCTTTCCAAGGCGGGTTTGATATCGTAGTTCATTAGCTTAACAGCCCAGGCTGCCTTGTACTCAAGCTCTACAGGAAGATGGCAGGACTTCTCATATACCAAATAAAAGGGCGTTGTCCCCAACAGTGTCTTGTAAGCGGTTCGGTAAGCCCACACCGCATCGTCCAACTTAGCTGTCCAGTCTTTCCTGGTGGTGCCTACGGTCTTTTGTAGGATATCCTTGATTTGCCTGTTGCTAACCTCAACCTGGCCACTAGTCTGAGGGTGAGATGGCGTTGCAACCTTATGCTTTACACCATTCTTCCTTAAAAGGTTCTCAAAAACCTTATTGATGAAATGAGTCCCTCCAACGCTAATCACCACACGCGGAACTCCAAATCTGGGGAATATTATGTTTTTGAACATCTTTAAAACCACAACGGCATCGTTTGTTGGGGAAGCAGTGGCCTCAACCCATTTGGACACGTAATCAATGGCCACTAAGATGTACTTGTTTCCATAGGAGGATGGAAACTGTCCCATAAAGTTTATCCCCCATACGTCAAACACTTCAACTTCCAGGATGAAGTGCTGAGGCATCTCATTCCGTCGTGAGAAGTTTCCTAGCCTCTGACATTTATTGCACCTCGAGATAAAAGCATGCGTGTCCCGGAACATTGTTGGTCACCAATACCTAGCTTGCAGTGCCTTGGATACTGTCTTGAAGGTCGCGAAATGCCCAACATAACTCGAACTATGGCAGTGAAATAGGATTCCTGGAATTTCCTCATCAGGAACACATCTCCTAAAAAGTCCATCCGAGCACTGCTTGTAAAGGTATGGCTCGTCCCAGAAGTATCTTCCTCTTTCTGTCTCCCACAAAGTCAGCCGGTTCGCGATTAGCAGCAAGGTAGTTCGCTATCTTCTCAAACCATGGAAAACTCGAGGCATCCGTCTTAGAAACAGCAGCAGAAAACACTTCTGGAGCAGGTGCTCCATCCTGGACTAGGTGCTCTAGAAAACAGATTCCAATGGCATACACATGTTCATCTGGCAGTGCATCATCAAGCGGGATTGTTTCATCGACTTTCAGGCGAGATAAGTGATCAGCAACTCCATTCTCGGTACCCTTCTTATCAACGATTTGTAGATCAAACTCTTGGGCAACAAAATCCATCTCAAAAGCTTGGTTTCGCATCTTTCTCTGTGAGCAAATATTTCAAAGCCGCGTGGTCGGTATGAACGACCTTTGAACCGACAAGATACGACCTGAATTTCTTAAAGGCAAACACCACAGCTAAGAGCTCGTTCTCAGTAGTTGCGTACTTACATTGAGCCTCATCCAGCATGCGGCTCGCATAGTAGATCACGTGAAGCTTTTTATCCTTTCTTTGCCCCAAAACTGCTCCCACAGCGTAATCACTTGCATCCGTCATTACTTCAAATGGTAGATCCCAGTCTAGCGGTTGAACAATGGGTGCACTAACCAATGCTCCCTTTATCGTGTGAAACGCCTCTAGGCAAGCTCCATCAAAATCAAACTTGGTTTCCTTACACAAGAGTTGAGTGAGTGGTCTCGCTATCTTAAAAAAATCCTTGATGAAAGGTCTGTAAAACCCAGCGTGACCAAGGAAATTTCGTATCCCTCTGACTGAATTTGGCGGTTGCAAACTCATCATCACCTCAACCTTTGCTCGGTCAACCTCAATGCCCTTTTCTGATATCCGATGCCCCAGAACTATTCCATCCCTAACCATGAAATGGCACTTCTCCCAGTTTAATACAAGATGTTTCCCTTCACAGCGTTATAACACCCTGCACAGATTAGACAGACACACGGAAAAAGAGTTCCCATAGACGGAGAAGTCATCCATGAAAACCTCCATAATATCTTCAATGAAATAAGTAAAGATAGACATCATGCACCTTTGAAAAGTAGCACGGGCATTGCATAGTCCGAATGGCATCCTGCGGTACGCAAAGGTGCCATAGGAACATGTGAAGGTTGTCTTCTCCTGATCATCCGGGTGAATGGGAATCTGAAAGAAACCTGAATAGCCGTCTAAAAAGCAGTAGTAAGGGTGGTTAGCTAGTCTTTTGATCATTTGATAAGGGAAAATGATCTTTCCTAGTCGCTGCATTTAACTTTCTATAATCGATGCACATCCTATGTCCTGTGACAGTCCTAGTGGGTATCAATTCATTCCTATCATTGGTGACCACAGTGATTCCGCCCTTCTTAGGAACTACATGCATAGGACTGACCCATTTACTATTAGATATCGCATAAATAACACCAGTTTCTAAGAGTTTCATTATTTCTTTCTTAACAACATCTTTCAAATTCGGGTTCAACCTCCTTTGGTGCTCTACAGAAGTTCTAGATTCATCCTCTAAATGTATCTTATGCATGCATAAATCAGGTGAGATTCTAGGGATATCATCTAGCGAATAACCTAAAGCTTTCCTATACTTCCTAGCTCGCATAAAAGTAAGGCGAATTCCAAATTATTTAAATCAGCATTTATTATAAGAAGATATGTGGAGTTAGGGCCGAGAAACGCGTACCTTAGCCCAACTGGTAAGGTTTTGAGCTCAAGTTTTGGAGCTTTCAGCTTGCTCCAAGGATCGTCAATAGAGTTCCCAGGAGCGGGAGCAGGTGCTCTATCCTCTCCCTCTGTTTCTAGTCTCAAAAAGTCTGTCGATTTTTCCATCTGCCCAGAATCCAACATCCTTACGAAACCAACAGTATCCTCACTGAAATACTCATGTTCGCTTTCAGCTTTTGTCAACGCAACATCCAAGGGATCTTTAGCAAGGATATCTTCAATCTCTCCCTCTGAGATTTCGAGATTATCCTCAATGGCAAAGGTCTGCCCATCAATGGTCGGTTTCTTCAGCATTCGATCTATCTCAAACTCCATAATAATGTCTCCCAGGTGGAGACCAATCGTTCCATTCTTTACATCAATGATCGCACCAGCTGTGCGCAAGAAAGGACGTCCCAAAATCAAGGGATCCTTCGGTTCATCATCCAATTCCAACACCACAAAATCCGCTGGAATCAATTTGTTTCCAATCCTGACATGTAAATCTTCCAAAATTCCCACAGGTAGCTTTATCGATCTATCAGCAAACACCAACGAAATCCGAGTTGGTTTGAATTTCGTGTACCCTAGCTTCCTCGCAACCGAATAGGGCATGAGGTTCACGCTGGAGCCTATATCACACAGAGAACAGGCAAATCGCACAGGACCGATCTCCATTGAGAGCACAAACTTCCGTGGGTCCTCTTGCTTTTTAATGACCTATTTTGTAGCATAGCACTACAATTCTTACTTACAATCATGGCACTCTGCTCTGAAGGAATTCGTCCAGTAACCAAATCCTTGACGTACTTTTTCATGGATGGCATCATCTGAATTGCATCTGCCAATGTTAGCTTAACCGTCAAATCTTGCAACATCTCCTTACACTTTGCTTCCTCTAAATCCTTCTGTGATTTCCTTGGAGGTACTGGGTAAGGGACAGGGGGTCTGTAGACACGAGAATCAACCTTATCAACAATCTCATTTGGCCGCAATACCTTAAAAATTGGTCCAGGAACTTCTTCATCCTCTTCTGTTTCCGGAGCAGGCGCTCCCTCTGTTAGAGCAGGTGCTCCTTCTGGGCAGTTTGCAGTTTTTGTCCTTACGACTGCTGGTAAAACTCTTCCACTTCTTAGTTCGATGGCATTGGTTTGCATCCATTTTACCAGGCAACACTCCCTGTGGTCTCTTGATTGCATCAGCTATTTGAGCAACCTGAATGTCGAGCTTCTTCACATGGTTGCAAACCGCCTCAAGCCAACCATTAAGGTCCGAATACATAGCATCCACCTTAGTGTTGATCTCAGTAGCACACTTCTGTTGATTTACCATCAGCTGCTGTATCATACCCTTCAACTCATACTGAGAATTACTTCCAGAGCTCGCAGGAGCTTGAAAGTTAGAGAATTGCGTTTTCTGACCTTGAAAAGGGAGGAACATTTTTCCTTGGAAATTCTGAGGGTAGGTCTTTTGGAAAGTCTGATCCTAAGGCTTCTGGTTCTGGGGGCCGGTTTGTTGTGGGTAAACCTGGTCCTGTGGGTTCTCAACATTCGTACTTCGATAGGAGAAATTTGGATGACTCTTGTAATTTTGGTTGAACCCGCGGTTTCGCACAAACCCTTGGCCATTCACGTAGCTGACCTCCTACTGATCACTGTCTCCTTCCTCAACTATCTCCTCAGCGAGTGGCTCACCATCCTCATCTGCAAAGTGAACCATTCTTTGGTTTGCTTTGAGCAACAGGTTGACCTTGGCCGTAAGATCATCAATCTTTTGGGAGTCCATTCCACTGGATTTTGTAGTCCGATCATATTCCTGGGACTTGTTGCTAGAACTCGCAGCCAAGTTCTCAATGAGCTTATGCGCACCCTCTTTGGTTTTTGTCATACAGTCTCCATCGCTAGCAGCATTAAGCACATTCCTGTAGTCCCAGTCAACACCATCGTAGAAGATACTGAGCAGATTCTCATCGGTGAAACCATGGTGTGGGCATTCCCTTTTATACTCCTTGAACCATTCCCATGCCTCACAGAAGGACTGTCCTGAATATTGTTGGAACGAGGAGATTTTGTTCCTCAGACTCGCGGTATTTGTCTTCGTATAGAAATGATCCAGAAACGCAGCTCTACATTATGCCCAAGTCGTAATGGATCCAGCAGGTAGAGACTTTAGCCAACGCAAAACCTTATCCGCGAGTGAGAAAGGGAATAGCTTGCACTTTAGGAAATCTTGGTTCATCCCATTAGAACTCGTCGTGGAGCAGATCTCCTCGAAGTTTTCTATATGGTCCATCGAAATCTCAGCAGGCAGCCCATGGAACAAATGCTACTTAACCAGCGATATCATCTACGGTTTGATATCATAATCATTCCGTTCAACAGCAGGGTGAACTATAGCAGCTCGGTCATGGGGATTGTCCATATCCCATATGGTTCGCTGCTGCTCACGCGCGCGTTGTTGCTGCTATTCACGCGCGTGCTACTGTTGCATCTGAGCTATTTGCTCTTGCAGCCTTTGCAGTTCAGCTGCCATGTTGTTGTCGCCTTGTTCGCCCATATCAGCGGGATTAGGCTTTTGTCGTCTGCTTTCTCTTTCTAGTCTCGTACGTTCCGGGTTACTCAAAGTGACGAGGGGAGTTTGAATATTTCTCCTTGTTGTCCTTGAGTTCATACACCTGAAACACACGCAAGAGAAACAAAAGAATGAGTTTAGTACTTAGTATGAAATCCTAAACGAAAATTAGAGGTATCGAGTTGGTCCCCATCGCAACGGCGCCAATTTGATGAAAGTCTTTTTACCGGTTTCAAAGATAAAACCTAGAATCACTAATTCGATGTAGAAATAGTATAGGTTCGTTAAGGGACCAGCAATACACTCTAATCCTATGGATTACAAGTTCAGCTAAGCGATTAAAAGAGGTTTAAATGTCACAATTTATCAAAGCAAGCAAAAGTAAAATCCGGTGTAATCAATAAGTGGAAAGGCGTTAGGTTAAGGGATATATCTCAGGGATTAGGACATCAAAACCAAGCAATTATTCAGGTTATCAAGTTATGAACCAATCTAGAACTCAACCATAGATTCAAGAGGACCCACTGTCGTGGCATCAACTACTTCAACAATCAATCTAACACCCTAAACTGTCGTTTGAGGTTACAAAGAATGATGAGCATTAAACGTATAGGATCGATTTGTTCACGGGTTGCTTTAACTTCAACTGTCGTTGGCTAAAGACAACTCGCCCATCTAAGTCAATTCCAGCAATTCACAACACTTTTGATGAGTGAATTCAACCTAAAATCAGAGACTAGGTGATCAAATTAGTCTAGGCAATACGAACGACTATAGACAGAGATATCAAGTGATGTTTCAAAACCTATCTATGCTTAGTTATGATTCTCTAATCCCATCAAACCCTCAACCTAACAAGGGGAATTACTCGCACATAATCAAACAAACAACAGCAACAAAAGAGAATAGAAACTTCATTGAATTGAAATAGAAGAAAGTAGGGTTTAAGAAAACTTCAACGAAAGCGTGGAAGACAATCTTACAACTCTCAAAACAAGTATAAAATCTCTCTCTCTCTCTCACTTGTGTTTTGTTTTGTTGCTGTGGTGTCTGCGTGATTGCATGATGCCTAAAAGGATCGAAAAACTCTCCTTTTATAAGCCCACGGCGGCTGGGAAAAATAGGGTTGCGAAAATTAGGTTTAATGAGTGTTTTCCATAATTAGATCTTCTGGGAGCAGGTGCTCCCTCTTCTAGGGCGGGTGCTCCCTTTCTTCAGAATATTCCAAAAAGATCCATATTCCTTCTTTTTTCACCAAATCCAATTGCAACTTCCAATTCTCCATTCCAGCCGCATTTTAGACCTAAAATGACTCATAGTGGAGTGAAAAACTCGATAAAAACCTACAAAACAAAAGTTAGAATGCACCAATAACGCATTATATCAGCAACCCGATACCGGTTAGCACTGCCGACCGGTACCGCGACCGATATTACCTCGTCTCGCGACTCCACACCCATCCGACCACCATCTCGTGCCGCGTCTCGCCTAGGACTCGAGCCACACCTCGAACCATCCTAGTACCATGACTAGCACCCGACACCTTGACCGGTATTGATCACACCGCATCTCCATCAACCACCACACCATTGGAGTCAAGAGCCATGGACCACCGAACCACCGCTTCGAACCACCGAGCCGACCACCTAACCGTTTGGTCAAAGAGGTTAATGTTTCCTTTTCCACTCTTTTAATTATTTTACAACCATTTTTCACACAATTTTTAAGAACCAATTATTTTTGCATATTCATGAATATTTAACTACAAATTATTTGATTCATGAATTTTTGCACTAGAAATTACAATATTGGTTAGATTTAAATGGTTTTAAACATGATTTTCACATCTTGACATATTCATTGATTTCACTTAGATTGATAGTTTTTAACAATATGGATTCATTATTTTGATTTCTTTTTGTTTAATATCTATTTTTCCTACCCTTGGACTTAGACTTCAATACATACGTATTGAGGACTTAGTTCCAAGAAGTATTTAACAAGTGATTTCAAGTGTTTTTACAAGGATATGTTGCTCTTTAACATGACTTGTAACAAGACTTTTTGTTGTGATGCGCACACTTCCAATCGTCTTAAGCATTATCCGCCATTCAAAGGAGATGTGTGAGAAAAGAGAAGTAATTGGAGACACCTAGCCTGCTTATGATTCGTGCAGAATACCATATGCTCAGAATCGAAGAAGATCTCATATTGCTAGCAACAATCCTAAGATTTTCTCGATCTCAGCTTACAAACGGACCACGTTGAGCATTTTTATGGGACATTTACCTATCCACTGGAGCAAAAGCCTTCAAACTTCACCACGTGAACTAAAAAGGTATGTTTTATGATAGATTTTCAATTTGGCTCGAGAAATTCTTTACTGTTTTGCAGATGGCTCGATACTACCCTTCCGGCGAGTCGAATCGCCCCATTCAAGGACCATACGCAAAACCGTACGAGAAAAAGTGTTGGAACTTCACTATGAGCTTTAAAACACCTTATAACTCGGTGAATTTTCAATATGGCTCGAGGAAAATTTTACGGTTTGAGAGAGTCCACGAGCATCTTCCGGTGACCAAAATCACTATACCGTGAGCCAATTTTCAAACGATGAGGAACCAGCCGCTGATACCTTGAGGTGAACTGTTTCTAAGGACATAAGGAAGCTTTTAGGAGTGTTCATTCACCCTTGGAGATTCCAAAGATGCTTCATACCAACCAAAAATAGGACATTTTTCGATCTTCAAGACTTTTTTGTCTACAACCGATAACTTCGTTCTATTCTCTAACTTTTCTAATTTCAATTTTATTTTTATCTTCCAACATTACTCCCTTAATTTGATTTCTTTTACACCAGGGACGGTGTAATTTAAGTCTAGGGGGATTGTTGTTTACTAACACGTTTG
Source organism: Arabis hirsuta (assembly GCA_964056655.1). NCBI lineage: Eukaryota > Viridiplantae > Streptophyta > Magnoliopsida > Brassicales > Brassicaceae > Arabis > Arabis hirsuta. The sequence continues at coordinate 33,533,644 of OZ053298.1, read as the reverse complement.
TTCATGATTGGTTTTTATGTTTTTAAAAGAGTTTTTTAAAAATTATTTTCTAAGAACGTTTAATTGAGTCAAAATAAGTTGGGAATTATGACACTTTTCTAGGAACTAATGCTTTGATTTCAAAGACCAAGTAACCATTGTTGTAGGGTTTGTTCATGACAATCGATTCAGAAACCTCATGTTTGGACTTCCTACCAGAAAGTTTCTACTTGCATTGGTTTCGATGGATACGATTTTGACACTATATGTTGGATTTGATGATTTCTTATTAAGGATGTTAGATCAAGGAAACGAATCACACATTCATGACATCTTATCCTCTTTTACCACTCTCTGTTGTCATGAATGGCCAGCTTATTTTTAGTTGGTACCCTACCTAAAACCCTTTACCTCTTTTCAGACCTCATGCCTTCTCTTTTCAGTTTCATATTTGCAGATATGGGCAAAAACGTCGGAGAGAAAAAGATCGACGCAATTTTCCAATTACTAGAGATGCGACGATTTGGTAAAGAATGGTTGAGTAGAAAGAACAATTTCCAAAGAGCTTGGTCGTTTCCTTGGATGCTTAAAACATGGTAACATTTCGTGCCTATACTTGACTCTTATCAAAGAGATACCGTTTTCCCCCTTTCGATATATAAAAAATAAAATAAAAAAATAAATAAAAATAAAAAATAAAATAAAATAAAATAAAAAATAAAGGAAAAAGAAAAAAAAAGAGAAAAGAAAAGAAAGAAAATCTAAGAGAAAGGAAAACGGTTGTCTAATAGTCTTAAGGCAAAAAAATACCCAAGGAATGCCATGATACAAAAGAAGAGACGAGTAGAAGAGATTTCAAGTGATTCTCGGAGAAAAATCTAAGTCTGGGGGAGAAAGACGTGATAAAAGTGGTTGGGAAATTATGGACATCAATAGGTCCATTCTCTCTTGCGATTTTGCATAATATCTCGCACCGGAGTATATGGTAACCCTAAAAAATCTTAGCCTCACCACTAAAATCAGCCTTCCCTATTACCTAGCACCGTCTACCTTGAAAAATATTTTTGATGAGGAATTTTTACTAACCTAATAGAGTAGAAAGAGTCAAATAGTTGAAGTTGAGATTTTTGCATGGACAGAGATTTAGATGTATGGAAAAGGTTGCGAAAATCATGGTGGAAGAAGATGAAATCGTCTATGGGCTGATCTTGTTTTCATGTGGATTAAATGTTTCGATTTCAAGGCAATGATCCAAAGGATATGTGAGTTCCCGTATTTTCAAACCTTTTTTCTATTCTTGAATTTTTCTTAAGGACAAGCAAGGTTTAAGTCTGGGAGAGTTGATATGTCCCATATTTTACCTATTTTACTATATTTTCTATGCACTTTAATAAGTTTTTCAGCCAAAAGAGGTAGTTTTCCTCGTATTTGTAGTTTTAGAGTCTTAATAGGGAAATCAAGCAAAAAAGAGCAAAAAGGACCAAAAGAGGTGTAAACCAAGCTACAACAGCTTTCATAAGCCAAAGACACCATCAAGAACCAAGAATTCACAATAAACAACATTATACCAAATTAGACAGAACAAATTGGAATTGGATGAAACTTGGTCAGAGGATATATCTTTGAGTTATCTTCACAATGGAATTTTAATCATATCATTTGGAGCTGTGAGCAGAAAGATACGCTCGGTTTACTGAAGACACATCAAACTACCTCTAAAGTGAAACAAGTGCAGAATCGAGTCAAGCACCGGGCCAGTCCGTGGAGCGATGTTTCAGACCGTTGCCAGCACTCATGCAGGCCCAAAGAAGACTCCAACCCCGGCCTAGAAGCCCGTCCGTTACTTGGCCCAACGTTGGAGCAGTTTTGACGTAAAAGACCCTTTTGTCCTAAACTAAGCCCTAGAAGATCCTACACCTATATATACTTGTTTTTAGCCTCTTTAGGAGGATAAGCATTAATAAGCAGCCAAGAGGGCACGACTAGGGATCCCTAGGCAGCCGCCTATCTCTTCTCTAAACACGTTTTCATCTTTGTTCTTCATTGGATTTGGATTCTTGGAGGAGATCTCCCTTTGTACTTCAATATAGAGAAGATTTATTATCCCTTACTCTTTAAATTCAGTTTATCTATGATGATTCGTGCCTATCCTTGTTGCTTCGTTGTTACTTCAATCATGTCTGAGTAAATTACTTGTTAGGTTTTGGGCATTCAAAGATTTCATGTTTATGCATAATTGAGTATCGAACTTTGTTAGGGTTTATCTAGTGGATTCTTCACCTCTATTCAATCGTAATGCTGTTTGCTTTTTTGGCCATCTTGCGAACTGATCTTAGGTTGATATACTCTACAAAAGCTTGTTATATTGCCTGAACTAATATTTGGTGAGTATTGCATCATAACAATTCGAAAGGTTAGTTATGGAGTCGTATGAACAATCGAATTTTACACTTAAAGCATGTTTTCACCTTATAATAACCTGCGATAGTTGAGTCTATTAGGGTAGAAAACATAGATGGTTAGTTACGTCACGATAGTGGGATGACCTTACATTAGTGATTTGAGTTCTAGAACAGTTTTTAAAAACATGATATCTTTATGTGTTTCATGAGTCTCTCCGAATTGTCTAATGCCTAACGCTTTTCTCTTATTGATTTATCCTTGTTTTTACTTTCTTTGCTTTATAATTGCTATCATAAAACCACAAAACCAAAATCATATTTTGTCTTAGCTTAATTTGCATCACATAAATTCGTAGCGTATGATCTCAAGTCTGTGTGGATCGACCCCTAAGTACAACTGCGTTTGCCTGTGCACTTGCAGCTTTATGTAGGGTTATAAATTTAAAGCTTGAATAACCCACGACATCAATGATAAACCCACACTAACAGATGCATTAACGAACCATGAATCATCCAAATTCGTTTATAATAATGACCTCACAAATCCATATTTGTGAAAAATTAATTATAGGTTGTAAACATGTAATTAAACAATTATTCCTCTATTGATTCTCAAACAACCTAGCCAATTTAAGCTAAATCTATGAGAATTTTAAAATATGCATAAACTTGGATTTTAGACAAAAAGAGGGTTTAGAGAGAAATTACCTTGGTTTTTGTGAAATATGAGATTAGGAATTGAATTCCTAGTGAAAAACTAAATAATTTTTAGTGAATTGTGATAAAACCCCAAAATTAATTTTTTAGGGTTCTTGAGCTCAAGAACACTTTTGAGAAAGAAAGAGATGAAGTTGTGTTTGCAAAATGACAAAAAGATGTTTGTGAAAACCTTATAAAATCAGATTTTGTGATGTTTGTGGTTAAATTTCGGTTAAAATCGGTTTGGAACTGTTTAAAATCAAACCGAAAAACTTACCTGGGTTGGACCGGTCGAATACCGGTCGGGTTTACCGACTGAAATCATGACCAAAACTTACCTTGGGTCACGCCGTGGTCGGTCTATGCTCGTGTCGCGGAAAGGTATGGGTCGTGTCACGGTAAGGACTTGCTCGTGTCGTGGTAAGGACTTGCTTGTGTCGCGGTAAGGACTTGCTCGTGTCGCGGTAAATGGTGCGGGACGGGACTGCAAGGCGGACGTGGTCGTGTTGCGACACGAGTAGGATGGATGGGAGTGCGGGACTCGAATATCGGTCACGTACGTGACCCGGTATTGGCGTCCGGTATGGACGCGGGACGAGGCATGCGGGAAGCGGCAGAAATGCCCGAATACCGGTCGGGTGGAATGATCGATGTTCGTGTCCGATATCGAATATGTGGGACGAATTATCGTGTTACGGGAAGGACGCGGGACAAGCGAGATGCGGGACGGATGGGACGCAAGATGCAGGACAGATGGGACGCGAGATGCCCGATTATTGGTCGCGAATCCGGACCTATACGCGTGACCGGTACTGGGCCTTGCGTGTCGCGGGACAGATGGGACGCGATATCGGTCGAGGACGCGGGCCGACATCTCGTCCGGTACTGGACCACGGTAATCACGAATTAACGAACCATGAATCATCCAAATTCGTTTATAATAATGACCTCACAAATCCATATTTGTGAAAAATTAATTATAGGTTGTAAACATGTAATTAAACAATTATTCCTCTATTGATTCTCCAACAACCTAGCCAATTTAAGCTAAATCTATGAGAATTTTAAAATATGCATAAACTTGGATTTTAGACAAAAAGAGGGTTTAGAGAGAAATTACCTTGGTTTTTGTGAAATATGAGATTAGGAATTGAATTCCTAGTGAAAAACTAAATAATTTTTAGTGAATTGTGATAAAACCCCAAAATTAATTTTTTAGGGTTCTTGAGCTCAAGAACACTTTTGAGAAAGAAAGAGATGAAGTTGTGTTTGCAAAATGACAAAAAGATGTTTGTGAAAACCTTATAAAATCAGATTTTGTGATGTTTGTGGTTAAATTTCGGTTAAAATCGGTTTGGAAGTGTTTAAAATCAAATCGAAAAACTTACCCGGGTTGGACCGGTCGGGTTTACCGACCAAAATCATGACCAAAACTTACCATGGGTCACGTCATGGTCGGTCTATGCTCGTGACGCGGTAAGGTATGGGTCGTGTCACGGTAAGGACTTGCTCGTGTCGTGGTAAGGACTTGCTTGTGTCATGGTAAGGACTTGCTCGTGTCGCGGTAAATGGTGCGGGACAGGAGTGCAGGACGGAACGTGGTCGTGTTGCGACACAAGTAGAATGGATGGGAGTGCGGGACTCGAATATCGGTCACGTACGTGACCCGGTATTAGCGTCTGGTATGGATGCGGAACGAGGCATGCGGGAAGCGGCATAAATGCCCGAATACCGGTCGGGTGGAATGACCGATGTTCGTGTCCGATATCGAGCATGTGAGACGAGTCATCGTGTCGCGGGAAGGATGCGGGACAGGCGAGATGCGGGACGGATGGGACGCGAGATGCCCGAGTATAGGTCGCGACTCCAGACCTATACGCGTGACCGGTACTGGGCCTTGCGTGTCACGGGACATATGGGACGCGATACCGGTTGAGGACGCGGGCCGACATCTTGTCCGGTACTGGACCACGGTAGCGGAAAGGGCGACACCGGTCGGTTTTTTTTTTTTTTTACCTTTTTTATAAATCCTGAAAAATTAAAGTAAAATATATTAGAATAAAAATAACCTAGAAAAACCGAAATTGAAATTTTTAAAACTGTTTAGAGCATAAATAAAAATAAAAATGTGGGTTGTCTCCCACAAAGCGCTTGTTTAAAGTCAATTAGCTCGACTCCTTTCAAGATTTTAGACGTTCGGTGGATCCACTAAAGGAATGGTTGTTCCTTTAGCTTCATTAGGCTTTGATCTTTCGGCTTCTATGAGGACTCCAAGTGAATCTCCATTGTCATACTTGACAACTAATGCTTCCGGGAAAAGCTTCAAAGTGTTTTCAAGCTTACGCTTGATAGTGTTCCTGTTGATCTCATCTTCTCTTCGGACGAGGATCTTTATCACCATGTTCTCAAAGATAAAATTCTCTCTTGCTTTGTTCCCATTCTTAGCATCATCCATAGGTGTCAAAGTTGTCTTGACATCTTTGTAAACGTCCTTATGCTTCTCCTTGGACAGTTTTGCAACTATCTTCATTTTAGCTTTAGGATCTCCTTCTTTGACTCCTTTCTTGGCATCTCCGGAGTCTATACTAGGTTTCATAACCTTTACTCCAATAGAGCTTCGTACACGCTTAGCATCTACTTCATCATAGAAGAAATTCTTGTTGATATTGGCGAAAGAGATTCTTTGGTTTGGAAAATCAACAATGGCCTTGGCGGTTGCTAAGAATTGTAATCCAAGTATCAATGGATTCAATTTTCCGGTCTTCATCTCCAACACTTGAAAATCAGTAGGAACAATCCCTTCTCCTACTTTGACCATGACGTTTTCAAACATTCCATAAGGGGTAGAGGATGATAAATCGGCATACTCTATAGACTTTGGATGGTTTGAAATCGGCCAATCCAATTTCCTTTGACATGGCTAGTGACATGACATTTACGTTTGCTCCAGTATCACACAAGCAATCATGGATCTCCCTTCCATTAATCGAGCATGGAAAGACAAATTATCCCGGATTATCGACTTTCTCCAAAAGTATCCTCTTTAGTCTTCTCATGTAAGCTCTCTTAGATTCGCTGTAAGGCATTCCTCTTTTGGTTCTTGGACCAAGATAACCTCTTCGTCAAGTGGTTTAGGAGTGACCACGGCCTTTTCTTCCTTAGTAGAGGTGACATTGCAAAATTTCTTTGCTTTCTCTTCGTCTTGTCTTCGAACGGATTCTGAGGTTTGAGCGAGTTGCATATCCATCTTAGAGAGATGAGTAACAATAGACTCGATCTTAGTGTTAAGTTCCGATTACCTACTTCCCACCAATTGGTTTACCTCTTTCTTTTGTTGGCCTAAAGCTTCTAGCATTTGGTTCTTCATATCTTCGAGTTTAGCATCAAAAGAAACCGGTACGGTTGGTTGGGATGTGTTGAATGGTGGTTTCACTTGATACATTCCCTTAGAAAAGAATGGTTGCTTGGACTGATATTGGCCTCCTTACTTTACGTTTTGTCGAGGATATAATTGATCTTGAGGGTTCTCGACATTGTTGCTCTGATAGGATAGATTTGGGTGAGATCGAAAGTTGTTGTTGAAATTTTGATTCCCATAGTTTCCTCCTATGTAGTTCACTTCCTCTTGATTCTCCTCCATTCCATCTCCAATACGTTCCATATTAGGATCATAACTTGTATCATTAACGTCTTCAACGGCATGAACTCCTCTTTGAGTCTAAAGTAGTTGTGAAACCATGTTCTTGAGCTCCGCGATTTGAGTTGAATTGGTTGATGATCTAGTAGTGTTGATGCTCCTATTGTAGTCTTGAGAACAATTAGCATCACTAGCAGCAAGGTTCTCGATCAAAAACTTTGCTTCTGGTACAAGCTTGGTCATGAAATTCCCATTACTCGGAGCATTCAAAGATGTTTGGTGCTTGTAATCGATTCCATTGTAGAAGATATTCCATAAGTTTTCTTTAGAGAAACCATGATTAAGGTACTCTCTAGTGTACTCCTTGAAACATTTCAAGGCTTCCAAGAAGGATTCGGTTGGTCCTTGCTTGAAACTTGAGATCTTGTTCCTTATAGAATTTGATATTTGTTTGGTGTAGAATTGGTTCAAGAAGGATCCTTTGTATCCGTCCCAAGTAGTGATGGACTTTGGAGGTAAAGACTTCATCCATCTAAGTGCCTTGTTGTTTAGAAAAAAACGAAAAGAGCTTGCACTTAAAGTAGTCGGCGGGAACTCCATTAGCACGAGTCGTACTACAAATTTCTTCGAAAGTATCGATGAGGTCAAGAGGATGCTCCGTGGACAGCCCATGGAATTGGTTTTGTTTCACCAATGTGATAATTTGAGGTTTGATCTCAAAATCATTCCTTTGAGGTAGAGGTGGGCGGATGGGATTTCTATCAAAGAAGAAAGCATCGGAGGAATCGACATCTCTGATAGTTTGATGTTGGACTTGTTGCGCTTGTCTTGGACGCAAAGGTTGTTGGAAATAAGTTCCCTTGAGGTTGAAGATGTGGAGCTTGTTGTTGCATTCTCATAGTCCCAGGTGGAATGAGATGTTGATCGTTTCCACCAACTGGATTCCTAACAATGTTCTCCGGAGGGTTAGGGATAACATCATTACGAATAGCTGGGTTTAGGTGGGCACCAAGTGGTTGCTCCACGGGTTGGTTTTCTCTATCAAGAGTAGCAGCAGCAGCAGCAAGAGCTCGTTCCTCCTCATTTATGGCGTGCTCAACAATTTGATCGCCCATCCTTAGTTGTCTTTGTCTTCTAAGGCCTCGTTCAAGCTTGTCGATTTCTTGCTCAGGTACAACTAGATTCTTCTCGTTAGAATTTCTAGTACTAGGCATAAACACCTGAAACACACGGAAAAAGATAAAAGAAAACGAGAAATCAAACTTGGAAAAAAAGAAACAAAATTGTAATAAAAAGAAAAACTGAAATTAAAGCGTTCTAGATTGAGTTTTAGTCAAAAATTCGAATGTGATGTTCTCCGAAGTCCCCGGCAACGGCGCCAAAAACTTGATGTGTGTCGAGTTTTACCTCTAAACTAACTACCTGCAAGTGCACATCAATCACGGTTAGTATAGATAAGAGATCGTATACACAAGGACTTCTTAACCACACTTCAAATTGTAATGAATAAAACTAAGCTAGAACAAGATATTTTTGTCGTTTTTGTGATTGAAAAAGAAAGTAAGCAATGAGTATAAATTGTAATGAAAATCAATAAAAGAAAAGCGCTAGGACTTAGGTGTTTCGCAGAGAATCATGCAACAATAAAGATTGATTGATTTTAGGGACTTAGGAATTATGAACCGTTTAGAACACAAAGCACTGATTTAAGGTTATCCCACTATCGTGACGTAACTAACCATCTACGTTTTAGCACCCTAATAGACTCAACTGTCGCAGGTTATTACAAGGTGAAAACATGCATTAAAGTTCAAGTTTGATAAAGTTCACCGCACTCCTTAACTAACCTTTCGAATTGTTAAGGCTTTTGGTTCATCAAATACTAGTTCAGACAATATACCAAGTTTTTGGAGAGTATATAAACCTAAGATTAGATCGCTAGATGCGCGGTAAAGCAATCATGCATTGAGTATAAGTAAAGAAGAAGACTCTAATGTGTTCCCTAAACAATCATCAATCAATTATCGAATTATGAAACTTATTGAAAACCTACAACCTAACAAGTGAATTACTCGGACATGATGCACAAAAAACCAGAGATAGATGATGAATTCATGATAAATAAACTTGAATTCTTCTCTATATCGAGATACAACTCATGATCATCCACCAGATTGCTCTAAAATCCAAATCTAATGAAGAACACCAAGAGAAATCGTGGTGGCTGCTCCTATATGATAAAAATACTCTATTATTTCGGCCTCATACCTAAGAAAAGGCTAAAAACAAGTATATATAGGCTTAGGGTTTCCTAGGGTCTTCTTTAGGACAAACTGGTCTTTTTACGTCAAAACTTATCCTAAAGTCGGTTAGGATTTTGGCCAAGGATATTGGGCCCAAAGTGCCTTGATTTGTGCTGGAATTGGTCCAGAATAATGGTCCACGAGGTGGCCCGGTATTTTGGTCGTTTCTGCACTTGCTTCGTTACTGAGGCAGCTTGACGTGTCTTCACAAAATTCAATGTATCTTCCTGCTCACAGCTCCAATTGAGATAATTCAAACTTCATTGTAAAGCTGACTCAAAGATATATCGTCACACCATGTTTCATCTAATTCAAAATCGATTTGGCCCTCCGTTAACTGCTGAACTTTTGGCGTATACGTTCTGTCCAATTTGGTAGAATGTTGTTTCTTGTGAATTCTTGGTTCATGATAGTGTCTTTGGCTTATGAAAGTTGATGTTGCTTAGTTTACACCTATTTTAGCTCTTTTTGCTCATTTTTCCTTAATTTTCCTGTTAAGCCTCTAAAACTACAAATACGAGAAAAACTACCTTTAAAGGTATAAAACCGTAGATAAATGTATAGAAAACATAGTAAAATATATAGTAATATAGGTAAAATATGGGACATATCAATGATGCACTCTGGGCTTATAGGACTGCCTACAAAACGCCTCTGGGAACTACTCCATTTCGTCTGCTTTATGGGAAAGCATGTCATCTTCCAGTGGAGTTGGAACACAAGGCAACATGGGTAGTGAAGCTTTTCAACTTTGACATCAAGCCTGCTGCAGAAAGGCGTCTGATACAGCTGAATGAACTGGATGAAATCAGACATTATGCCTACGAAAGCTCTAAGTTGTACAAGGAGAGGACTAAGGCATATACAGATAATAGGATCATCTCCAGGACATTCGAACCAAATGACCAGGTACTTCTTTATAATTCTTGTTTACAGCTTTTTCCTGGTAAATTCCGTTCTCATTTGTCAGGTCCTTTCACAATCAAGGAAGTTAGACCACATGGAGCTGTTGTCCTTATTAGCAAGGACGGGAAGGAGTTCACAGTGGATGGGCAAAGGGTGAAGCACTTTTGGGCAGAAACCGAAATTCTGGAAGGACACATTGTGCCTCTGGATGATGCACCCGCTGCCTGAGCTCTGACACAGTCAAGCTAATGACTAAAAACAAGCACTTTTGGGAGGCAACCCACTGGTAAGTGTACATTAGTTAGATTTTTCGTTTTTGTTTTACTAACTTTAGTTTTAGTTTAAATGTTTCAGTTTTTGTTATAATAAAAAAAAAACAAAGAAGAGAGTTTTGGAACAGAAAAGGTTGTGTCGATCGACACAAAGGACCTGTATTGATCGACACACAGACAGACAACCCAAGGTAAGTGTTTTTAAACACGACTGATTTCTTTTCATCCTCACTTTTCTTTCTCTTTCGCGAAAACAAAAGAAATTTTGCAACCCTACATCTTCTTCGATTCTTCACAAATTTGAGTGATTCTTGTTTCCATTCCACTTAATTTTCATCCTCTTTGTGATTCTACACTCCTTTACTTCGATCTACTAAGGTTTGAAACCCTAACTTCACTTTTTCAGTTCGGGATTATAGATAAAAATGTGGAATTTGGAAACGTTTTGGTTCAATGTAGGTTGTGGGATTGTCTCATATGCACTTTTAGAGTGATTTTCAACCGAACTCATTCCTTAATTTCATTGATTTAGGTGAATTAGTTTTGAATTTGAGAATTTTGTGAAATTTTAGGGTTTTAAGTGGAAAAAACAAAATTTGGATGGTTTGTGATTGTTGTTGTGGAACATTCTGATCTTATGCTTGCTAAATAATGTGTGGAGAGATCTGAGGTTGAATGTTGTAGATTGGGGTCCTTGAATTGCCGATCGAGACAGCCTGGGTGTGTCGATCGACACAGATGCCCAAAAAGTCCACTTTTGCTGATTTCAGGTTTTTGTTTTTATTTTGCTTTTGTGTTGTTTTGCAGATGGCTCCCAAAGGTAATAAGCGTCAGAGACAAGGCGAGGAAGCTGCATCCAGCTCTCTTACACAAGCTACACCAATTGCATCACTTCCTCCATGGCCTAGACTTGAAGGGAAGAGAATCACCATCACCAGGGAATGGGATGATGTTCCTTATAAGATTCTCGTTTGCGACGATGTTATCAATAGAGGAATGGGATGATTATGAATCCCTCCTGTACAACGAGTGGTTGAAGGTGAAGGTCTCTGCGACCAGGTTTGCTAATAGACGGGCGATGAGTGGTTTGGGTCTCAAGGATGAGGTGCTGCGATTACTCGAGAATGCAGGACTAGGGACTATCGCGACGTACCACCATCCTATGTACCCTGACTTGGTACGTCAGTTTTTTGCATGAGTGAGGCTTGGTTGTGTGGTGAAAGATGCTGAGGGTAGTGATGATGTAGCGAAGTAGACCTTGAGCTTTAAGATTTGAGGAGTCTGCTACCGACTCACTCTTCGAGATCTTTGCGGGATATATGGTTTTGACGGAGATCGCGCTTATCAGCAGCTCCCAGAGACCATTCCGGATATACAGACATTCTGGGGACGTTTTGGGACGGTGATATATGCTGCTTCTGCCTCCACACATACAGATGTGAGGCATCCAGTCCTTCCCAATTGGTCTATATCTCCGCACAACTCATGATCCGGTTTCGAGACACTGTGTCGATCGACACGGCTCTCTGTGTCGATCGACATGAGGCCAACATTGGTAAAATTTCGTTTTTCCTTCACAAGTTCATTTTCTTTTTAATTCTTTCACCAATTTCAGGCTTGATAACACTGAGGACAGTGTTTTTTAAGTCTGAGGGAGGTAATTGCTAACTTTGTGTTTGTTTTTAAGAGTCAGTCCAAAACGTTTTATTGAGTCAAAATAGTCAGTTGGAAACAATGACCCATCCTTTGGTTTAGTGGATTATCTTTTTCAATGAGTGACCATTTTTCCAGTATCGATTTCAGAATCAGACTAATGGGAAATCCTAAGGCTAACCAGTTAACGGGAGACATCTGTTACTTCCAGCATAATCCACCGGGTTTGAGCTAATTACCAGGTTCATAGGGCTTCACTCCTCATTCATACCTGACAAGTGCAACTTTTTGTGAAAGTAATGGTACTCCTCTCCCTTGTTCTAAAAAAATAATATATATATGTATATATATATATGATGATTGGGGTGATATGATAGTTTTTGAGTATAAGATGAGAAAATAAAATTCCAGTGAGTCAGTACTCAAAAAATGATCACCCGGAGCTCAAAAGCAGCAGTCTGAGTCCCTTAGAACGGATGTAGAGGACGAGCGATCTCACGACCCTATCTCCTCACTAGGAACAACAGTAGTGAAAGCACTGCTTTTTGGTCTCAGCATTCTAAAAAAAAGGGTAGAGAATCAAATAAGTTTGAGGGAGAGAAAGAGTACCAAGAGTTGTATGGTTCACTTGACATGGTATAGTATGAGAATGAGTCTAGAAGGTTCTTGGCATTGAGATCTGGGACGAGACCCAGCAATGAGGACTAGCGGATTGTGTTGAAAAGTTATGGATGAATTTGGGAGGCTGCGAATGTCTATGGAGAAGTACATGGTGGTCTGGTTTTGAGTTGGTTTTGTATTATGTGGATTACTAGTTGAAAGAATCGGTCCGGTGCTCCAAGGGAATGTAAGTTTTTGCGTTTACAAACCTCTTTCACATTCTTAGTTTATGTTTGCTTGAGGGCAAGCAAAGTCTAAGTCTGGGGGAGTTGATATATCGTGGTTTTTATCCGTTTTTACCATGATATAAGTCCTTTTCATCGAGTCTTTTTGGTGTTTTCCTATTGTTTTAGAGTCTTTGTAGGTTAATGGGTGATTGGAGCTTAATGGAAGCTTTTGGAGCATATTGGAGCATCAAGGAAAGAAGAGCCAAAGTGATCAAGTCGGAGACAATCTTTGGAGCTTGTGTCGATCGACACAAGCCATGCGTGTCGATCGACACGCATGTTTGATACGAGAAGAAGAGTTTTCAAGTTGTGTCGATCGACACGCCCAAGAAGCCCAGAAGTTTGCAGAAAGCCCAATCCGATTTTTAGACAATATATATAATTTTTCTTTAGGCTTTCATGTTTACATCTTGTTTCTAATTAAGACTTGGAGATTGAGAGATTTGGAGAGCTTTTGGGGAGAGATTTCTAGACTTGAGACTTTCAAATTTCAAACCCTTTGTACCTCTTACTCAATCTCATTTATGCAATTTTATTCATTCATAATGTTTACATTATCTATGCCTGAGTAGTTTGCTTGTTAGGTTTTGGGGATTCTAGAGTTTGATGAGAAATTGTTAGGATTGAATTACTGTTAGGATTTATCTTTTTGTTGTTTATCTAGATTGCTTTAACTCTGATTTTAGGATTGATCAACTAAAATTAGAAACCCTAGGTTGCTTTAATAGATGCGAAAGTATTATTAACAACCTCACATAATCTTAGATGAGCAAAATTATCTATTCGCAAAGACATTTGGCTTAGTAATTTTGTGAACAATTGAACCTGAACTTAATGCTTGATTTTATTCACTAAGTTTGCAAAGAAATTTGGAATTTAGTGATTTAGTCATAGATAATCTCTGCAACGAAAGTTGATTGGTTTTATATTCGTATTTGAGTTCTAGAACTGCGCTTAATCAAATCCTGAAAGTCTTTTATCTTTGATTTCGATTCATTCTTGCGATTTACCCATAGGCTAACTCTTTTGTCTAATTGAATTTTAAGAACCTTTTTAATCATTCACTTGTTTACTTTTGTGTTTCTTTTATTACATTCATACATAGTTACGTAGCATAATTTGAATTCATTAATCTTTTGTGTGAATTGATTCCTTGTGGATTCGACCCCTAAGTATTACTTCGATCTCTTAATTTGAGAGAGTAGCCTAGGGCAAATTTGAGCATATCAAATTTTGGCGCCGCTGCCGGGGATTTGATTTCACCAATCGATTTTTGATACTAGAATTTTGTCTAAGTTTTTTTTTTTTTTTTTGTTACTTACTTGTTATTTTCTCTTTGTCTTGTGTGTTTCAGGTTTATGCCTAATCGCGTTACCTGAAGCAAACAGAACGAAGAGCTAGTTGATCTCAACCTTGAGAATGGAAAGTTAGAACGAGCTAACCGAGCAGCGAGAAAGACAGCCAAGATGAATCCGTTAGTTCTTATCAGAGATGATGATGGGTTTCTGCAAGATGCTGAGGGTCACAGACGCAATGCTGAAGGTCAAAGATTAAATGAGAATGGAGTTGTGATTGTGGAGGAGCCTGGGCAATATGCTATGCAACGCCAAGAGCCAGCTGGGCGTGGGCGCACTCTGGGAGAGTACAACAGACCGGTCGAGTTCTATGCCAACATGGCAGCGATTCGTCCTCCTGCTTTCCTGAGGAATGATTTGAGCTGAAGTCTGCTTACTTCTCACTTGTGGCTCAGCACCCGTTCCACGGTCTTTCCTCTGAGCACCCCATGGACCATATTGAGCGGTTCGAGGACTTAGAATCTAGCATTAAGGCCAATAGAGTGTCTAGCGATTACCTCTACTGCAAGCTTTTCCTCTACTTTCTTAGTGGAGAAGCAACTTAGTGGCTGAAGCAGTTGGAGCTGGGATCACTGACTACTTGGGAGGACACCAAGAATGCTTTCCTCAACAACTTCTTTGATGAGGCGAGATCCGAGGATCTGAGGACTAAGATCTCCACTTTCAAGCAAGGACCGACTGAGGCATTCAAGGCTTCCTAGGTGAGATTCAAGGCCTACCAGAGAGATTGTCCTCATCACGGGTTCAGTAATGTTCAGTTATTGGGTATCTTCTTTAGAGTTTTTGATTGGAGGTATCAGATGGCTCTAGATTCAGCTAGCAATGGGAACTTCAACACTAGATACCCGGAGGATGCACTAATTCTTATTGATAACTTGGCTTCTAGCAATATTACCAAGAACGCAGACTTCGAGAGGAAAAAGCTTGGTGGGAACATGGATGGAAGCTAAATAGCTGAGGTGAAAGCCAAGATTGACTCTGTGCATAACCTTCTAGTGGGGAAGAAGACTATTCAGTTTGCTCAAGAGGTAGAGACTTTCATTCCAGAGGAAGAGCAGGATGAAGAGGATGTCAACTACATTAGCGGGACTGGTTTTCAGAATCAGAGGTTTGGTAGTCAGCAAGGTAACAGAGGCTTCAACGGGAACAACCAGAGGACTACGTTCACTGGGAATCTAGGCTCACCTAGCACAATTTCCTCCCTCGTTATCAGCACGAAACCCTAGCCATCTGAGCACGAAACCCTAATTGTTTTAGTAAACATAGATGTCTGTCGAATTTGATAGCCGATGATGTCTCCATTTCCCGACAACGTCTTTGTCTTCCATCTCCGATCTGATTTTCCATTATGATAAGTATTACCTAATCGTTTAAATATTGTCGCATATGCTATCGTTGTATTTTGAATTGTGTTTTGTCTTTTTCTCGATTTAATTTGTTTTGATAGAATGGTCATGCTAATGATAAATTAAATTAGTAGCATGTTTATTGTCTCGTTATTGATTTGATCCATAAATTGATTCATGATTTAAGCTTGAGCACCATTAATGAATCAATCATGTGTATAAGAGTGCTTTATCATTTTGATACTTTTAGTTATGATTATGATTACTTATTTTCTTGTTAGAACATTGTTAATTTACTACCATCATGTTTTAGTGACAGATTTAATATATTTGTATAAAGAAACATAAAAGTCTAGGCGACATCTTCTTCCATTTTTCCACTGAGTTTCCGATTAGCATCAAGGTAAATGATCTCATGCTTTCTTGATTCAATATAGTAAATCGACTGTTGACTAAAACTTTAGTATATCGATTTTGGTTTAGTGTTTTAATGAAACATGCGAAAATTGACTTTGACTTATTATTCATATAGTTTATTATTTTTGGTCAATTTATTTCAATCTGTTCTTACTATTAGACATGATTCTCTTTTGGAAATTGATATATTGTTTACAATTTTAATTGATTAGATAGACACATGTTTCGATTGCTTGGTTTCAACTTATTGATTTACCAAAACCGTAACATGATTTAGAATTTACCAAAACCGTAACATTATCTCTGCCGTTTTATTGACTAAGTATATTAGCCCAGAATTATCGGGTTAATTCCTAGATGATTATTTGTTTTGATAAGTGATTATTTGTGAAACAACCCGACCCTTTTTTTTTACATCGAATTAGTATTTCCATAAATATTAATTCTCAACACTTAGCAATTCAACAAGCAACCAAACATAACCAGCAAAAATCAATTCAAACCAATCAAATGATTAAACCATCAAACCATCACCAATTCAAAACCAATTTAACAATTCAATTCCATAAAACTAGCAACCTAGAGGTTCTAAATAATCACATAAAGCAAATAAACGAGACTCTAGATCATCTCCTCTTCACAGCCTTGATTCCACGATCACATATTTCCTTTACCTACATCACATGGTTAACAGAGATGCGTGAGTATTATCACAAATACTCAGTGAGACGGTCATCCCATCTACTTGGCTATACACATAGGCATAAATAAATAACATAATAACAAGCAATCAATCAACAACACATAGCAAGAAAAAATAACCAGTAATCATTCATCAATCCATTCCAATTCACAATCAAACGCATCCTGAATACTCCGATTACCCAGATAAGCCATGGTCACGCACTCACATTGATTCTGGATCGATTATAGACAAGCACAACCACGAAAAGAGACCTCTCTGACACCTACAGACCCTGCTCTATCCTCACAAACCTACAAAACCTTGATCCTTTCTCCAAAAATCTCATAAACCGAATTAGAGTTCAGAAAATAGGAACAACACGCTGACTTCGAAAGCACACTGAGAACAGATATTACCTCAGAATCAGGATCAGAAACCTGATCAGAAAACTAGACAGAGAGAGCTATCCAACGGTATGAGGATACACCTCTGCGCCCTTCTGTTTTGATGGGAATCCTCCTTTGAAGTGAACTGATTGCAGATCGGAAAGTGCACAAACCTCTCTCAATAAAACAATTATAACTCCTAAAACACATATCTGATTGATAAATTGTTTCCTCCTATATCAAGATAAGAGAGTGGAAAACTTGACCTGAAATTTTCGCTCCAATCCAATCTGTTCTTACTAGCCGCTATCCTCATCTTCTAAAACTGGACAAAACTGCCTCCAAAACCTCAATCACGCATTTTCTTTCCTTTAAGGAGCAAGAAACTCAAAGATCTCTTTCTCTTATCTCTGGAACTATGAAACTCAACTTTTCTCTAAAAAAAACGCTCTTGAAATATGGCCCCTGACTTATATAGGCGAACCCTAGAGTTTCCTTAAACCAGACCGCAAACCAACGCTCAAAAACTGAACCAACCGGTTCAATTCGCAACCTGTGTCTATCGATGCACACACCATGCGTCGATCGACACACTGCCAAAAAAATCCCAATTTTGGTTCGCGGGAGTTACAATTTGATTGATTAAATATGGATTGGTTATATCGTAAAATTTTTTTTAATTGATCATGTAGTATCATGTTATTAAAGTGAATTTTGAATTAAGTTCTGATGCTTAATGTAACATTTTTACATTCTCTAATGTTGGATTTTATAATAAAAATCACATCAAGATGATTATTATCCATTCTCTGAAGTAAATGTGACACCTTATACAGAGAAAAAAAGATCACAATAGAAGTGACTATAGAAATTGTCTCGAATGGTCAAGATCAAGATCAAAAGTTTCTTTCAAGAACTTAGATTCTCATCAGAAGTGATAAAAGAAAGATGGTAACAAATAAGAGAAATTTCTCTCATCTGGTGGTGAAAGATTCTAGTGAAGTAATATAAAGCTAATTAAATACTCTAGAAAAGCATATACATGATTACGCATGAGAGCGCAATTTGAAATCACTAATGCGCTGTACTCTCAAAGTAAAAGATACATGATCCAAGTTTAAGTATGCTGTTGATTCTAGATTGAAATTCAATTCGAGATTGATGAACTTGAAGCTTCATCATTTTGAAAGAGAGAATCAAATAATTCGACATAGCCAATAAGTGTCACATCTAGAAGCTTATGATCGTTGAATGACATATCGAGATCGAAGAGTTTTTATCAAGAACTCATATTTTCACTAGAAGTGAGAAAATAAAGATGGTGATAAGCAAGAGATATTTCAATAATTTGGGAATTAAAAGAAAATAATGAGAGTACAATACAAGAAGATAGTACAAGAAACGTATTGAATGTTCAAGAAGAGCCTATATATGGATGTTCCAGAAGAGCACATAAATAGTATTGCCTATGAGAATGTAATTGAAATAATTATGCATTATATTAGTCTCAAAATTAGAAGGATCTAAGATATAATACATGACCAGAGTAGGGTATGTTATTCTAAATGAGATTAAATGTGAGTTTTATCATGGAGGGGGGATTTAAGGAATCTCACATAGAGAATAAGTAACATATCTTGAAAATTATGTTCACTACTTAGCTTTAAAAGATCCACACATTCTTTAGAACAATCTTAACGGAAGGGTCTGGTCATCATTGAAACAACCCGACCTTTTTTTTTTTACATTGGACTCGAATTAATGTTCCCATATACATTAACAATATCCAACCAAACCAATACATCAACAACCAGCGGAAATCACATAAAGTAATCAATCCCATTCCATAACGAATTAACTCAACAAAACAATTCCAAATAAACCAATTCAATAACAATTCCATCAATTCTATAGAACATCAACATAGCGATTCTAAACAATCCAATCACAGCAACCAATCGAGACACTAGATCATCTCTTCTTTTGGCTATGATTCCACGATCACACTTTGTCTCTACCTGCATCACATAGTTAAAAAAGATGCGTGAGTATTATCATAAATACCTAGTGAGACGGTCATCCCATCTACTTGGCTATACACACAGGCATAAGCAAAAGATACAATACCAGGGTGAGCAACAACAATGCACAACAGAACAATCAAACGAGAATCAGAACAATAGACCATACGTCGATCGAACACAATCTCGGTGTCGATCGATGCACTGCTCATGTTTTGATCGATGCATTGTTCGTGTGTCGATCGACGCACCATTGCAGAGTCCAGGAATCAAACCTATCCTCTCATAGATCGATTCCAGAATGCGACACATAGATCTCCTGCACAAAGATCACCAATACAAGCATGAAATCCATCCAACAACACAATCAATCGCTAGATCTCCTGCACAAAGATCACCAATACAAGCATGAAATCCATCCAACAACGCAATCAATTGCATCCTATCAATTCTTTACCCAGATAAGCCATGGTCACGCACTCACCTTGGTTCTGAAAGGAAAGAACTACAAAGAACACTCGAAATCAGGTCTCCAATCCAAAATCCTCTCTTCCTTCGCAAAGGATGAGCACCAAAACACAATCCCGAGCCTCACGACACACAATCCGAGCTTTTAGGATCAAGAACAGGAAGAAATAAACAATGATTCTCCTTTCTCTCAAATCCTTTCACAAAACTCTCTGGAACTTTTTGGAACTGAAAATCTTCACCAAAACGCGACCACAACCTTTTTATAGGCAAACCTAGGGTTTTCCCTAAACCGCCCCGCAAATTGACGATTAAAATCGAACCAACCGGTTCAATCCCACCTTGCGTCGATCGACCCACGACCAAAATCCCAAAATTTAGTTCATGGTTGTTACAATTCTCCCCCACTAACATGGATTCAACCTCGAATCACGCAACACCGTCTCACTACGATTACAACCGTGACTAAAACCCAGCCAGCACCACCTGAGATCATCTTCCGATCCCTAAAGCTCATCTAGTCTCATACTTACAATCACACTACAGACATTATTGCTCATAACTCATATCTATATACACCCCTCCCACTCTCAGGGTCATCACCCTTTGAGCTCTCGGTGTATATTATACCCCTCCCACCTTCAGGAACTCCGTCTGTTAGGCTATCGGTATGCTCCATATCCCTCCCACTCTCGGGATACACAGTCCGTCAAGCTATCGGCATGCAGGGAAACTCACATCCCCTGGAGAGAACCCTATCCCTCAAAGTATATGTAGGGAACCCACTATCCCTTGGAGAGAACTCACATCTGTCAAGTATATGTAGGGAACCCACTATCCCTTGGAGCAATCAAATCTACAACGTGCATTATAAGCACCTATCGACTAAAATCACCTCTCGTGGTTCCATCATGACATCCCCTATCCCGGGATATCATCACATCCATGACCAATCTCTATGTCATCTGAAACAACCCAATCGCCAGGGTGTCTCTACACGAGTCTCCCGAAAAATAGACAGTTCTAACTCACATAAAACTTCTATTTCCAGACTCTCCCCAGGAATATACAATTTCTAACTCACATAATACTTCTATTCCCGGCTCTCCCTAGCCAATAAACAAGTCCTAACTCACATAGAACTTCTATTCCTAGGCTCTCTCTAGGCAATAGACAAGTCCTAACTTACATAGAACTTTGATATAATGCATTTTTGGCACGTTTTGACCCTTGTTTTGTAGGTCTTTATCGAGTCTTTCGTTCTCTTTTGAGTCTTTCTAGGTACAAAAGTGGCTGGAAACAAAGATTGGAGTCTTGCAAATGGACTTGGCGAAAAAGAAGGAAAATGGAATCTTTTTGAAAGATTCTCCCCAAAAGGAGCACCTGTTGCCCAGAAGGAGCACCTACACCAAACGTGGTGCTCTCGCTTACTGGAAAATCCCAATATGGAAAGTTCATTGAACCTAATTCAGAGGAAGCCCTAATTTTGGCCAGCCACCTAAGGCATATAAAAAGGAGACATCACGCAGCCACAAAGGGGAAAACAGAGAACACAGAGATCAAAACGCAAAGAGCCGCAAAAACACACCAAAGAAGGAGACAGATAGAGTGAGAGAGATCGTGTGAGAGGGAGAGAGACTCGATACTCATCCTTGGAGATTGGGATCATCACGCCATAGACATCACGAAGAACAGCAGCAGTGAGAGAGATCAAGAGTGAGAGAGAGAGAGATATACACTTATTTTGAGAGTTTTGTAAGCTTGGAGAATTGCCTTCCCAATACTTGTTGAAGTCTTCTTAAACCCTACTCTTCTCTATATCGATTTCAATGCAATTCATTATGTCTTTTGCTGCTGTCCTTTGTTTAATCATGAGCGAGTAGTCATCCAGTTAGGTTAAGGGTTTTCGATGGGTTAGAATTCATGAACTAAGCATAGATAGGTTATATACATATATCATTCGATAGTCTCCATCTATTGTCGATCATATTGCCTAGGTTAGCTTGATCACCCTGCCTTTGATCTTAGGTTGAATTTACTTAGCAAGAGTTTGTAAATTGGTGGAATTGACATAGATGGGCGATTTGATCCTTAGCCAACGAAAGTTGAAGTTAGGGCATTTCGTGAACTTATCAACCCAGATGGCTAATGCTTGATAATCCTTTTTAACCTCAACGACAGTTAGGGTGTTAGATTGATTGTTAGAGTTGTAGATGCCACGAAAGTGGATCTCCTTATATTTATGGTTGAGTTCTAGACTTGTTCATAATCACATGCCTGAATAATTGCTTGGTTCTTGATATTCGAATCCCTGAGAATTATCCCTGACCTAACGCCTTTCCTTTATTGTTTACAACCAATTTTACATTTTGTTTTGCTTTAATTATCGTGACATTTAAACCCAACTTTAATTGCTTAGCTGAGATTGTTTTCCATAGAATTAGAACGTATTGCTGGACCCTTAACGAACCTGAACTATTCTACATTGATTAGTGAATCTAGGTTTTAATCTTTGAAACTGGATAAAGGACGAGTTTTATTCTTTCATCAATTTGGCGCCGTTGCGACGGGGACCAACTCGATACCTCTACTTCTCGACTACGATTTTAGACTAAGCACTAATTTTGTTCTTTTGTTTTTCTCTACGTGTGTTTCAGGTGCATGAACTCAAGGACAACAAGGAGAAATCTTCAAACTCCCCTCGTCACTTTGAGTAATCCTGCACTCGCGAGACTAGAACGAGAAAACAGACGACAAAGGCCTAATCCCGCTAATATGGGCGATCAAGGCGACAACGATATGGCAGTTGAGTTGCAAAGGTTGCAAGAGCAGATGGCTCAAATGCAATAGCAGCACGCGCGTGAATTGTAGCAACAACGCGCGCGTGAGCAGCAACGAACCATAGGGGATATGGACAATCCCCATGCCTATTACCGAAACCAAGCTGCGATTGTTCCTCCCGCTGTTGAAAGGAACGATTATGAGATCAAACCACAGATGATATCGCTGGTTAAGCAGCACTTGTTCCACGGATTGCCTGCTGAAATTCTGATGGACCATATAGAGAATTTCGAGGAGATTTGCTCCACGACAAGCTCTAATGGGATGAACCCGGATTTCATAAAATGCAAGCTGTTTCCGTTTTCACTCGCGGATAAGGCTTTGCGTTGGCTTAAGTCCCTACCTGCTGGATCTATAACGACTTGGGCGCAATGTAGAGCTGCGTTCTTGGACCATTTCTATACTAAGTCCAAAACCGCGAGTTTGAGAAACAAGATCTCTTCTTTCCAACAACATTCCGGAGAGTCCTTCTGTGAGGCTTGGGAAAGGTTTAAGGAGTACAAGAGAGAGTGCCCACACCATGGGTTCACTAATGAAAACCTGCTGGGGATTTTCTACGATGGTGTGGACTGGGATTATAGGAACGCGCTCAACGCTGCTAGCGATGGTGATTTCATGACCAAAACCAAAGAGGGAGCGTATAAGTTGATTGAGAACTTGGCTCCAAGTTCAAGTAACAAGTCCCAGGAGTATGACAGGACTACGAAATCCAATGGAACGGATTCTGCTAAGATCGACGACCTTACGGCCAAGATCAATTTGTTGCTTAAGGCGAACCAAAGGATGGTTCATTTCGCTGATGAGAATGGCGAGCAACTAGCTGAAGAGATGGTTGAGGAAGGAGACAATGATCAGCAGGAGGTTAGTTATGTTAATGGGCAAGGTTTTGTGCGAAACCGAGGGTTCAACCAGAACTACAGAAATCATCCGAACTTCTCCTATCGAAGCACGAATGTTGAAAACCCCCAGGACCAAGTGTATCCACAACAAACCAATCCCCAAACCACAAAACCTCAAGATCAAAGTTTCCGCCAGACGGAGCACCTGCACCAACAGAGGGAGAACCTGCTCCAGAAACAGAAAACAACGAAGAACCCTCTGAACCAACTCCTAAGGTATTAAGACCAAATGAGATTATTGATAAAGTTCGTTCTCGTGTTTACAGGCCCCCTATCCCTTACCCAATACCTCCGAGGAAGTCGCAAAAGGATTTGGAGGAGGCGAAATGTAAGGAGATTTTACAAGATTTGACGGTTAAGCTGACATTGGCAGACGCGATTCAGATGATGCCGTCGATGAAAAAGTATGTCAAGGGCCTGGTTACTGGACGGATTCCTTTAGAACAGAGTGCCATGGTTGTGAGTAAAAATTGTAGCGCTGTGTTACAAAACAAAGCCATTAAAAAGCAAGCAGACCCAGGTAAGTTCGTGCTTTCTGTTGATATTGGTCCTGTGCGATTTGCTTGTTCCTTGTGTGATCTAGGTTCCAGCGTGAATCTCATGCCCTACTCAGTTGCAAGGAAACTCGGGTACACAAAATTCAAACCTACACGAATTTCATTAGTGTTTGCTGACAGATCTATTAAGTTGCCTGTAGGAATTTTGGAAGATTTGCAGGTCAAGATTGGGAATATTTTCATCCCAGCAGATTTCGTGGTGTTGGAATTGGACGATGAACCGAAGGATCCCTTGATTTTGGGACGTCCTTTCTTACGCACAGCTGGTGCGATCATTGATGTGAAGAACAGAACGATTGGTCTCCACCTGGAAGACATTATTATGGAGTTCGAGATGGATCGGATGTTGAAGAAACCGACCATTGGTGGGCAAACTTTTGCCATTGAGGATAATCTCGAAATCTCAGAGGGAGAGATTGAAGAGATTCTTGCTGATGATCCCTTGGATGTTGCATTGACAAAAGCTGAAAGCGAACATGGTTATTTGAGCAAAGATACCATTGGGTTCGCAAGGATGATGGATTCTGGGCAGATGGAGAAATCAACAGACTTTTTGAGACTCGACGAAGAGGAGGGAGACAGCGCACCTGCTCCTGCTCTTCGGAGCCATGCTGACAATCCTTGGAGCGAGCTGAAAGCTCCAAAACTTGAGCTCAAAACCTTATCCGCTGGGCTAAGGTACGCGTTTCTCGGTCCCAACTCTACATATCCTGTTATTATTAATGCTCATCTGAATAATGTGGAAACCGCCTTACTTTTATGCGAGCTTAGGAAGTATAGGAAAGCTTTAGTTTATTCGCTAGATGATATCCCTGGAATCTCACCTGATTTATGCATGCATAGGATACACTTAAAGGATGAATCTAGAACTTCTGTAGAACACCAAAGAAGATTGAATCCGAATTTGAAAGATGTTGTTAAGAAGGAAATTTGAAACTCTTAGAAGCTGGTGTCATTTATGCAATATCCGATAGTAACTGGGTTAGTCCTGTACACATAGTACCTAAGAAGGGCGGAATCACTGTGATCGCCAATGATAGGAATGAACTAATACCCACTAGGACTGTCACAGGTCATCGGATGTGCATTGATTATAGAAAATTGAATGCAGCAACTAGGAAGGACCATTTCCCCTTACCGTTCATCGATCAAATGCTCGAAAGACTCGCTAACCACCCTTACTATTGTTTTTTAGACGGTTATTCAGGTTTCTTTCAGATACCAATTCACCCGGATAACCAGGAGAAGACAACCTTCACGTGTCCTTATGGCACCTTTGCGTACCACAGGATGCCATTCGGACTCTGCAATGCCCCCGCGACTTTTCAAAGGTGCATGATGTCTATCTTCACTGATTTTATTGAAGATATTATGGAGGTTTTCATGGATGACTTCTCCGTCTACGGGAGTTCTTTTTCTGTGTGTCTCTCTAATCTGTGCAGGGTATTGGAGCGCTGTGAGGAGAAACATCTTGTGTTGAACTGGGAGAAATGCCATTTCATGGTAAGGGATGGTATAGTGTTGGGTCATCGCATATCAGAGAAAGGTATTGAAGTTGACCGAGCAAAGGTTGAGGTAATGATGAGCTTGCAACCGCCGGATTCAGTCAGAGGAATAAAGAGTTTCCTTGGTCACGCAGGCTTTTACAGGCGTTTCATCAAGGATTTTTCAAAGATAGCGAGACCGCTAACACAACTTTTGTGTAAGGAAACCAAGTTTGAGTTTGATGGGGCTTGCCTTGAGGCGTTTCACACGATAAAAGGAGCATTGGTGAGCGCACCTATTGTTCAACCACCGGATTGGGATCTACCATTAGAGGTTATGACAGACGCGAGTGACTACGCCGTAGGGGCTGTTTTGGGGCAAAGGAAGGATAAAAAGCTTCACGTGATATATTATGCGAGTCGCAATTTGGATGAAGCTCAGTGCAGATATGCTACGACTGAGAAGGAGCTACTAGCTGTAGTGTTCGCCTTTGAAAAGTTAAGATCATATCTTGTGGGTTCGAAGGTCATTGTTCATACCGATCACGCAGCATTGAAGTACTTGCTCACAAAGAAAGATGCGAAACCAAGGCTTTTGAGATGGATCTTTTTGCTTCAAGAGTTTGATCTTCAAATCATTGATAAGAAGGGTACCGAAAATAGAGTTGCTGACCACTTGTCTAGGATGAAAGTTGATGAAACAGTACCGCTTGATGATGCATTGCCGGATGAACAGGTGTATGCTTTTGGAATCTGTGTACGAGAGCACTCAGTACAGTCTGGAGCCTGTTCTACCTGAGGGAGCACCTGCTCCAGAGGCATTTTGTGCGGCTATCTCCAAGGATAGTTCACCAAGTTTTCCGTGGTTTGGTGAGATCGAGAACTACCTAGCTGCTGACCTGGAACTAGCTGATTTCGTGGGGGACAAGAAGAGGAAATTCTTGCGCAACGTAAGGAGGTACTTTTGGGATGAGCCATACCTTTAAAAACAATGTTCCGACGGTATTTTCCGGAGATGTGTTCCTGAAGAGGAAATCCTGGGAATCTTGTTTCACTGCCACAGTTCAAGTTACGCTGGACACTTCGCAACCTTTAAGACCGTATCAAAGGTGCTGCAAGCTGGGTATTGGTGGCCCACAATGTTCCGTGATACACATGCGTTTATTGCAAGATGCGATAAATGTCAAAGGCAAGGGAACATCTCGCGACGGAATGAGATGCCTCAGCACTTCATCTTGGAAGTTGAAGTGTTCGATGTGTGGGGAATTGATTTCATGGGACCATTTCCTTCATCCTATGGCAACAAGTACATTTTAGTGGTCGTCGACTATGTGTCTAAGTGGATTGAGGCCATTGCTTCTCCAACAAACGACGCAGCTGTGGTTTTGAGGATGTTTAAGACAATCATATTTCCCCGTTTTGGTGTTCCGCGGGTGGTGATTAGTGATGGAGGGACCCATTTCATCAATAAGGTTTTTGAGAACCTTTTGAGAAAGAACGGCGTGAAGCATAAGGTTGCAACGCCATATCACCCGCAGACTAGTGGCCAAGTGGAGGTTAGTAATCGGCAGATCAAGGATATTTTGCAAAAGACCGTAGGCACTACGAGGAAAGATTGGGCAACCAAGTTAGACGACGCAGTTTGGGCCTACCGAACCGCATACAAAACGCCATTGGGGACAACGCCTTTTCATTTGGTGTATGGTAAGTCGTGCAACCTTCCGGTAGAGCTTGAGTATAAGGCGGCATTGGCAGTTAAGTTAATGAACTACGACATCAAACCCGCCTTGGAGAGGCGATCCATGCAACTTAATGAGTTAGAAGAGATTAGGCAGCTGGCCTACGAGAGTTCGAAACTATACAAGGAACGAACCAAGATGTACCATGACAAGAGAATTCTTGACCGAAACTTCCAACCCAATGACACGGTACTTCTCTTTAACTCTCGCCTTAACCTTTTTCCTGGAAAATTGCGATCTAGGTGGTCCGGTCCTTTCCTCGTCAAGGAGGTTCGATCATATGGAGCTCTGGTGTTGCTGGATGCCAAAGGCAAAGAGTTTGTGGTCAATGGACAGCGCTACAAACCATATTTAGCCGAAGCAAACCCGACCGAAGGTGGAGTGATCACCTTAGGCGATGCGCCAAAAGCCTAAAAGGGTAATCAAGTAAAGCTAACGACTTTAACCAAGCGCTTGGTGGGAGGCAACCCACCGGTACGTTTTCTAACCATTTTCAATTCGATTTCTTTTGTTACTAACTTTGTTTTCAACCTTTGAATTTTCAGTTAAAAAAAAAAAAAAAAAATTTTGTTGTGGACTACAAGAGGCAGATCGATCGATTCCCTCGGCTAGATCGATCGATCCAGTTTGAACAATCCAACATATATTCCAGCGGTCAAGGTCAAGATCGATGTGACCGTCGATCCGACCGGATCGATCGGTCTGTTCGGATGGATCGATCGATCCATGAGGATAAGGCTCTGCGACAAACCATCGGTCGGTCTAAAGATCGACCTCCAGTCGATCCAGAGGAGAGAGCACCTGGTACAAAGGACAGAGCACCTGGTACCAGTTTTAAAGATTTGAAATTCTAATTTCGGATATGGGCCCACTATGCAGGTAAGTTACAAAGGATTTGGGGCTAATGGGCCCGAGAAAAAATGGGATTATTTTCCAATTTTAAAAAGGAAATACAGTTATGTGGGACCCATTAAAACCCTAATTTCTCGCGCCCATTACTCCTTCTTCTCCTTCTTCCTTATTTTCCTCCATTAAAACCTTTCGAGTTTTAAGCCTTAAACCTCAACTTCTTCAATTCTCAACCAATCTGAGCGATTTTTGGCTTGATTCCACTCGATTTTTCATCCTCATTCCGAATCTACAACTAATCTCTCGCGAAAATCAAGGTAACATCTCAAAAACCCAACTTTTGTGCTCGCCATTTTCGAACCAAAAGGTAAAAATCGGTCATTGATTTGGTTGATTTCGTGGTTTTCCGACTGTTTGATATTCAATATGCTTGCTTTGGGTTGATTTCGCGTAGATAGGTTGTGAATTTTACTTGAAATTTTGATGCAAACTTGAGATTCTTTGAAAATTTAGGTTTATGGAGAAAAATTGGAAATCTAGGGAATAAAGATGTCAAACACTTAAAGATTCTTTGATTGATTATCTTGGGTTGTTTGGGCTGGTCGAGATTGTACGATTCAATGGCAGAAACTTTGTCTCAAGTATTTTGCAAAAACAGGGGATATGAAATTTTTGGTGTTTGTGTTATATATTGAGATATGGATTGATGCTAGAATTGTTGCTTGTTTGTGGTTGTCATTGCAGGATGACAGGCCCAAAAACATCAGTTGGAAACCCATCACGCTCGCGCAAGGGGAAAGGAGCCTCCACCTCCTCCCAAATCACAAAAACCCATTGGCCACGCGACGAAGGACAACGGTTCGACTTGAGCAACTCTAACCTTCCTCTTGACTCGGACATAGAGTGGGACCAAAACGACGCATACTACTACAACAATTGGCTTGACACTACCATTGAGCCGACTCGCTTCTTGTGTGGGCAAACGCTAAAGGATCTCGGGTTACTCTACGATGTGGACAGCATACTTGAAGCTTGCCAATTGACTGATCTGATCACCCAGCCCGACGATCTCTACCCCGACCTGGTGAGGCAGTGTTTGGCATCTGCCAAACTGACCTATTCGGACCCGCGCAACCCGGTGGCTTCAAAGGGAGTTCTCTCTTTCTTTGCTGGAGGGAAGAGATATGAGGTGACTGTCACGGATCTCTGTGCCCTCTACGGTTTCGACTCCACCGAGGAGAACGTAGCTTTCCCCACATGTCTCCCGGTTGCACACAGGTTTTGGGATTTCATCGCAAGTGGAGATTATTTCTCTCGATCCGCGGCCCAATCCACTATTCGGAACCCTGCTCTTCGGGTCGGTGTCAAGGCCATTAGCACTATCTTCTTCTCACGGGATGATGCAAGCAAAGTGCGAACCGATGAATT
Source organism: Arabis hirsuta (assembly GCA_964056655.1). Classification (NCBI taxonomy): domain Eukaryota; kingdom Viridiplantae; phylum Streptophyta; class Magnoliopsida; order Brassicales; family Brassicaceae; genus Arabis; species Arabis hirsuta. Next base: position 33,504,431 of record OZ053298.1, on the reverse strand, counting down.
GATCATGCTTTACAATGTCGTGAGAGATACCATTAGTAATGAAGCCGGTTTGAGCTGCGAATTCGATGGAAGCGTCAACATGGGCGCGCTTTTCGCCTCATGCATTGCGGACAAGAGAACCAAAGTGGCAAAGGGGAAGGCGGCATCACACAGCGAGAGGATCGGGAGTCTGTTGACCAGGCTGTTCATCCACGTCAAACTTGACCTCGGATCTTACACTTGCAACTCCACGACGGAGTTTATGGATAACTCTTACCTCATTTCTTGTGAGATCTTGGCCGACACTAACGTTTACAGGTTCACGGCGAGAGAAAAAACCACCGTGTTCTGCCGATTGCCGCAACCATCATTGATGGACCTGGAAGTTGCAGCAAACGTTGGATTCACGCCGGGAACGGAGTACTTATGTTCTGCCACTGGAGCACCAACTGAGGGAGCACCGATTGGGAGAGCACCAAAGCCCAGGAGGAGCACTTCGACCACCCGACCTGCTCCTGCACCCGCTTCAATCCCAGATGCCCCTTTGAGCCACGATGAGGAGGAGGATCTGGCAGCCGCTACGCAGAGGACTCAGCAGTCCAGAGCCCACTACCGCATGCCCTATGCGAGTGAGCTGACTCTAGATGACATTTCCGATGCTCCCGAGGACCCCGAGTATCGCCGTTGGATGGTTGCTTCTACCAAGAAGAACAACGGGCTGCTCCGCCGCATTCTCCACATGCTTCAGAAGGGCTTCAGCAGCTCTCAAGCCACCGAGACCATTCCCTCCACGGCACCTGCTCCGCCACCTGTTTCTGGACCTTCCATATCCGCTCGTCCGTCCACTCGTTCCTACAAACGCAAGAAGCCGGTCACCAGTGAGGACTCAGATGACACCACCAGCGACTAGACATCGCTCCCCTATTCTATCTTACCTCTACGTATTCCATGAACACTTTTATTTTATGCATTTTCATTTTTCTTTTATTTCACTTCTCACTCTCTCTTTTCTTATTTTCACACCGAGACGGTGTGAAGTAAGTCTGGGGGGAGTTGCTACTAATCTCGTTTATTTTGGATGTTTTGCTTATGTTTCTTATGTCCTATTTTGAGTCTTTCTTTTCGTTTGTTTTATCGAGTCAAGACTTTGTAGGGAATTAGGACTTTATCTTATGATGATCTTTGAACTATCTATGTTTAACTTTCTCTCTAGTGACCATTTCTTCAGAGAGTGGATACAAGGAACAGCTGGAACACTTTGACACACCATCTTCCAGGTTTCATATTGACCAAAATTTCTCTCGCTATTGGCACTAGATTAGGGAAACGAACCATATTCAGGACTCCTTATTCTTTTTATCACTCTTGTTGTTCCTGAATAGCTAGCTCATTTTTAGTTAGTACCCTCCTTAAACCTAACCTCTTTTCAAGCCCCTTGCATTCTTGTTACTTCATTGTCATATGTGCAGCATATGCGCAAAAGGGTTGGAGAGAATTAGGTCAACACTGCATCTAAATCACTCTTTCTGAAGAACGAGAGCACCTGAAGCCCAGAAAGGAGCACCCGCTCTCCGTACTGAGAGCACCCATACCACCTGCTCCTATTTTCAGAAGATGGTTTATATGAGTGGAACAATAATCCACGAGGAGGAGTGACGATGATGAGCTCCACTTGGGTATGTACAACAACTCTGATATTTTTACGTTTTGAGAGGCACACACATTGGTAATCGAAAACCCTCTTCATCATCATCAAAAACTTATGTACCAAAAAAAAAAAAAAAAAAAACAGTAAACCGATGATGAAGAGTGGTGAATTTGTAAGTTAGAATGTGTCTCTCTGCACGGCAAGTATACCCAAGGTGGACGATGGCAACATGAGTCGGTTGAAAGATTTGGAGAAGAAAGAGTAGTTTAGAGAATGTGGATATCAACGTACCCGTTCTCTCTTGCAATTTTGTGCAATATCCTGCATCCACTACGAAACATCGGGTAACCCTTAAACACTTTGAACACTTTGAACTCCACCTCTAAATGGCCAAACACCCTTAGCGTCGTCTACCCTAAATGGTGCCTTTAGCGAGACCCTCACGAAACTTTAATGCGTTGAGTTTGTGTTTGGGAAATGGAACTTGGTTGAGAAATGTATTGAAAATGTTTGGGTAAAGCTTTGTTATTCATAATCTGGATTATGTGGTCTGCAGATGGAGAGTTTTGAACTCGGTTCACTGAAGATAAAAGAGTTCCCGCGTTTTCAAACCTTTCTCCTTCACTTGGTCTTGAATTTGTTTGAGGACAAACAAAGATCTAAGTCTGGGGGAATTGATATAATGCATTTTTGGCACGTTTTGACCCTTGTTTTGTAGGTCTTTATCGAGTCTTTCGTTCTCTTTTGAGTCTTTCTAGGTACAAAAGTGGCTGGAAACAAAGATTGGAGTCTTGCAAATGGACTTGGCGAAAAAGAAGGAAAATGGAATATTTTTGAAAGATTCTCCCCAAAAGGAGCACCTGTTGCCCAGAAGGAGCACCTACACCAAACGTGGTGCTCTCGCTTACTGGAAAATCCCAATATGGAAAGTTCATTGAACCTAATTCAGAGGAAGCCCTAATTTTGGCCAGCCACCTAAGGCATATAAAAAGGAGACATCACGCAGCCACAAAGGGGAAAACAGAGAACACAGAGATCAAAACGCAAAGAGCCGCAAAAACACACCAAAGAAGGAGAAAGATAGAGTGAGAGAGATCGTGTGAGAGGGAGAGAGACTCGATACTCATCCTTGGAGATTGGGATCATCACGCCATAGACATCACGAAGAACAGCAGCAGTGAGAGAGATCGAGAGTGAGAGAGAGAGAGATATACACTTATTTTGAGAGTTTTGTAAGCTTGGAGAATTGCCTTCCCAATACTTGTTGAAGTCTTCTTAAACCCTACTCTTCTCTATATCGATTCAATGCAATTCATTATGTCTTTTGCTGCTGTCCTTTGTTTAATCATGAGCGAGTAGTCATCCAGTTAGGTTAAGGGTTTTCGATGGGTTAGAATTCATGAACTAAGCATAGATAGGTTATATACATATATCATTCGATAGTCTCCATCTATTGTCGATCATATTGCCTAAGTTAGCTTGATCACCCTGTCTTTGATCTTAGGTTGAATTTACTTATCAAAAGTTTGTAAATTGCTGGAATTGACATAGATGGGCGATTTGATCCTTAGCCAACGAAAGTTGAAGTTAGGGCATTTCGTGAACTTATCAACCCAGATGGCTAATGCTTGATAATCCTTTTTAACCTCAACGACAGTTAGGGTGTTAGATTGATTGTTAGAGTTGTAGATGCCACGAAAGTGGATCTCCTTATATTTATGGTTGAGTTCTAGACTTGTTCATAATCACATGCCTGAATAATTGCTTGGTTCTTGATATTCGAATCCCTGAGAATTATCCCTGACCTAACGCCTTTCCTTTATTGTTTACAACCGATTTTACATTTTGTTTTGCTTTAATTATCGTGACATTTAAACCCAACTTTAATTGCTTAGCTGAGATTGTTTTCCATAGAATTAGAGCGTATTGCTGGTCCCTTAACGAACCTGAACTATTCTACATTGATTAGTGAATCTAGGTTTTAATCTTTGAAACCGGATAAAGGACGAGTTTTATTCTTTCATCAAACTTCTATCTCTAGCTCTCCAGAAAATAAACAAGTTCTAACTCACATAGAACCTCTATCTCTGGACTCCCCACACCAACCTCATGACACACCCGTCATCTCATAAGAACCCACGTCTTATAAACACATTTAATAAAAAAAACCATCTTATTAAATGTCAACAATGTATAAATCGTTATATCACCAAACGAAAATACATAGACCAAACTAATAGCAACATGCTATCTCATAAACTGAAAACCAGAAAAGATGACTTAAGCCTCAGCTTGCTTCTCGAACCACTTCAAAAACTTTGCCTTCATCTTAGCCTCTGGTTCCCAAGTCTCCTCTTCAACACCGCCACAATCCCACAAGACTCTCAATAACGGTATCTTCTACCGGTGCAACACCTTGATTCTCCTCTCGAGAATCCTCACAGGTTTTGAAGATCCTCCGGAATCCTAGCCAACACCTCCTCAGACTCATGCAGACACTTCCTCAACATCGAAACATGGAAGACCTTATGAAAAGCCTTCATACTCTGAGGTAACTCCAAACGATAAGCTACCAGTCCAACCCGTTCCACAATCCTGAACGGACCCATAAACCTCGGACTTAGCTTATTCTCTGAAAATGATCTGTTAGGACCCCTCAATATTGCCGCCTTGAGATACACCTAATCTCCAATCTCAAACTCTAACTCTTTCCTCCTCTTATCAACATAACTCATCTGCCGATCTTGAGCCTCCTTCATATTCAGCTTTAAAAAATGAATCTTCTCCGTTGTCTTCAGAACAAAGTCTGCACCAAACATGCTCTTCTCCCCCACTTGAGTCCAACATAATGGTGTACGGCATGACCTCCCATACAATGCCTTGTACGGAGCCATACCAATACTCGCCTAATAGCTGTTGTTATACGCAAACCCTACCAAGTTCAAGTGATCCGCCCAATGGCCATCATAACCAGCACACACATCCTCAACAAATTCTCGAGTGTCTGAGTCGTCCTCTAAGATTGCCCATCCATCTGAGGATGAAAAGAAGTACTCATATGCACCTTAGTGCCCATCTCAGCCTGAAAGGCTCTCCAAAACTTTGAAGTGTGCCTCGGATCTCTGTCTGACACGATACTCGCTGGCACTCCGTGCAGCCTCACTATCTCCCGCACATACTTTTTAGCCAACACCGCCTCTCCATCGGTCTTCTTAATGGCAAGAAAATATGCTGACTTATTCACACGATCCTCTAATACCCAAATAGCATCATAAGTTCGCAAAACTGGCAATCCCACCACGAAATCCATGGGAATCATATCCCACTTCCACTCTGAAATGGATAAACTCTGCAATAAACCACTCGAAACCTGATGCTCAACCTTCACTAACTGACACACAGGGCAAGCCGCCACCTAGTTAGCCATATCCCTCTTTATCCTGATCCAGTGATAGTACCATTTCAAATCACGATACATCTTAGTATCATGCCGTTCGTAGAGACCTGATACTCAGAACCTGCAACCTTAGAAGCATCAATCAATCCCTGATCCTTCTCCTGAGCTACTCGAATCCTCCTCAGCAAATTCGCCTGGTTAGCTACCTCTAATCCCAACGGCTCCTGTGAGATAACAAATAACCTCAATGTGCTAATCTCACCTACCAATGCCTCAATATCCTGCTCCTGAGCCAAAGCAACTCTCTTCCAACTCAACGTATCTAAAACAAAATTCGCCTTACCCTGATGGTAACCAATCTCCAGATCGTAATATGCTACTAACTCCATCCAATGCCTCCGGAATCCTAGCCAACACCTCTTCAGACTCATGTAGACACTTCTTCAGCATCGAAACATGGAAGACCTTATGAAAAGCCTTCATACTTTGAGGTAACTCCAAACGATAAGCTACCGGTCCAACCCATTCCACAATCCTGAACGAACCCATAAACCTCGGACTTAGATTATTCTCTGAAATGGATATGTTAGGACTCCTTAACATTGCAGCCTTGAGATACACTTGATCCCCAAGCTCGAACTCCAACTCTTTCCTCCTATTATCGGTATAACTCTTCTGCCGATCTTGAGCCTCCTTCATGTTCAGCCACATAACACGGATCTTCTCTGTCGTTTTCTGAAAAAAGTCTGCACCAAACATGCTCCTATCCCCCACTTGAGTCCAACATAATGGTGTACGACATAGCCTCCCATACAGAGCCTCATATGGAGCCATACCGACACTCGCGTGGTAGATATTGTTATACGCAAACTCTACCAAGTACAAGTGATCTACCCAATGACCACCATAATCCAACACACACAACCTCAACAAATCTTCGAATGTCTGAATCGTCCTCTCAGTTTGCCCATATGTCCGAGGATGATAAGTAGTACCCATATGCACCTTAGTGCCCATCTCAACCTGAAAGGCTCTCCAAAACTCTGAAGTGTACCTCGGATCTCTGTCTGACACGATACTCGCTGGCACTCCGTACAGCCTCACTATCTCCCGCACATACTTCTTAGCGAACACTGCCGCTCCATCGGTCTTTTTAATGGCAAGAAAATGTGCTGACTTAGTCAGACAATCCACAAACATCCAGATAGCATCATAAGTTTGCAAAACTGGTAATCCCACCATGAAATCCGTGGGAATCATATCTCACTTCCACTCTGGAATAGGTAAACTCTGCAACAAACCACTCGAAACCTGATGCTCAGCCTTCACGAACTGACACACATGGCAAGCCGCCACCTAGTTAGCCACATCTCTCTTCATCCCGATCCAGTGATAGTACCGTTTTAGATTACAATACATCTTAGTCGCTCCCAGATTAATAGACAACATGCTCGCATGAGCATCTCTCAATATCTCCTGTTTCAGATCCTCATCCTTAGGCACATAAACTCGCCCGTTCACAAGTATCGTCCCGTTCGTAGAGACCTGATACTCAGAACCTGCAACCTTAGAAGCATCAATCAATCCCTGATTCTTCTCCTGAGCTACTCGAATTCTGCTCAGCAAATCCACCTGGTTAGCTGCCTCTAATCCCAACGGCTCCTATGAGATAACACATAACCTCAAAGTGCTAAAATCACCCAGTAAGGCCTCCATATCCCGCTCCTAAGCCGAAGCAACTCTCTTCCGACTCAATGTATCTACAACTAAATTCGACTTACCCGGATGGTAACCAATCTCCAGATTGTAATCTGCTACCAACTCAATCTAATGCCTTTGTCTCTAGTTCAGCTCTGCCTGCGTAAAGAAATACTTCAGGCTCTTATGGTCTGTGAATACCTGGACCTTCCCGCCATAAAGATAAGATCTCCAAATCTTTAGAGCAAAAATCACCGCAGCCAACTAAAGATCGTGGGTAGGGTATTTTCTCTCGTGCTTCCTCAACTGCCTCGAAGCATAAACGATTATCTTTCCCTGCTGCATCAACACACAACCCAGACCATCTCATGAAGCATAAGCGATTGTATCTGGTTCAGCTCTAGCTGCGTAAAGAAATACTTCAGGCACTTATGGGCTGTTAATATCTGAACCTTCCCACCATAAAGATAAGATCGCCAAATCTTTTGAGCAAAAATCACCGCAGCCAACTCAAGATCGTGGGTAGGGTAGTTGCTCTCGTGCTTCCTCAACTGCCTCGAAGCTTAAGCGATTACTTTTCCCTTCCGCATCAACACACAACCGAGACCAACTCCTGAAACATCTGTATACACCACGTATAGCTCGCCCGGCTCCGGCAATGCCAGCACTGGTGTACTAGTCAACATCTCCTTCAGCAGCTGAAGACCATACAAAAGGGACATCCATCCCCGTCAACTTCGTCATCGACTGCGCCATACTAGCAAAACCCTTGACGAACCTCCTGTAGTAATCCGCTAACCCGAGAAAACTCCTGATCTCAGTGGTATTCCTCGGTCTAGGCTATCTTCTGATAGCGTCTATCTTCGTCGGATCCACAGAAACTCCATCTGCAGAAACCACATGACCGAGAAAACTCATCTTTCATTGCCAAAAACTGCACTTACTCAACTTCGCGTACAGCTTCTGCTCCCGCAGCTTTTTCAAACCCACTCTCACATGAACCTCGTGCTCCTCGGGACTTCTCGACTACACCAAAATATCATCAATGAAGATAATCACAAACTCGTCCAAGTACTCCTGAAAGACCCCGTTCATTAGCCTCATGAACGGTGCAGGTCCGTTAGTCAAACCAAATGGCATCACCACAAACTCGTAATGCCCATACCTCATCCCGAAAGCAGTCTTCTTAACATTTACCTCGTCGATAGGAATCTGGTGTTAACCCGAAGCCAAATCAGTCTTGGAGAACCAAGTAGCCCCTTGCAACTGATCCATTAACTCATTAATCCGCGGTAAAGGATACTTGTTCTTCACAATGACTCAGTTAAGTCCCCGGTAATCAATGCATAACCGGAAACTCCCATCCTTCTTCTTCACAAACAACAGCGGCGCTCCCCACGGTGAACTACTAGGCCGGATAAATCCTTCCCCCAAAAGATCATCCAGATACTTCTTCAGCTCTGCCATCTCTGCTGGAGCCATTCGATAAGGCGCCTTAGATATCAAAGTCGTCCAAGGCTCCAACTCAATCGTAAAAGGATCAGACCAAGATGACGGTAATCCCTGCAAAGACTGGAAAACATCCTGTAAGTCCTAAACAACTTGAATATCCCCAACTGCAACCTCTCCAACAGTCTTTGGCATTATAATCGTTTCCAAATACACCTCGCAATCCTTCTCAATCATTTGCTCAGCCTGAATTGCCAAAATCATGAGACTCCCAGAAGTCGGCCTCACTCCTTGAAAAACCAACCTCCCTGCCTCTCGCTCAAACACAACTCGACCCCGATGATAATCCAGGTGAACGTTGTATCGGTCCAGCCAATCCATACTCAGAATGACATTGTACAGCTCCACTGGACAAATAATCAGATCAGCTGGCATAGACTCGCCCGCCACTTGAATATCCATGCCTCGAGCCCGCCCAAAAGTAGCTAAAAACCTTCCACCAGCAACCTTAACTACTCCTGGCTGCTAATCGGAATCGCTCTGGATACCGCTACCCTTTGCACACTCCAGAGTAATGAAGCAATTCGTAGCTCCAGAATCAAACAGTACATGGGACTCACAACCGCCCACTACTAAGGTCCCTGCACAAATCCCATGAGCCAAAAAACCCTAACGTTCTATCATAGACTCACAATTCCCAAAACAGACCAAATTCAATAACAATAGAATTTGACAAGTCAAGTTTTAAAATTTACCCATGATTGGCCTGGCGCTAGAACCACCTGCCTTCACCGACATGAACATCTGCGGTGCCGCAACAATCTGAGCCACTGGCTGTACTGTCGCCACTGCCATCTGCTGCAGCCTAGGACACTTGGGCTTGATATCCCCCGGCTCTCTGCATTGAAAGCACACCCGCGCATCCCGAGCCTCGTTCCTCTTCAGACAACTCACACCCTAGTGATCTATGCTCTCACACCCGAAACATCCCGAACCACCCTGACTTGACCCTGAAGTGCTCTTCCACTTCCTCTTCTGTCATTGTGCAGGCTTGCCGCCCTTTCTCGGACCCACCTGCTACTGCGATCTCCTCTACTGAACAGATGGACTAACAACCACCACCTGCTCCTTTAGGTCCTCTTCAATCGCTGCAGCAATCTCAACCAACTCACTATACAGCGAGTCCTCAAATCAGGTCAAAGTCCTCTAAAGAGCCTCTTTACTTGGGTTTACTCGCCCTCCATGCCTCATGTACCAGAAGTCGACTGAACTCCGCGTCAAACTCCCTCATTGACCGGTCACCGTGAGTCAACTCCAAAAACCTCAACTCCAACCGATCCACCGCCTCTTGTGGGAAATACTTGGCATTAAACTCTGCCAAGAAGTCCTCCCAGGCAATCTCTGCCTGCACACTCCTGGCCTCCACACCTCTCCACCAGAGATGCACATCACCCACTACGTAATGAACCACCAGATCAACCCGATATCCCTTTGGACATCTCATAGAGCGAAAGTTACGCTCCAGTCTCAGGCGCCACTCATCGTCTTCTTCATGCTTGGCACCTCCCGAGAAAAATCCCTTGCCAATCCTTTGCATCTACTCCATCATCCTAAGATAGGATAGAAGTTCCTCCACAGCCACAATACCCGGTTGCTCACTAGCCATACCCGGCTACACTCCTGCGTGTGTCGATCGACGCACCATCGTAAAGTCTAGGAATCGAACCTATCTTCTAATGGATCGATTCCAGAATACGACACATAGATCACCAATACAAGCACAAAATCCATCCAACAACACAATCAATCGCATCCTATCAATTCCATTATCCAGATAAGCCATGATCACGCACTCACCTTGCATCTGGAAGGATAAAGGAATGAACTACAAAGAACACTCGAAATCAGATTTCCAATCCGAAATCCTCTCCTCTTTCGCAAAGGATGAGCACCAAAACACAATCCCGAGCCTCACAACACACAATCCGGGCTTCTAGGATCAAGAACAGGAAGAAATCAACAATGATTCTCCTTTCTCCCAAATCCTCTCACAAAACTCTCTAGAACTTTTTGGAACTGAAAATCTCCACCAAAACGCGGCCACAGCCTTTTTATAGGCAACCCTAGGGTTTTCCCTAAACTGGCCCACAAACTGATGATTAAAATCAAACCAACCGGATCACTCTCACTTTGCGTCGATCGACGCATGACCAAAATCCAAAAATTTGGTTCATGGTCGTTACAATCATAATGTGATATTACCTAAAACTAGCTATGATTGATTATATCTAAGACTCCAAAACCTGAAGGCTATAAGTAAATATAATTCAACTGTTTTGAGAAAATATCTCTAATACAGAGATGGTAAAGTAATATTTAAACTTTCACGCAAGTAATGTTGTCCTGTAGACACAACGTCGTGAGCAAGAGTTTAATAAGTGTTCTGAGCTATTGATGAGAAATCCACTGTGGACTAAGTAATATATGGTGACGTGTGTCTAGTTTTACCTTGGACTAGCCAAAGACCACTCGCAAGTGCCCGACGATCGAAGTAGTACTTCAGGGTCGAATCCACTGAGGACTAAGAGGGCTCTATAAGTTTGAAGGATTCAAGTTAAGCTAGAACAAATATGGATTGATTTTTTGGGGTTTTGTGTCACTAAAATAAGAATGCAAATGGTGAAATCAAATAAAACAAGCGTTGGCTTCAGGGAATTCTTTGGGGTTCACTCATTAAACTATTTAGGAACGAGTAACATAGCTCTTTTTAGGTATTCAATCCAGCCGTTAATCAATCATAACATTCTCATATCAATGATTAAACATGCTAACAACAAAATTCATTCAGATTATGAAAGTGAAAAGGTAAGCAAGCCGCAGAAGTTGATACAAAGCAAATCCAATACTAGTTCATATAGATCTAATCAAGTTATCAGCAAGACTAAACCAAGGTATAACAAATCACTAAGGTTGTCAATCAAAGCAATCATGTAGTAAGCATAGATAAGTTCCAATCCTAATCAATTCTTATTTGTCAAGCCATGAAATCCCCTTGGAAAACCCCTTAAACCCAACAAGAGATCTACTCAAACTTTATAGCATAAACCAAGGGAATAGTAAGAGAATTCATTATCATAATCATAAATGGAAAGGGTTCAGAGTAGCTTCTCTAGTGGTTAACAAGAGGTGAGATCTTCTCCCTTATCGAACAAACATGTATAAGCAATCGAACAAACGAATAACCAAGAGAATTTTGTGTGAAGCTTTAGCAGTGGCATGGTGATGTGTTTGTGGCTAATAAGTCTCCTTTTATAGGTGTAGAAGTCGGCTAGGGCATATCCCAAAAGATTTGAGAGATATTCTCTAGAAAAGGAAGATTTTTTTTTGGACTACGTGATTGATCGATCACCTCCTCTGATCGGTCGATCACCTCCTGTGATTGGTCGATCACCTTGATAAGTCATCTCATCGTGAAAAACAGTGAGTTGGTGATCGGTCGATCACACATGAATATTCTGTGCTAACTTCTCCTTCAAGGCTGCACGACCGGTCTTTGGTAAATTGAGCATATCTTGAGATCTAACCGTTGTATTTCCACGATTGGGTATTCAGTTTAAAGCTAAGATCCAATTCTATCTCGTGGAAAATTTTGAGATTAATCCAACGGAGGAAACCTCTTTATATGAAGCGAGACATCTGACAGTCAAGATTTGTCTTTCCTTGAAAATACTTGTTTTCACTCCTTTTAGGCCCAAAATGCTCCAATTTCCTGTATTGACTTCAAAACCCACGGAAACATTAAAAGTAGAATATAAAGCCCAAAATTTATTCATTTCTTTATTAAAAACCTATTGAAAATATAAGAAAAATGGGTAAAATATTGTATTTATAATATGGCTAGTTTTGGTTAGTTCCCTGAAGTGAATATGAGAGTTGATATAGTTGAAAAGGATTAGGCAAATAAAATCCATTATGGAAGTGACTGCCTCATCTCCGTTATGCGGCAACTCCCATCGTTGGCTTCTAAGAGACTTGTTTTCACTCCTTTTAGGCCCAAAATGCTCCAATTTCCTGTATTGACTTCAAAACCCACGGAAACATTAAAAGTAGAATATAAAGCCCAAAATTTATTCATTTCTTTATTAAAAACCTATTGAAAATACAAGAAAAATGGGTAAAATATCGTATTTATAATATGGCTAGTTTTGGTTAGTTCCCTGAAGTGAATATGAGAGCTGATATAGTTGAAAAGGACTAGGCAAATAAAATCCGTTATGGAAGTGACTGCCTCATCTCCGTTCTGTGGCAACTCCCATCGTTGGCTTCTAATTTTTTGGAATTCATTTTAATTATGATATCCTCTAAGAGAGTAAGTGATTAGCAATGAAAATAAACCCGAAGTTTACTAAGAATGAATAGTAAACTAGAAGTTTACCAAGAATTTATATGTTTGGTTTAACCGGATTGGCGGTTTAGTGATGACGCAAAAGATGAAAATTATGTTGACATTCAGTGAAGAACCATAAGATTCTTCATAATGATTTATTATATACGCTTGCTCAGAAAGCAATTTGATAATATGACTTTTACCATTCAAAATAATATGGACTCTGTCTGTTTTCAAAATTATTTACAAAGAGATAGTTATGGACTGATCATCCACCATGTGCAATATTTTTGATACCTTATGGTTCTAATAGAGACATCGAATTAATGGACGCATTGATTCGATGGACGCTGAAAGTCGATGGACGCATTGACTAGTGGTCGCGTTTATCCTTGTTATCAACCTGTAACCTCAAGCTTGCGAGGTTATTTGACATAAATTTCTATTGAAAGACGATTTAATGATGTTGGTGAATTTATGTTTGGATAGTTATAATTATATATGTCCAATGGGATAAGTATTGAACATCCAGAACTTCATGTTCATACACAAATTTGTTTAGCAGCATTGATTCACATCAAGCCAATGAGTAAATGATAGTTCTTCCCATCAATATTGGTTTAAGGTCAGAATCCAAAAAGTTCCCATATGAAAAAGAAAAAAAAACTTTGAATGTGAAAAGTGTTCTACCACATCAATTTAATATGTGACCTCAAAGAAGGGGTAAGAATATATGTTGGATATGAATGATAAGTAAGTGTCTAAAACCATCCCAGAAAGATTTATCTAAGGCTCGACTCGTCGACTGACATTTTAATGAGTCAGTTTTTCCAACATTAAGGGGAGAAAGTAAACAGCTGGAGAAAGGAAATAAGTATAATTGAATTATCAGTGATCCTCTTACTTAAAAATAAGTTCGAAGGATCATCCATTTGCAGAGCTTAGCGTATTAATAGCCACACGCTTTTGCTGACCCAAATAGAGTGATGAAATCACCTATACCAGCTGTATATGCTCCAATTATAGTTGATGTCCTAGAAGTGCAATATCAAATTGCTAGCGAGTCTAAAGATCATATGAAGCATGATAGACCTATTTGGTTCTAAATATACAAATCTTCATAATAGAAAAGGAACAGAAATTGAGAATGACAAGATCGAGGAAAGAAAGATTTCCAAAGATCTGCAGAAGAGATGGAATGAGTTTTAGAAGAGACATAAACATGACAAATGAAAAATATTCGAGTACTTGACAATGAAGAGATATAGCTTGCTATGTCATGTCTAAAATAAAATGGAACCAAAAAACAAATAGACGTCGTAATATTTTTCATGCTATGAGCAGTTGATATTATGAATAAAAAGAGGATCATAAGAAAAATCTATTGAAAGTTTACACAAAGTAATGATTGGCGAAAATAGAAAGGAAGAAATAAACGTATAATGAAACATGCCGACCCGTTTTTTTTTTACATCGAATTAGTATTTTCATAAATACTAATTCTCAACACTTAGCAATTCAACAAGTAACCAAACATTACCAGCGGAAATCAACTCAAACCAATCAAACTATTAAACCATCAAACCATCACCAATTCAAAACTAATTTAACCATTTAATTCCATAAAATCAGCAACCTAGCGGTTCTAAACAATCACATAAAGCAAATAAACGAGACTCTAGATTATCTCCTCTTCACAGCCTTGATTCCACGATCACATCTTTTCTTTACCTGCATCACATGGTTAAAAGAGATGCGTGAGTATTATCACAAATACACAGTGATACGGTCATTCCATCTACTTGGCTATACACACATGCATAAATAAATAACATTATACCAAGCGATCAATCAACAACGCATAAAACGAACAAATAACTAGTAATCATTCATCAATCCATTCCAATTCACAATCAAATGCATCCTGAATACTCCGATTACCCAGATAAGCCATGGTCATGCACTCACCTTGATTCTGGATGGATTCTAGACAAGGACAGCCACGAAAAGAGATCTCTCTGACACGTACAGCCCCTGTAACGCCCGTGAACCAAAAAGTGGATTTTTGGTGGTGTCGATCGACACAGGTGTGGTGTGTCGATCGACATGTGTGTTTTGGACTTAGGAGAAGTCGGGTTTGGACGTTATGTCGATCGACACGGGTGGTGTATGTCGATCGACACGAGTTAAATCAGAGGTCCGATTTAATTGTCCGGTTTGGCGGGCTGGTTTAGGGAATCCTAGGGTTCGGGTATTTAAAGGATCAGACGGGTTTATCTTCCTTTTTGGCCGTTTTTAGAAAGAAAAACTGAGAGAGAGAAGAGAGAATCAGAAATCTTAGGGCTTGAGTGATTATTGGGAGATCTTAGGGCGTGGGGCTTTTAGGAAAGAGGAAGGGTTCATTGCTGGGTTGATTCGGGTCTGGGAAGGACGAATCAGAGGCTGTTCTTGGTGTTCTTCGCTCATTCTTCGCGTTCTTCATCATTTTCAATCCCAATCAAGGTGAATGCGTGATCGTGGGCTTGTATAAGTATAGGGAATTGATATAATGCGATTGCGTGGTTGTTTTTGTGTGCCTTGTGAATGGAATTGTGCAGGAGACTCGACAGATCGTATCAGATTCGAGTCGTGTGAGGATTGACTCGATTCTGGGTTTTGTGAGGTCGTGTCGATCGACACCGAGGTGGTGTGTCGATCGGTACGGGGCCTGTGTTCTTCAACACCTAGTGGTTGTGTCGATCGACACAGTGGATCCTGTCGATCGACACGGGGTCACTGATCATCGACACCTAGTGGTTGTGTTGATCGATACAGTGAGTCCTGTCGATCGACACAGTGTATTCTGGACTGGTTTCGTTGCTTGTTCGTGTATGCTTGTTTCTGTGATCATCCTGGTATTGTATTGGTTGTTTATACTTGTATTTAAATAGCCTGTAGACGGGATGACCGCGTCGCTGAGTATTTGTGATAATACTCACGCAACTCTTTTTGCCATGTGTTGCAGGTAAAGAGAAATTGTGATCGTGGAATCGTGGCGAGGAAGAAGAGATGATTTAGGGTCTCACCTGTGTTGTCATTTCATGGAATTGTTAGGTTATTGGTCATTAGATATTGTTTATTGATACTGGTTGATTGGTTGAACTGGGTTGATATTTAATAAAGTATGGGATTTGTTAAATTGGAATATGTCGTTGATGTTTTATTGTTCCACATTGCTTGGTTGTTGACCCATTGAGGATTATTATCTGTGATGATAATAATCTGGAAGAAATTTTTTTAAAATTTTTGGGTCGGGTTGTTTCAGTTTGGAATCAGAGCCCTAGCGGTTCTAGGGCGGGTGCAATTGATTTTTTAGGAAGTTAATTGATTGATTGTTGTGTGGGTATGGAGTCTTAGATCATCTCTTCCGAGCCTTCAATAAGATTCCACGGTAAGTGTTGTATGATTTCTGTTTTTGTTCTAGTACTTAGTAATCTACTGTGAGTGCAGAATTATGACTAGAGGTGCTAGAGGCAGGGGTCGTGGGGGCCGTGGAGGTCGTGCTGGTCATGGGCGCGAGCGAGGACTCGAGAGTGAGTCGGTAGCCGCAAGTGTGGCCCAGGGGACCACGCAGGAGCAGGTGGCAGACTCTCAGGCGTTTCAGGAGGGGTCCGTGGGCCCGGCTTCTATGAGTGTCAGTGTGAGGGCTGATGGGGCTAGTGTGGGTCCCGGTGTAGTTGCTGGTGCGGTAGGCCCAGGTGGGGGTGCTCCCGCAGGTGTGGCTCAGGACCGAGATGATCGCCTAGTGGTTTTGCTGCAGTTGATCCTAGAGCGGTTACTTGGTGGAGTACCGGCTCCGGGTTAGGCTCCAGGAGTACAGCCAGTGGATGCTGGTGTTCAGCCAGTAGTGGCGGATGGTCAGCCGGTTGTGGCTGAGGTGTAGCCGGTTGTGGCGGTTGCGGAGGAGCTCCCATCCTACCTTAGGATGATGAAGCAGATGCAGCGGATTGGCACCGGGTTTTTCTCTGGTGGTGCCAAGCCAGAGGAGGCCGATGAGTGGCGACGGAGATTGGAGCGTAACTTTCGCTCGATCAGGTGTCCAGAGGGATCAGAGTAGACCTAGAAGTGCACTATTTGGATGATGATGTGCATCTCTGGTGGAGAGGCATTGAGACTAGGCGGGTGCAGGCCGAGATGGTCTGGGAGGATTTCTTGGCTGAGTTTAATGCCAAGTATTTCCCGCAGGAGGCGGTGGACAGGATGGAGTCGAGGTTCCTGAACCTGACTCAGGGGGATCGGACCGTGAGGGAGTTCGATTTGGAGTTCAGTAGACTCCTGGTACATGCTGGTAGAGGCATGGAGGGCGAACAGGCCCAGGTGAGGAGGTTCCTCGGGGGACTTTGAGCTGAGCTGAGGACTCGCTACAGGGCGAGTAAGTTCGCCATGAGGACGGAGCTGGTTGAGACTGCGGTTGCGATTGAGGAGGACCTCAGGGAGCAGGTTGTGGTGGTTAGTCCACCGGTGCAGCAGCAGCAGCAACCGAGGAGATCTCAGCAGCAGACGGGATCGAGCAGGGGCGGCAAGCCTGCGCAGGGTCAGAAGAGGAAGTGGTAGAGCACTTTTGGGACCAGTCAGAGAGGACAGAGTGGTCCGGGATGCTTTGGGTGTGGAAGCATGGATCACAAGGTGGCCAGTTGCCCGAAGAGGACTGAGATTCGGGGCGCCCAGGTGTGCTACCACTACAGGGAGCCAGGGCATATCAAGCCCAAGTGTCCGAAGCTGCAGCAGATGGTGGTGGCACCAGTGCAGCCGTTGGCACAGATCGCAGCGACACCGCGGGTATTTACTTCGGCTGAGGCGGGCGGCTCTAGCGCCAGACCGATCACAGGTATTGTTCCGACTTGACTTTTTCTTTTAAATTCTTGTGGATTGAATTGTAGTCGGTTTGAAATGGTGAGTCTGCGTTAGAGTGTCGGGTCTTAAAACACATGGGATTTGTGCAGGGACCTTAGTTGTGGGCGGGTGTGAGTCCCCCGTGTTATTTGATTCGGGAGCTACGAATAGCTTCATCACTCCGGAGTGTGCGGAGGGCAGTGGGATCCAGAGCGATTCTGGGGAGCAGCCGGGGGTAGTTAAGGTTGCTGGTGGAAGAACGTTAGCTACTTTCGGGCGGGCTCGTGGTGTGGATGTTCTGGTGGCGGGAGAGTTGATGGCAGCAGATCTGGTCATTTGTCCGGTGGACTTGTACGATGTCATCCTGGGTATGGACTGGTTGGATTGGTACAAGGTCCATTTGGATTGTCATCGAGGACGTGTAGTGTTTGAGCGGGAGGCTGGGAGGTTGGTGTTTCAGGGGGTGAGACCGACTTCCGGAAGTCTTATGATTTCAGCGATACAGGCCGAGCAGTTGATTGGGAAAGGTTGCGAGGCGTATCTGGCGAAGATAGTGATGCCAGAGGCTGTTGGAGAGGTTACCATCAATGTAACGCCCGTAAACCAAAAAGTGGATTTTTGGTGGTGTCGATCGACATGTGTGTTTTGGACTTAGGAGAAGTCGGGTTTGGGGCGTTATGTCAATCGACACGGTTGGTGTGTGTCGATCGACACGGGTTAAATCAGACCGGCAGGTCCGTTTTAATTGTTCGGTTTGGCGGGCGGTTTTGGGAACCCTAGGGCTCGGGTATTTAAAGGATCAGACGGGTTTGTCTTCCTTTCTTGGCCGTTTTCAGAAGAAAAGCTGAGAGGGAGAAGAGTGAATCAGAAATCTTAGGGCTGAAGTGATTGTTGGGAGATTCTTGGAGGAGGATTGATCGTGAGTGGTGATAGAACGAGAAAGGGGTTGTTGTTGTGCTGATTTCGGGTCTGTGAGGACAGATGCAGAGGCTGTCTTGGTGTTCTTCGCTCGTTCTTCGCGTTCTTCATCCTTTTTCAATCCCAATCAAGGTGAGTGTGTGACTGTAGGCTCGTATAAGTATAGGGGGCAGTGGAATACGATTGCTTGGTGGTTTTGTGTGTTTTGTGTATGGATTGTGCAGGAGACTCGACAGATCGCATCAGATTCGAGTCGTGCGAGGATTGACTCGATTCTGGGTTCTGCGACGTCGTGTCGATCGACACCGAGGTGGTGTGTCGATCGACACGGGGCCTGTGTTCTTCGACACCTAGTGGTTGTATCGATCGACACGGTGGGTCCTGTCGATCGACACGGGGCCTGTGATCATCGACACCTAGTGGTTGTGTCGATCGACCCAGTGAGTCCTGTCGATCGACACGGTGTATTCTGGACTGGTTTTGTTTGCTTGGTTATGTATGCTTGTTCTGTGATCATCCTGGTATTGTGTTGGTTGTTTATACTTGTATTTAAATAGCCTGTAGACGGGATGACCGCGTCGCTGAGTATTTGTGATAATACTCACGCAACTCTTTTTGCCATGTGTTGCAGGTAAAGAGAAATTGTGATCGTGGAATCGCGGCGAGGAAGAAGAGATGATTTAGGGTCTCACTTGGATTGTATTTATATGGAATTGTTAGGTTGTTAGTCATTGGATATTGTTTATTCATATTGGCTGATTGGTTGATATTTAATAAAGTATGGGATTTGTTAAATTAAAATATGTCGTTGATGTTTTATTGTTCCGCATTGCTTAGTGGTTGACCAATTGAGGATTATTATCTGTGATGATAATAATCTGGAGGGAAAATTTTTGAATTTTTGGGTCGGGTCATTTCAATCAGATTCCGATCGATGAGGCGAACGTCAGGAAGACGACATTTCGGACGAGGTACGGGCATTATGAGTTTGTGGTGATGCCGTTTGGTTTGATGAATGCACCAGCAGCGTTCATGCGGTTGATGAACGGGGTATTCCAGGAGTATCTGGATGTGTTCGTGATCATCATCATTGATGATATTCTGGTATATTCGAGGAGTCCAAAGGAGTACGAGGTGCATCTGAGGTTGGTTCTGGAGAAGCTGCGGGAGCAGAAGCTGTACGCGAAGCTGAGTCGGTAGCCGCGAGTGTGGCCCAGGAGACCACGCAGGAGCAGGTGGCAGACTCTCAGGCTTTTCAGGAGGGGTCCATGAGTCCGGCTTCTACGAGTGTCAGTGTGAGGGCTGATGGGGCTAGTGTGGGTCCCGGTGTAGATGCTGGTACGGCAGGCCCAGGTGGGGGTGCTCCCGTAGGTGTGGCTTAGGACCGAGATGATCGCCTGGCGGTTTTGCTGCAGTTGATCCTTGAGCGGTTACCAGGTGGGGTACCGGCTCCGGGTAAGGCTCTAGGAGTACAGCCAGTGGAGGCTGGGGTTCAGCCGGGAGTGACTGGTGTTCAGCTTGTGGTGGCGGGTGTTCAGCCGGGTGTGGCTGAGGTGCAGCCGGTTGTGGCGGTTGCGGAGGAGCTTCCATCCTACCTGAGGATGATGGAGCAGATGCAGAGGATTGGCACCGGGTTTTTCTCGGGTGGTGCCAAGCCTGGGGAGGCCGATGAGTGGCGGCGGAGATTAGAGCGTAACTTTCGCTCGATCAGGCGTCCTGAGGGATACAGAGTAGACCTAGCAGTGCACTATTTGGATGGTGATGCGCATCTCTGGTGGAGAGGCGTTGAGGCTAGGCAGGTGCAGGCCGGGATGGTCTGGGAGGATTTCTTTGCTGAGTTTAATGCCAAGTATTTCCCGCAGGAGGCGGTGGACAGGATGGAGTCGAGGTTCCTGAACCTGACTCAGGGGGATCGGACCGTGAGGGAATTCAATTTGGAGTTCAGTAGATTCCTGGTACATGCTGGTAGAGGCATGGAGGGCGAGCAGGCCCAGGTGAGGAGGTTCCTCGGGGGACTTCGAGCTGAGCTGAGGACTCGCTGCAGGGCAAGTAAGTTCGCCACGAGGGCAGAGCTGGTTGAGACTGCGGCTGCGATTGAGGAAGACCTCAGGGAGCAGGTTGTGGTGGTTAGTCCACCGGTGCAGCAGTAGCAGCAACCGAGGAGATCTCAGCAGCAGAAGGGATCGAGTAGGGGCGGCAAGCCTGCGCAGGGTCAGAAGAGGAAGTGGGAGAGCACTTCTGGGGCCAGTCAGGGAGGACAGAGTGGTCCAGGATGCTTTGGGTGTGGAAGTATGGATCACAAGGTGGCCAGTTGCCCGAAGAAGACTGAGATTCGGGGTGCCCAGGTGTGCTACCACTGCAGGGTGCCAGGGCATATCAAGCCCAAGTGTCCGAAGCTGCAGCAGATGGCGGTGGCAGCAGTGCAGCCGTTGGCGGTCCAGCCGTTGGCCCAGATTGCAGCGACGCCGCGGGTTTTCACGTCGGCTGAGGCGGGCGGTTCTAGCGCCAGACCGATCACAGGTACTAATTCAGACTTGTCTTTTAAATTCTTGTGGTAATTTATTTTAGTCTGTTTGGATTGTGTCTCTGCGTTAGAGTGTCGGGTCTTAAAGCACATGGGATCGTGCAGGGACCTTAGTTGTGGGCGGATGTGAGTCCCACGTGTTGTTCGATTCGGGAGCTACGAATAGCTTCATTACTCCGGAGTGTGCGGAGGACAGCGGGATCCGAAGCGATTCTGGTGAGCAGCCGGGAGTAGTTAAGGTTGCTGGTGGGAGGACGTTAGCTACTTTCGGGCGGGCTCGAGGTGTAGACGTTCTTGTGGCTGGAGAGTTGATGCCAGCAGACCTGGTTATTAGTCCGGTGGAGTTGTACGATGTCATCCTGGGGATGGATTGGTTGGATCGGTACAGGGTCCATCTGGATTGTCATCGAGGACGTGTAGTGTTTGAGCGAGAGGCTGGGAGGTTGGTGTTTCAGGGGGTGAGGCCGACTTCCGGAAGCCTGGTGATTTCAGCGATACATGCCGAGCAGTTGATTGAGAAAGGCTGTGAGGCGTATCTGGCGACGATAGTGATGCCAGAGACTGTTGGAGAGGTTGCAGTTGGGGATATCCAGGTCATTCAGGATTTTCAGGATGTGTTCCAATCGTTGTTGGGTTTGCCACCGTCGCGGTCGGATCCATTTACGATTGAGTTGGAACCCGGAACAGCTCCGATATCCAAGGCACCTTACCGTATGGCTCCAGCAGAGATGGCAGAGCTGAAGAAGCAGCTAGATGATTTGTTGGGGAAGGGTTTCATCGGGCCTAGTGTTTCACCGTGGGGAGCACCGGTGTTGTTTGTAAAGAAGAAAGATGGGAGTTTCCGGTTGTGTATCGACTACCGGGGGCTTAACCGAGTCACTGTGATGAACAGGTATCCTTTGCCACGCATTGATGAGTTTTTGGATCAGTTGCGAGGGGCTACTTGGTTCTCCAAGATAGACTTGGCGTTGGGTTACCATCAGATTCCGATCAATGAGGCGGACGTCAGGAAGACGGCCTTTCGGACGAGGTACGGACACTATGAGTTTGTATTGATGCCGTTTGGGTTGACGAATGCCCCAGCAGCGTTCATGCGGTTGATGAATGGGGTGTTCCAGGAGTATTTGGACGTGTTCGTGATCATCTTCATAGATGATATCCTGGTATACTCGAGGAGTCCGGAAGAGCACGAGGTGCATTTGAGGTTGGTTTTGGAGAAGTTGCGGGAGCAGAAGCTGTACGCGAAGCTGAGTAAGTGCAGTTTCTGGCAGCGAGAGATGAGCTTTCTTGGCCACGTTGTGTCTGCAGAGGGGGTGTCTGTGGATCCGGCTAAGATAGAGGGTATCAGAGGTTGGCCTAGACCGAGGAACGCCACCGAGATCAGGAGTTTTCTTGGGTTGGCAGGTTATTACCGGAGGTTCATCAAGGGATTCGCGGGTATGGCGCAGTCGATGACGAAGCTAACAGGGAAGGATGTCCCTTTTGTTTGGTATTCAGCTTGTGAGGATAGTTTCGGGAAGCTGAAGGAGATGTTGACCAGTACACCTGTTTTGGCGTTACCCAAGCCGGGTGAGCCTTATATGGTGTATACAGACGCTTCAGGAGTTGGTCTGGGTTGTGTGCTGATGCAGCAGGGGAAGGTTATTGCATACGCTTCGAGGCAGTTGAGGAAGCACGAGTGCAATTACCCTACCCATGACTTGGAGTTGGCTGCAGTTATCTTTGCACTTAAGATCTGGAGGTCTTATCTGTATGGCGGGAAGGTACAGATATTCACAGACCACAAGAGTCTAAAGCATTTCTTCACTCAGCCGGAGCTGAACCAGAGACAGAGGCGCTGGATGGAGTTAGTTGCAGACTATGACCTGGAGATTGGGTACAATCCGGGTAAGGCTAATCTGGTTGCAGATGTGTTGAGTCGGAAGAGGACAGCTTCAGATCAGGAACGAGATATAGAGGCTCTGGTGAGCGAGATCAGTACGTTGAGGTTGTGTGTGATCTCACAGGAGCCGTTGGGGTTAGAGGCAGGTAACCAGGCAGATCTGTTGAGCAGGATTCAGGTTGCACAGGAGAAGGATCAGGGTTTGATTGATGCTTCTCAGGCAGCCGGTTCAGAGTATGTGGTCTCAGCGAGTGGGATGATACTGGTGAACGGGCGGGTTTGTGTACCCAAAGACGAGGATCTGAGGCAAGAGATCCTGAGGGAAGCTCGTTCGAGTATGTTATCGATTCATCCGGGAGCGACCAAGATGTATCGGAACTTAAAATGGTATTATCACTGGGTCGGGATGAAGAGGGATGTAGCTAGCTGGGTTGCAGCGTGCAACGTGTGTCAGCTGGTGAAGGCTGAGCATCAGGTTCCGAGTGGGTTATTGAAGAGTTTACCTATTCCGAAGTGGAAGTGGGATATGATTACGATGGATTTCGTGACGGGATTGCCAGTGTCGCGGACCTATGATGCGATATGGGTTATTGTGGATCGTCTGACCAAGTCAGCATATTTTCTGGCCATCAAGAAGACCGATGGAGCGGTGGTGTTGGCTAGGAAGTATGTGCGTGAGATAGTGAGGCTGCACGGGGTGCCAGCAAGTATTGTGTCAGACAGGGATCCGAGATTCACTTCAGAGTTCTGGAGGGCATTCCAGGCAGAGATGGGCACAAAGGTGCATATGAGTACCGCGTATCATCCTCAGATGGATGGGCAGTCTGAGAGGACGATTCAGACATTGGAGGATTTGCTGAGGATGTGTGTACTGGATTATGGTGGTCATTGGGCGGATCATCTGAACCTGGTAGAGTTTGCGTACAACAACAACTATCAGGCGAGTATTGGGATTGCTCCATATGAGGCTCTGTATGGGAGGCCGTGTAAGACATCTTTATGCTGGACTCAAGTGGGGGGAGAGGAGCATATTTGGTGCAGACTTTGTTTAGGAGACGACGGAGAAGATCCGTGTCTTGAGGCTGAACATGAGAGAGGCTCAGGATCGGCAGAAGAGTTACGCCGATAGGAGACGGAAGGAGCTGGAGTTTGAGCTGGGAGATATGGTGTATCTCAAGGCAGCTATGTTGAGGGGTCCTAATAGATCCATTTCAGAGCATAAGCTGAGTCCGAGGTTTATGGGTCCGTTCAAGGTTGTGGAGCGGGTCAGACCGGTGGCTTATCGGTTGGAGTTACCTCAGAGTATGAAGGCTTTTCACAAGGTCTTCCATGTTTCGATGCTGCGGAAGTGTCTACATGAGTCTGAGGAGGTGTTGGCTAGGATTCCGGAGGATCTTCAGCCCAACATGACGTTGGCGGCGAGGCCTGTGAGGATTCTCGAGAGGAGGATTAAGGTGCTGCGCCGGAAGAGTATACCGTTGGTGAGAGTCGTGTGGGACTGTGACGGTATTGAGGAGGAGACTTGGGAACCAGAGGCGTTGATGAAGACGAAGTTCTCGAAGTGGTTCGAGAAGCAAGCGGTGGCTTGAGCTCTTTTCTGGTTTTCAGAGTCTGTGTTAGCTTGTTGCTATGTTGGGAAATTTGTATTTGGTTGTGTTGTAACGAGTATACATTTTGGAAATTTAATAAGATGAGTTGCCTTACTAAATGTGCGTTAAGACGTGTATATATGAGATTGACGGGTGCTTCATGTATTGGTATGACTGGTGATGTCATGGATTTGTGATGAATGGTAGGTCATGTGAAGGGCTAGCGATAGAGTTCTATGTGAGTTAGAGCTTGTCTATCGGCTAGGGAGACTAGAAATGGAAGTTCTAGGTGAGTTAGGGCTGTCCATGTTCTAGTAGGATTATCTGGGGATAAGGTTCTATGTGAGTTAGGACTTGTGATTCCCCAGATGGCGCTGGGAATAGGGGTTTTATGTGAGTTAGGACCTGCCTATTTCCTAGGGGGAGTCTGGAATAGACGTCTTATGTGAGTTAGGACTGTCTTTCCAGGGACTCTGTGAAACGCCCTGGTGATTGGGTTGTTTCGGATGACCATGAGAGGTGATTTCAGTCGACAGGTGCCTAAGATGCATGTTACAGAGTGATTGCCCCAGGGGATCGTGGGTCTCCTGGGTATACTTGAGTGGACAGTGATGTTCTCTCCAGGGGAAAGTGGTTCCCTTGCATATACTTTGAGGGGCCGAAGCCTCTCCAGGAGATGTGTGATTCCTCTGCAGCCGATAGCTTGATGGACTGTGTGTCCTGAGAGTGGGAGGGGCTGGAGCATACCGAGAGCTGGATGGACGGCGGTCCTGAAGGTGGGGTGGTATGATATACATCGAGAGCTCAAAGGGTGACGATCCTGAGAGCGGGGTGTTGTATATAGATATGAGTACGAGTAATACTATCTGTAATGTGGTTGTAAGCATGAGACTGGATGAACTTCGGGGATCGGGAGTGGATCTCAGGTGGTGCTGACCGGGTGGGGTCAGGATTTGCAGCCGTGGTGAGACGGTGCAATGGGGCTAGTATGAGCCTGGTAGAGCTCGGGGATCAGGTGTGATCTCGAGTGGTGTTGACCGAGGGTCAAGAGAGTGGATTGGATGTCGAATCTAAGGTTTTGCTAACGTTTGGAACCAGGTTCGGACAACCCTGGTAATATATGTAGCACCGTTGGTCGTACATGTTCTTGTTTGATTGTTGTGCGATCATTTGGTCCAATTCGGGGTCAACGGGTGGTCGTGCATGTTCTTGTTTTATTGTTGGGCGGTCACTCGGGCAGCCCTGATCGGGACCAGGGGACGTTGCATCGTGGATTTTCCGGGGAAATCTGGTCGGGTTTTAGACGGAAGTGCGAACTTTAGTGAGACGGGGTTATGTGGTTCGAGTGTGATCTCGAAGGGTCGGCCGGGTTCGAGTCCGGTATTTGTGACCATAGTGCGATGGTGTCGCAGGATTCGAGGTCGAATCCGTGTTAGTGGGGGAGAATTGTAACGCCGTGAACCAAAAAGTGGATTTTTGGTGGTGTCGATCGACACAGGTGCGTTGTATCGATCGACATGTGTGTTTTAGACTTAGGAGAAGTCGGGTTTGGGGCGTTATATCGATCGACACGGTTGGTGTGTGTTGATCGACACGGGTTAAATCAGACCAGCAGGTCCGTTTTAATTGTCCAGTTTGGCGGGCCGGTTTAGGGAACCCTAGGGCTCGGGTATTTAAAGGATCAGACGGGTTTGTCTTCCTTTTTTGGCCGTTTTCAGAAGAAAAGCTGAGAGAGAGAAGAGTGAATCAGAAATCTTAGGGCTAAAGTGATTGTTGGGAGATTCTTGGAGGAGGATTGATCGTGAGTGGTGATAGAACGAGAAAGAGGTTGTTGATGTGCTGATTTCGGGTCTGTGAGGACAGAATCAGAGGCTGTCTTGGTATTCTTCGCTCGTTCTTCGCGTTCTTCATCCTTTTTTAATCCCAATCAAGGTGAGTGCGTGACTGTAGGCTCGTATGAGTATAGGGGACCAATGGAATACGATTGCTTGGTGTTTTTGTGTGTTTTGTGTATGGATTGTGCAGGAGACTCGACAGATCGCATCAGATTCGAGTCGTGCGAGGATTGACTCGATTCTGGGTTCTGCGACGTCGAGTCAATCGACACCGAGGTGGTGTGTCGATCGACACGGGGCCTGTGTTCTTCGACACCTAGTGGTTGTATCGATCGACACGGTGGGTCCTGTCGATCGACACGGAGCCTGTGATCATCGACACCTAGTGGTTGTGTCGATCGACACAGTGAGTCCTGTCGATCGACACGGTGTATTCTGGACTGGTTTTGTTTGCTTGGTTATGTATGCTTGTTCTGTGATCATCCTGGTATTGTGTTGGTTGTTTATACTTGTATTTAAATAGCTTGTAGACGGGATGACCGCGTCGCTGAGTATTTGTGATAATACTCACGCAACTCTTTTTGCCATGTGTTGCAGGTAAAGAGAAATTGTGATCGTGGAATCGCGGCGAGGAAGAAGAGATGATTTAGGGTCTCACTTGGATTGTATTTATATGGAATTGTTAGGTTGTTAGTCATTGGATATTGTTTATTCATATTGGCTGATTGGTTGATATTTAATAAAGTATGGGATTTGTTAAATTAAAATATGTCGTTGATGTTTTATTGTTCCGCATTGCTTAGTGGTTGACCAATTGAGGATTATTATCTGTGATGATAATAATCTGGAGGGAAAATTTTTGAATTTTTGGGTCGGGTCGTTTCAATCAGATTCCGATCGATGAGGCGAACGTCAGGAAAACGACATTTCGGACGAGGTACGGGCATTATGAGTTTGTGGTGATGCCGTTTGGTTTGACGAATGCACCAGCAGCGTTCATGCGGTTGATGAACGGGGTATTCCAGGAGTATCTGGATGTGTTCGTGATCATCATCATTGATGATATTCTGGTATATTCGTGGAGTCCAGAGGAGTACGAGGTGCATCTGAGGTTGGTTCTGGAGAAGCTGCGGGAGCAGAAGCTGTACGTGAAGTTGAGTAAGTGCAGTTTCTGGCAGCGAGAGATGAGCTTTCTTGGCCACGTTGTGTCTGCAGAGGGAGTGTCTGTGGATCCGGCTAAGATAGAGGGTATCAGAGGTTGGCCTAGACCGAGGAACGCCACCGAGATCAGGAGTTTTCTTGGGTTGGCAGGCTATTACCGGAGGTTCGTCAAGGGATTCGCGAGTATGGCGCAGTCGATGACGAAGGTAACGGGGAAGGATGTCCCTTTTGTTTAGTCTTTAGCTTGTGAGGAGAGTTTCGGGAAGCTGAAGGAGATGCTGACCAGTACACCTGTTTTGGCGTTACCCGAGCCAGGTGAGCCTTATGTGGTGTATACAGACGTTTCGGGAGTTGGTCTGGGTTGTGTGCTGATGCAGCAGGGGAAGGTTATTGCGTATGCTTCGAGGCAGTTGAGGAAGCACGAGGGCAATTACCCTACCCATGACTTGGAGTTGGCTGCAATTATCTTTGCACTTAAGATCTGGAGGTCTTATCTATATGGCGGGAAGGTGCAGATATTCACAGACCACAAGAGTCTGATTTATTTCTTCACTCAGCCGGAGCTGAACCAGAGACAGAGGCGCTGGATGGAGTTAGTTGCAGACTATGACCTGGAGATTGGGTACCATTCGGGTAAGGCTAATCTGGTTGCAGATGCGTTGAGTCGGAAGAGGGCACCTTCAGATCAGGAGCGAGATCAGCACGTTGAGGTTGTGTGTGATCTCACGGGAGCCGTTGGGGTTAGAGGCAGCTAACCTGGCAGATCTGTTGAGCAGGATTCGGGTTGCACAGGAGAAGGATCAGGGTTTGATTGACGCTTCTCAGGCGGCCGGTTCAGAGTATGTAGTCTCAGCGAGTGGGATGATACTGGTGAACGGGCGGGTTTGTGTGCCCAAGGTTGAGGATCTGAGACAAGAGATCCTGAGGAAGGCTCATTCGAGTATGTTGTCGATTCATCCGGGAGCGACCAAGATGTATTTGGACTTGAAATGGTATTATCACTAGGTCGGGATGAAGAGGGATGTAGCTAGCTGGGTTGCAGCGTGCAACGTGTGTCAGCTTGTGAAGGCTGAGCATCAGGTTCCGAGCGGGTTATTGCATAGTTTGCCTATCCCGGAGTTGAAGTGGGATATGATTACGAAGGATTTCGTGACGGGTTTGCCAGTGTCACGGACCTATGATGCGATATGGGTTATTGTGGATCGTCTGACGAAGTCAGCACATTTTCTGGCCATCAAGAAGACCGACGGAGCGGTGGTGTTGGCTAGGAAGTATGTGCGTGAGATAGTAAGGCTACGGGGTGCCAGCAAGTATTATGTTAGACAGGGATCCGAGGTTTACTTCAGAGTTCTGGAGAGCATTTCAGTCTGAGATGGGCACTAAGGTGCATATGAGTACCGCGTATCATCCTCAGACGGATGGGCAGTCTGAGAAGACGATTCAGACATTGGAGGATTTGCTGACGATGTGTGTACTGGATTATGGTGGTCATTGGGCGGATCATCTGAACCTGGTAGAGTTTGCGTACAACAAAAGCTATCAGGCGAGTATTGGGATGACTCTATATAAGGCTCTGTCTGGGAGGCCGTGTAGGACACCATTATGCTGGACTCAAGTGGGGGAGAGGAGCACGTTTGGTGCAGACTTTGTTCAGGAGACGACGGAGAAGATCCGTGTTTTGAGGCTGAACATGAGAGAGGCTCAGGATCGGCAAAAGAATTACGCCGATAGGAGACGGAAGGAGCTGGAGTTTGAGCTGGGAGATATGGTGTATCTCAAGACAGCTATGTTGAGGGGTCCTAACAGATCCATTTCAGAGAATAAGCTGAGTCCGAGGTTTATGGGTTCGTTCAGAGTGGTGGAGCGGGTCAGACCAGTAGCTTATAGATTAGAGTTACCTCAGAGTATGGAGGCTTTTCACAAGGTCTTCTATGTTTCGATGCTACGGAAGTGTCTGCAAGAGTCTGAGGAGGTGTTGGCGAGGATTCCGAGGATCTTCAGCCCAACATAACGTTGGCGGCGAGGCCTGTGAGGATTCTCGAGAGGAGGATTAAGGTGCTGCGCCGGAAGAGTATACCGTTGGTGAGAGTCGTGTGGGACTGTGACGGTATTGAAGAGGAGACTTGGGAACTAGAAGCGTTGATGAAGACGAAGTTCTCGAAGTGGTTCGAGAAACAAGAGGTGGCTTGAGCTCTTTTTCTGGTTTTCAAAGTCTGTATTAGCATGTTGCTATGTTGTGATATTGTATTTTGTTGTGTTGTAACGAGTATACATTTTTTGAGATTTAATAAGATGAGTTTTCCTTATTAAATGTGTTATAAGATATGAGTTCTTATGGTATGACGGGTGATGTCATGGATTTGTGATGACTGGTAGGTCATGTGGAGGTCTAGCGATAGAGTTCTATGTGAGTTAGAGCTTGTCTATCGGCTAGGGAGACTAGAAATGGAAGTTCTATGTGAGTTAGGGATGTCCATGTTCTAGTAGGATTATCTGGGGATCAGGTTCTATGTGAGTTAGGACTTGTGATTCCCCAGATGGCGCTGGGAAATAGGGAATTATGTGAGTTAGAACCTGCCTATTTCCTAGGGGGAGTCTGGAATAGAAGTCTTATGTGAGTTAGAACTGTCTTTCCAGGGACTCTGTGAAACACCCTGGTGATTGGGTTGTTTCGGATGACCATGAGAGGTGATTTCAGTCGACAGGTGCCTAAGATGCATGTTACAGAGTGATTGCCCCAGGGGATCGTGGGTCTCCTGGGTATACTTGAGTGGACAGTGATGTTCTCTCTGGGGGAAAGTGGTTCCCTTGCATATACTTTGAGGGGCCGAAGCCTCTCCAGGGGATGTGTGATTCCTCTGCAGCCGATAGCTTGATGGACTGTGTGTCCTGAGAGTGGGAGGGGCTGGAGCATACCGAGAGCTGGATGGATGGCGGTCCTGAAGGTGGGGTGGTATGATATACATCGAGAGCTCAAAGGGTGACGATCCTGAGAGCGGGGTGTTGTATATAGATATGAGTACGAGCAATAGTATCTGTAATGTGGTTGTAAGCATGAGACTGGATGAACTTTGGGGATCGGGAGTGGATCTCAGGTGGTGCTGACCGGGTGGGGTCAGGATTGCAGCCGTGGTGAGACGGTGCAATGGGGCTAGTATGAGCCTGGTAGAGCTCGGGGATCAGGTGTGATCTCGAGTGGTGTTGACCGAGGGTCAAGAGAGTGGATTGGATGTCGAATCTAAGGTTTTGCTAACGTTTGGAACCAGGTTCGGACAACCTTGGTAATATATCTAACGCCGTTGGTCGTACATGTTCTTGTTTGATTATTGTGCGATCATTTAGTCTAATTCGGGGTCAACGATTGGTCGTTCATATTCTTGTTTGATTGTTGGGCGGTCAATCGGGCAGCCTTGATCGGGACTAGGGGACGTTGCATCGTGGATATTCTGGGGGAATCTGGTTGGGTTTTAGACGGAAGTGCGAACTTTAGTGAGACGGGGTGATGTGGTTCCAGTGTGATCTCGAAGGGTCAGCCAGGTTCGAGTCCGGTATTTGTGACCATAGTGCG
Organism: Arabis hirsuta; assembly: GCA_964056655.1. Lineage (NCBI taxonomy): Eukaryota > Viridiplantae > Streptophyta > Magnoliopsida > Brassicales > Brassicaceae > Arabis > Arabis hirsuta. The sequence goes on along the minus strand of OZ053298.1, from coordinate 33,473,524 downwards.
ATGGTGTCCCAGGATTCGAGGTCGAATCCGTGTTAGTGGGGGAGAATTGTAACGCCCGTGAACCAAAAAATGGATTTTTCGTGGTGTCGATCGACACAGGTGTGGTGTGTCGATCGACATGTGTGTTTTGGACTTAGGAGAAGTCGGGTTTGGGCGTTATGTCGATCGACACGGTTGGTGTATGTCGATCGACACGAGTTAAATCAGACCGTCAAGTCCGATTTAATTGTCCGGTTTGGCGGGCCGGTTTAGGGAATCCTAGTGTTCGGGTATTTAAAGGATCAGACGGGTTTGTCTTCCTTTTTGGCCGTTTTCAGAAAGAAAAACTGAGAGAGAGAAGAGAGAATCAGAAATCTTAGGGTTTGAGTGATTGTTGGGAGATTCCTGGAGGAGAATTGCGCGTGGGGCTTTTGGGAACGAGGAAGAGTTCATTGCTGGGTTGATTCGGGTCTGGGAAGGACGAATCAGAGGTTGTTCTTGGTGTTTTTCGCTCGTTCTTCGCGTTCTTCATCCTTTTCAATCCCAATCAAGGTGAATGCGTGATCATGGGCTTGTATAAGTATAGGGAATTGATATAATGAGATTACGTGGTTGTTTTTGTGTGCCTTGTGAATGGAATTGTGCAGGAGACTCGACAGATCGCATCAGATTCGAGTCATGTGAGGATTGACTCGATTCTGGGTTCTGCGACGTCGTGTCGATCGACACCGAGGTGGTGTGTCGATCGGCACGGGGACTGTGTTCTTCGACACCTAGTGGTTGTGTCGATCGACACAGTGGATCCTGTCGATCGACACGGGGTCACTGATCATCGACACCTAGTGGTTGTGTCGATCGACACAGTGAGTCCTGTCGATCGACACAGTGTATTCTGGACTGGTTTCGTTGCTTGTTCGTGTATGCTTATTTCTGTGATCATCCTGGTATTGTATTGGTTGTTTATACTTGTATTTAAATAGCCTGTAGACGGGATGACCGCGTCGCTGAGTATTTGTGATAATACTCACACAACTCTTTTTGCCATGTGTTGCAGGTAAAGAGAAATTGTGATCGTGGAATCGTGGCGAGGAAGAAGAGATGATTTAGGGTCTCACATGTGTTGTCATTTCATGGAATTGTTAGGTTATTGGTCATTAGATATTGTTTATTGATACTGGTTGATTGGTTGAACTGGGTTGATATTTAATAAAGTATGGGATTTGTTAAATTGGAATATGTCGTTGATGTTTTATTGTTCCGCATTGCTTGGTTGTTGACCCATTGAGGATTATTATCTGTGATGATAATAATCTGGAGGAAATTTTTTTAAATTTTTGGGTCGGGTTGTTTCAGCCCCTGCTCTATCTTCTCTTCCTCACGAACCAACAAAACTTTGATCTTTTCTCCAAAAACCTCCTAAACCGAATTAGGGTTTCACAAAACAAGAACAACACACTTACTTTGAAAGCACACTGAGAACGGAGATTACCTTATAATCAGGATCGGAAACCAGATCTGGAAACTAGACAGAGAGAGCTATCCAACGGTAAGTGGATAGTCCTCTAAGTCCTTTTAGTTTGACGGAAATCCTCCTTTGAAATGGACTGATCGCAGATCCGTAAGTGCATAAACCTCTCTCAGTAAAACAATTATAACTCCTAGAATACACATCCCATTGACAAACCATTTTCTCCTATGTCAAGATCAGAGAGCGCAAAACTAAACCCAAAAGTTTCACTCCGATCCGATCTATTTTTACTGGTTGTTATCCTCCTCTTCTAAAATCGGACAGAACTGCCTCCAAAGCCTCAATCACGCCTTTTCTTAGCCTTAAGGAACAAGAACACTCAAGGATCTCTTTCTCTTCTCTCTGGAACTCTGAAACTCAGCTTTTTTCTCCAAAAAACGTGACTAAAATACGGTTCCGTGACTTATATAGGCGAACCCAAGGGTTTTCTTAAACCTGACCGCAAACCGACGCTCGAAAACTGAACCAACCGATTCAATTCGCAACATGTGTAGATTGATAAACACACTCTGCATCGATCGAAGCCCTACCCAAAAATCCCAATTTTGGTTCGCGGGCGTTATAATTCTCCCCCACTAACACGGATTTGACCTCGAATCACGCAACATCGTCACACTACAATCAACACTCCTGTCCATCCCGGCGAGCACCACTCGAGATCAACACTCTCGATCTCTGAGGTCTACATCCAGTCTTATGCTTATAGCCACATTTCAGACATTAATTGCTCTTAACTCATATCCACACCACTCACACTCTTAGGATCGTCATCCCTTGAGCTCTCGGTGCACCGTACCACTCACACCCTCAGGAAATAAAGTCTGTTAGGCTCTCGGTATGCTTCATACCACTCACACTCTTGGGACACATAGTTCGTCAAGCTCTCGGTATGTAGGAAAACTTACATCCTCTGGAGAGAACTCGTCATCTCTAAAAAAATACAGGGAAACTCGTCATCCTCAAGATAACTCGTCATCTCCTAATGAGTTATTTGGGGAAATCTTCATCCCTAGAGCAATCAATTCTTAAACGTCAATAAGCATCTCTGACCAGAACTACCTCCTGTGGTCTCATACTGACATTCCACTCTCTTGGAATATCATCTCATCCCTCACCAATCCACATGTCAATTCTAAACAGTCCAGTCACTCAGGGTGTTTACTAAAACTCTATCCCGGACATAAACAAGTTCTAAATCATCATAAAACTTAAAATCCCCACACGTTCTAAATGTCACAATTCCATGACATAGATAACTAAACATAAGAACTACTCATCTTATCAACTCATCCCTAAGAAATCCTCATCTTATAAATCTCAAGAATGTAATAATTGTTACAACCTCAAACTAAAAATACATAAACCAAAAACTTATATCAACATGTTAACTCTGAAACTGAAAACCAGAAGACAAACTTAATCCTTAACTTGCTTCTTGAACCACTTCGAAAACTTTTCCTTCATCTTAGCCTCTAGTTCCCAAGTCTCCTCCTCAACACCGTTACAGTGCCACAAGACTCTCAACAATAGTATCTTCTTCCGGCGCAGAACCTTGACTCTTCTTCCGGCACAGAACCTTGACTCTCCTCACAGGTCTCGCCTCCAACGTCATGTTGGACTAAAGATCCTCTGGAATCCTAACCAACACCTCCTCAGACTCATGCAGACACTTCCTCAGCATTGACACATGGAAGACCTTATGAAATGCTTTCATACTCTGAGGTAACCTCAAATGATAAGCCATTGGTTTAACCCGTTCCACAACCCTTAACGGACCCATAAACCGTGGACTTAGCTTATTCTTTGAAATGGATCTGTTTGGACCCCTCAATATCGCCACCTTGAGATACACCTAATCTCCAATCTCAAACTCTAACTCTTTCCTTCTCTTATCAACATAACTCCTCTGCCGATCTTGAGCCTCTTTCATATTCAGCTTTAAAAAACGGATCTTCTCCGTCGTCTCCTGAACAAAGTCTGCACCAAACATGCTCTTCTCCCCCACTTTAGTCTAACATAATGGTGTACGACATGACCTCCCATACAATGCCTCGTACGGAGCCATACCAATACTCGCCTGATAGCTGTTGTTATACGAAAACCCAACCAAATTCAAGTGATCCGCCCAATGACCACCATAATCCATCACACACATCCTCAACAAATCCTCGAGTGTCTGAGTCGTCCTCTCAGATTGCCCATCCGTCTGAGGATGAAAAGAAGTACTCATATGCACCTTAGTGCCCATCTCAGCCTGAAAGGCTCTCCAAAACATTGAATCGAACCTGCTCTTTTTCTAACACAATACTTGCTGGCACCCCATGCAGTTTCACTATCTCCCGCACATACTTCTTAGCCAAAACCGCCGCATCATCGGTCTTCTTAATGGCAAAAAAATATGCTGACTTAGTCAGACGATCCACAATCACCTAGATAGCATCATAAGTCCACGAAACTAGCAATCCTACCAAAAAATCCATAGTAATCATATCCTACTTCCACTCCGGAATGGGCAACTTTGCAACAAACCACTCGGAACCTGATGCTCTGTCTTCACTAACTGCTACACATGGCAAGCTGTGACCCAGTTAACAATATCCTTCTTCATCCCGTTCTAGTCATAATACCGTTTCAGATCATGATACATCTTAGTCGCTCCCGGATGAATAGATAACATGCTTGCATGAGCCTATCTAAGAATCTCCTTCCTCAGATTCTCATCCTTCGGCATACAAACTCGCATGTTAACAAGTATCGTCCCATTCGCAAAGACCTGATACTCAGAACCTACAACCCTAGAAGCATCAATCAACCCTTGATCCTTCTCCTGAGCTACTCGAATCCTGCTCAGCAAGTCTACCTGGTTAGCTGCCTCTAACCCCAAAGGTTCTTGTGAGATAACGCATAACCTCAAGGTGCTAATCTCATTCACCAAAGCCTCCATATCCCGCTCCTGAGCCGAAACAACCCTCTTCCGACTCAAAGCATCAGCAACCAAATTAGCCTTACTGGGATGGTAACCAATCTCCATATCATAATCCGCTACCAACTCCATCCATCACCTCTGCCTCTGGTTCAGTTTTGGCTGCGTAAAGAAATACTTCAGGCTCTTGTGGTCTGTGAACACCTGAACCTTTCTGCCTTAAAGATAGGATCTCCAAATCTTTAGAGCAAAAATCACTGCAGCCAACTCAAGATCATGGGTAGGGTAGTTGCTCTCGTGCTTCCTCAACTGCCTCGAAGCATAAGCAATTACCTTTCCCTGCTGCATCAATGCGCAACCTAGACGAACTCCCAAAGCATTTGTATACACCACGTAAGGCTCACTCGGCTTTGGCAACGCCAACAGTGGTGTACTAGTTAACATCTCCTTCAGCTTCGCGAAACTCTCTTCGCAAGTTGAAGACCACAAAAATTGAACAACTTTCCCTGTCAGCTTCGTCATCGACTGAGCCATACTCGAGAAACCCTTGACGAATCTCCAGTAGTAACCTGCCAAACCAAGAAAACTTCTGATCTTCGTGACAGTCCTCGGTCTAGTCCACCCTCTGATAGCCACTATCTTCACCGGATCTACAGAAACTGCATCTGCAGAAACCACATGATCGAGAAAACCCATCTTCCGCTACCAAAAATTGCACTTGCTTAACTTAGCATACATCTTCTGCTCCTGCAGCTTCTCCAAAACAACTCTCAGATGAACCTCGTGCTCCTCATGACTCCTCGAATACACCAGAATATCATCGATAAAGATGATTATAAACTCGTCCAGATACTCTTGAAAGACCTCGTTCATCAGCCTCATGAACACCGCTGGTGCATTAGTCAAACCAAATGGCATCACCACAAACTTGAAATGCTCGTATCTCGTCCGGAAAGTAGTCTTCCTAACATCTGCCTGATCGATAGGAATCTGATGGTAACCCGATGCAAAGTCAATCTTAGAGAACCAAGTAGCCCCTCGCAAATGATCCAACAACTCATCAATCCGCGGTAGAGGATACTTGTTCTTCACAGTGACTCGGTTAAGTCCCCGGTAATCAATATACAACCAGAAACTCCTATCCTTCTTCGTCACAAACAACACCGGTGCTCCCCATGATGAACTGCTAGGCCGCATAAATCCCTTACCCATAGATCATCCAGCTGCTTCTTCAGCTCTGCCATCTTAGCTGGGGCCATTCTGTAAGGCGCCTTAGATATCGGAGTTATCCCGGGCTCTAACTCAATCGTGAAAAGATCAGATCGAGACGGTCGTAATCCCTGCAAATATCGAAAAACATCGTCGAAGTCCCGAACAATCTGGATATCCCTAACAACCACCTTTCTAATAGACTCTGGCATAATAATCGTTGCCAAATACGCCTCGCAGCCTTTCTCGATTAGCTGCTCAGCCTGAATCGCCGAGATCACGAGACTCCCTAAAGTCGGTATCACTCCTTGATAAACCAACCTTCTTACCTCTCGCTCAAAGATAACTTGTCTCTGATAACAATCCAGATGAATTCTGTACTGCTCTATCCAATCTAAACACAGAATGACATCATACAACTCTACCGGACTGATAATCAGATCTGCTGGCATATACTTTCTAGCCACCCGAATATCGACGCCTCTCATCCGACCATGAGTAGCTAAGGACTTCCCGCCAGTAACCTTAACTACTAAAAAAACCTTTTTAGTACATGAGCTCGATTGGCATAAACACTTGAGCATAGATAGATGCGGTCATTTAAATCACCCAGAAGCGAGTATGGCAGTTCTGTCCAATTTTAGAAGAGGAGAGTAACGGCCAGTAATAACAGATCTGATCTGAGCAAAACTTTCAGGTTAAGTTCTCCACTCTCTGATTTTGATATAGGAGGAAACAGTTTGTCAATCGGATGTGTATTCTAGGAGTTATAATTGCTTTTTGAGAGAGATTTGTGCAGTTTTGGATCTGCAATCAATCCACTTCAAAGGAGGATTTCCGTCGAACCAGAAGGACTCAGAGAACGATCTGCATATCGTTGGATAGCTCTCTGTCTATTTTTTAGATCAGGTTTCTGATCCTTATTCTGAGGTAATGTTCGTTCTCTGTGTGCTTTCGAAGTCAGCGCATTGTTCCTGTTTTCTAAAACCCTAATTCAGTTTACGAGGTTTTTGAAGAAATGATTGGTGTTTTGTTGGTTTATGAGGAAGGAAAGATATAGCAGGGGCTGTAAGTGTCAGAGAGGTCTCTTTTCGTGGATGTCCTTGTCTAGAATCGATCCAGAATCAAGGTGAGTGCGTGACGATGCCTTATCTGGGTAATCAAAGTATTCAGGATGTGTTTGATTGTCAATTAGAATAGATTGATGAATGATTACTGATTATTTGTTCATGCTATGCATTGTTGATTGATCGCTTGGTATTGTGTGATTTCTTTATGGCTGTGTGTATAGCCAAGTAGATGGGATGACCGTCTCACTGAGTATTTGTGATAATATTCACGAATCTCTTTTAACCATGTGATGCAGGTAAAGAAAAGATGTGATCGTGGAATCAAGGCTGTAAAGAGGATATGATCTAGAGTCTCATTTATTTGCTTTATGTGATTGTTTAGAACCGCTAGGTTGCTGGTTTTATGGAATTGAATTGTTAAATTGGTTTTTGAATTGGTGATGGTTTGATGGTTTAGTCGTTTGATTGGTTTGAGAATTGTTGCAAGGGTAAGATCAATGCTTCTGCCATACTCGCTTCCGGGTGATTTAAGTGACCGCGTATATATGAGCTCAAGTATTTATGCCAACCGAGCTCAATACTTCCTTGGTAAGACCAAGTGGTACCAGATTGTCTTGCCTTTTTTTTAATCCTTCCCACACCGCCGCCGAGCTCACCATGTTCGTCCTTGGTTTAGTGAATTCGTAACAAGGGAGATGACGACAAAGTGAGGGAAGAGAGACGTCGCCGAGGTGAAGGAAGCGAGACATCGCCAAGGTGAATTAAGATCAAAAGGGAGAGTAGGTGAAGCATCATGGCGTCTTAGACTCCGGCGATGAGGTCAATTCGATTCCTCACACTCGTGCAATTGTTTCGACTTTGATGGCGGTGTTACGAGGCGGATTATGCAAGGTGAAAATTGCACTATGGTGGAGTAGGTGAGACGAATCCGAACTGAGCGAAAGAGGCGGTGTGAAGTCAAAACAGCAACACGATGCAGCAGAGGTGAAATCGGAAGAGACGAGACCGAGTGAAGCTAGGACCGAGGTGGAGTTTCTGACTTGGTACCAAGGTGAATTTACAAAACGCCGCTGCCAAGGTGAGATGAGGTGGAATTGACTCAGCGAGTCAATTTGTGTTGACGCGATGAGGCAAAATCTTCCACTTCGGTTTTGTCTCGGTTGCTTGGTTTTTGTGCCGAGGTGAATCTCGACGTATGTGAGAAAGACGCCAAGGTGGATAGAGAGTGTGTCGAAGGGAATAGAGCAGCCGCCGAGGTGTAGTTCACCGAGGTTAGTTTTGTCGTAGTCGACACAGTGGGATTACAGTTACGAGGTGATCGTTTTGTATTACACCTACAAGGTGAACCCGAGGTGGAGGCGACACCATGGTGGAATTACAGGTGTGGTGAAAACAAAATTTTGACTTTAGGCGACAAGGCGAGGTGGGTCTCTGACGAGGTCAAGTTATTTGACAAGAGATCCGAAGGCGAGGTTGGTTTCGAGCATCATGGGATTAGCTTGGAGAGATGCCCTATTCGGCGATGAGGTCCACTTGTTTGATGGAGTGAAGTTGAGAGCAAGGTGGACGCTGAGGTAGAACAGTGACAAAATGGAATTGTTGTTCGGCGACGAGGTGACATAGACATGGCGACGAGGTGACACAGACTTGGCGGCGAGGTGTAGTCGAGCAAGTAGTTATTGACACGTTCACTCCAAGCATGAACATATTTTTTCAAAGAGAACAACGACTTGTTTGTTGGATTTTTAGATTATCAATTCAGTGTACGAGTGAATCGTCATTGTCACGCCTGCTCCAAATATGGCCATGTTTTTCGATGAGATCAACGATTTGTCTGTTGGATTTTCAGATGATCAATCCGATTTACAAGCGAGTCGCCATTGACGGTGTGATCAATCTGTTGGATTTTTCTTTCTTTTTACTCTCTCCTTTCTTATTCTCACACCGCGACGGTGTGAAGTAAGTCTGGAGGGGGAGTTTTCTACTAATTTCGTTTCTTTTGGATGTTTTTCTATTTTCTTATGTTCTTTTTGAGTCAGTTTCGTTTTATTGAGTCAAGACTTTGTAGGGAATTAGGACTTTATCTTATGATGATCCTTGAACTATCTATGTTTAACTTTCTCTCTAGTGACCATTTCTACAGCGCATGGGTACAAGGAACAGCTGGAACACTTCGATACACCATCTTCCAAGTTTCATATTGACCAAAAATTCCTCTCGCTATTGGCACTAGATTAGGGAAATGAATCATATTCAAGATTCCTTATTCTTTTTATCACTCTTATTGTTCCTGAATAGCTAGCTCATTGTTAGTTAGTACCCTCCTTAACCCTAACTTCTTTTCAAGCCTTTTGCATTCTTGTTACTTCATTGTCATATGTGCAACATATGCGCAAAAAGACTGGAGAAAATTGGGTCGACACTGCCTTTAAATCACTCTTTCTGAAGAACAAGAGCACCTTCTCCCGCAATAGAGCACCTGCTCCTATTTCCTGAAGATGGTTTTACAACGAGGTGGAACAAAAATCCACGAAGGAGGAATGATATTGATGAGCTCCACTTGGGTATGTAGAACAAATCTGATATTTTCGTGTTTGAGAGACATACACTTGTAATCAAAACCCTCTTCATCATCACCCTTATTCTCAAAAAAAAAAATATAATAATAATAATAATAATAATAATTCCAAAACAGATGATGAAGAGTGGTGAATCTATAAAATAGGAAGTGTCTCTCTGCACAACGAGCATACCCAAGGTGGATGATGGTTAGATGAGAAGTTTGATAGGTTGGAAGAAAGAAAGAGTGGTTTAGAGAATGTGGAATATCAACGGACCTATTCTCTCTTGTAATTTTGTGCGATATCCTGCATCCTCTACGAAACATGGGGTAATCCTTAAACACTTTAAACACTTTGAACTCCACCTTTAAATGGCCTTATACCCTTTAGCGTCGTCTACCCTAAATGGTGCCTTTAAGGAGACCCTCACGCAACTTTGAATGCGTTGAGTTTGTGTTTGGGAAATGGAACTTGGTTGAGAAATGTGTTGAGGAGTTTTGGTGATGCTTTGTTATTCGTAATCTGGATTATGTGGTCTGCAGATTAAAAGTCTTAAACCCGGTTCACTGAAGATAAAAGAGTTCCCGCGTTTTCAAACCTTTCTCCCTCACTTGGTCTTGAATTTGTTTGAGGACAAACAAAGATCTAAGTCTAGGGGAATTGATATAATGCGTTTTTGGTGCATTCTAACCTTTGTTTTGTACGTTTTTATCGAGTCTTTCACTCCACTTTGAGTCATTCTAGGTCTAAAATGCAGCTGGAATGGAAGATTGGCACTTGCAATTGGATTTGGTGAAAAAGGAAGGAATCTGAATCTTTTTGGAATATTATGAAGAAAGGGAGCACCCGCCCCAGAAGAGGGAGCACCTGCTCCCAGGCGATCCAATTAAGGAAATATTCATTAAACCTAATTTGAGGCCCTAATCTTTTCCAGGCGCCGTGGGCCTTTAAAGACAGAGATTTTAGATCCTTTGAAAAGGGACGCGATCATGCAGACACGACATAACAGAGAACAAAAGCTTAAGTGAGAGAGAGAGATTCGATACTTGTTTTGAGAGTTGTAAGCTTGGAGATTTATCTTTCACGTTTTCTTGTTGAAGTTTTCTTAAACCCTTATCTCTTTACTTTGATTCAATGATGTTTTATTCTCAATCATTGATGTTGTTCTATCTGTCATGAGTGAGTAGTTAACTAGTTAGATTAAGGGGCTTCGATGGGATTGAATATCATGAACTAAGTATAGATAGGTTTGAAATCATCATTCGATATCTCCACCTAATGTCGATCGTATTGCTTAGGTTAGATTGATCACCTAGTCTTTGATTTTAGGTTAAATTTACTCATCAAAAGTGTTGTGAATTGCTTGCTTGATTGACTTAGATGGACGAGTTGTCCTTAGCCAACGAAAGTTGAAGTTAAGGCAACTCGTGAACAAATCAACCCTAATCATTTAATGTTGTTCATTCTTTATAACCTCAAACGACAGTTTAGGGTGTTAGATTGTTTGTTGAAGTGGTAGATGCCACGAAAGTGGATCTTCTTATACTTATGGTTGAGTTTGAGATTTGGTCATAACCTGAATACTTGAGTAATTGCTTGGTTCTTGATGATCTAATCCCTGAGAATTAACCCTTGATCGAACGCTTTCCATTTATTGTTTCACAACCGAAATTTACATTCATTTGCTTTTGTTAATTGTGAGACTTAAACCTCTTTTGATCGCTTAGCTGAAATTGTATTCTATAGGATTATAGTGTATTGCTGGTCCCTTAACGAACCTTAACTATTTCTATATCGATTTAGTGATTCTAGGTTTTAATCTTTGAAACCGGTAAAAGGACTTTCATCAAGAGTCTATTAGAAAGATGGGAGTATATGAGTATACGTACCCACTTCCTCCTTTTTTTTAGGAGGGGGACACGTTGTTATCGGTTTTGGTGAGGTGAACCTAATGGTCTCGGCTCTTGATGTTGAACCAAGGTGAAGAGGATTTCGCCATATTTGACGTAGTAACACCAAGACGACGAGGTAGACTCGAGATGTAGTAACGCCAAGACAACGAGGTAAAGTACTGACGAGGTGGAATCGAGACGCGGTAACGCTGAGATGACATAGCAACGAGGTGGACTCGAGACGCGGTAACGCCCGAGTTGACATAGCGAGGAGGTGGATTCGAGACACGGTAACGCAAAGACGACAAGGTGAAGTAGCGATGAGGTCGACTCGAGACGCTGTAACACTGAGACGACGAGGTGAAACTTGAAAAATGTTACGAATTGAACTAAGTGAGGCACCAAGGTGGAAAGGAGATCGACGAGTTTGACTTGGTTACGAGGCCAGAGCAAAATTGAAGTTCGGCGAGGTAGATCTCTTGTCGCCGAGGTGGTTGTAGTGACACTAAGGCGCACTTGTCCATTTGGTGCCGAGGTGGATCCCATCTTGGGGACAAGTGAGAAGAAGGCTCCTTGATGCCGAGGTGGAATTGAAACTAGGTCACCGAGGTAGATTTGGTTGTCTGGTCGAGTTGACTTGAATTGGTTAAATCGACTTCGACATCGCTTCGAAATTGATTTGTTTCTGAGGCGACGAGGCGAATTTCAACTGAAGCGGAGAGGTGACAAAATAGGAGTTGACGACGAGGTGGTAGTTTGAGATTCTTCAAGCTCGACATAAGGTTTTTCGTGGGAGTATACACTCTCCCCTTTTTAAGGAGGGGGACAACTGAACCCATCTGAAGGCGAGCTACCTACGTAGCCGCATTGTAGTTCATGTAAAATATGGTAGAGCCCGACTGTTCTGGCTCATCATCACCTCGTCTTCCATGTTACGGGGGTTCACCCTCTTTGTTCTCAAGTTGCTCCGCTCTCCTCCATCTTAAAGTCTTTGAAATTTAAGTCTCCTATCAACTTTCTTTCTCCTGTGGCAGTTTGCAGTTGAATATCAATTTACATGATGGTGTTCGCAGTACGCCGTTTCGTCGGACGGACTGGAATTTCTAGTCCACGTATTCCAGGAGCTTCTACTGCCACCTCGGCTGCGTCCAAACTCAGCTGCACCTATTTGATATTTGTGAACTCCTTTGAAGCCTCCTTCATGCTGTATGAAGCTAGAGCTTTGATTTCTCTTTTTGTTAATAGGTTGACTTGGTGATTGTGTCATGCTGGGATGGTTTGCAGACTTTGACTTTGCATGCTTTTGAGTAGGATTTTAACATCCTAGTCATTTATTGCGAACTCAGTAGTGCGGTGCATGGTGTTTTGGATCGTTAAAGGGTGGTTCAACAAAATCCCTCATGAAGTCTGACTCGTCCCGACTTCATGACTTGAATAGCGCCCTTGTCGCTTAGTCCTTGGACGTTTGACAACACCGCTTTCAAACGGTCGATGAAATTTCGCAGAGTCTCGTTTTTCCCTTGGTTCAGGGTCCACAGATCAACATCTTCGGTCTAGCATTCCATTAACATGGTGTACTGCTTCATGAATGCCTCCGTCAATTGCTTGAAGTTTTCGATAGAATTCTGCTATAGTCGGGAGAACCATTGTAGAGCCGGCCCTTTCAAGTGCTCAACAAACAGAAGGCATTGGCTTGTATCTTTATATTCCTCCTTGAAGTTAGCTCGGCCAATTTTTATGATTAAGGCTATAATATGATATGTTGGATCACTCTTCCCTTTGTAGGTCAGCACCCTGTCTTCCCCGGGTCAGAGACGCGCGCCCTGGTGATCTGAGTGGTGAATAGGGTGTTCTGCGCTTCTTCGAGCACCAAGTCGAGCTGAAGAGCATTACTCATAGCTTTATGCATCTGGGATTGAACTACCTTCATTTCTTTGGATGCTTGCTCTATTTTGGTGCGCATCTCGACCATCTCTGCCTTCTGGGCTTACAATGCCTTGTCACGTCAGTCGTCAAGCTAATGAATCCAGAGGAGAGCTTCGTCGTTGACTATGTTGTGCTCGGTCTCCTTGGGTTGTCACCTTGGGTTGTCATGACTTGGTCTGTCTCGGTTTGTCCAGTTGCCACACGCCTTACTGGTTTGACCTCAGCTGCCACATCCTCATCGAGGTTGATGACCTGTGCTATACCGTCTGTGGTTTGTGCGTCCTTCTCCAGAGATCGAGTGGTTCGTTTTCCTTGGCTCGCCTCGTCCGTCTCCAAGGTGGTGTGCAATAGGAGGAAGGTTCAAGTTCTAGACGCGTCGTCTAGCATTGAAAAGTGGGTCGTCGGGTTGAGTCGCCCTCCTGGTCGCCTAGGTGTGCCTTGGCCTCGTCCTCGAGCTTAGCTCACCGTGACGAGGACGTCAAGTGATATAATGCGTTTTTAGCACATTCTAACATTTGTTTTGTAGGTTTTTATCGAGTCTTTTACTTTATTTTGAGTCATTTTAGGTCCAAAGGTGGTTGGAATGGAGGATTGGAACTCATGAAGAGACTTGGCCAAAATGGAGGCAAACTGGAACTTTTTGAAGTTTTTGAAGAAGGGAGCACCTGCTCCCGATCGCTAGACGTGCTCCGCAGAAGATCCATTTTTGGATATTTTCATTTAAACCTATTTTCGCCACCTAGGGTTTCCCTAATCGATCCCAGCCGCCCAAGACTCCTTTAAAAGAGATATTTTTGATATTTTTTAGAGGAGGCAAAGCAGAAACAAGAGACAGAAAAGAACAGAAAACACGAGTGAAAGAGAGATTGATACATTGTTTTTGAGCTTTGTAAGATTTGAAGATTGTCTTCTACCCTTGTTGAAGATTTCTAAACTCCTTATCTTTTTTATTAATTTATCTATGAATTCTTTCATCTCACTTGTTGTTGTTCGATCTATCATGTGCGAGTAGTTTTCCAAGTTAGGTTAAGGATTTCGAAGGGATTAGGAATTCATGAACTAAGCATAAATAGGATTCAAAATTCATTGATATCTCCATCTATTGTTGTTCTAAATGCCTAGACTAGCTTGATCACCTAGGCTCTGATTTTAGGTTTAACTTACTCATTAAAAGTGTTGTAAATTGCTTGAAATAACATAGATGGGCGTTTCGTCCTTAGCCAACGACAGTTGAAGTTAAGGCGAGTTATGAACAAATCGATCCCATCTTCTATAATGTCATCATTCTTTGTAATCTCAAACGACATTTTAGGGTGTTAGATTGATTGATGAAGTGGTTGAAACCATGACAGTGGATCCTCTTATTTTTATGGTTGAGTTCTAAATTTGTTCTGAATTGTTATCCTGAATAATTGCTTGGTTCTTGATGATCTTATCCTTGAGATATTCTCCCTTGGCCTAACGATTTTATTAATACTTTTTTAAACCGAATTTACTTAATTTGCTCGCTACTAGTGACAACTTAAACCAACTTGATCGCTTAGCTGAAATTGTATCCCAAAAGATTAGAGTGTATTGCTGGTCCCTTTGAATGAACCTCATTATTCTACATCGAGTTGGTGTTTCTAGGTTTGAAATTTAAAGGAGGAAAAACCCCTTTATCAAATTGGCGCCATTGCGACGGGGACCAACTCGATACCTCTAGTTTTAATATACGTTTTCAGACTAAGTACTAACTCGTTCTTTTGTTTTCTTGCGTGTGTTTCAGGTGCATGAACTCAAAGTCAACAAGGAGCAATCGTCAAATACCCCCTTGTGAACTTGAGTAACCCAGAACTTGCGAGACTTGAACGAGTCAACAGACGATTAAGACCTAATCTCGTCGACATGGGCGAACGAGGTGATTATGAGATGGCTCAGATGCAGCAGCAACATGCGCGCGAACAGCAGCAGCAACGCGCACACGAACAGCAGCGTGCCATTGGGGATATAGACAATCCTCATGCCTTTTAACGGAACCGAGCTGCTATTGTTCCACCTGTTGTTGAGAGGTAACACTATGAGATAAAGCCTCAGATGATATCGCTGGTCAAGCAGCACTTGTTCCATGGACTTCCCGCAGATGTTCCAATGGACCACATAGAGAACTTTGAGGAGATCTGCTCCACAACGAGTTCTAATGGGATGAACCCGGACTTCTTAAAGTGTAAGCTTTTCCTTTTCTCACTTGTGGACAAAGCTTCTCGTTGGCTCAAGTTTCTACCCGCTGGATCCATCACGAATTGGACGCAATGTAGAGCAGGATTCTTGGACCACTTCTACACAAAAACCAAGACCGCGAGCTTAAGGAACAAGATCTCCATGTTTTAGCAACATTCAAAAGAGTCTTTTTCTGAGGCATGGGAACGATTTAAAGAATACAAAAGAGAGTGTCCACACCATGGGTTTATCGATGAGAACTTGCTGGGTATCTTCTATGATAGTGTTGATTTGGGATTACAGCAATGCTTTGAATGGTGCGAGTGATGGTGATTTTATGACTAAGACCAGAGAGGGTGCGTACAAGCTTATTGAAAACTTAGCTGCGAGTTCTAGCAAGTGTTTAGAGTATGATAGAACCAAGAAAACTGGTAGTATCGATTCTCAAAAGACTGATGACCTTACGGGTAAGATTAACTTGCTGCTCAAACGGAACCAAAGGACGGTTCATTTTGTTGATGAGAATGGTGAACCACTTTCTGAGGAGATGGGTGAAGAAGGAGATTTTGATCAACAAGAGGTAAGCTATGTGAATGGCCAAGGGTTTGTTGAAAACCGTGGGTTCAACCAGAATTATAGGAGTCACCCAAACTTTTCCTATAGGAGTACGAACGTTGAGAACCCACGGGACCAAGTTTATCTGCAGCAAACTGTTCTTCAAAACCAAAAACCTCATGATCAAGGTTTCCAAAAGACTTTCCCTCAGGGTTTCCAAGGCAAAACGTTCCTACCTTTCCAAGGTCATAATCAGTTTCAAGGGGGAGTTCAACAGAAACCACAGTTTATCAACTTTTAAGCTCCTAAGAGCTCTAGAAGTATTTCTCAGGATGAACTGAAGGGTATGATGCAGCAGCTGATGGCTAATCAACAGAAATCTGCCACTGAAATCAACACAAGGTAGACGCCATGTACTCAAATCTCAATGGTAGACTTGAAGCTGTTTGCAACTCAGGTTGCTCAAACTGCTGAGGCAATCAAGAGGCCACAAGACGTACTGTCAGGTAAACCAGATGCAAACCCCAGAGAGTTTGTGAACGCGATTGAGCTAAGGAGTTGAAGAGTTCTACCACCGGTTGTGAGGGTAGACGCTGAAAGTTGCCCAAAAAATTCTTCAGAGCACCCGCTCCCAAATGGAGCACCTGCTCCAGAAGACAGAACACCTGCTCCAGACGAGGAAAAGAATGAAGAAGTTGTTGAACCGACTTCTAAGGTACTTCGATCGAATAAGCTTGCTGATAAGATTCGTTCTCATATCTACAAACCTCTGGTTCCTTACCCAGTCCCTCAAAGGAAATCTCAAAAGGATTTGGAAGAAGCAAAGTGTAAGGAGATGTTGAAGGATTTGACGGTTATGCTCCCTTTGGCAGATGCAATTTAGATGATGCCGGCTATGAAGAAGTATGTTAAGGGTTTGGTTACAAGAAAGGTTTCTTCAGAACAGAGTGCTATGATGGTATCTAAGAACTGCAGCGCTGTGATGCAAAAGAAGATGCCTAAGAAGCAAGAGGACCTAGGGAAGTTTGTTCTATCCGTGCAGATTGGTCCTATGCGATTTGCTTGTTCTCTATACGATTTGGGTTCAAGTGTGAACCTCATGCCATATTCGGTTGCTAGGAAACTTGGGTACACAAAGTTCAAGCCAACAAGAATTTCATTGGTGTTTGCTGACAGGTCGGTAAAGTTACCCTTGCGGATTCTTGAGGATTTGCATGTTAGAATTGGCAATACTTTAACTCCAGCAGAATTTGTGGTGCTGGAACTTGATGAGGAATCAAAGGATCCCTTGAGTTTTGGACATCCATTCTTGCGCACAGCTGGTGCAATTATTGATGTGAGGAATGGTACAATCGGTCTCCACCTGAGGGACATTATCATGGAATTCGAGATGGATATAATGCTAAAAAATCCAACCATTGATGGGCAAACATTTGCCATAGAAGATAATCTCGAAGTCTCTGAGGGAGAGATTGAGGAGATTTTGGTTGATGATTCGTTGGATGTAGCGTTGACAAAGGCTGAGGGTGAGCATGGGTATTTGAGTGAGGACACAGTTGGGTTTGCAAAGATGCTGGATTCGAGTCAGATGGAAAAATCAACTAGATTTTTGAAACTCGAAACAGAGGGAACTGACGGAGCACTTGCTCCAGGAAAAGAACCTGCTCCAGGAAACTCTATTGACAGTCCTTGGATCGAATTGAAAGCTCCTAAACTCGAGCTCAAAACCCTACCAGCTGGGCTAAGGTACGTATTTTTAAGCCCTAATTCTACATACCCTGTGATCATAAATGTTGAGTTGAACAATGTAGAAACCGCCTTGCTTTTGTGTGAATTTATGAAGTATAGAAAGGCTCTAGGATATTCACTAGATGATATTCCTGGAATTTCACCTGATCTTTGCATGCATAGAATACATCTAGAAGATGAATCAAGGAATTCTATAGAACATCAAAGAAGGTTAAACCCAAATCTAAAAGATGTAGTAAATAAGGAAATAATGAAACTTCTAGAAGTTGGTGTAATCTATGCAATCTCAGATAGTAATTGGGTTAGTTAAGAAAGGTGGAATTACTGTGATCACAAATGAAAAGAATGAGTTGATACCAAGTAGGACGGTAACTGGTCATAGGATGTGTATTATTTATAGAAAATTGAATGCTTCCACTAGAAAAGATCATTTTCTTTTGCCATTTATTGATCAAATGCTTGAGAGATTGGCTAACCATCCATACTACTGTTTCTTAGATGGTTACTCAAGTTTTTTTCAGAAACCTATCCATCAAGACGATCAGGAGAAGACGACATTTACATGTCCTTATGGTACTTTTGCATATCGCAGAATGTCATTTGGTTTGTGTAACGCCCCTCCGACATTCCAAAGGTGTATGATGTCAATTTTTACTTTTATTGAGGATATAACGGAAGTTTTCATGGACGATTTCTCTGTCTATGGAAGATCTTTCTCTGTGTGTTTGTCGAATTTGTGCAGGATGCTACAACGATGTGAGGAGAAGCATCTCGTGCTAAACTGGGAAAAACGCCACTTCATGGTTCGAGATTGTATTGTATTGGGTCATCGGATATCTTAGAATGGTATTAAGGTTGACAGAGCAAAGATGGAAGTCATGATGAGTCTTCAACCACCAGATTCAGTTAAGGGCATAAGGAGTTTTCTAGGTCATGTTGGGTTCTACAGGAGGTTTATTAAGGACTTCTCCAAAATAACAAGATCGCTTACTCAACTATTGTGCAAGGAGACTAAGTATGATTTCGATGGGGCTTGTCTAGAGGCTTCTCACACCATAAAAGAAGCCTTGATAAACGCGCCCATTGTTCAACCACCTGATTGGGACCTGCCATTTGAAGTGTTGACAGATGCGAGTGACTACACTGTAGAAGCAGTTTTGGGTCAGAGGAAGGACAAAAAGCTCCATGTGATTTACTACGCCAGCCGGACCTTGGATGCGGCGCAATGCAAATACGCTACAACCGAGAAGGAGCTCCTGGCAGCAGTATTCGCTTTTGAGAAGTTCAGATCATACCTTGTCAGTTCCAAGGTGATTGTACACACCGACTATGCTGCTTTGAAGTACTTGCTCATTAAAAAGGATGCAAAACCGAGGCAGTTGAGGTGGATTCTTTTGCTCCAAGAGTTTGATTTGCAGATTAGTGACAAGAAAGGGAGCACGAACGGGGTTGCTGATCATCTATCTCGCATGAAAATTGACGATGAGGTGCTTCTTGATGATATGCTCTAATTTACCCTGAGCTACTCTCTCAAATTAAGAGATCGATGTAGTACTTAGGGATCGAATCCACAGGGAACCGAATAACACAACTAATTCGTGAGTTCAAATTATGCTAAGCAAAAATGCATTATTGTAAAATAGACAGCAAAGTAAACAGTGAATGATGATAAAGTTCTTGAAATCAATTAGACAAAGAGTTAGGCCAAGGGTAATTCGCAGGGATGACTTGAAATATGGTCGTGTCGATCGACACAAATGTATGTGTCGATCGACACAGAGACGAAAACGGTTAGGATTTTATTAAGAACAGTTCTAGAACATAAACACGAATGTAAAATCAATCAACTTTCGTTGCAGAGACTATCTATGATTAGATTCCTAAATCCCAAATTTCTTTGCGAACCTAGAGAATTAAATCAAGCTTTATAGTTCAAGTTTAATTGCTCACAAAATTCCTAAACCAAATTTCTTTGCGAATAAGTAATTTTGCTCATCTAAGATTATTTCAGGTTATCAATAATACTTTCGCATCTATTAAACATCCTATGATATCTAATTTTAGTTGATCAATCCTAAAATCAGAGTTATACCAATCTAGATGAAGAACCTAGAGATAAATCCTAACAGGGTTTTAATCCATTCAATTTCTCATCAAACCCTAGAACTACCCTAAACCTAACAAGCAGACTACTCAGACATGGACGACGTAAACATAATCAATGAATAAATAGTTTGCATAAAAGAGATAAAGTAAAAGATACAGAGATTTCGAATTGACAGAGTCTGGACGTATGAAATCTCCTCAGCTCCTCCAATCTCCTCTCTTAAGTTCTAAAGTTAAAAAATGGATAAAAATCTTAAAACTCTAAGTACAAACTATAAATATTGTTCAGAATTCGGATTGGGTTTCGTGGGCTTAAAAGGAAAATACTGAACCGATCCCTTTCAGCTAGTAATCCACATAATGCATAACCGACTCAAAATCAAACCACTATGTACTTCTCCATAGACATTCACAGCCTTCTAAATTCATCCACGACTACTCAACATAACCCGTCAGTTATCATTGCAAGGTCTCATCCCAGATCTTGACGCCAAAAGCCTTCTAGACTCATTCCCATTCTATACCATGACTAGTGAATCCATTTAACTTTCGGTACCCTTTCTCCCCCAGACTTATTTAATTCAAATTTTTTTTTTTTTTTTTTTGAATAAATAGTTGTAACTCGAAAGCAGTGCTTTCACTACTGTTGTTCCTTGTGAGGAGACAGGGTCGTGAGATCGCTCGTCCTCTACATCCGTTCTAAGGGACTCAGACTGCTGCTTTTGAGCTCTGGGTGATCACCTCTTGAGTACTGATTCACTGGAATTGTATTTCCTCATCTGATACTCAAGAACTATCATATCACCCCATTCTTCATCATTTTCATTTTTTTTTTTTATAAATTAGGGAGAGGGGTACCATTAGTTTCAACAGGAACTTGCACTATTCAGGTATGAATGAGGAATCAATCTTTATGAAAATCAATTACCGAGGAGACCGTATAATTAGCTCTAACCTGGCGGATTATGTTGGAAGTAACGGACGTCCCTAGTTAACTGGTCAGCCTTAGGATTTCCCATTAGTCTGATTCTGAAATCGATCCTGGAAAAATGGTCACACAACTGAAAAGAACAATCCACTAAACCAAAAGAAGGATCATTGTTTCCAACTGACTATTTTGACTCAATAAAAACGTTTTGGACTGACTCTCAAAAATGAACAAAAAGTTAGCAACTACCTCCCCCAGACTTAAACAACACTGTCCCCAGTGTTATCAAGCTGAGTTCAGCATAAAGAATCAAAAGGATAACGAACTTGAGAAGAGAAGACGAAATGTTACCAAGTGTTTTCCCTATGTCGATCGACATGGAAAACCGTGTCGATCGATATAGGTATTCGAATTGGATCATGAGTTGTGCGGAATTGGAGACAAAATGTTGAATCGTGTCGATCGACATGCAGGTCCATGTCGATCGACACGGTCTCTCTGGATATTTCCGCAAGTTTGGTCAGCATCTTCCATCGTTGAAATAAATTTCAAGCTAATCATTCTGCAAAACTCAACTCAAAAGACGTGATTAAGAGGAAAACATAGGCGAATCGCATTAGTTCATCAGTTCTGAAATCCTAAAGAAACATAAAACAAACTGACTCAAAGAAAAACAGAAAAATAGACTCAAAGTTAGATAATAAAAGAAAATAAAGGTCGTGGAGTAGGTTGGCGAGGACGGATGCATCCACAGCGAGGCCAGGTAGACATGGCGGTCAATAGCGTCTGGAAACTCTGAACGACCCAACTCTGAAACTCGTGCTGCTCCATAGGGCGATCAGGCACTGGTGGTAGTGGAGGAATCTGATATGGAACACTAGAGGTGCCTGCGTATGAGGGACCAGCTGCAGTAGTGCCCCGAGTAATCTGCTTGGGCCCAGCTCCAACTGGGCGTACAAGTCTCGGGTCTGGCTCGAAAGCCAGCAAAGTAGGGTCCTCAGAGATCCTCATCAGCTCAGGAAGGGGCAGCTTCACCATCCGTTGCTCTCCAGGAACGGGACGGAAGACCCAGTGCTCGTCTGGCTTGAGCCAGGTGGTTCTCGTCAGGTAATCGATATCAACAGTACACCACGTCGTCTCCACAGTGCAAACGGATGTATCAACTTGACAAAATGTGAATAAAGGAGTGAGAAGGCTACCAGCTGCAAAGGGTTTGTTGCTCTTCTTCAAAGTAAGTGGCGTGTTCTTCAGGGAGATCAAATGACGTGCGAAGACGACCCCCATGTTGGGGTGAGGCTCCATCCAGGTTAAGGGTTGTGACTCTTCCCAAGCCGTGTCTGGAATATCCTTCCGGAGAGCATATGATAAAAAGACCAGCTCTTGAAGTCACATCTTCCTGGGCTCCACCTTATACAGGATCGTGGTGGAAAATAGGCGGAGCAGGTAGCGGATGACAGGATGCCGCACATCAGTGTGCGTAGAGGAAGCGGGAGCATATATTCTAGTCCCAAATCGCGTCCAAAAGGCCTGTATATCCGGGATGTTTTCCGGGAGTCCATAATAATCTCGATCCTCGTCAAAGCCGTATACCCTGCAAAGATCCCGGAGAGTGAGCGAGTAACGGACTCCTCGGATCTTAAAGCTCAAACACCGCTGCCTCTCCTCATCAGTGTCCTCATCACCGCTGTCTACAGAACAAAGTCGCGCTGGGGTGAAAAACTGACGGACCAAATCAGGGTACATATCGTAATTGCGAGAGGCAATGGTCCCCAGTCCCGCATTCCGCAGTAGTCGCAACAGCTCTGCCTTGAGACCCAAACCAATGACTGTTCTTGGATTTGCAACTCTGGTCGGAGAGAGTTTCACCTTGAGCCATTCGTTATACAGGAGCGAGTCATAATTGTCCCAGTCCTCCGTTACTTCTCTGTTGACCACATCATCGCGTATCAGAACTTTTGCAGGAACCTCACTCCATTGCCTCTGAATGGCGATCTTCTCCCCCTCAGGTCGTGGCCATGGATGACGCGAGGCAACGGACTCTGCTTGTGCACCAGAACCATATGCAGCAGCCTTGTCTTTTCGTTGACGCTTGGTAACTTGTGTGGCCATCTGCGAGCAACCAAAGACAAAAACAGACAACCAAAAATCTGAAATCAGTACACGTTGGGTGTTCTAGACGTCTGTGTCGATCGACATAAAGGTCCATGTCGATCGACACGGAACGAAACAATTCCGATGGCTGCAAATCAAGGTCTCCATTCGCCATATTCAACACAACACCTCTACACAATATCTAGCAGGCACATGAGTCCAATGTGACACAATAGCAACCCCAAAACAAACCAATTTCGTTTTCACCTCTTTAACAACCTAAAACCTCAAATATTCCCAAATTTGAACCTATCCTACCAAAATTAACGTAGTCAACGCATGAAGCAGGTCCAAAATCACTCTAAATGTGTATCCGAAGCAATCGAATCATCCAATTTGGACCAAAACAACCCGAAATCACCCTTTTTCCTTATGAATGTCGAAATGAAAAAGTAGAAATATGGTGTCATACCTTTGTAGATCGAGTAAATGGAGTGTAGAATCACAAAGAGGATGAAAAACCGAGTATATTAGAGCCAAAAATCGCTTAATTTGATGAAAGTTTGAAAAAGATATAGATGTTTTGAGGAGCGATGTCGAGCGATATGATTCCGTCGAAGGGTTTATGAGGAGGAAGGAGAAGAAAACTTACCTGTTATCGTGTGCTGGGCCGGCTTGTCTGTGGGCCGTGTCGATCGATACACAGGTCCGTGTCGATCGACATGGTCGTCTTTCTTTTCGTTTTGCCAAAAAATTCCTTCACAAAATCCATAATTTCTCTAGACTAAAGTTAGTGAAAACTAAAAATTAGAATAATATACACTTACCGGTGGGTTGCCTCCCACTAAGCGCTTGTTTTCAGTCATTAGGACTCAGGCAACAGGTGCATCATCCAGAGGCACAATGTGTCCTTCCGGAATCTCGGCTTCTGCCCAATAGTGTTTTACCCTTTGCCCGTTAACAGTGAACTCTTTTCCATCCTTGCTAACGAGGACAACAGCTCCATGTGGTCTGACTTCCTTGATGGTGAAAGGACCTGACCAACGAGAACGCAATTTACCAGGAAAAAGCTGTAAACGAGAGTTGTAAAGCAATACCTGGTCATTTGGTTCGAATGTCCTGGAGATGATCCTCTTGTCATGATATGCTTTAGTCCGCTCCTTGTATAACTTAGAGCTTTCATAAGCATGATGTCTTATTTCATCCAGTTCATTCAGCTGTATCAGACGCCTCTCTGCAGCAGGCTTGATGTTGAAGTTGAAATGCTTAACTGCCCATGCTGCTCTATGTTCCAATTCAACTGGAAGATGACACGCTTTCCCATAAAGCAGATGAAATGGAGTAGTCCCCAGAGGTGTCTTGTAGGCAGTCCTGTAAGCCCAAAGTGCATCATCCAGTTTGGATGACCATTCCTTCCTTGTGGAATTTACCGTCTTCTCCAGGATTTCCTTGATTTGTCTGTTGGACACCTCCACTTGTCCACTCGTCTGAGGATGATAAGGACTGGCCACGCGATGGTGCACTCCGTATTTCTGCAAAAGCTTAGCAAAAACTCTGTTAATAAAATGTGTCCCACCATCACTAATGACAACTCTGGGAACTCCAAATCGAGGGAAAATGATGGTTTTAAACAGCTTAACCACCACCGCAGCGTCATTCTTAGGACTAGCAATCGCCTCCACCCATTTGGAGACATAATCCACAGCTACCAAGATGTACTTGTTCCCATAGGATGACGGGAATGGGCCCATGAAATCAATGCCCCAGCAATCAAAAACTTCAACCTCAAGGATGAAGTTTTGTGGCATCTCATTCCTCTTGCTAATCTTACCCCGCCTTTGACAAGTATCACACTGCGCAATGAAGACATGCGCATCCTTGAACATAGTAGGCCACCAAAACCCAGCTTGTAAAACTTTTGAGACCGTCTTGAAAGTGGCAAAATGCCCAGCATACTCTGAACCATGGCAGTGGTAAAGCACACCCCGTATCTCACTCCCCGCAATACACCTTCTGTAGATTCCGTCTGAACAATGCTTGTAGAGATAAGGCTCATCCCAATAATACCTCCTCAGTTCCCTCATGAATTTTTTCCTTTCGTATCCCTTAAGATCAGTAGGTACGTCCTCTGCAGCTAGGAAGTTTGCAATGTCAGCGTACCACGGTCGGCTAGATCCAGAAACGGAACATACGAGGTCATGTCGATCGACACACATGTCCGTGTCGATCGACATATCCGTTGCTGAAATCTGAGGCGTGACGGTTAAGTCCCGTGTCGATCGATATGGTTCCTTCATGTCGATCGATACGACATCTAACAGTTCGGAAACATGTTGATCTAGCACCGTGCCTACTTGCAAACCAGTCTCAATGTAATGCACACTCTCCTCTGGGAAGTAGTCATCGATGGGGACGTGGTCTTCTATCCGAATTCGCAAAAGATGATCCGCGACACCATTCTCAACTCCTTTCTTGTCTTTCACCTCTATGTCGAACTCCTGGAGCAGTATAATCCAACTCAACAGTCTAGGCTTAGCATCCTTCTTCTGCATCAGGTATTTGAGTGCTGAATGATCTATGTGCACTATCACCTTGGCTCCAATCAAGTAGGGGCGAAACTTCTCAAAAGCAAAAACCACTGCTAGCAGTTCCTTTTCCGTAGTTGCATAGTTCTTTTGAGCCTCGTCTAGTTTCCTACTAGCATAATAGATGGCATGCAGCTTCTTGTCTTTCTTCTGACCCAAAACAGCCCCAACTGCATAATCACTGGCATCACACATCACCTCGAAAGGCAAATCCCAGTCCGGAGGTTGCACTATTGGAGCACTCACCAAAGCCTGTTTGATCTGTTCAAATACAGCTAAACAGTTAGTATCAAAAAGAAATTTTACATCCTTACAGAGCAAATTGGTGAGTGGGCGCGCGATTTTGGAGAAGTCCTTGATAAATCTCCGGTAAAATCCAGCGTGTCCTAGGAAGCTACGAACTTCCTTGACTGAAGTGGGCGGTTGCAGACTTGTCATGACCTCGATCTTAGCACGGTCCACTTCAATCCCATCAGCTGAAACCCTATGACCAAGCAGATGCCATCTTTCACCATAAAGTGGAATTTCTCCCAATTCAGAACCAAATGTTTCTCCACACATCTGGCCAGCACCTTCTCTAGGTTGTCGAGATAGTCCTTGAATGAAGAACCGTGGACCAAGAAGTCATCCATGAAGACCTCCATGTAATCCTCAATCATGTCTGTGAAGATCGACATCATGCATCTCTGGAAGGTCGCTGGGGCATTACATAGTCCAAAGGGCATTCTGCGGTATGCAAAAGTGCCATAAGGACAAGTAAATGTGGTCTTCTCCTGGTCCTCTGGATGAATGGGGATCTGGAAGAAACCGGAGTAGCCATCGAGAAAGCAGTAATAGGGGTGATTCGCCAGTCGCTCCAACATCTGGTCAATGAAAGGCAGGGGAAGTGATCTTTCCTGGTAGCCGCGTTTAGCTTCCGGTAGTCAATACACATCCTGTGTCCAGTCACCGTCCTCATAGGAATCAGCTCATTCCTCTCGTTCTTTACCACTGTGACTCCTCCCTACTTTGGTACCACGTGAACTGGGCTGATCCAGACACTGTCTGAAATGGAATAGATGATTCCAGCCTCTAGAAGTTTCAGAATCTCTTTCTTGACGACTTCTTGTATATTCGGATTTAGCCTCCTCTGATGCTCAATTGACGACTTGGTGTCATCCTCTAAGTGGATCCTGTGCATACACAAGTCTGGAGAAATCCCTGAAATATCATCAAGTGAATAGCCAAGAGCTTTGCGAAACTTGCGCAGCTTGCTTAGCAAAAGGGTGAGCTCTGCATTGTTTAAGGAAGCATTAACAATGACTGGGTATGTTGAATTAGGACCAAGAAAAGCATACCTTAGCCCGGCTGTAAGTGGTTTGAGTTCGATTGTTGGAGCTTTTTGTTCACTCCAATCGCTGTCTGCGAACCCGTGTCGATCGACACGGACATCATGTCGATCGACATAGGTTTTCAGGGATCCGACCAACTCGACATTACTAGCCAACTGCCTCACTTTTCTCCCAACATCCATCAGCTTAGCATACCCTTTAGCAACTTCATCAATCTGGCTCTCCACGGTCACAGAGTTAACCAAAGTCCTTTCCAAGGGATCAATGGGATGCGTCTCATTGAAGACTTCCTGGGCAATGTCTGTGAGCGTGTCGACATAGAATGTTTGGTCATCTATGGTGGGTCTCTTCATCATCCTATCCATCTCGAATTTCATCTCCAAATCTCCCACACTCAAGGTAATGCTACCTCCTTTGCAATCGATCATTGCACCCGCTGTAGCTAAAGATGGTCTACCCAAAATAAGGGGGTCTTCGGGCTCCTCGTTGTATTGTAGAACAACAAAGTCTGTAGGAATCAAACAGTCTCCAACCCTGATTGGGACATCCTCTAGAACACCCTCTGGAATTCTAACAGATCGATCAGCCAGGATAAGAGAGATCCTAGTAGGCTGGAAATCGGTCATTCCTAGACCAACAGCAACAGAGCATGGCATCAGGTTGACACCATAGCCTAAATCACAAAGAGATCGCGGAAATCTATCCTTGAAGATCCAGTCCAACACAAAACTTCTCGGATCTGTCAGTTTTTCTGGAACTCTGTTCTGAATCACTGCATTGACCTGCTCAGAAATCATAGTCACCTCTTCCTCAAGACCTAGGTTCTTTGTGACCATCCTCTTCACGTAGCGTCGGATTACCGGACTAGTCCGGATGGCATCAATTAGAGGAAGCTCCACAACCAGCTTATCCATTACAGCCTTGCATCGAGCATCCTCTAGCTCCTGTTTAGATCTCTTCTGGCTTCGAGGATAAGGTATCTTAGGCACATATACTCTCTCCTCAGCTTTAGCAGTACGTTTCGACAAACTTGGGATCGTCTGAGCATCGTGTCGATCGACATGGGGTTCTTGTCGATCGACATCACCTGTAGCGTGTTTCCCAAAATCCGATTTTTCAAGCCATGTCGATCGATATGAACCTTCCTTGTCGATCGACACAGGGTTTCCAGCCGAAGTCTCTTCCTCGTAAATCTCAATGAGCTCGCCTAGTTGCTCTGGCTGGAGTTCCTTCTTCACTGCTGGTTCTCCAAGCATCTTACCACTCCTTGTGGTGATAGCAGCAACACTATGCTTTGGATTCGCATCCGTCCTAGATGGAAGAAACCCCTCTTGCCTCGTCGAGTTCTCTGCAGTCTGAGTAAACTGAGTATCCAACTTCTTGACATTGGTATTCAGAGCCTCGAATTTCCCATTCAGATCCTGATACATTGCATCCATTTTCCCGTTGAAGTTCACAGTCATCTTCTGTTGCCCTTCCAAGATCTGCTCTAGCATGGATTTCATCTCGCTGCTCTCTGCTGTCTGAGGAGGAGGTGCCTGATAGGAAGAGGAACCGTAATTCCTAGTGTAAGTGTTCTGAAAAGGCTTCTGATACTCAGTCTTCTGAAACTGCGGCTTAGGAGAATAGGTGGGTGAGCTTGGATTCCCAGTGAATGCAGTCCTTTGGTTATTCCCACTGAAGTTTCTGTTACCCTGCTGATTGCCAAACCTCTGATTCTGAAACCCAGTTCCGCTGACATAGTTGACATCTTCCTCTTCATCCTGTGTCGATCGACACATGCCTCCCGTGTCGATCGACACGGGCTCGGGTATGAAGGTTTCTACCTCCTGAGCAATCTGAACCGTCTTCTTTCCTACCAGAAGGTTATGTACAGTATCCATGTTTTCACCCAGGTTCTTCCTTTCAAAATCTGCATTTTTGGTACTGTTGCTGGAAGCCAAATTGTCGATGAGAATCAGAGCATCTTCCGGATATCGGGTGTTGAAGTTCCCGTTACTAGCTGAATCGAGGGCCATCTGATACCTCCAGTCAATCCCTCTGAAGAAAATGCCCAACAGCTGAACATCACTGAAACCATGGTGAGGGCAGTCTCTCTGGTAGTTCTTGAACCTCCCCCAGGAAGCCTTGAATGCTTCAGTAGGACCTTGCTTGAAGTTGGAAATCTTAGTCCTCAGGTCCTCTGACCTAGCCTCATCAAAGAAATTGTTGAGGAAGGCGTTCTTGGTGTCCTCCCAAGTAGTTAGCGATCCAGGCTCTAGCTGCTTCAACCAGTACGCAGATTCTCCACCAAGAGAGTGAGGGAAGAGCTTGCAGTAGAGTTAATCATTGGATACTCCATTGGCCTTGATGCTAGACGCCAAATCCTCAAACCTCTCAAGGTGATCCATTGGGTGTTCAGAAGATAAGCCATGGAATGGGTGTTGAGCCACAAGAGAGAAATAGGCGGGTTTAAGCTCGAAGTCGTTCCTCTGGAAAGCTGGAGGACGAATCGCTGTCCTGTTGGCATAGAATTCGTCTGGCCTGTTGTACTCTCCTAGAGTGCGCCCACGCCCAGCTGGCTCATGACGATGTACAGCATGCTGCTCCTCCAAAATCACAGCCCCATTCTTATCCAACCTCTGACCCTGAGCATTACGTCTACGACCCTCAGAGTCCTGAAGAAAACCATCGTCACCTCTGATAAGGATCATTGGATTCATATTGGCTGTCCTTGTCGTTGCTCTGTTGGCTCGTTCTAACCTCAAAATCTCAGGATTGAGATCAAGTAGCTCTTTGTTCTGGTTGCTTCTGGTAACGCGCTGATGCATAAACCTGAAACACACAAAACAAAAAGAAAAGAAAAAGTAAGTAAAATAAACAAAAATAAAAATTTAGACAAAGTTCTAATAACACAAATCGATTGGTTAGATCGAGTCCCCGGCAACGGCGCCAAAATTTGATATGCTCTAATTTACCTTGAGCTACTCTCTCAAATTAAGAGATCGATGTAGTACTTAGGGATCGAATCCACAGGGAACCGAATAACACAACCAATTCGTGAGTTCAAATTATGCTAAGCAAAAATGCATTAATGTAAAATAGACAGCAAAGTAAACAGTGAATGATGATAAAGTTCTTGAAATCAATTAGACAAAGAGTTAGGCCAAGGGTAATTCGCAGGGATGACTTGAAATATGGTCGTGTCGATCGACACAAATGTATGTGTCGATCGACACAGAGACGAAAACGGTTAGGATTTTATTAAGAACAGTTCTAGAACATAAACACGAATGTAAAATCAATCAACTTTCGTTGCAGAGACTATCTATGATTAGATTCCTAAATCCCAAATTTCTTTGCGAACCTAGAGAATTAAATCAAGCTTTATAGTTCAAGTTTAATTGCTCACAAAATTCCTAAACCAAATTTCTTTGCGAATAAGTAATTTTGCTCATCTAAGATTATTTCAGGTTATCAATAATATTTTTGCATCTATTAAACAACCTATGATATCTAATTTTAGTTGATCAATCCTAAAATCAGAGTTATACCAATCTAGATGAAGAACCTAGAGATAAATCCTAACAGGGTTTTAATCCATTCAATTTCTCATCAAACCCTAGAACTACCCTAAACCTAACAAGCAGACTACCCTGCAAAGACTCTAAAAGGACTCGAAAATACCAAAAAGACTCTACAAAAATGACTTATATCATGGTCGAAAATGGGTAAAAACCATGATATATCACTTGATGACACACTTCCTGATGAAAATGTGTATGCGGTTAGCATCTGTGTGCTGGAGCACCCGGTCCAGATGATGTGCATATAATATCGATGTAGGGTTTATATGCAATTAGGTTTTAAATTTATAACCCTAGGGAACTTCAAGTACACAGTTAAGACAATTGTAGTACTTAGGGATCGTTCCACTGAAGACTAAGTGATGAATGCACTACAACCTATATAATTCAGGTTAAGCTAAGGGAACATATTATTTGGTTTTTGGGGTTTTATGGAAGCAAATAACAAAGCAATAAAATTAAAAGGATAGATATCAATTAAGATTAGAAATCAAGCAATTCACAAAACATATGCAAAACACAAGCAATCGATTTAGGATTTTAATACTAGTTGTTCTAGAACTCATATCACTAAGGTAATGTTATCCCACTATCGTGATGTAACTAACCATCTACGTTTCACACCCTAATAGACTCAACTATCGTAGGTTATTATAAGGTGAAAACATGCTTTATGCTCATTGTTCACTAGACTCCTTAACTAACCTATCGAATTGTTAAGACGTCTAACTCATCGAATACTAGGTCCGGAGATATAACAAGCTTTTGGAGAGTATATCAACCTAAGATCACTCCTTGGATAGCTAAGCTAATTTGTGCTTTGAGTATAAATAAAGATGAAGAATAAATTATAGAATAAAACTCTAAACGATTAAATATGTAAAGACATAGAATTAAGAAAGTGCATAGAAATCAAATCAAAGCTAATACTCTAACATGTTTTGCAACACGTAGCAGCAAGAGTAAAGCACATAGACATAGTATAATTCGTTGAACTATCTAACCGTAAGGAGTTAGATCTCATCTCTTCGCAATAGGGAAAAGTCAATATATCCTTAAAGGCTTCTAGAATCAAATAAACATTAAGAACAAGAGAAAAACGAAATACATGTTTAGGTATTGATTTAGGCTGTTATGGCCGGCTGTTGGAGTTCCTAGAGAGGCTAAAAGCAAGTATATATAGGGGTTTAAGGAGGCTTAAGTCGGCTAGGGTTTCTTCGGGTAAAAACGTCTTTTTCAATCAAAACAGAGGCTATATCGGACACAATGTCGGTTGGGCTTCGTGACCGGTATTGGAAGCTTCTAAGGTGCTTCTAGAAGGTCGGAAAAAGTCTGGATCATCGGCCCGTGGTCTCACCCGGTGCTTGGCTTCATTCTGCACTCACTTCACTTCAAAGGCAGTTTGACATATCCTCAGTTTGTTTGGTGTATCTTACAAATTACAGCTCCAATTGATGAAATTCCTACTCCATTGTAAAGATAACTCAAAAGGAGATCTTCATACCAAGTTTCATTAAATTCCCAATTGATTTTATCCTTCGTTCATCAGCAAACTTCTGGCGTATACGTTCTATCCAATTTGAGAATGTGCATTATCTTCAAGATAAAATGACTTGGCTTGGTTCCTTTGACTTGGATGAGTATCTGCATCATAGATGATACTCTTTTTGCTCGAGTTTACATCCTTCTGATGATAAAACCTGTTAAGTCCTTAAAATCTACATATACGAGAAAAATACCTCTTTTGGTCCAAAAGCTTTATTAATATAAGTAAAAACCATAATAAAATATATAGTAAAAGTGGTAAAATATAGGCTATATCACCAGACAAGAGAACCTGCTCTAAAATTCAAAACACCTGCTCCAGGGGAATTTTGTAGTGCTACCTCCAAGGCAATTGTTCTGATTTTTCCTTGGTTTAGGGAGATAGCAAACTACTTAGCTGTTGAACATGAACCATCTGATTTTGTAGGTGATAAGAAGAGGAAGTTCCTAAGAGACATAAGAAGAAATTTTTGGGATGAGCCATACCTCTACAAGCAATGCTCGGATGGTATCGTTAGGCGATGTGTGCTTGATGAAGAGATTCCTGGGATTTTGTTCCATTGCAATAGTTCGAACTATGCCGGTCACTTTGCAACATTCAAGACTGTGTCTAAAGTGCTACAAGCTAGGTTTTGGTGGCCGACAATGTTCAGGGATGCACATGCTTTCATCTCAAAGTGCGATACATGGCAAAGGAAAGAAAACATCTCTCGAAGAAATGAGATGCCTCAACACTTTATTCTGGAAATTGAAGTGTTTGATGTGTGGGAAATCGATTTTATGGGAACTTTTCCATCTTCCTATGGAAACCAATACATCTTGGTGGCTGTTAATTATGTGTCTAAATGGGTGGAGGCCATTGTTTCACCAACGAATGATGTCAGTGTAGTGGTGAAGATGTTTAAGTCCATAATATTCCCCAGGTTTGGAGTGACGCGAGTTGTTATAAGCGATGGAGGGACTCACTTCATCAACAAGATTTTTGAGAACCTATTGAGAAAGAATGGTGTAAAGAACAAGGTAGCAACGCCATATCATCCACAAACTAGGGGGCAGATTGATGTTTCCAACAGGGAAATCAAGAGTATTTTGCAAAAGACCGTGGGAACCACTAGAAAGGATTGGGCTGCTAAGTTGGATGACGCATTGTGGGCCTACCGAACTGCGTATAAGACACTATTAGGGACAACGCCTTTCCACTTGGTGTATAGGAAGTCCTGTCATCTCCCTGTGGAGCTTGAATACAAGGCGGCATGGGCTATTAAGATTATGAATTATGATGTCAAATCAGCCTTTGAGAGGCGATCTATGTAGCTAAATAAGTTGGAGGAAATTAGGCAACTCGCCTATGAGAGTTCGAAAATATACAAAGAGAGGACCAAGGTGTATCATGACAAAATGATACTCACCCGAAACTTTCAACCAAACGACCAGGTACTCCTCTTCAACTCTAGACTTAAACTTTTTCTGGAAAAGTTAAGATCAAAGTGGTTCGGACCCTTTCTCATTAAACACAACAAGAAAACACCGATTTTGCGTCGGCATATTTTGACGTTAAATCGTCGACGCTAAATCCTATTCGATGCTAATTTAGCGTCGAATATTCGATGCTAATCGAACAGTACATAGCGTCGAATTAGCGTCAAGTGAATTCGATGCAACTATACGACGCTAATACGATGCTAAAACAGCGTCGAATTAGCGTCGAAAATATTCGATGCAACCAGTCGACGCTATTTCGATGCTAATTAGTGTCGAATATTCGACGCTATTTCAGTACAATATAGCATCGAATTAGCGTTAACTGAATTCGATACAACTTTACGATGCTAATTCGACGCTAAATTAGCATCGATTTAGCGTCGATCTGATAACATTTAAAAAAAAAATTTGAATATATTATTAAAAATATTATAAAATATACTTAAAATTAAAAATATTATAAAATAAAATTATCCGATATAAATGAAATTATAACACTAATCTACTTATGTTGTTGGGTCCTTAGGTTGATGACATCTTCTCAAATCATCTCTTCGGATTCCTGCTCGAACTGCGTTGGACCGGGAGGTTTACTGGGCGCTGGAGGACGCCGAAACCCTTGCAAAGCAGTTGCTAATGTCGGATGATCCACTGCAATGATGTCAAAGAGACCGGTTATTGCCGAGAGGCTAGTCTCTAGCTGCGCAATCCTAGTATTAGCAACATCCAACTGTCTTATCAATTGCGGCTCAGGATCCCGGAGGAGTGTAAGAATATCGAGCAGACGAAGAAGCTGCTGGGACATCTCTGATGGATCCAACACCCATCGTTCGTCCTTTCTTCTTCGGTGTAACCTATAAAATAAAAGTTTTATACAATAAAATTGTAATATAAAATAAGTTTAAATATAATATAAGAACCTAAAAAATTACCTCTTCGTAAAGTCTATCAAAATCTTGGACACCATCGTAGACTGGACAGACTCATCTAGCTCTGCCAGTCGTGCGTTGTAGACGTTGAACGTTTGTCCCGCTTGAGGGGTAACAAACGTCCCATCCTTCTTCCGATGAGTTTTCTCCATCACTTTAACCATCGGAGAAAGATCACCGCCATCAGCCTGTTAAACAAAAATAAACATAGATAAAAATGAAACGGCGGTGGTGGCAGTCCGAGAGAGAGAGGGGTTGACCGGCGGCGTAAAGAGAGAGAGAGATGAATGGTGGCGAGCGTCCGAGAGAGAGAGAGAGGTGGCAGTCCGAGAGAGAGGAGTTGAGCGGCGGCGAGGTAAAGAGAGAGAGAGATTGGAACAGTGGCGAGCGGTGGAGATATATAGAGAAGAGGAAATGTTTATGAGTTACAGAACTCAAAAATGAGGAAGAAGGGGTCGGGTTGTCGTAATAAATTACGCTACCCAACGCTAAACCGACGCTAATTCGACGCAAAATAGCGTCAAATTAGTGTCAGATCGTATTTAAAATTTTTAATAAATGTTCTTTTCGGTTTCCCACGCAAAAAAATGGTTACCGCGTGTTTATCGGAAAATTTCTGATTTAGCGTCAAAATATTTTGAAATTCGTCGCTAAATCAGATTATCGCCAACAGTTTAACCAAAACAAATATGAAATATTTCGGTTTACCGCCATTGGTTTAATCAAATTAATTCAATATAGCTTCGGTTTTGCATCGGATATTAAAAATTTGTTTCATTTAGCATCGATTTAGCGTCAAAATCACATGAATTCGACCTAAATCGACGCTAATAGCAACGAATTAGCGTCGATCCATGTGATTTCGATGCTAATTCGACGCTAAATGGAACAAATTTTATGTTTGGGGTTTAGGGTAACGAAACCGCCACCGATAGGAAAACTATCTTAGCCATTTCAATCTTTGTTATAACCGAATAATTTTAAAATTTGACATTTTAAAATACATATTTTGTTCATATAAGGTTATGATGATATATGTAAAACTATATAGTTTCTTGAAATCAAAGTCCTTACCCTAAACCCCAAACATTAATTTTGCTTTTAGCTTCGATTTAGCGTCGGATATCATCCGGATCGACGCTAATTCGACGCTAATATAGCATCGAATTAGCGTCGACCTGAATAATTTAAAAAATATATATTCTTAAGTAAAAATATTCTAAAAATTAGAACAAAAGCAAATATAAATTATCCGAAAGAAATGAAATAAAAACGCTAATCTACAAATGCAAATAAAAACACTAATACATGCTTCACTCTGAATCGTCATTTTAGTTCTCGTCATCCTCATCGGTACTTTCTCCACTCTTGTTTGTGAACTCGTCTTCGAGGTTTTCTGCATCGGTAGCATCTGGAAGTATTTCAGCTTCTCGATTTTGCGGATCTATAAGACTGATGTTGTCTATATCTTAATCTGGAGTTGTTAGATCAACGGCAGTTTCATATTGCATATGAGCGTCGTTGGATTCAACTATCATTCCTCTGTGAGCTATTTTAAGTACAGATAACCATGAAATCCCTGTTTTCTGACACGTGGATATGGAATGAAACAAACTTGATCCACTTGTGATGCAAGGACAAATGAATCATACTTTGCATAAGAACGCGATCCATTAATATCGATGACACCAAACTTTCCTGCTCGAACCCCTTGCCCGACAACTGGATCAAACCACTCGCATTTGAAAAGGGTGCACTTTAAGTTAACCAAACCAGGGTATTGCACTTCAACAATTTCTTGTATAATGCCATAAAAATCTGTGTCTCCGGCTCGAACTACCACACCATAGTTCGCAGTTGCTCTATTTTTGCCACGTGTGAACGTATGAAATACATAACCTCGTGTAAAATACATTGGAGATGACGTAACTTTCCCTAATGGACCTTGGATCAAATCTCTAAACCATACAGGGTATAACGTGTCTCCATAATCAACCTGACAAATATAGTATAAGGATTGTAAATATAGTATACACAAATTGTATATATAGGTTTTTATGGAAACTAGATATATGTAATTTTGTTTTTAAATTACCTGAGTCCTCAACCATTTAGCAAAGTGTAGATCTTTATGTTTTTCAATCTAGATCTTTATGTTTTTCAATCTCACCGGCGGATGAATTTGGGAAAGCCTCGTTAACTTGGCGAATGAATTCACTAATAGAAAATATAGTTATAACAAATGTTTTCAAAGCATATATGAGTACGAAAATAACCCTTTTGACCTCAATCCATAGTTGGTAATTATAATATGTACCTCAGAAATGGGCTAACTTCGTCGCATTGTAAAAGAATATATGTGTAGTCTTCGTACAAGAACCAATCTACTTCTCTTGTGATTCCGGCAAGCCTACCAACTGCATAAATTATATCTGGGACATCAGAAACTAGATACGTTCGTGCGATGCCACCATCGTCGTACCTACGTGGAGCTTTTTTTCGTGTCTGGACAGTTGCAGAGAAGTAATATGAGCTGAAATGAGAGGTTTTTTTGGTTAAACTTCCGGTAACAATTGATCCCTCAACCCTAGCCAGGTTTTTTGCCTCCTTTTAAGTGTTTCATGTATTTCTCGAAAGGATACATCCAACGAAATTGAACGGGCCCTCCTAAATCGGCTTCGTGAGGAAGATGGACAGGAAGATGCTCCATCACATCAAAGAAAGATGGAGGGAATATCTTCTCTAAGTTGCACAGCAATATTGCAATGTTATTTTTTAGTTGTTGAATTCCCTCCTGAGTCAGAGTTCGCACACACAGATCTCGAAAAAATGCTCCAACACCTAAACCCAAAGTCCAATATCAACCAAAAAAGAAATGTAATTTTCCACACATCATTTGTTTAGATATTTATATATCGTCATAGAAAATATACCTGCAAGTGATTCATGCACGTTCGTTGGCAAAAGCTCTACAAAGGCGAAAGGCAATAATCTCTGCATAAACATATGACAATCATGACTCTTCATACCAGAAATTTTTTTGCCTTGCTCCACAAACTTAGAGAGTTTCCACATGTATCCATCTGGGAACTTAACTTCGGTGGAAACCCAGTTGAAGAATGTTGATTTGCCTTCGTTTGACAATCTAAAGATAGGCGCTGGAGCTCTCCCATCTCCCGTGAGATGTAACTCAACTCTAGAGCATATAAGAGGCAAATCCAATCTAGACTTCAAGTTGTCTTTAAACCTGCCTGTAATGTTTAAGATGGTGTGCATGATGTAATCAAATTTTTTTTTTCTCAATGTGCATGGCATCAAGATTATGGCGGAATAGATGATCTTTCCAATACGGTACATCCCAGAAAATGTTCTTCTTATACCAATTATGTTCTTCAAGGTATCCATCTGGAAGATTGGTCGGGATATTAAGCCAATTACCACCACGTTTTGCTGTGTCCTGAGCTCCCCAATAATCAATTTGACCTTCAATTTGCTATCTTGAAAGATATGGAGGTGGAGGGATACGTACACGTTTGCCCTTTGTAAGCAACCTCCTGTTCCCCCGGTACGGATGGTTCATAGGGAGAAACCTCCGGTGACAATCAAACCAACAAGATTTGCTACCATTTTTAGTTGGAAGGCATCTGTTTCATTTTGGCAATACGGACATGATAACCTACCATGTATTGTCCAACCAGATAACATTTCGTAGGGTGAAAAATCGCTTATCGTCCACATAAGCACAACTCGAATGGTAAAAAAAATTTTCCTAGAGTAATCAAAAGTACGAACCCCATGAGACCATAACATGTTCAACTCGTGAATCAGCGGCTGTAAAAACACATCAATAGATCTTCTTGGATGCTTCGGACCAGGGACTAAAATACTCAAAAACAGAAATTCCCTCTGCATGTTGAAACGACCCATATCAAAAATTCCCTCTGCATGCACATATCAGGCGGAAGGTTATAAGGTGTCAATATTGAAACGACCCAACCCAAAATTTCAAAAAAAAATTTCCCTCCAGATTATTATCATCACAGATAATAATCCTCAATGGATCAACAACCAAGCAATGCGAAACAATAAAACATCAACGACACATTCCACTTTAACAAATCCCATACTTTATTAAATATCAACCCAGTTCAACCAATCAACCAATATGAATAACCAATATCCAATGACTAACAACCTAACGATTCCATAGAAATACAATCCAAGTGAGACCCTAAATCATCTCTTCTTCCTCGCCACGATTCCACGATCGTAATTTCTCTTTACCTGCAACACATGGCAAAAAGAGTTGCGTGAGTATTATCACAAATACTCAGCGACGCGGTCATCCCGTCTACAGGCTATTTAAATACAAGTATAAACAACCAGCACAATACCAGGATGATCACAGAACAAGCATACACAACCAAGCAAACAAAACCCGTCCAGAATACACCGTGTCGATCGACAGGACTCACTGTGTCGATCGACACAACCACTAGGTGTCGATGATCAGTGACCCCGTGTCGATCGACAGGATCCCCTGTGTCGATCAACACAACCACTAGGTGTCGAAGAACACAGGCCCCGTGTCGATCGACACACCACCTCGGTGTCGATCGACACGACGTCGCAGAACCCAGAATCGAGTCAATCCTCACACGACTCGAATCTGATGCGATCTGTCGAGTCTCCTACACAAATCCACACACAAAACACACAAAACCACCAAGCAATCGTATTCCATTGGCCCTCTATACTTATACGAGCCTACGGTCACGCACTCATCTTGATTGGGATTGAAAAAGGATGAAGAACGCGAAGAACGAGCGAAGAACACCAAGACAGCCTCTGATTCCGTCCACAAAGACCCGAAATCAGCACAGCAACAACCCCTTTCTCGTTCTATCACCACTCACGATCAATCCTCCTCCAGGAATCTCCCAACAATCACTCCAGCCCTAAGATTTCTGATCTCACACTCAAAATCCTCTGGTTTCTCTCTGATTTTCGACCAAAAACCCCACCAACGCGACTGTTCACGCTTAAATATCGAACCCTAGGGTTCCTTAAACCAGCCCCACTAAACCGGACAATTAAAATGGACCAGACGGTCTGATTTAACCCGTGTCGATCGACATACGCCACCCGTATCGATCGACATAACGCCCCAACCCGACTTCTCCTAAGTCCAAAACACACATGTCGATCGACACACACTTGTATCGATCGACACCACCAAAAATCCACTTTTTGGTTCACAGGCGTTACAATTCTCCCCCACTAACACGGATTCGACCTCGAATCACGCGACACCGCCACCCTACGGTTTAAACCACCTGACCCGCACCCGGCCAGTATCCTTCGAGATCACACTCGAATCCCACAACCCGTCCTGCTAAGGCTAACACTCTCACCTAAAATTCGACCAGATTCACCCGGAACACCAAACGATGCACGCCCCATGGTCCGGATTAGGGCTGCCCGATTGACCGTCCAACAATCAAACAAGAACATGTACGACCAACCGTTGACCTCGCATTGGACCAAATGATCGTACAACAATCAAACAAGAACATGTACGACCATCGGCGTAACATATGCTACCAGGATTGTCCGAACCGAATTCCCGACTCCAGTAATAACCCCAGACTTGACGTCCACCACACCCCTAGCCCTCAGCCAGCACCACTCGTGATCACACCTGATACCCGAGTTCTACTAGGCTCACACTAGCCACATTGCACCGTCTCACCACGGCTGCAATCCTGACCCCACCCGGTAAGCACCACCTGAGATCCACTCCTGATCCCCGAAGCTCATCCAGTCTCATGCTCACGACCACGCTCAGACGCTACTGCTCCTAACTCATACTCATAACTCATAAACATATACACCACACATATGCTCGTAGGATCGTCACCCCTTGAGCGATAGTGTGCAGGAGACCCACCCATCCCCTGGAGAGACCCACTATCCCTCCATGTATATATATATAGGGAACCCACCCGTCCCCTAGAGAGAACCACTAACTCTCGAGTAAATGCAGAGAACCCACCCGTCCTCTGGAGAGATCCACTATCCCTCAGTATACAGGAACCCACCCGTTCCCTGGAGCAATACTCTGAAACGTGCATCATACGCACCTGTCGACCAGCATCACCTCTCGTGGTCATCCGAAACAACCCAATCACCAGGGTGTTTCACAGAGTCCCTGGAAAGACAGTCCTAACTCACATAAGACTTCTATTCCAGACTCTCCCTAGGAAATAGGCAGGTTCTAACTCACATAAAACCCCTATTTCCCAGCGCCATCTGGGGAATCACAAGTCCTAACTCACATAGAACCTTATCCCCAGATAATCCTACTAGAACATGGACAGCCCTAACTCACATAGAACTTCCATTTCTAGTCTCCCTAGCCGATAGACAAGCTCTAACTCACATTGAACTCTATCGCTAGCCCTCCACATGACCTACCAGTCATCACAAATCCATGACATCACCAGTAATACCAATACATGACGCACCCGTCAATCTCATAAATACACGTCTTAACGCACATTTAATAAGGCAACTCATCTTATTAAATCTCCAAAATGTATACTCGTTACATCCACCACGAAATACAAATATCACAATCATAGCAACATGCTAATACAGACTCTGGAAACCAGAAAAGAACTCAAGCCACCACTTGCTTCTCGAACCACTTCGAGAACTTCGTCTTCATCAACGCCTCTGGTTCCCAAGTCTCCTCCTCAATACCGTCACAGTCCCACACGACTCTCACCAACGGTATACTCTTTCGGCACAGCACCTTGATCCTCCTCTCGAGAATCCTCACAGGCCTCGCCGCCAACGTCATGTTGGGCTGAAGATCCTCCGGGATCCTTGCCAACACCTCCTCAGACTCATGCAGACACTTCCGTAGCATCGAAACATGAAAGACCTTATGAAAAGCCTTCATACTCTGAGGTAACTCCAACTGATAAGCCATCGGTCCGACCTGCTCCACAACCTTGAACGGACCCATAAACCTCG
The DNA here is from genome assembly GCA_964056655.1 of Arabis hirsuta. NCBI lineage: Eukaryota > Viridiplantae > Streptophyta > Magnoliopsida > Brassicales > Brassicaceae > Arabis > Arabis hirsuta. The sequence continues at coordinate 33,432,329 of OZ053298.1, read as the reverse complement.
GACTCAGCTTATTCTCTGAAATGGATCTGTTAGGACCCCTCAACATAGCTGCCTTGAGATACACCCTATCTCCCAGCTCAAACTCCAGCTCCTTCCGTCTTCTATCGGCGTAACTCTTCTGCCGATCCTGAGCCTCTCTCATGTTCAGCCTCAAGACACGGATCTTCTCCGTCATCTCCTGAACAAAGTCTGCACCAAACATGCTCCTCTCCCCCACTTGAGTCCAGCATAATGGTGTACTACACGGCCTCCCATACAGAGCCTCATATGGAGCCATCCCAATACTCGCCTGATAGCTGTTGTTGTACGCAAACTCTACCAGGTTCAGATGATCCGCCCAATGACCACCATAATCCAGTACACACATCCTTAGCAAATCCTCCAATGTCTGAATCGTCCTCTCAGACTGCCCATCCATCTGAGGATGATACGCGGTACTCATATGCACCTTAGTGCCCATCTCTGCCTGGAATGCCCTCCAGAACTCTGAAGTGAATCTCGGATCCCTGTCTGACACAATACTTGCTGGCACCCCGTGCAGCCTCACTATCTCACGCACATACTTCCTAGCCAACACCACCGCTCCGTCGGTCTTCTTGAGGGCCAGAAAATGTGTTGACTTGGTCAGACGATCCACAATAACCCATATCGCATCATAGGTCCGCGACACTGGCAATCCTGTCACGAAATCCATCGTAATCATATCCCACTTCCACTCTGGGATAGGCAAACTCTGCAATAATCCGCTCGGAACCTGATGCTCAGCCTTCACCAGCTGACACACGTTGCACGCTGCAACCCAGCTAGCTACATCTCTCTTCATCCCGACCCAGTGATAATACCGCTTCAAGTCCCGATACATCTTGGTCGCTCCCGGATGAATCGATAACATACTCGAATGAGCCTCCCTCATGATCTCTTGCCTCAGATCCTTGTCTTTGGGTACACAAACCCGCCCGTTCACCAGTATCATCCCACTCGCTGAGACCACATACTCTGAACCGGCCGCTTGAGAAGCATCAATCAAACCCTGATCCTTCTCCTGTGCAACCCGAATCCTGCTCAACAGATCCGCCTAGTTAGCTGCCTCTAACCCCAACGGCTCCTGTGAGATCACACACAGCCTCAACGTGCTGATCTCGCCCACCAGAGCCTCCATATCTCGCTCCTGATCACACCAGCACAATACCAGGATGATCACAGAACAAGCATACACAACCAAGCAAACAAAACCCGTCCAGAATACACCGTGTCGATCGACAGGACTCACTGTGTCGATCGACACAACCACTAGGTGTCGATGATCAGTGACCCCGTGTCGATCGATAGGATCCCCTGTGTCGATCGACACAACCACTAGGTGTCGAAGAACACAGGCCCCGTGTCGATCGACACACCACCTTGGTGTCGATCGACACGACGTCGCAGAACCCAAAATCGAGTCAATCCTCACACGACTCGAATCTGATGCGATCTGTCGAGTTTCCTGCACAAATCCACGCACAAAACCACCAAGCAATCGTATTCCATTGGCTCCCTATACTTATACGAGCCTACGGTCACGCACTCACCTTGATTGGGATTGAAAAAGGATGAAGAACGCGAAGAACGAGCGAAGAACACCAAGACAGCCTCTGATTTCGTCCACACAGACCCGAAATCAGCACAGCAACAACCCCTTTCTCGTTCTATCACCACTCACGATCAATCCTCCTCCAGGAATCTCCCAACAATCACTCCAGCCCTAAGATTTCTGATCTCACACTCAAAATCCTCTGGTTTCTCTCTGATTTTCGACCAAAACCCCCACCAACGCGACTGTTCACGCTTAAATATCGAACCCTAGGGTTCCTTATACCAGCCCCACTAAACCGGACAATTAAAACGGACCAGACGGTCTGATTTAACCCGTGTCGATCGACATACGCCACCCGTATCGATCGACATAACGCCCCAACCCGACTTCTCCTAAGTCCAAAACACACATGTCGATCGACACACACACCTATATCGATCGACACCACCAAAAATCCACTTTTTGGTTCACGGGCGTTACAAATATAACCGGTCACAAAGAATATTGCCTGCCAGACATACCGAATGGATTAAAACCATTTGTACATAGGCCAAGACAAACATTGCGCTTCTCTTTAGCAAAATTAGAGTGTACCGATTTGAAGTGTTTCCAAGCTTTTACATCAGAAGGATGATGAACTTCTCCTTCAATAGTTGAATGTTCCGCATGCCACCTCATTGATGTTGTTGTTCGTTCCGAATGGTATAACCTTTGTAGCCTATTTGTTATGGGCAGGTACCACATTCTCTGGTACAGCACTTTACTTCTACCAGCTCTTTGGGGCTTAAATCTTGGTTTATGGCAAAATCGACATTCCTGCAGATCTTCATTAGCTTTCCAAAATATCATGCAATTGTCAATGCAAACATCTATCATCTGCGAGGATAATTCTAAACTAGAGACTAGTTTATGTATGTCGTAATATGACTCAGCAGCTTGATTACCCTCTGGCAAATATTCTTTTAGAAGAGCTGCCCAATCGTCCATGCAACTCTCAGATTGATTATGATCAGACTTTATCGTCATCATCCTAGATGCCAATGATAATTTAGACAGATCTTCCCTACAACCTTCATAGATTGGTTGTTTTGCAGAATCAAGCATATCATAAAAAAAATTAGCATCTACATTGGGTTCCTTAGCAACATCACGAGTAGACATAACTCCAGGAAATGCATCGGTTACCATTTCTTCGAACCTATTATGCTCTAACCCGACATCATGATCAGTATTTTCTATAACCCACCATTCTCCTTGGATTGTGATGCTCCATTGACGAATCTCTGAAACACACAAAGATTAAAAACCAAAAACAAAAACGAAAAATTAGAAATATCAAAAAGGAAAAACAAACTTAGACTTAATCTTTATCAAAAAAAATTGTAGGCAATCAAACAAAAGTTCTCCGGCAACGACGCCAAAAATATGATGTGCATATAATTTCGATGTAGGGTTTATATGCAATTAGGTTTTAAATTTATAACCCTAGGGAACTGCAAGTGCATAGTTAAGACAATTGTAGTACTTAGGGATTGTTCCACTGAGGACTAAGTGATCAATGCACTACAAACATATATGATTCGGACTAAGATAAGGGAACATGTTATTTGGTTTTTGGGGTTTTATGGAAGAAAATAACAAAGTAATAAAAGTAAAGGGATAGATATCAATTAAGATTAGAAATCAAACAATTCACAAAACATATGCAAAACACAAGCAATCGATTTAGGATTTTAAAACTAGTTGTTTTAGAACTCATATCACTAAGGTAAGGTTATCCCACTATCGTGATGTAACTAACCATCTACGTTTTACACCCTAATAGACTCCACTATCGCAGGTCATTACAAAGTCCTTAAAATCTACATATACGAGAAAACTACCTCTTTTGGTTCAAAAGCTTTACTAATATAAGTAAAAACCATAGGAAAATATATTGTAAAAGTGGTAAAATATAGGGTATATCACCAGAGAAAAGAACCTGCTCTAAAATTCAGAACACCTGCTCCAGAGGAAATTTGTGGTGCTACCTCCAAGGCAATTGTTCCGAATTTTCCATGGTTTAGGGAGATAGCAAACTACTTAGCTGCTGAACATGAACCATATGATTTTGTGGGTGATAAGAAGAGGAAGTTCCTAAGAGACATAAGAATATATTTTTGGGATGAGCCATACCTCCACAAGCAATGCTCGGATGGTATCTTTAGGCGATGTGTGCTTGATGAAGAGATTCCTGGGATTCTGTTCCATTGCCATAGTTCGAACTATGCCGGTCACTTTGCAACATTCAAGACTGTGTCTAAAGTGCTACAAGCTGGGTTTTGGTGGCCGACAATGTTCAGGGATGCACATGCTTTCATCTCAAAGTGCGATACATGCCAAAGGAAAGAAAACATCTCTCGGAGAAATGAGATGCCTCAACACTTTATTCTGGAAATCGATTTTATGGGAACTTTTCCATCTTCCTATGGAAACCAATACATCTTGGGGGCTGTTAATTATGTGTCTAAATGGGTGGAGGCCATTGCTTCACCAGTGAATGATGCTAGTGTAGTGGTGAAGGTGTGTAAGTCCATAATATTTCCCAGGTTTGGAGTGGCGCGAGTTGTTATAAGCGATGAAGGGACTCACTTCATCAACAAGATTTTTGAGAACCTATTGTGAAAGAATGGTGTAAAGAACAAGGTAGCAACGCCATATCATCCACAAACTAGTGGGCAGATTGATGTTTCTAACAGGGAAATCAAGAGTATTCTGCAAAAGACCGTGGGAACCACTAGAAAGGATTGGGCTGCTAAGTTGGATGACGCATTGTGGGCCTACCGAACTGCGTATAAGACACTATTAGGGACAACGCCTTTCCACTTTGTGTATAGGAAGTCTTGTCATCTCCTTGTGGAGCTTCAATACAAGGCGGCATGGGCTATTAAGATGATGAATTATGATGTCAAATCAGCCTTTGAGAGGCGATCTATGCAGCTAAATGAGTTGGAGGAAATTAGGCACCTGGCCTATGAGAGTTCGAAAATATACAAAGAGAGGACCAAGGTGTATCACGACAATGTGATACTCACCCGAAACTTTCAACCAAACGACAAGGTACTCCTCTTCAACTCTAAACTTTTTCTGGCAAAGTTAAGATCAAAGTGGTCCGGACCCTTTCTTATTAAACACTACAAGAAAACAACGATTTTGCGCCGGCATATTTTGACGCTAAATCCTATTCGACGCTAATTCGACGCTATGTTTGCGTCGAACTGAATTTCGACGCTAAATCGACGCTAATTTAGCGCCGAATATTCGACGCTAATTGGACGCTACTTAGCGTCGAATTAGCGTCAAGTGAGTTCGATGCAACTATACGACGCTAATTTGACGCTAAAATAGCGTCGAATTAGCATCAAAAATATTCGATGCAACCAGTCGACGCTATTTCGATGCAATATAGCGTCGAATTAGCGTCAATTGAATTCGATGCAACTTTACGACGCTAATTCGACGCTAAATTAGCATCGAAATAGCATCGATCTGATAACATTTTAAAAAAAACAAATGAAAATATTATTAAAAATATTATAAAATAAAATTATCCGATATAAATGAAATTAAAACGCTAATCTACTGATGTTGTTGGGTTCTTAGGTTGATGAAATTTTCTCGAATCATCTCTTCGGATTCCTGCTCGAACTGCGTTGGACCGGGAGGTGTACTAGGCGCTGGAGGATGCGGAAACCCTTGTAAAGCAGTTGCTAATGTCGGGTGATCCACTGCAACGATGTCAAAGAGACCGGTTATTGCCGAGAGGCTAGTCTCTAGCTGCCCAATCCTAGTATTAGCAACATCCAACTGTCTGGTCAATTGCGGCTCAGGAACCCGGAGGAGTGTAAGAATATCGAGCAGACGAAGAAGCTGCTGGGACATCTCTGATGGATCCAACACCCATCGTTCGTCCTTTCTTCTTCGGTGCAACCTATAAAATAAAAGTTTTATACAATAAAATTGTAATATAAAATAACTTTAAATATAATATAAGAACCTAAAAAATTACCTCTTCGTAAAGTCTATCAAAATCTTGGACACCCATCGTAGACTGGACAGACTCATCTAGCTCTGCCAGTCGTGCGTTGTACACGTTGAACGTTTGTCCCGCTTGAGCAGTAATAAATGTCCCATCCTTCTTCCGATGAGTTTTCTCCATCACTTTAACCATCGGAAGAAGATCACCGCCATCTGCCTGTTAAACAAAAATAAACATAGATAAAAATGAAATATAGAATAAATAAATATTTAAAATACTAAAAATCAAATAAATAAATTTAATTAAAATATTACCATATTCAGTCGTACTGTTGCGTACAATGATTGACCCGCACAATGCTTTGAAGGTCCATCTCCTTCGGCCACCAGCATAAGACGGGATGCAGAACACTTCCCCGATTTAACCACCGAATAGGGATCCTCCCAAAACTGCACTAGACCCGACCAAACATCGGGATCCATCCCTATCGGCTTCGCCTCATCGCCTATCGCGCGCCACACTTTTTTCAAGTTACCGACGTAACCGTTGAGACGCTTTAGGGCCTTCTGCTCGAACGCCACTCGCACTTCGAAAGTACGAAATTCCTCCCAGTGCCACCCTTGCTACAAAAATACAAATAATGTTATGAATATATTTAAAATCAAATAATTTAATAAATAAAAATAAATAATATAAAATGGCTTACTGTCCATGACTCGAACCAAATGTCTCGAACATGCTGCGGCGTCTGGCTTCAATTAGCATGCGGCTGAGTGAAATAGGCCCTAATGACCTTAGTGACCGACCGCGAAACTTTGTTATCGCTAAACCTGTAAAAAAAAATTAAATTGTTAATATTAAAAAATAATTACTATTAAAAAAAATTAATTAGTAATGTCGCAAAAAAATTAATCATACCATAATGTACCAGGAGGCCTCATCGGATGGGGAACCCTAACCCGTGTCTCACGTCCAGGTTGGCGGAGAAGCTCGGTAATCCGCATCACAAGAGGCGCGTTTGCCGGTGGAGGAACCTCAGGGTGGTCATCGGGATGATTTACTTCGTCTTCTTCTAGCTCTGGCTCTGGCTGAGGCGGTGGCGGAGCTTGTGGCGTTGCTCATGGCGTAGCTCGTGGCGGAGCTCGTGGTGGAGCCTGTGGACGATAGGTCGCAGCCTGCGAATCCGATGCTGATCCAGATCCTGATCCGCGATGACCATCAGATCCGAAAATCGAAGCATCCTCGCCAAATAACTGTCTGTATGAAGGTGGTCGATCCGTCTATAAAATAAAACAAATTTAGTAAATTAAAATATGTAAAATATAAATTCATAAATAAATTAAAAACTTGTAAAATAATTTGGTAGAACAATTCCTAAATTATTAAATTTTATATAAAATATATGAATACAAACACATAAATCCATAAATTTCACTTAAAAAATACATTTTATATTTTCCATAAATAACTTGTAAACTTGTTTTGTTATTTTAAATTCAAATTTTTTTTTCCCATAAATTCATAATTATAGAGTATAAATGTAAAATTACTTCTAAATTCGTTTTTATTATAAATAATTATTTATTTTAAATTCATAATTATAGATCAATTCATTTTTATTTTACTTTCCATACATAAATTTCTTAAAATTTAAATTCATAAATTCGTTTATTATTTTTCATAAATTCATAAATTTATCAATAACTTATCAATACAAACACATAAATTCCATTTCCTACAAATCCATTCCATTTCCTACAAAACCATGCTATTTCCTAAAAAGATATTCTATTTTCTACAAATCTATTACTAATATACAAAACAATAATTTATTCACATTAAAAAATAATACCATATCTAATCGAAGAGGATCTCAGCCAAGGGGATCTCGGCGGTCCGAGCGAGAGAGAGGTGGCGAGCGACCGAGAGAGAGAGGTGGCGAGCGGCCGAGAGAGAGAGAGGAGGTGGCGGTCCGAGAGAGAGAGGGGTTGACCGGCGGCGTAAAGAGAGAGAGAGATAGATGAACGGTGGTGAGCAGCCGAGAGAGAGAGAGGTGGCGGTCCGAGAGAGAGAGGAGTTGAGCGGCGGAGGCGTAAAGAGAGAGAGAGAGATAGGAATGGTGGCGAGCGGCGGAGATATAGAGAGAAGAGGAAATGTTTATGAGTTTCAGAACTCATAAATGAGGAAGAAGTGGTCGGGTTGTCGTAATGAATTACGCTACCCGACGCGAAACCGACGCTAATTCGACGCAAAATAGCGTCGAATTAACGTCATATCGTATTTAAAATTTTCAATAAATGTTCTTTTCGGTTTCCCACGCAAAATAATTGTTTACCGGGTGTTTATCAGAAATTTTTGATTTAGCGTCGAATTAGCGTCGAAATGTTTTGAAATTCGACGCTAATTTGACGCTAAATCAGATTACCGCCAACGGTTTAACCAAAACAAATATGAAATATTTCGTTTTACCTCCATTGGTTTAATCAAATTAATTCAATATAGCGTCGGTTTTGCGTCGGATATTAAAAAATCCGATGCGTTTTCCATTCTTTACCCTAAACCCTAAACAAAAAATTTGTTTCATTTAGCGTCAATTTAACGTCGAAATCATATGAATTCGACGCTGAATCGATGCTAATAACAACAAATTAGCGTCGATTCAAGTGATTTTGATGCTAATTCGATGCTAAATGGAACAAATTTTATGATTGGGGTTTAGGATAACGAAACCGCCACCGATATGAAAACTATCTTAGCCATTTCAATCTTTGTTATAACCAAATAATTTTAAAATTTGACATTTTAAAATACATATTTTGTTCATACAAGGTTATGATGATATATGTAAACCTATATAGTTTCTTGAAATCAAAGTCCTTACCCTAAACCCCAAACATTAATTTTGCTTTTAGCGTCGGAATTCATCCGAATCAACGCTAATTCGACGCTAATATAGCATCGAATTAGCGTTGACCTGAATAATTTAAAAAATAAAAATAAAAATATTCATAAGTAAAAATATTCTAAAAATTAGAACAAAAGCAAATTTAAATTATCCGAAACAAATGAAATAAAAACGCTAATCTACAAATGCAAATAAAAACACTAATATATGCTTCACTCTGAATCGTCATTTGAGTTCTCGTCATCCTCATCGGTACTTTCTCCACTCTCGTTTGTGAACTCGTCTTCGAGGTTTTCTGCATCGGTAGCATCTGGAAGTATTTCAACTTCTCGATTTTGCGGATCTATAAGAATGATGTTGTCGATATCTTAATCTGGAGTTGTTAGATCAACGGCAGTTTCATATTGCATAGGAGAGTCATCAGATTCAACTATCATTCCTCTTGGAGCTATTTTAAGCACATATAACCATGAAATCCCTGTTTTTCTGACACGTGGATATGGAATGAAACAAACTTGATCCGCTTGTGATGCAAGGACAAATGGATCATACTTTGCATAAGAACGCGATCCATTAACATCGATGACTCCAAACTGTCCTACTCGAACCCCTCGCCCAACAACTGGATCAAACCACTCGCATTTGAAAAAGGTGCACTTTAAGTTAACCAAACCAGGGTATTTCACTTCAACAATGTCTTGTATAATGCCATAAAAATCCATGTCCTCGACTCGAACTACCACACCATAGTTCGAAATTACTCTATTTTTTCCACGTTCGAACGTATGAAATACATAACCTCGTGTAAAATACATTGGAGATGACGTAACTTTCCCCAACGGACCTTGGATCAACTCTCTAAACCATATAGGGTATGACGTGTCTCCATAATCAACCTGACAAATATAGTATAAGGATTGTAAATATAGTATACACAAATTGTATATATAGGTTTTTATAGAAACTAGATATATGTAATTTTGTTTTTAACTTACCACACCATAGTTCGCAGTTGCTCTATTTTTGCCACGTTCGAAAGTATGAAATACATAACCTCGTGTAAAATACATTGGAGATGACGTAACTTTCCCCAACAGACCTTGGATTAACTCTCTAAACTATACAGGGTATGACGTGTCTCCATAATCAACCTGGCAAATATAGTATAAACATTGTAAATATAGTATACACAAATTGTATATATAGGTTTTTATGGAAACTAGATATATGTAATTTTGTTTTTAAATTACCTGAGTCCTCAACCATTTAGCAAAGTGTAGATCTTTATGTTTTTCAATCTAGATCTTTATGTTTTTCAATCTCACCGGCGGATGAATTTGGGAAAGCCTCGTTAACTTGGCGAATGAATTCACTAATAGAAAATATAGTAATAACAAATGTTTTCAAAGCATATATAAGTACAAAAATAACCCTTTTGACCTCAATCCATAGTTGGTAATTATAATATGTACCTCAGAAATGGGCTAACTTCGTCGCATTATAAGAGAATATATGTGTGTGTACAATTGTAGTCTTCGTACGAGAACTAGTCTTCTTCTCTTGTGATTCCGGCATGCCTACCAACTGCACAGAATATATCTGGGACATCAGAAACTGGATACGTTCATGCGATGCCACCATCGTTGTACCTACGTGGAGCTATTTTTCGTGTCCGGACAGTTGGAGAGAAATAATATGAGCTAAAATGAGAGGTTTCTTCGGTTAAACTTCCCGTAACAATTGATCCCTCAACCCTAGCCAGGTTTTTTGCCTTTCCTTTTAAGTGTTTCATGAATCTCTTGAAAGGATACATCCAACAAAATTGAACGGGCCCTCCTAAATCGGCTTCGTGAGGAAGATGGACAGGAAGATGCTCCATCACATCAAAGAAAGATGGAGGGAATATCTTCTCTAAGTTGCATAGCAATATTGCGATGTTATTGTTTAGTTGTTGAATTCCCTCCTGAGTTAGAGTTCGCACACACAGATCTCGAAAAAATGTTCCAACACCTAAACCCAAAGTCCAATATCAACCAAAAAAATTTTAATTTTCCACACATCATTTGTTTAGATATTTATATAACGTCATAGAAAATATACCTGCAAGTGATTCATGCACGTTCGTTGGCAAAAGCTCTGCAAAGGCGAAAGGCAATAATCTCTGCATAAACACATGACAATCATGACTCTTCATACCAGAAAATTTTTTGCCTTGCTCCACAGACTTAGAGAGTTTTGACACGTATTCATCTGGGAACTTAACTTTGGTGGAAACCCAGTTGAAGAATGTTGATTTGCCTTCGTTTGACAATCTAAAGATAGGCACTGGAGCTCTTCCATCTCCCGTGAAATGTAACTCAACTCTAGAGCATATAAGAGGCAAATCCAATCTAGATTTCAAGTTGTCTTTAAACCTGCCTGTAACGTTTAAGATGGTGTGCATGATGTTATCGAAATTTTTTTTCTCAATGTGCATGACATCAAGATTGTGGCGCAATAGATTATCCTTCCAGTACGGTAGAGCCCAGAAAATGCTTTTTTTTATGCCAATTATGTTCTTCAAGGTATCCATCTGGGAGAATGGCCGGGATATTAAGCCAGTTACCACCACATTTTGCTGTGTCCTGAGCTTCACAATAATCAAGTTGACCTTTAATTTGCTGTCCTGAAAAATATGGAGGTGGGGGGATATGTACACGTTTGCCCTTTGTAAACAACCTCATGTTCCCACGGTACGGATGATTCAATGGGAGAAACCTCCGGTGACAATCAAACCAACAAGATTTTCTACCATTTTTTAGTTGGAAGACATCTGTTTCATTTTGGCAATACGGACATGATAACCTACCATGTGTTGTCCAACCAGATAAAATTCCCTAAGCTGGAAAATCGTTTATCGTCCACATAAGCACAGCTCGCAAGGTAAATATTTTTTTCTAGAGTAATCAAAAGTACGAACCTCATGAGACCACAACATGTTCAACTCGTGAATCAGCGGCTGTAAAAACACATCAATAGATCTTCTTGGATACTTCGGACCAGGGGCTAAAAATACTCAAAAACAGAAATTCCCTGCATGCACATATTAGGCGGAAGGTTATAAGGTGTCAATATAACCGAACACAAAGAATATTGCCTGCCATACATACCAAACGAACTAAAACCATCTGTACATAGGCCAAGATAAACATTGCGCTTCTCTTTAGCAAAATTAGAGTGTACCGATTTGAAGTGTTTCCAAGCTTTTGCATCAGAAGGATGATGAACTTCTCCTTCAATAATTGAATGTTCCGCATGCCACCTCATTGATACAGCTGTTCGTTCCGAATTGTATAACCTGTGTAGCCTATCTGTTATGGGCAGGTACCACATTCTTTGGTATGGCACTTTACTTCTACCAGCTCCTTGGGACTTAAATCTTGGTTTATGGCAAAATCGACATTCCTGCAAATCTTCATCAGCTTTCCAAAATATCATGCAATTGTCAATGCAAACATCTATCATCTACGAGGGTAATCTTAAACTAGAGACTAGTTTATGTATGTCGTAATATGACTCAGCACCTTCATTACCCTCTGGCAAATATTCTTTTAGAAGAGCTGCCCAATCATCCATGCAACTCTCAGATTGATTATGATCAGACTTTATCGTCATCATCCTAGATGCCAATGATAATTTAGACAGACCTTCTCTACAACCTTCATAGATTGGTTGTTTTAGAGAATCAAGCATATCATAAAAAAATTTAGCTTCTACATTGGGTTCTCAGCAACATCAGGAGTAGACATAACTCCAGGAAATGCATCAGTTACCATTTCTTCGAACCTATTATACTCTAACCCGACATCATGATCAACATTTACTATAACCCGCCATTCTCCTTGGATTGTGATGCTCCATTGACGAATCTCTAAAACACACAAAGATTAAAAACCAAAAACAAAAACGAAAAATTAAAAAAATCAAAAAAGAAAAACAAACTTAGACTTCATCTTTATCAAAAAAATTTGTAGGCAATCAAACAAAAGTTCCCCGGCAACGGCGCCAAAAACTTGATGTGAATATAATTTTGGTGTAGGGTTTATATGCAATTAGGTTTTAAATTTATAACCCTAGGGACTGCAAGTGCACAGTTAAGACAATTGTAGTACTTAAGGATCGTTCCACTGAGGACTAAGTGATGAATGCACTACAAACCTATATGATTCGGGTGAAGCTAAGGGAACATATTATTTGGTTTTTGAGATTTTATGGAAGCAAATAACAAAACAATAAAAGTAAAGGGATAGATATCAATTAAGATTAGAAATCAAGCAATTCACAAAACATATGCAAAACACAAGCAATCGATTTAGGATTTTAATACTAGTTATTCTAGAACTCATATCACTAAGGTAAGGTTATCCCACTATCGTGATGTAACTAACCATCTACGTTTTACACCCTAATAGACTCAACTATCGCAGGTTATTACAAGGTGAAAACATGCTTTATGCTCAAGATTGATTGTTCACTAGACTCCTTAACTAACCTATCGAATTGTTAAAACGCCTAGCTCATCGAATACTAGGTCCGGAGATATAACAAGCTTTTGGAGAGTATATCAACCTAAGATCACTCCTTGGGTAGCTAAACCAATTTTTGCTTTAAGTATAAATAAAGATAAAGAATCAATTCTAGAATAAAACTCTAAACGATTAAATATGTAAAGACATATAATTAAGAAAGTGCATAGAAATCAAATCAAAGATAATACTCTAACATGTTTTGCAACATGTAGTAGCAAGAGTAAAGCACATAGACATAGTATAATTCGTTAATCTATCTATGCGTAAGGAGTTAGATCTCATCTCTTCGCAATAGGGCAAAGTCAATCTATCCTTAAAGGCTTCTAGAATCAAATAAACATTAAGAACAAGAGAAAAACGAAATACATGTTTAGGTATTGATTTAGGCTGTTATGGCCGGCTGCTTGAGTTCCTAGAGAGGCTAAAAGCAATTATATATAGGGATTTAAGGAGGCTTAAGTCGGCTAGGGTTTCTTCGGGCAAAAACGTCTTTTTCGGTCGAAACAGAGGCAATATCGGACACAATGTCGGTTGGGCCTCGTGACCGGTATTGGAAGCTTCTAACGTGCTTCTAGAAGATCGGAAAAAGTCTGGATCATTGGCCCATGGGCTGGCCCGGTGCTTGGCTTCATTCTGCACTCACTTCACTTCGAAGGCATTTTGACATATCCTTTGTGTTTCGAGTGTATCTTCCAAAGTACAACTCCAATTGATGAAATTCCAACTCCATTGAAAATATAACTCAAAGGTAAATCTCCATACTAAGTTTCATTAAATTCCCAATTGATTGTATCCTCCGTTCATCAGCGAACTTCTAGCGTATACGTTTTATCCAGTTTGAGAATGTGCATTATCTTCAAGATAAAATGACTTGGCTTGGTTACTTTGACTTGGTTGAGTAGCTGAATCATAGATGATACTCATTTTGCTCCATTTTACATCCTTTTGATGATAAAACCTGTTAAGTCCTTAAAATCTACATATACGAGAAAACTACCTCTTTTGGTCCAAAAGCTTTATTAATATAAGTAAAAACCATAGTAAAATATATAGTAAAAGTGGTAAAATATAGGGTATATCACCAGACAAGAGAACCTGCTCTAAAATTCAGAATACCTGCTCCAGAGGAATTTTGTGGTGCTACCTCCAAGGCAATTGTTCCGAATTTTCCATGGTTTAGGATGATAGCAAACTACTTAGCTGCTGAACATGAACCATCTGATTTTGTGGGTGATAAGAAGAGGCAGTTCCTAAGAGACATAAGAAGATATTTTTGGGATGAGCCATATCTCTACAAGCAATGCTCGGATGGTATCTTTAGGCGATGTGTGCCCGATGAAGAGATTCCTAGGATTATGTTCCATTGCCATAGTTCAAACTATGCCGGTCACTTTGCAACATTCAAGACTATGTCTAAAGTGCTGCAAGCTGGGTTTTGGTGGCTGACAATGTTCAGGGATGCACATGCTTTCATCTCAAAGTGCGATACATGCCAAAGGAAAGAAAACATCTCTCGGAGAAATGAGATGCCTCAACACTTTACTCTGGAAATTGAAGTGTTTGATGTGTGGGGAATCGATTTTATGGGAACTTTTCCATCTTCCTATGGAAACCAATACATCTTGGTGGCTGTTAATTATGTGTCTAAATGGGTGAAGGCCATTGCTTCACCAACGAATGATGCCAGTGTAATGGTGAAGATGTTTAAGTCCATATAATATTCTCCAGGTTTGGAGTGCCGCGAGTTGTTATAAGCGATGGAGAGACTCACTTCATCAACAAGATTTTTGAGAACCTATTGAGAAAGAATGGTGTAAAGAACAAGGTAGCAACGCCATATCATCCACAAACTAGTGGGCAGATTGATGTTTCCAACAGGGAAATCAAGAGTATTCTGCAAAAGACCGTGGGAACCACTAGAAAGGATTGGGCTGCTAAGTTGGATGACGCATTGTGGGCCTACCAAACTGCGTATAAGACAATATTGGGGACAACGCCTTTCCACTTGGTGTATAGGAAGTCTTGTCATCTCCCTGTGGAGCTTGAATACAAGGCAGCATGGGCTATTAAGATGATGAATTATGATGTCAAATCAGCCTTTGAGAGGCGATCTATGCAGCTAAATGAGTTGGAGGAAATTAGGCACCTGGACTATGAGAGTTCGAAAATATACAAAGAGAGGACCAAGGTGTATCATGACAATGTGATACTCACCCGAAACTTTCAACCAAACGACAAGGTACTCCTCTTCAACTCTAGACTTAAACTTATTCTGGCAAAGTGGTCTGGACCCTTTCTCGTTAAACACTACAAGAAAACACTAATTTTGCGTCGGTATATTTCGACGTTAAATCCTAGTCGACGCTAATTCGACGCTATGTTTGCGTTGAACTGAATTTTGACACTAAATCGACGCTAATCAGACGCTACTTAGCGTCGAATTAGCGTCAAGTGAGTTCGATGCAACTATACGACGCTAATTCGACGCTAAAAATATTCGATGCAACCAGTCAACGCTATTTTGATGCTAATTAGCGTCGAATATTCGATGCTATTTCGATACAATATAGCGTCGAATTAGCGTCAACTGAATTCGATGCAACTTTACGACGCTAATTCGACGCTAAATTAGCATCGAAATAGCATCGATTTAGCTTCGATCTGATAATATTTAAAAAAAATGAAAATATTATTAAAAATATTATAAAATATACTAAAAATTAAAAATATTATAAAATAAAATTATCTGATATAAATGAAATTAAAACGCTAATCTACAGATGTTGTTGGGTCCTTAGGTTGATGACATCTTCTCGAATAATCTCTTCGGATTCCTGCTCGAACTGTGTTGGACCGGGAGGTGTACTAGGCGCTGGAGGACGCCGAAACCCTTGCAAAGCAGTTGCTAATGTCGGGTGATCCACTGCAATGATGTCAAAGAGACCGGTTATTGCTGAGAGGCTAGTCTGTAGCTGCGCAATCCTAGTATTAGCAACATCCAACTGTCTGGTCAATTGCGGCTCAGACGAACACGGATGAGTGTAAGAATATCGAGCAGACGAAGAAGCTGCTGGGACATCCCTAATGGATCCAACACCCATCGTTCGTCTTTTTTTCTTCGGTGCAACCTATAAAATAAAAGTGTTATACAATAAAATTGTAATAAAAATAAGTTTAAACATAAATCAAGGTAGGTAAATAGACACGGTTTGAAAGTTGATGTATTAAACTGAACAAAATAATTAGTTGGAATATTAAACTGGATACCTAAAACTGAAGGATAAAAAAAATTATTAAAATTTAGTTGAAGTATTGATATAGAATTTTTCCAAAAGAAATATACAATTATAGTTCTTTTTTGTTTAAAAAATGTTATAACTGTTTTTGCTTCTGTTTTATTTGGTAAATAGGATAATAAAACGAGGTTAAGACAAAAAAATATATATTTAGGCTCTAATTCCTGATCACTCAAAGAGTAATAGAAATAAAAAAGAAAAGAAATAAAAAATTTTGTATGGAACAAATAAAAAATAATTATTGTAGAAAGGAAGGAAATATACAAATTATTATTATAAATAATAATAAAAAGGAATAAATATTTTAAATAATAAAAAAAAGTATCTATATAATTTTTTTTTTCCTTATCAAATTAGATAAGAAATATTTTTATCCTATATTTTTTAATATTATTAAAAATGAAAAGTAATAATATAAAATCTTTATTTACTTATAAATAATAATAAAATAATAGGAATGAATAGAAATGTTAGGTTTCAATCCGTTTCTTAGTTTCCTAATGGTAAGCATTTAGGGGAGAAAAAAATGTAAAGCCCAACAGACAGACACTAGAAGATTTGTCCCTTCTCTCTCTGTTGTATAGTTTAACCGCCGCCTCCTCTCTCTCTGGTCGGAGATTTCAAAGTGACAACTCCAGATTTGGTGTTGCTACAGACATCTGCGAACCCTAATTTTAACAACCTCTCAGTCAGAGTCAGATTCCTCTTGTGTCTCTCCCTAAAACCTAAGGCTTCTCTCGATCCTAAACACATGGCGACAGAAGCCACAACTGCATCCAAATTCCCGGAATCTGACCTCCGTCCCATCCCTCAACCACCGGATTTTCATCCGGCGATTTTAGTTCCGGCTCAAACCAACGGTCTTCGATTCTGGCAGCTCATGGTCGCTGGTTCGATTGCTGGCTCAGTCGAACACATGGCGATGTTTCCAGTGGATACCGTCAAGACCCATATGCAAGCTCTTCGTTCTTGTCCGATTAAACCCGTCGGAATCCGACAAGCTTTCCGTTCGATTATCAAAACGGACGGACCATCGGCTTTGTATCGAGGTATATGGGCGATGGGACTCGGTGCTGGACCAGCTCACGCCGTTTATTTCTCTTTCTACGAAGTCTCTAAGAAGTTTTTATCCGGTAATAACCCTAATAACTCCGCCGCACACGCGATCTCCGGCGTATTCGCCACCGTATCGAGCGACGCTGTGTTCACTCCCATGGATATGGTTAAGCAGAGACTGCAGATTGGGAATGGGACTTATAAAGGAGTTTGGGATTGTATCAAGAGGGTAATGCGTGAGGAAGGTTTTGGAGCTTTCTACGCTTCTTATAGAACGACCGTGCTGATGAATGCTCCGTTCACGGCTGTTCATTTCGCGACGTACGAGGCGGTTAAGAGAGGATTGAGAGAGATATCGCCTGAGCATGTTACCGGAGACGAGGAGGAAGGTTGGTTGATCTATGCTACTGCAGGAGCCGCCGCTGGTGGTTTGGCGGCTGCTGTAACTACCCCGCTTGACGTTGTCAAGACGCAATTGCAATGTCAGGTGAGTATTTTAGAGAGGCAATGTGTTTATAGATGACACTATGATCTTTATAGGTGGTGTGTGCAGTGATGTAG
Organism: Arabis hirsuta; assembly: GCA_964056655.1. Taxonomy (NCBI): domain Eukaryota; kingdom Viridiplantae; phylum Streptophyta; class Magnoliopsida; order Brassicales; family Brassicaceae; genus Arabis; species Arabis hirsuta. Next base: position 33,414,349 of record OZ053298.1, on the reverse strand, counting down.
ATTGCTATAAGCATAGTTCAATATCTAAGCTTTGTGATTATGAAACTTTTGGATTAGGAATTTATGGGGGAAGGCTACGTATTTCGTAGATGCGGTTGTTTCGATTTGGCTCTATAAAGCTTGAGTCTTGAGCACATTTCGTGATATAGTGTTGAAGTTATTTGAATAAGCTGGTTTTTTAGCAGTGGGTTTTATGTAATTCTATAGCTTTAACCAGTTCTGGTTTGAAACTGTTTTGAGTTTATGATGTAGAAGAAAGATGAAACCATCGGCGTATAAAGTTTTATGCCTTTTAAGGCGATGACGTGTCCCTGTTGAGGTCTAAGTGTTTCAGGTTTAGAAAGTGGCAGGCTTTGATCTTTTGTGGAATAGAATTTACTGAATCTAGGAGTTTCAGTCATGTGTTGAAAGATGAAGAATAGATCAAACAAATGTCATCTCCAGGATTATGATCTTTAGCAATTCAAAACTTGTTTTGTTTTCACTCAAGCCCAATATAGAATCCATTTCATCTGATTTCGGGCTGTTTTGTATGTTCTGACTTCTGAGAATTTGTCTCTGGCAATGTGTAGGGTGTGTGCGGTTGTGATCGCTTCAAGAGCAGTTCGATAAGTGATGTGTTCCATACAATTGTGAAGAAAGACGGTTATAGAGGGCTTGCTAAAGGATGGCTACCAAGAATGCTCTTCCATGCTCCAGCAGCTGCGATCTGCTGGTCCACTTATGAAGCTGCCAAATCTTTCTTCCAAGATTTCAATGGCGACTCAAACGCAGCTTGAAGAAGACACAAACATGCGTTTGGCTTATTTGCTTGCCTGATTCAGGTAATTGATTTCATCATAGAGCTGCTGGTTGTTAGTTTTTAACACTAGCTCTTTAGAGAGATCTCTGTTTGTATAATAATTGTTTTTCACGAAATAATGTTGTCAGATTAGAGTTCAAACCCCAAGGCCTTTTTCTGATTTGCATTGACGAGAGAAAATTTTGTATTCTTATTTGTTTTCATGAGAATTACTAAAAGGAATAGATAAGTTTAAAGAGTCCATTAAAAAGGATAAAGATTCAATTTTTCAGATCAAGATCTTTTTCTTCTTTTGTAGCATTGAATTGTTTGAAATCCCATTGAATTGTTTGAAATCCCATTTCTTCTTTGGTAAGATCTCTTAAGCAATGGGAAATTAGACAAGTTTTCTACAAGGACTTGTACAAAAAGAATAATGAGAAGATTTGACATAAGACTTTAACAGAGAGTGACTCAAGAGCTAACAACTTTGGCAACGATCACAGTGACATCATCAAGCTTCCCTCCTGCATTTTTTTCAGAAACAGAGATCAATTCAGAAACTGCTAAATTTTCTGCATAAATCGAAATGTTTGGGGTTTTCTTTCACCTGTAAGCTTCATTCCTAGTGCCTTCTTCCAGAGAGGAACATCAAACCCCTGTTATGTCGAAACACATATAGGTATGTGGATTTAGAATTAGTTTATGTGAACCGGAAAAATTCATTCTTGGTTTAGTTAAAATCTTACCTTTGTTCTTGCTTCCAATGCGTATGGAGACTCAAAACCTGGATCTCTTGAATGGCTACTCGCCACTTCAGCTAATAACCTTGCTATAATCGTTGTACAAAATGTGACCATGTTACTTCTCAACTTCAGATTAAAAATCTAGAGGGAGATATACATACTTACATGACTCTGAAACATTGGTATGCCTGGTCACTATCGAAACGATCTCATAATCAAATATGTTATCGAAAAGTCCATCTGAACCCATCACGATCACATCTCCCTTCTTTACTTGCACTATGTTAAACTGCGCAAAGTAAGAAGTGTGTCACAGAAGTACATTACTAAAACAAAAGCATGTAGAATGGTACAGATGTATTTACCGATGCATCTAGATAAGTTTGAGCAGACCCCTCAGAGCTTAGTTGGTAGGGGCAGTCAAAATAATGTTCTTGTGGAGTAGTCGAAAAAATTATCTGACCTGAAAATGAGAATGAAAGAAACTCTTTCTCAAAGGCTGAACATGAAACAATCAAGCAACTCAGATATGAAGAAAAAACAACCTTGTCGAAGAAGCTTAAGTCCACAGTCTCCAACATTGCCAATTTTCAGAATACCCATTTCCTCAAGCATGGCTACAATACTGGTTCACCAATAACCGCGACATCAAGCTATCCAAAAAGTGACTAAAACGAAACTTTTGAAGAGAATAACAATTAGGACAAGTAATTCAAAATCTCACATTGTGGCAGAACCTCTGGAAATAGTTGCGGTATGCGCTTTGTCAATGAGGAAACCAGGATCATACCTGACCTGTTCCAATTAAATAAACAACAAATCACTCAAAAGATAAGTTAAGACTTCGATGGAGAATCAAAGTTACCTCTTGGTCATCAACTAGACGAGAAGCATTAGCCATGAGTTCTTTGGAAAACAAGGAAGGATCAACATCTTGTTCAGCCCAACTTAGAACATAAAGGTATAAACTTTAGCAAAATTGAGATAAACCCAGAAGCAAGAAATCAAAGTTAAGCATAAGCAAAGAAGTTAAACACCATTTAAGATTTACCCAGAGACACCATCTGCAACAGCTATGACTCCACCTCTATAGCTACTCACAAAGGAAGCATCTTCCCCACCTTTCTCCACCTATAATTCCACACTAAAGATCGATTTTCAACTGTATAAACATGCCTAAGCATCTAATTTCTATCTTTCTGGGTATCTAAAGAAGGAACAGAAAACTTGATGAACCTTATCTGGATGTGGGATTGCGTGAATTCCGACAGACAAAGAGAGTAGTTCAGGCCTAAGGAAATAGAAACAAATGTTTTTCTCAGTTTGGGAGCAAAGTCACTTCATTTTGGACACAAGAACTGGGGAATATTACGTCAAGGGGAAAGAGCAGACCCAAGTGGTTGGAGTTCTGATGGAGCACAGCGACAGAGAAAATCAACGCGACCTGCGTTCGGATACGAGAAACGAGGCGATGGTCGTGTCTGAGGAACAAACATTCTCGTCACTGGAATCGCCATTTTCCGCGACGTCTCGCTCTCAGTAGCTCTCTCTCTCTTTTTCCATCCTGTGGTTGGGGACTTTGTGAGATTGTATACTAATACAGATTAACTAAATAAACTTAAGATCACATACCAGTAAGCACCAGTGGTCTAGTGGTAGAATAGTACCCTGCTACGGTACAGACCCGGGTTCGATTCCCGGCTGGTGCACTTGAGCTGTGAGGATATCGGCTTTAGCGATGGGTGGATCCATCGCACTCTTCTGAACGTTCAGTTGAGATTTGCCACTGTTCTGAGCTCCTTCCTCTTTCCATTTCCCTGTAAAAATTTATACGCGGATAAATTATTTATATAGTTTTATTTTTATTTTTAATTTTTTTAAAATATGAAATATGTAGCTATTTGACTTTATTATAGACATTGTTGTTGATTCTTTTGTTGTTATTTTTTTGGTTAATAACATCGTTTTCATTAATGATATAAATTTCAAAAATTTAGTTTTACCATTTAATTATTTTATATATATAAATGTGTCAAGTCAAACTGTATAATAATTTAATACATTAGAGTTAAAAAAAATGTTAAATTTGGCTTCTCTGAATATCTTAAATAGTATTTATTGTGATATACAATCAGCATTTTAAGAAATGCCACTTTTCAAGTTCCACATTTTAAAATTTTCACATTTTCAAAATCTTTGCAAAAATGCCATTTTTTCAAAAAAAAAAAGTTTTATTATATCATATATGTTTAGGTTAACTATGTTGTATTAGGGTTTAATTTCGAGAGTTCAAGAAATTTTAGGAATCAAAACATTTTTTAGGATTTATAATTTTAAAATTTAGACTTTAAAAATCTATAATTAATGACACTTTTATAAATGGACATCCTAAATAATAGTCTTGCAAATATACACACCAAAAATAACATTTTTGCATTCATATAATTTATTCACACAAGTATGTAAATCTAGAGGTTGATAACAGTGAGAGTTAGCGAACCGGAAAGCTATCAAAAAACATTGGTAGAATACTTTAAAATCAAAATTGGTGGTGGTTCACCGGTTTTGGCCGGTTTTTATACTGTTTTTTCTAATACCATTTTTCTGGGATGAACCAAACCGGTTAGCTTAGTGGTGTGACCAGCTCGCCCGGCCAGTCCAATCATTTTTTGAAAATGATTTAAAGGACCTAATGGTAGTAATACTAATTACCTAACTACCATCGAAGACGATATTGAGAATGCAAATTTTCAACTAACATTTGCAAAATTAATCCAAGAAGTTTGGCTATGAGAACAAACTAAAAGACAAACCTCTTCTCATTGGCTCATGCAGCAAAACCAATTTCATCTGTTTTCAACATCTACAAAAGGCCGAAGACGAAGAAGTTGGAAAAAAATCAATGTGAGCAGTGAAATGCGAGCTTCTTGGGTTTTAGTAAGGAGTTGCAGAAAGAAGAGAAAGCTCCTTTGATTCATGTGGGATTGGGAGAGCCAAAGAGAATGGTAAATCATCTTGAAGACTTCTGGTCTGATGTTTCAAGGAGACGGAGACGGAGTGAGCCAAAGCGTAAACACCTTTGGTTGAGTCATTCAAAGATGAAAGAGAAGGCACCAAAAGTGAAACAGCTTTGTAGCACTGCTTGTGATGCACTTGCAAACACAGGATCATAGGGAGTTGTTAGCTAGCCTTTGCGTCTTCAACATTAAGCGCTGCTACTTTTTAAGTTATAGCCTAATAAGAAGCCCATGTCTACTCTTCAGTGGTATAAAGACAAAGAGAAACTGTGTAACAATTTGAGTAAATTTTTAAGCAAAGTCAAAGTGAATGTGAAGGTCCATCATCAAATTCCTAGAGACTTCTGTTAAACGTAAATAGCTCAGCTCATATAATTCATCATCTTAATTGCAAGGGAATAGTGCCGATAAAATACTTGCAAATATTGGGATATCAAAATTATGAATTCAGAAATATGATGTTCTTACCCGGGAAACTAAGAGCAAGGCCAGTGCACAAAAGCTAATTCACAATAACCAATCAAAGAAGAAGCAAAAAGATAGTTCAAGAAGACATATATGAAGACTTGCCTTCTTCTGCCGACGCAGTTCAGTTATCCGAAATCTACTATGCGATGAAGACGAAGTCACATCCTCGATGTTGTTTTTCAGCCTACTTAGAGAATAGTTTCTTGTGTCCGAACAAACATCAAATTACATAACAGAGAGATGGGTCCTCTCAGAAGTATTACCTTGTTCAATGAAAGTTCATGGCGTTTTCTTCTTCTTTAAAACCTCTAAGCGCTCCTGGACCTAATGCATTCAAACCAGAAGCACTTTTGCATCAGATTCATTTATATACAAAACCAATGAAAGATTATAAGCAATAAAGCATACATGCATTGGAGAAAAACTTTTACTTGTTCAAGAGATGATCCCTCCACACGCATAGTCATTCCCATCGCCCTTTGATATGTGGGAAACAAAAACAAAACCGTCCAGTTTAATTTACAAATTAAAAACAAACTGCATTTATGCTCGAACAGTTTAGTGGCTTCAAATGAATCTGATTTCTTTAGTTTGCCTTGTTAGAAATACAATGGGTAAAGAGCAGATCACAAGAGTCGCTACATACGTTTTTTCCCCATTTATGTGATCCAAGTGCTGAATCTTTACAACACATTCACAAACGCGACAGAAGTAACCGGTCTGTGGGAAGACAAAGATCATTAGCAGCAAATCCAACGTTAATGGCTGGAAAATGGTGATGATGTGAACATAAGCTAAGATACGCTAAGGCTTCACTTAGACTACGCATGTATAATACCGAAACCGAAGGAGTGAGAACAAAAAAAGAGGGAGAAATGTTAAAGAGTTTGACCACCATCTTTGCAGACTGACCCGTATCCACAAATGATCCTTTGAAGCCTTTCTTCTTAAACAATCCAACGTGAACACGAACTTATATGGTCCAAACATCTAAAGCAACAAACTGGGAGATCAATCCAATTGCATAAAATAATTTCCAGTCATAAGATCTAGTTGTCAACAAAGACAACACATTGAGCTAAAGCGACACCAAACTTGAGGAATGTTTCGATTTCTGTAAAAGCTACACCAACGTACTTTTCCTTAGGAAGTCATAAATCTGAGTTTATAGAGAAACTCCAACAGCAACTTAAGACGTCTCCTGCTAGAGTTATATGTGATCCCTTGGTCGTGTTCCTTTGAAAATCATCAGAAACCAAAAAATTCACAGTTCTCCAGTCGCCGTGATGTTTTTAACAATATATTCCACGCTAAACAGTCTTTCCAAACATACAACTCACAGGAGGATGATTCTCTTGGGTTCACCTCTCCTTGGATTCGGGACTTCATTCAGTGTTCCATCAACACACAACCCAGAAATCTGAATATTTTTCTCTGATGAGCAAAACAGCACGATTCAACGGATGGGTCAGTCGCTAATTGAAGAGGACAAAGATATTCCTATCGATTTTAAAAGAAATACAGAAATCATTGAATTGGGTTATCGATAGGGTTCATGGAGAGGAAGGTTTTATAAGCTTCTGAATGGATTGAAAAGAAAAAGTGAACAATATAGATGAGAAACTTGTAACGCTATTAGACTTTTTTTTAGAGAATGAGAAGCCAAATCGTTTTCATTAGCCAGTTAGTAGTGATTTAGGTTACAGGAGGAAGAGGAAGACCGTCGATCTTCTCAAACTGATAAGGTATGGGCTCCATTCTTCGGCTGTAGTTTTGGTAGGCCTTTTTCTTTTACTAATTTAATGGGCTAAAATAACATGCAGAAGAACCTTCTTTACAATAATTTTGCTGACGTGGCATGATTATAGAGAAAGTTTGTTTTGCATGACGTGGCTGGCCTCACATCTCTCGAACTGTTCCTTTTTTAGTTAGTAGGTTCATAAGCCCTTAGAGTCATTTACTCGCAGAAGATTGAGAGCTTGATAAGGTGGCACTTGGAGAGGGGATAAAAAGAGAAGAAGTGAGCTGGAGTTAGTTGGAAGCAGTTAAATGGTTGGAGTTAAAGTCAAAGTCAAAGCCGTTCGAGTTGTTGTGGGAGAAAGCAAAGCTTCGGCTATAAAGAGAGATTCTCTAGGATTGTTTTGGGGGGGTTCTTTTTCGCATCTCTCGCATACACTTGTAGAGTTCTGATTTGATAATAAACGTTTCGAGAGTTTTCGATAGCAAAAACCTCCAAAACCAACGAACGAGATTTCAGAGAATCGGTTTCAAGCTTTGGAATCGACCGTGGAAAAGCTCGCCGGAAAATTAAACAATGTCGTCGGAGCGATGGATTCATCGCAGAAAGAGACGAAGGAGAGTCTCAATCAGATGGGATCCAAGCTTGCGGAACTTCTGCAACTTTTTTTCGGTGGCGCTAGACCAGCCGTGGTGACGGAAGAACGATGGGGAAGTCAACGAGAAGATAGACGAGAAGAAGAAATTGCTTCGCCGATTCAACAAAACCAGGTACATGCTTCTCATCTGGAACGTAACCAGAGTAGTGGTGATGTTGCGAATCAGATGGATAGTAATACTTCTAGAAATCATGAAAATTGGTTGAGGAAATTGGAAGTGCCGATCTTTGACGGTGATGATGCTTACGGTTGGATCGCCGAAGCAGAACGATTCGTTACGATGGGAAATTATGATGAAGAAGAAAAGATGAAGACTGTATCAGTGAGTTTGAGTGGTAAAGTCGCCAAATGGTACAATTGGAAGACAAGAAGAGTTCCGTTTAGCAACTGGAAAGAGTTAAAACGAAATTGTTGAAAAGATTTGGGATTTCAAGAAGTCTAACACCATCAGAAAGGTTGTTTGCGTTGAGACTGAATGGATCAGTGGATGAGTTCATTGAAGAATTTGAAGATTTATCATCCCAAGTCTGTAACGTGGATGATGAAAGCTTAGAATCAGTCTTCAAAAAGGGATTAAAACCAGAGTTACGAGCACTGGTTAGGATGTTAAAACCGCAGGGCTTAGAGGAGATGATAGTTACTGCATTGGAGATGGAAGATAACGCGTTATCTAGAATGGTGGGAGGAGCAATAAAACAAAAAAGAGGAGTTAGATACAGGGGTACATTTTCAGCAACGAATGAGGGAGGATGGAAAAATAAGTTTCACAATGGGAATCTGAACAATAACACAAACAAAACGTGGTCTAAGAATCAATTATTCTCTGACTCAAAAGGCCAAAGACCTAAGCTGAAATTAACACTTGCAAAATATGAGGAGAAGAAGAGAAGAGGTCTGTGTTTTAAATGCGATGACAAATACTTTGTGGGACACGAATGTGTGAACAAGGAACTCAGAGTGTTATTGGTGATCAATGGATGTGAGATTGAGTTTGAAGAGGATGGAGAAGAATCAGTGGTAGGCGATGAAATGGGAGAATATAGGAAATAACTGATAGAATTATCCTTAAATTCTTTTTTGGGAATCAGTTCTCCTACGACAACTAAACTGAAAGGATGCATTGGAAAGACCGAAATTGTGATTATGTTGGATAGTGGGCCTACTCACAATTTCATTTCTCCTGAAATTGTGAAGAGAGCAAAACTAAAGACAGTAGGGAGAAACAACTATGAGGTGCTTTTGGGAACAGGGATGACAGTTAAAAGCATTGGCTCATGTAAGGAAGGTAAATTCGCAGTAAATGAGTGGGAATTTGAAGCAGATTTTATTGCTCTGGAGTTGGGAAATGCGGATATAATATTGGGAATCCAGTGGTTACGTACACTAGGGAAGTGTAAGGTAGACTGGGAGACTCATGAAATGTCCTTTGTATATAAGGGTTCTCAAGTCACTTTATTAGGTGATCCAACTTTACACTCAAAGATGATGTCTTTGAAAGCTTTGATCGCCTAGAGGGAGAAATATGCACAGAAGTGGGAACCTATACATCTGTCAGAAATGGAAGTGAAAATTCCTCCAGAAGTGGAGATCGTTTTGAAGCAATATGAGCAGATCTTCGAGACTCCTACTAGTCTACCGCCTATAAGAGGAAGGGAACATGCTATCACACTTAGAAATGGAGCTGGTCCTATAAGTGTGAGACCGTATAGGTACCCACACTGCCATAAGGAAGAAATGGAAAAACAAGTGAAACAAATGTTATCTTCTAGTATTATCAGACCCAGCCATAGCTCATATTCAAGTCCAGTGCTGTTGGTCAAGAAGAAAGACAGCAGTTGGAGATTTTGTATGGATTACAGAGCATTAAACAGAGCCATAATACCAGATAAGTTTCATATTCCGGTAATCGATCAACTTTTAGATGAATTACATGGGGCTAATATCTTTTCTAAGCTTAATTTGAGATCTGGCTACCATCAGATACGGATGTTGGAGAAAGATGTAGAAAAGACAGCATTCAGGACATATGATGGGTTGTATGAATTCCTAGTTATGCCATTTGGCTTAACGAATGCTCCAGCAACCTTTCAAGCTCTCATGAACGAGTTGTTCATACCTTATTTGAGGAGATTCATACTGGTATTCTTTGATGATATATTGGTCTATAGTTCATCCCTTCAGGAACATGAGAAGCATCTTACAATGGTGGTCAATATCTTTGTGGAGTATCAATTGTTTGCAAATCGGAAGAAATGCTTGTTTGGTCAAAGTCAGGTTGAATATTTGGGACATATCATAACAGAGCAAGGGGTTTTGACTGATCCAAGTAAGACAGAGGCTATGGTAAATTGGCCAGTGCCTAAGAATGTCAAGGGAATACGAGGATTTTTGGGTTTGACTGGCTATTACAGACGGTTTGTGAGGAATTATGGAGCGATAGCTAAGCCTCTAACAGATTTGTTGAAAAAGGACAGCATTGAATGGAATCCAAGAGAACAATATATTTTAGCCATGGTTTGACAGATCGGGAACAGCTTAAGCCAATTTATGAAAGGGAACTTATGGCTATAGTGATGGCAATTCAGAAGTGGAAGCATGATTTGTTAGGAAAAAGGTTCATCGTTAAAACAGATCAGAAAAGTTTGAAATTCCTTTTGGAACAAAAAGAAGTTTCAATGGAGTATCAACGGTGATTGATCAAATTGTTGGGTTATGATTTTGATATAGTGTACAGACTCAGAGTGGAGAATGGGGCAGCTGATGGTTTGTCAAGGATTGAATTGACAGAGACGGATACAAAACCATTGTTTTTTTCTTTGACAGTTCTAGCAGCAATACAATTGCATTATATTTTTAAAGAAGTGGATATTGATATGGAGATTCAGAAGAAGATTGTGGAGGTGAAGGAGGGTATAATAGCTAAACAGGGTTACATTGTCCATCAAGACAGGTTATTCTACAAGAATAGGTTGGTTTTACCTAAGCAATCTCAGTATATCAAAATGCTATTAGAAGAGTACCATGATGGGTTGTTGGGAGGTCATTCTGGAGTTTTGAAGACGTTAAAAAGATTACAAACTCAGTTCTATTGGCCTAAGATGAGAGAGGATGTGCAGAATTATGTGTCAGAATGCAACATTTGTTAGAAAAACAAGTATTCAACATTGTCACCCGCTGGATTGTTACAACCACTACCTGTTCCCGTACGAATTTGGGAGGATGTGTCGCTGGACTTCATCGAAGGGTTACCTACTTCTCAGGGAGTCAATGTGATATTAGTAGTGTTTGACTGATTAAGTAAGTATGGCCATTTTGTGCCTCTGAGACATCTGTTTACAGCAACAGAGGTAGCTTCCAAGTTTATTAAAGTGATTGTAAGGCTACATGGGTTTCCTGCTACAATTGTATCCGACAGAGACAAAGTGTTTCTGAGTAACTTTTGGAAGGAGTGTTTCAGATTGGCTGCTACAAAACTGTTGTACAGTACTGCATATCATCCCCAAACAGATGGGCAGATAGAGGTCCTTAATCGTTGTTTGGAGACGTTTTTACGCTGCTTTGCATCTGCTCAACCCAGAAAATGGACTCACTATCTTCATTGGGCGGAGCTTTGGTATAATACATCATACCATACTTCTCTATGCACTACTCTTTTCCAGGTGGTGTATGATAGAGAACTTCCAACATTATTAAAGTTTGAAGCAGGCTCTACGAATAATTTTCAGTTGGAAACCGCTCTGCGACAAAGAGATGTTATGTTATAACAGATTAAAGCTAATCTGTGCAGGGCTCAGCAGCTTATGAAGAACAATGCAGACAAACACCGGAGAGATATACAGTTAGAGGTGGGAGCTAAAGTGTTCTTAAAGCTCATACCCTATGGTCATCAATCAGTGGCAAGACGAGTATTTCAAAAATTAGCTGCTAAATATTATGGGCCATTTGAAGTTGTGGAGAAGATTGGCCAGGTAGCTTACAGGTTGAAATTGCCAATAGACTCAAAAATTCATCCTGTGTTTCACATATCCCAATTGAAACAGTCCTCGACAATCGTCATGAAGTCAATGAGCTACCTACGGATCTGAATAACGTAGAAGAAGTGGTGATAGAACCAGCAGATATTATGGGCACTCGGTTCAATAAGGCTGGTGAATTGGAAGCTTTGGTACAATGGAAAAATTTACCATCTCATGAACAGACATGGCTGAGAGTAGTGGATTTGAAGTCACAGTTCCCTACTTTTCAGCTTGAGGGCAAGATGGGTTCTTCAGAGGGGAGTATTGATAAGCCTTTAAAGTCATTTACTCGCAGAAGATTGAGAGCTTGATAAGGTGGCACTTGGAGAGTGGATAAGAAGAGAAGAAGTGAGCTGGAGTTAGTTGGGAGCAGTTAAATGGTTGGAGTCAAAGTCAAAGCCATTGGAGTTGTTTTGGGAGAGAGCAAAGCTTTGGCTATAAAGAGAGACTCTCTAGGATTGTTTTTTTTTGGGGGGGGGGGGGGGGGGGGGGGGGGTTCTTTTTTGCATCTCTCGAATACACTTGTACAGTTTTGATTTGATAATAAAGGTTTTGAGAGTTTTCGATAGCAAAAACCTATCAATATATATTGGTTCCTTTTTGTAACTTATGAATTTTACTAACTAAAATTCGGGACTACATCAATACGAGGGAAGATCCTCTGTGATTGTAGCAACATAACAAAATATAATAAGAAAAGCAGATAATTTTTGATAGAAGATTGACAGCGGATTGAAGCCAAAGTTCGAATGCACCGATAGAAAGTTCACGGCATAGCCGGAATGTCGAAACTTAGTCACTTTTAGTCGTGACTTTGAAAACCAATCCTCTCGTGTCGAAACGAGACCGGTTGCTTCTTCTGGCCCTATGGAAGCTGCTACGCAAGAAGACAAAGCGATAAGTATGTTAAAAATTATCTTCGTTATTACCCAAAAAGCACCACCACTCATGGAAAGAGGATTTGATGAAAATAAGGGAAAGAGAGTGAAAGAGTTCTCTCCACGCCCGAAATGGAGGAGGTTTGAGTAGAGGTCATACACCTCGACGGACTGGGCAGTGCAATGCCCACTAGGGATTTATGACCGCAGGAAGATAGCAGAGGATGACGCAGTCGGAAAACCCTAGGAAAAGCAAGCGCTAAACCTAGATCGAATTCAAGTTCACAAGCGATGAACTTAAAGGATAATATTCTGGAATCCACTAGAATAGGGTTTTGGAATCCACCAAAAAGAGAAAACTCTGAAAGTTTTTATTAAGAAAAAATAAGATATCCCTCTTAGCTACAAAGTAAAAATGTTTAAATAGAAAAATAAAACCCTAAGAAAATATTCAATGCCCAAAAAGAAAAGGTAAAATAATTAATTAAGAAAAAAGAAATGTTTTATTCAAACGTCTCCTACATCAGTCTCCTCCACCTCTGAAGAACTTGACCTCGAGTTCTCTTCTGGATAAAGAACCCCATCTGCATGGTACTCATGAATGTCAGCCACATTGAAGGTATTAGAAATATTCATGGACTTTGGGAGAACCACAACATAAGCATTGTCGTTGATCTTCCGCAACACCTTGAATGGACCATATTTGTGAGGTTGCAGCTTGCTATAAGTGCCAACTGGGAATCTTTCCTTATGAAGAAACACCATCACTCATCACCCTCTTTGAAAACTTTGACTCTCCTACGCTTATCAGCAGCAACCTTGTTCTTTTGTCCGGTAGTCTCTAACTTAGCTTTGGCAACTTCCTTAACATCTACAACTAATTCGGCCATAGTCTCAGCAGATATACTAACTCCAAGAGCTTTAGGAAAATTAACCAAATCAACCACATAATTAGGAACAGAAGTATACAAAAGAGAAAAATGTGATTTCCCTGAGCGTATATAGCTATTGGAAGCAAATTCTATCTGAGGTAAAGCTAAATCCCACTGCTTTGGCTTATCACCACAAACACTTCGAATCATATTCCCCAAAGCTCGATTGGTTACCTCAGTTTGTCCATTAGTCTGCAAATGAGCTGTAGAACTTCTTTTCAAAGTTGTCCCAAACATCCTCCAAAGAGTAATCCAAAAATGACTGAGAAATTTGGTATCTCTATATGAAGTTATGGACTTAGGAACCCCATGAAGACGCACAACTTCTCTAAAAAATAACTTAGCTATGTTGTATGCATCTGCAGTCTTCTTACACGCAACTTCTCTAACAATAGCACCAGCGTCTCTCCTTAGGTGCGGCCAATAATTTCTCTCCTCCAAGCTAGCAATTGTCTTGTCTCTACCCAAATGACCACTAAGACCACCGCCATGCAAATCTCAAATCAACTTCTCTCTTAATGACGAGCCAGGGATGCACAACCTATCTCCCTTAAAAGATAGCCATCTCGAATATGAAAATCTGCAGAAGGATGCTTACCATTGCACTTATCCCATAATTCTTTAAATTCAACATTACTTTCATACAACTCCTTCAAGAACTCAAAACCCACAATCTCATATGCCAAAATAATTAGTAAAGAAGCTATTCTACATAAACCATCTGCCACCTTGTTAAGAATCCCAGACTTATGATGAATTATGAAAGGAAATTTCTGCAGAAAGCTTACCCATCGAGCATGCATTTTGTTTATCACTTTCTGGCCGTGAAGAAACTTCAAAGCTTGGTGGTTAGTATATAAAACGAATTTCCTCTGAATCAGGTAATGCTCCTACTGCCTTAGTGCTCTAAATACTGCATAGAACTCCTGATCGTAAGTGCTCCATTTCTGGCGAGCGTCACTTAATTTCTCGCTGAAGAAAGCCACATGCCTTTTCTCCTAGGATAGGACAACACCAATTCCAACTTCGCTAGCATCACATTCAACGTGGAACACTTTATCAAAATCAGGTAATGCTAAGACTGGTGCAGTACAAAACTTCTCCTTAATTAAAGCGAAACTCTTCTCTTGATCGGGTCCCCAATGGAACTTTCCTTTCTTGAAACACTCATTATTAGGAGCAGTGGCAGTACTAAAATCTCTGAAGAATCTCTTATAGAAAGTAGCTAGACCATGAAAGTTGCGTACCTCAGTGACTAATTTAGGGGCAGGCCAATCCCTGATAGCACTCACTTTGTCCTCATCAACCTGAATCCCTTCTTCCCCAACAACAAACCCTAGAAACAACAGTTTGTTGGTGCTGAATGTACAATTCTTCAGATTGATGTACAACTGGTTTTCTTGTAAAACATGTTAGACCTCCTTCAAATGATCCAAATGGTCCTCTTTGGTTTTGCTGTAAATCAGGATATCATCAAAATAAACCACCACAAAAGAACCGGTGAAAGGACGAAGAACCTGGTTCATCAATCTCATGAAAGGGCTAGGGGCATTTGACAATCCGAAAGGCATAACCAGCCATTCATACAATCTATCTTTGCTCTTAAAAGCTGTCTTCCATTAGTCTCCAGGCCTAGTTTGAATCTGATGGTATCCACTACGAAGATCTATCTTTGAAAACACCTTAGAGCTTGTTAACTCGTCAAGCAGGTCTTCTAACCGAGGGATGGGGAATCGATACTTGATTGTTATCTTGTTTATGGCTCTACTATCAACACACATCTGCCACTGGTTACCTTTCTTAGGAACAAGAAAGACTGGCATTGCGCATGGACTCATGCTCTCACGAATAAATCTTTTCTTCAGCAAATCTTTAATTTGTTCCCTTAAGATCTCATTCTCTTTAGGACTCATACGATAGTGGAGAAGGTTTGGTAAGCTAGATCCCATAATCAAGTCAATTTGATGTTGAATATCTTGCATAGGAGGTAAATCATTTGGCAATTCATCTACAATTAACTCTTCAAAATCTTTTAGGATCTCTAACGCTTCTGCTGGAGCTGAGGTTTCATCCTTTACAACACTCATCAACCCTTTCACTACCACATGATAGAAACATTTAGTTTCTTTAAAAGCATCATCAAGCTCCTTTTCGCTCTACGTCATAACTAAGAAATTGGACTTCTTTTTCCCTGCGATTTTGTCAAAATACAAAACAGGAGCCATGGCAATTTTATGGTTGCCCCAGGTGAACATTATCGCATTATCTCGTCCTCGATATGTGATATCATTTTCATACTGCCAAGGTCGACCAAATAAAACGTGATAAATATCCATGTCAAGAACATCACAAATTACCTCCTCTTTATAGTGTTTCCCAATGGACATTGGAACTTTGCAAGTCATTGTAACTTGAACTTGTGAGCCTTTCTTAACCCAACCAAGAGCATATGGTTTTTTCATGTGGTTCTGTAGGTAACTTCAAGTAATCAACCATCTTCTGAGAAACCAAATTCTCTGAGCTTCCATTATCCACAATCGTGTTACACACTTTATTTTGAATAGAACAATGTGTTCTAAACAAGTTCTTACGCTGCCTTTCTTCTTTAGATGACAACAAAATTCTCTGAAGCACAATATTAACCCTCTCGTCTGACTCTTCTTCAGCAAATTCAACCCCTGAATATTCATCATCCTTGAAACGACCTGACCCAAAAAAATTTAAAAATTTCCCTTCAGATTATGATCATCACCGATCATAATCCTCAACTGGGCCAACACAAGCAACGCGGAACAACTAAAATCAACAATAACAACCAAGTCAATAAATCTCATACTTTATTAATTCCCTAAACCGTTAAATTCAATAAGAACAATATTCAATTCAATCAATTCCAGAATAATCCAATGACAACTATTTCAGAATCTACTAGCAACCTAGCAATTTTAACGCTACGACCACTCAGAAGAGACACTAGATCATCTCCTCTTCCCGGCCATGATTCCACGATCACATTTTCTCTTTACCTGCAACACATGGCAAAAAGAGTTGCGTGAGTTTTATCACAAATACTCAGCGACGCGGTCATCCCGTCTACAAGCTATTTATACACAAGCATAAACAATAGATACAAAACCAGGATGAAGCATACACAAGCATTCACGAAACAATCAAACACGAACCAATCCAGGAACGCTGTGTCAATCGACACAACCTCTAGGTGTCGATCGATCCACATCCCGTATCGATCGACACAACCACTAGGTGTCGATCGATATACAGCCCCGTGTCGATCGACACACCACCCTGGTGTCGATCGACACGACATCGCAGAACCCAGAAACGAGCCTATCATCCATGGCTCGAATCCATCGCGATTCATCGAGTCTCCTGCACAATTTCATTCATAGAACACACGACATCCAACAAGCAATCACATTCTACCCATTCCTTACACTTATGTAAGCCTACGGTCATGCACTCACCTCGATTTCGGGAAAAAAAAAATGAGGTTTCACGAAGAACGCGAAGAACGTGATGAACACAGCCTCCAATCCGGAAATCCCCAACAATCGAGCAGTACACGAACCCCACACCCAAAATCAAGCCTCCAATGCCCAAGAACAAACAGGATTCTCCCCAACACTCAAGAACACCAAATCTCTGTTTTTCTCTCTAGTTTCTGCCAAAACCCGACCAGATACACGACTGAAGGCTTTTATACTCCAACCCTAGGGTTTCCCTAACCAGTTCGCCAAACCGGACAATTGGAACCAAACCGGTCGGTCTAATTTCAACTCGTGTCGATCGATACACAACACCTTTGTCGATCGACACACACCACCTTTGTCGATCGACACACCACCAAGAATCCGACTTCTCACAAGTCACAACACCCGTGTCGATCGACATACACACCTCTGTCGATCGACACACCCAACCAAAATCCAGTTTTTGGTTCACGGACGTTACAATTCTCCCCCACTAAGATGGATTCGACCTCGAATCACGCGACTCCGTCTCACTAAGGCTAACACTTCTGCCTAAAACCCGATCAGATTCTCCCGGAAACATCAACGATGCAACGTCCCCTAGTCCGGATTAGGGCTGCCCGATTGATCGCCCAATAATCAAACAAGAACATGCACGACCAACCGTTGACCTTAAATTGGACCAAATGATCGCACAACAATCAAACAAGAACATGTACGACCAACGACGCTACAAAAACCCTAGACTCGACATCCATCACACATTCCTGGCCCTCGGCCGGCACCACACGTGATCACACTGATCCCCGAGCTCTACTAGACTCACACTAGCCCCATTGCACCGTCTCCCATGGCTGCAATCCTGACCCCAACCCGGTCAACACCACCTGAGATCCACTCCTGATCCCCGAAGTTCATCCAGTCTCATACTCACGACCACGCTCAGACGCTACTGCTCATAAATCATACTCATAACTCATATACATATACACCACACCCACTCGTAGGATCGTCACCCCTTGAGCTACGTGTGCAGGTGATATACCCTATATTTTACCACTTTTTCTATCTATTTTAGTATGGTTTTTATATATATTAATAAAACTTTTGGACCAAAAGAGGTAGTTTTCTCGTATATGTAGATTTTAAGGACTTAACAGGTTTTATCGTCAAAATGATGTAAAAAGGAGCAAAAGTAGTATTATCTATGATGCATCTACTCATCCAAGTCAAAGGAACCAAGCCAAGTCATTTTATCTTGAAGATAATGCACATTCTCCTACTGGACAGAACGCATATGCTAGAAGTTCACTGAATAAAAGAGGATCAAATAAGTTTGGAATTTAATGAAACTTGGTGTGGAGATAGCCCTTTGAGTTATAGTTCCAATGGAGTTGGAATTTTATCAATTGGAGCTGTACTTTAGAAGATACACCCGAAACACTGAGGACATGTCAAACTGCGTTCGAAGTGAAGTTAGTGCAAAATGGAGCCAAGCACCGGGCCAGCCCATGGGCCGATATCCAAACCTTTTTCCAAACTTCTAGAAGCATCTTAGAAGCTTCCAATACCGGTCACGCAGGCTGATCCTTATCATGACCGAAATTGCCTTAGTTTTTGACCGGAAAAAACGTATTTGCCCGACGAAACCCTAACCGACTTATGCCTCCTTGAACCCCTATATATACTTGATTTTAGCCTCTCTAGGAACTCAAGCAGCCGGCCTTAACAGCCTAAATCAATACCTAAACAATGTATTTCGTTTTTCTCTTGTTCTTCATGTTTATTTGATTCTATAAGCCTTTAAGGATAGATTGATCTTTGCCCTATTGCAAAGAGATGAGATCTAATTCCTTACGCTTAGATAGATCAACGAATTATACTGTCTATGTGCTTTACTCTTGCTGCTACGTGTTGCAAAACATGTTAGAGTATTAGCTTTGATTTGAATTCTATGCACTTTCTTAATTCTATGCTTTTACGTATTTAATCGTTTAGAGATTTATTCTAGAATTGATTCTTCATCTTTATTTATACTTAAAGCACAAACTGGCCTAGCTACCCAGGGAGTGATCTTAGGTTGATATACTCTCCAAAAGCTTGTTATATCTCCGGACCTAGTATTCGATGAGCTAGAAACCTTAACAATTCGATAGGTTAGTTAAGGAGTTTAGTGAACAATCAATATTGATCATAAAGCATGTTTTCACCTTGTAATAACCTGCGATAGTTGAGTCTATTAGGGTGCAAAACGTAGATGGTTAGTTACATCACGATAGTGGGATGACCTTACCTTAGTGATATGAGTTCTAGAACAACTGGTCTTAAAATCATAAATCGATTGCTTGTGTTTTGCATATGTTTTGTGAATTGCTTGATTTCTAATCTTAATTGATATCTATCCTTTTACTTTTATTGCTTTGTTATTTGCTTCCATAAAACCCCAAAAACTAAATAATATGTTCCCTTAGCTTAAACCGAATCATATAGGTTTGTAGTGCATTCATCACTAAGTCCTCAGCGGAACGATCCCTAAGTACTACAATTGTCTTAACTGTGCACTTGCAGTTCCCTAGGGTTATAAATTTATAGACCTAATTGCATAAACCCTACATAGTAGCTTTATCGTACATCAAGTTTTTTGGCGCCGTTGCCGGGGACTTTTGTTTGATTGGCTGCAAATTTTTTTGATAACGATTAAGTCTAAGTTTGTTTTTTTTTCCTTTTTGATTTTTCTAATTTTTCGTTTTTGTTTTTTGGTTTTTAATCTTTGTGTGTTTCAGAGATTCGTCAATGGAGCATCACAATCCAAAAATAATGGCGAGCCCTTACTCTCATGAAGAAGTTGGAGATTACATCCCCATGCCTCATGAATTCCATCAACCGCCACGTTCTCACAAAAATGGATACAATCCAACCTTGTATCGTCGTTGGGAAGCTTATGGAGGAGAAAGTCGCCCTCATCCTCATCACATCCGTCCGCCACCATCACCACAGTCCCATCACCGTCCTCACTCAAACCCCCAAGAAGACAAACTCGAAGCCTTGATGCATCGATTCATGGAAGACACTAAAAAAATTCATTCATGATGTCCATTCCAAGATCGAGACCATAAATTCATCTCTTAAGGAGAAGTTTGAGGTCCTTATTGATCAATTTGGAAAAATTGAATCACGTTTGGTCCAATTGGAGGAGATAGAAGAGGTTCATACTCGACATCTTCATGAAGATAAAGACGATATCGTCGATATCAAGCATAAGATCGATCAAACTTATGACCAATTGGAAGAAACGGTTAAGGACACTAAGGAAGACGTTGGAAGGCTTAATAATCAACTAAATTCAGTAGCTATTAAGGCCTACCAAGCTGCTCAAGCCGTGGGAGAAGTCAAGACAACCCAAGGCGGACTCACCTCAAAAGTAGAAGAATTGGAGAACGATAATAGGCTAACGGTACAAACCCTTACAGCCGTTCGTTTTGACCTTGACCACCATGATAAGGAGATCATTGACATGACAACGAAGCTAAGCAATCGAAACCTCCAACCATGTGAAGCAACTAGACGACCGTTTGAAGAAGATCGAAGAAACGGTGCAAGATTTCCTTCAATTGGAAACAATAGAAGAAGAGTTTGCACCTACTGCTAATTGCTGCACTCTAACTACCCTTAAAGAAGACGAGTCCACCTCTAATCAAGACGAAGACAAATTCTCAAGACCATTGAAGAAGGCAAATACGAGCAAAGGAAAGCTCACGGCGAGAATTTCGGTCAAACCTCGTCCTTACGGATTAAAGCTTGCCGAGAGGACCACCAAGAGGACACATTTCATAAGTGATGAGATGTTACAAGTATTCAACTCTCTTGTGAAAGAACTCCCTCAAGAGTTGACCTTTGAAGAAGTATGGAGAGAAAGACCATCTTTGAGAAAATGTTTCTCACAAAGCAAAGAAGAAGATTTCATGATTGAGAAGCTATTTGATCGAGCTAGGAATCCTCACAAGTACTATAAGATCCTTTGCAAGACCCTCGATCCAGGTCCTTTCAACATCTCTTGCTCTATTCGTGGTTTCAAATTTGACGATGCACTTTGTGATTCGGGAGCCGGAATCAACGTTCTTTCGGAATCTCTTGTGAGAATGATGAAGATCACAAACCTTCGGCCATCACGGATACAAATTGCACTCGTCAATGGTGCATCTACACTTTCATTAGGCGAAATCCACAATTGCCCTTTGAATATTGGAGATGTCATCGTTCCGGTAGACTTTGAAGTGGCAACGATGAACGATTGTTCAACACCTTTCATTCTTGGAAGACTATTCTTGGCAACTGCTAGAGCTATCATGGATTATCCTCTAGGACGGATATCCTTCACTAACATAGACACTCGTGTCTATCATTATGCGGCACCGCCTGGATTTCGAGCTAAACAAACTCGATACGTTCCTTCGGAGAAAAGAGAAGTGTTGATCAATGAGCCCAACCAATTCGATGAAGATGGAGAACACGACCTAAGGAGACCTCATTTACATGCTAAAGGCAACCTCAAGCCTTTAGAAGACCTTCCACCACCCTAAAAACCCAAGGAGTCGAGCTATCCGACTTAAAACAAGCGCTTTATGGGAGGCAACCCATATTTATGTTTTTGATTTTATTGCTTTGCTTATTCTAAGTTTTTGGATTTGTTTTTATTTTTCTCAACATTGTCATTCATTATTTTATCTATCTATGAATTTTTCAGGATTTTACAAAAAGTTTTTAAAATGCAAACAAATGTGTTTTTGAGAAGAACGATGAAGAAGAGATCGAACAAGACTTGTTCTGTTCATGGAATGATTGGAGCTTTATAGCAGCCCGGACGTTTTTGAAATTTGGTATACACGAAGGAGACAGTCTTATGAAGCTATAGGAAAAAGCAGAACATGATTTGCTATTACGGTTAGCAAGTTATGACCGACTGAACAAGACCGTCTAGGAAGGTTACGAAGCCGCAACTTCAAGCTTTTTCACAGTTCAAGCCACCACGAAGCAGGCAACAATATCCATACCATTGGAAAGATCTCGTTCTCATGAATTCGTAGCATCTTTCGGATCTCAATTCCGATGTGTATAGACGAAGAAAAAGCTCGACGAAAAATCGCGTGGACCGCGACCAATCCAACCGATACCGCGACACGACGACACGAGGCAATACCGGACCAGATATCGACCGACGTCCTCGACCGGTATCGCGTCCCGATCACCCCGCGACATGAGTGCTCGAATAACGGTCACGCGTGCTGATCGGATTTCGTGACCGATATTCGGCACGATTCGCCTCGACCCGCGACACACAGCTCGGAATACCGACCCACGGTACCGATCGGTACATGGACCGGTACGTGCACCTTACCGCGACACGACGCGTCCGTCCCGTGACACGACGTATCCGTCCCGCGTTCCATGCGTCCCGATACTGGTCCCGCGTATCGGCCAACACACCCGATCGGTACTCGGACCGGTACGCGGCCCTTCTTCCCACGACACGGTACTGGTCGGACACGCCGACCGAAACTTGGTCCGGTATGCGTGACCCGATACCGCCCATCCTGTCCGATCCTTACCGTGTCTCGTCCCTTCGTCCCGCGACCCACATCCCGCGACACGATGCGTCCCGATATCGGTCAACTGACCCGACCGATATCGCGACCGGTACCTGAGCAAAAGTGCCCCGTGCAACCCGATCATCCATCTTTCCGCGAGACCACATAGCCCGATCACCTTCCCGAACCCCCGATCATCGAAGCTTCCCGCGAATCGATACCGGTCGTAAGTACCGATCACTCAACCCGACCGGTACCGCGTCCTAAGACCTTCCCGCGGAGAACTTACCCCGATCACTTCGCCTACCCGCCACCCACCTCACCCGATCACTTCGCCTTCCCGCGGTCTACACCTCCTGATCACCCGACAACACAGCGCCGATAACCCACCCTGAACCGCGACACATGCCACCCGATATCGGTCAGAACCGCCGACCGGTACCCAGACCGGTACAGCCTTGGACCCGAGCCACATCTCGAACCATCCTTGATCGCAACTAGCCACCCGACACCTAGACCGGTTTTGGCCGAACCGCGTCACCATCAACCACCACACCACCGGAGTCACGAGCCATGGACCACCGAACCACCGTTTCGAACCACCGAGCCGACCACCTAACCGTTTGGACCAAAGAGGTTAATTTTTCCTTTTTCACTCTTTTAATTATTTTTAAACTATTTTTCACACATAATTTTTAAAGAACCAATTTATTTTTGCATATTTCATGATTATTTAACTAACAATTATTTAATTCATGAATTTTTGCATTACAATTAACATATTGGTTAGAATTAAATGGTTTTAAATATAATTTTCACATCTAGACATGTTTTTTCATTGATTTCACCTAAATTGATAGTTTTAACAATTTGGATTCATTATTTTGATTTCTTTTTGTTTAATATCTATTTTTCCTTCCCTTGGACTTGGAATTCAATACAATTGTATTGAAGACTAAGATCTAGGATGAATTTAACGAGTGATTTCAAGTATTTTTGCAAGGATATGTTGCTTTTAAACAGGATTTTCAAGAGATTTTATTGTGGACGCACGATTCAATCGTCTTACGAATTATCCACCATCCAAAGGAGATGTGATAGAAAGAGAAGACATTGGAAATACAAAGCATGGTTTTGATTTATACGGGATACCCGATGCTCAAAAACAACGAAGATCTAAGATTGATCGCGACAACCTAAAATTTTTGCCGGAAATATCTACAGTTCACCGGTACTATCATTCTATTCTATATCTTTTTGATTCTTCTTTCAAATAAATTTTCATCATTACTCCCTTAATTTGATTTAATTTTACACCGGGGAAGGTGTAAGTTAAGTCTGGGGGGATTGTTGTTACTAACACGTTTGTTAGTGTTTGGTTTTTATGTTTTTAAAAGGATTTTTCAAAATTTATTTTCAAATAAAAAAAATAAAACGTTTTCATAAAAATAATAAGATAGGAATTATGACACTTTCCTAGGATTGACGTTTTGATTTCAAAGACTATGTAACCATTGTTGCAGGGTTTGATCATGACAATCGATTCAGAAACCTCATGATGGAGCTTCCGTCCAGAAAATTTCTACTTGCATTTATTTTGATGGATATGATTTTGACTCTCTATTTGGACTACTAATATGGTTTTTGATTATTTCTTATTAAAGATGTTAGATTAAGAAAACGAATCACACATTCATGACATCTTATCCTCTTTTACCACTCTTTGTTGTCATGAATGTCCAGGTCATCTTTAGTTGGTACCCTACCTAAAAACCCTTTACCTTCTTTCAGACCTCATGCATTCTCTTTTAGTTTCATATTTGCAGATATGTGCAAAAACGTCGGAGAGAAAAGGATCGACGCAATTTTCCAATCACTAAGGGATGCGACGATTTGGTAAAGAATGGTGGAGTACAAAGAACAAATTTCAAAGAGCTTGACCGTTCCTTGGATGCGTAAAACATGGTAACAATTCGTGCTTATACTTGACTTATATTAAAGAGATACCGTTTTCCCCCTTTGGATAAAAAAAAATAATAATAAAAAAAAAAAAAAAAAAAAAAAAGAAAAAAGAAAATATCTAAGGGAAAGGAAAACGGTAATTCTAAGAGTCTTATGGCAAAGGAATATCCAAGGAATGTCATGATACAAAAGAAGAGACGAGTAGAAGAGATTTCAAGTGATTCCCGGAGAAAAATCTAAGTCTGGGGGAGAAAGACGTGAAGAAGTGGTTGGGAAATTGTGGACATCAACAGGTCCATTCTCTCTTGCGGTTTTGCATAATATCTCGCACCCGGGGTCTATGGTAACCCTAAACACTTTTAACCTCACCACTAAAATCAGCCTTTCCCAATACCTAGCCCGTCTTCCTTGAATGATGTTCTTGATGATAAGTTTTCATTAAATCTAAGAGAGTAGAAATAATCAATTAAGTTGAAATTGAGATTTTTGCAGGGACAGAGATTTAGAGTATGGCTATGTTGCGAATTCGTGATGGAAGAAGATGACAACGTCTATGAGCTAATCTTGTTTCATGTGGATTACAGGTTTAGAATTTGGTGCAACAATCCAAAGGATATGTGAGTTCCTCCGAATTTCAAACCTCTTCTCAATTCTTGACTAGTGTTTGCTTGAGGACAAGAAAAAGATAAGTCTGGGGGAGTTGATATTCCCTATATTTTACCACTTTTTCTATCTATTTTAGTATGGTTTTTATATATATTAATAAAACTTTTGGACCAAAAGAGGTAGTTTTCTCGTATATGTAGATTTTAAGGACTTAACAGGTTTTATCATCAAAAGGATGTAAAAAGGAGCAAAAGTAGTATCATCTATGATGCAACTACTCATCCAAGTCAAAGGAACCAAGCCAAGTTATTTTATCTTGAAGATAATGCACATTCTCCTACTAGACAGAACGCATATGCCAGAAGTTCACTGAATAACGGAGGATCAACTCAGTTGGGAATTTAATAAAACTTTGTGTGGAGATAGCCATTTGAGTTAGCTTTCCAATGGAGTTGGAATTTCATCAATTGAAGCTGTACTTTAGAAGATACACCCGAAACACTGAGGACATGTCAAACTGCCTTCGAAGTGAAGTTAGTGCAAAATGGAGCCAAGCACCGGGCCAGCCCATGGGCCGATATCCAAACCTTTTGCCAACCTTCTAGAAGCATCTTAGAAGCTTCCAATACCGGTCACGCATGCTGATCCTTATCATGACCGAAATTGCCTCAGTTTTTGACCGGAAAAGACGTATTTGCCCGACGAAACCCTAACCGACTTATGCCTCCTTGAACCCCTATATATACTTGCTTTTAGCCTCTCTAGGAACTCAAGCAGCTGGTCTTAACAGCCTAAATCAATACCTAAACAATGTATTTCATTTTTCTCTTATTCTTCATGTTTATTTGATTGTAGAAGCCTTTAAGGATAGATTGATCTTTGCCCTATTGCAAAGAGATGAGATCTAATTCCTTACGATTAGATAGATCAACGAATTATACTGTCTATGTGCTTTACTCTTGCTGCTACGTGTTGCAAAACATGTTAGAGTATTAGCTTTGATTTGATTTCTATGCACTTTCTTAATTCTATGCTTTTACGTATTTAATCGTTTAGAGATTTATTCTAGAATTGATTCTTCATCTTTATTTATACTCAAAGCACGAACTGGCCTAGCTACCCAGGGAGTGATCTTAGGTTGATATACTCTCCAAAAGCTTGTTATATCTCCGGACCTAGTATTCGATGAGCTAGAAACCTTAACAATTCGATAGGTTAGTTAAGGAGTTTAGTGAACAATCAATCTTGATCATAAAGCATGTTTTCACCTTGTAATAACCTGCGATAGTTGAGTCTATGAGGGTGCAAAACGTAGATGGTTAGTTACATCACGATAGTGGGATGACATTACCTTAGTGATATGAGTTCTAGAACAACTGGTCTTAAAATCCTAAATCGATTGTTTGTGTTTTGCATATGTTTTGTGAATTGCTTGATTTCTAATCTTAATTGATATCTATCCTTTTACTTTTATTGCTTTGTTATTTGCTTCCATAAAACCCCAAAAACCAAATAATATGTTCCCTTAGCTTAAACCGAATCATATAGGTTTGTAGTGCATTCATCACTAAGTCCTCAGCGGAACGATCCCTAAGTACTACAATTGTCTTAACTGTGCACTTGCAGTTCCCTAGGGTTATAAATTTAAAGACCTAATTGCATAAACCCTACATAGTAGCTTTATCGCACATCAGCAGGGAACCCATCCGTCCCCTGGAGAGAACCACCATCCCTCAAAGTACATATAGGGAATCCACCCATCCCCTGGAGAGAACCACCATCTCTCGAGTATATGCAGGGAACCCACCCGTCCCCTGGAGAGAATCACCATCCCTCAAGTATGCAGGAAACCCACTCGTCCCCTGGAGCAATACTTTGAACGTGCATCATAAGCACCTGTCAACCGAAATCACCTCTGTGGCTCCATCATGACATCCCCCACCCAGAATATCATCACATCCATGACCCCCACTAGGTCATCCGAAACAACCCCCACTAGGTGTTTCCACTAGAGTCCCTATAATAGACAAGTTCTAACCACCATAAAACCTCTATTCCATACTCTCCCTAGGAATAGACAAGTTATAACTCGCATAGAGCTTCCATTTCTAGCCACTCCTAGAACATGAACAAGCTCATTTCTAGCCACTCCTATAACATGAACAAGCTCTAAGCCGCATAGAACTTTCATTTCTAGCCATCACATGACCCCACCAGTCATAAAAATATAAGAACCCATGTCTTATAACATATTTAATAAGGCAAACTCATCTTATTAAATCTCTAAATGTATACTCGTTACAACAACAAATGAAATATACATAACAACAACATAGCAACATGCTAATACAGACTCTGAAAACTAGAACGACACTCAAGCCACCGCTTGCTTCTCGAACCACTTCGAGAACTTCCTCTTCATCGACGCTTCTGGTTCCCAAGTCTCCTCCTCAATACCGTCACAGTCCCACACTACTCTCACCAACGGTATACTCTTCCGACGCAGAACTTTGACTCTCCTCTCGAGAATCCTCACAGGAGATCTCGAGAGGATTGAGAATAGTGCAAAGATCATGTTAGACTGAAGATCCTCCAAAATCCTAGCCAACACCTCCTCAGACTCATGTAGACACTTCCGCAGCATCGAAACATGGAAGACTTTGTGAAAAGTCTTCATACTCTGAGGTAACTCCAACCGATAAGCTATCGGCCCGACCCCCTCCACCACCTTGAACGGACCCTTAAACCTCGGACTTAGCTTATTCTCCGAAATTGATTTGTTAGGACCCCTCAACATAGCTGCCTTGAGATACACCAGATCTCCCAGCTCAAACTCTAGCTCTTTCCGTCTCCTATCTGCATAACTCTTCTGCCGATCCTGAGCCTCTCTCATGTTCGGTCTCAAGACACGGATCTTTTCCGTCGTCTCTTGAACAAAATCCACACCAAATATGCTCCTCTCCCCCATTTGAGTCTAGTATAATGGTGTCCTACACGGCCTCCCATACAGAGCCTTATATGGAGCCATCCCAATACTCGCCTTGTAACTGTTGTTATACGCAAACTCAACCAGGTTCAGATGATCCGCCCAATGACCACCATAATCCAGCACACACATCCTTAATAGGTCCTCCAATGTCTGAATCGTTCTCTCCGATTGACCATCTGTCTGAGGATGATACGCTGTGCTCATATGCACCTTAGTACCCATCTCAGCCTGAAACGTCCTCCAGAACTCTGAAGTAAATCTCGGATCTCTGTCTGACATAATACTTGCTGGCACTCCGTGCAGCCTCACTATCTCCCGCATATACTTCTTAGCCAAAACTGCCGCTCCATCAGTCTTCTTAATGGCAAGAAAATGTGCTGACTTAGTCAGACGATCCACAATCACCCAAATCGCATCATAAGTCCGTGACACCGGCAACCCTGTCACGAAATCCAGGTAATCATATCCCACTTCCACTCCGGAATGGGCAAACTCTGCAACATACCACTCGGAACCTGATGCTCAGCCTTCACCAGCTGACACACGTTGCACGCTGCAACCCAGCTAGCCACATCCTTCTTCATCCCGACCCAGTGATAATATCGCTTCAGGTCACGGTACATCTTGGTCGCTCTCGGATGAATCGATAACATGCTCGAATAAGCCTCCCTCAGGATTTCCTGCCTCAGATCCTTGTCCTTGGGTACACAGACCCGCCCGTTTACCAGTATCATCCCACTCGCTGAGACCACATACTCTGAACCGGCCGCCTTAGAAGCATCAATCAATCCCTAATCCTTCTCCTGAGCAACTCGAATCCTGCTCAACAAATCTGCCTGGTTAGCTGCCTCTAACCCCAATGGCTCCTGTGAAATCACACCCAACCTCAAGGTACTGATCTCGCTCACCAGAGCCTCCATATCCCGCTCCTGATCTGAAGCAACCCTCTTCCGACTCAACGCATCTGCAACCAAATTAGCCTTACCCGGATGGTACCCAATCTCTAGGTCATAATCTGTAACTAACACCATCCAGTGCCTCTGTCTCTGGTTCAGCTCCGGTTGAGTGAAAAAATACTCAGACTCTTGTGGTCTGTGAATACCTGCACCTTCCCGCCATACAGATAAGACCTCCAAATCTTAAGGGCAAAAATCACTGCAGCCAACTCCAATTCGTGGGTAGGGTAGTTGCTCTCGTGCTTCCTCAACTGCCTCGAAGCATATGCAATAACCTTACCCTACTGCATCAGCACACATCCCAGACCAACTCCTGAAGCATCAGTATACACCACGTAAAGCTCACCCGGCTCGGGTAACGCCAAAACCGGTGTACTAGTCAGCATCTCCTTCAGCTTCCCGAAACTCTCCTCACAAGCTGAAGACCATACAAAAGGGACATCTTTCCCTGTCAACTGCGCCATACTTGCAAACCCCTTGACGTACCTCCGGTAATAACCTGCCAACCCAAGAAAACTCCTGATCTCGGTGGCACTCCTCGATCTAGGCCAGCCTCTGATAGCCTCTATCTTAGCCGGATCCACAGAAACTCCCTCTGCAGACACAACGTGGCCAAGAAAGCTCATCTTTCACTGCCAGAAACTGCACTTACTTAACTTTGCATACAGCTTCTCCAAAACTAACCGCAAATGCACCTCATGCTCCTCAGGACTCTTCGAATACACCAGGATATCATCTATGAAGATGATCACAAACACATCCATATACTCCTAGAATACTTCGTTCATCAATCACATGAACGCTGCTGGCGCATTCGTCAACCCGAACGGCATCACTACAAACTCATGATGCCCGTACCTCATCCAGAACGCCGTCTTCCGAATATCTGTCTCATCAATCGGAATCTGATGGTAACCCGAAGCCAAATCAATCTTGGAAAACCAAGTAACCCCTCGCAACTGATCCAACAACTCATCAATGCGCCGGAGAGGATACCTGGTCTTCACAGTGACTCGGTTAAGTCCCCGGTAATTGATGCACAACTGGAAACTCTCATCCTTTTTCTTCACAAACAACACCGGTGCTCCCCACAGTGAAACACTAGGCGGGATGAACCCCTTCCCCAACAGATCATCCAGCTGCTTCTTCAGCTCTGCTATCTCTGCTGGAGCCATACGGTAAGGCGCCTTGGATATCAGAGCCGTCTCTGGTTCTAACTCAATCGTAAAAAGATCCGACCGCGAAGGTGGAAATCCCAACAACGACTGGAAAACCTCCTAGAAATCCCGAACAACCTGAATATCCCCAACTGCAACCTCTCCAACAGTCTCCAGCATCACTATCGTCGCCAGATACGCCTCACAACCCTTCTCACTCAACTGCTTGGCTTGTATCGCTGAAATCATAAGACTCCCGGAAGTCGGTCCCACACCCTGGAACACCAACCTCCTTGCCTCTCGCTCAAACACCACACGTCCCCGATGACAATCCAGGTGAACCCTGTACCGATCCAACCAATCCATTCCCAGGATGACATCGTACAGCTCCACCGGACTAATAACCAGATTTGCTTGCATCGACTCTCCCGCCACCAGAATATTCACACCATAAGCCCGCCCAAAAGTAGCCAACGTCCTGCAACCACCAACCTTAACTACTCCTGGCTGCTCTCCGGAATCGCTCCGGATCCCGCTGCCTTCTGCGCATTCCGGAGTAATGAAACTATTCGTAGCTCCTGAATCAAATAACATGTGGAACTCACATCCGCCCACAACTAAGGTCCCTGCACAAATCCCATGTGCTTTAAGACCCTACACTCTAACGCAGACTCACAATTCCAAACAGACTAAATTCAATCACCAAAAGAATTTAAAAAGAACAAGTCTGAAATTATATATGTGATCGGTCTGGCGTTAGAACCCGTGGCGTCGCCGCAATCTAAGCCAAAAGCTGGACCGCCAATGGCTGCACTGCCGCCACCGCCATCTGCTGTAGCTTAGGACACCTGGGCTTGATATGCCCCGGCTCCCTGCAGTGATAGCACACCTGAGCCGCCCGATCCTCTCTCTTCTTCGGACAGTCCGCCACCTTGTGGCCCATACCACCACACCCGTAGCATCCTGAACAACCCTGACTGGCTCCTGAAGTGCTCTCCCACTTCCTCTTCTGACCCTGAGCAGGCTTGCCACCCTTGCTCGAACCCGTCTGCTGCTGAGATTTCCTCTGCTGCTGCTGATATCAGAGGTTTTAACCCTAAAATAACACTGCAAGTGCACAGCAATCGAAGTGGTAATTATGGGATCGAATCCACAAGGACCAAGTGTTACACTACGAAAGTATAAGACTGAAACTAAGCTAAGATAACAAAATGTGGTTGTTTGCAAAATAAAATAAGAATGACAAATAAACGATGTGAACTTATGAATTAAAAATGTCAGGCTTCAGGGATATTCGCAGGAAATCAGAAATCATGAATCAGACAATTATTCAGGGAACAATTCAGCGCAGTCTCGAACTCAAACATAAATTTATAACCAATCCACTGTCGTGGTATCAATCACTTTATCTAGCAACCTAAGATTCTAAACTGTTGTTTGAACTTAGAATTCTAGACAAGCATTAACGAACAGGTTTAATATGTTCACAAATCGCCTTAGCATCAGCTTTCGTTGCTAAGGACAATTTTCTCATCTACGTTCTTTCAGGCATTTAATCGAACACTTTGGTGCATTAAACATCCTAACATCAGGAACTAGGTGATCAATCTAATTCAAGCAATAAGAACAATGATAGATGAAGACAAATACAAATCCCTATCTATGTCTAATTCATCGATTCATGAAATCCCTTGAAACCCTAAAACCTAACTATAGATCTACTCATACATGAAGATGAATAAACAACAAGCAGATGAAGAAAAACTCATGACTAATAAAATAGAAATCCAATAGGGTTCAGAAATCTTCTCAATAATCGTCGAGCCAGAGATTCGTCTCCCTGGTGCTTACAAAATTGCAAAAGCTCAAAAGTCTGATAAAAATAAAGTGTAATCCCCACGATAGCTAAAAAAAACGAGTGAATAGGTCTAAAAACGTCTTGGCCAAAATCTCTTGCAAAATCCCAGTAAAATAAGGAAAACTCAATTTCTTCATTTTTTCTCGATTTTAATACATGGATCGATCGATCCATAAAGTGGATCGATCGATCTGCTCCTCAAATCTTCAATCCGAGCAGTCAGGTCGATCCTGAGATGACCCGATATTTTGAACATAAGTGGATCGATCGATCCAGATGTGGATCGATCGATATGGCCTGTTTTGATGCTCTTTTGCTCATTTCTTTGATTCCTTGCTCCATTTTGCATTAGACTTGTCCCAAACGTGTTTCGACCTGAAAAGACTCTAAAAACAAAGAAAAGTCTCGATAAAACTCCGGAAACACATGTTAGAATGCGTTAAAAACGCAATACATCAACTCCCCCAGACTTAGCTTTTTGCTTGCCCTCAAGCAAAACAGAAAACTAAACTAGTGAAAGAGGTTTGAAAACGTGGAAACTCAGCTTCTCTTTTGAAACGTTCATTGACCACTAAACTCGTAATCCACGTGCTGCAAAGATGAAACAAATTGAACCACCATGTACTTCTCCGCAGACATTTCCAGCTTCCCAAATTCATCCCAAAATTTTGCAACACTGTCCACTATCCATCATTGCTAGCCTCATTGATAATTGATGCCAAGAACCTTCTAGACTTATTCCCATACAATACCATGACAGATCACCAATACAACTCTTTGGTACTCATCCTCCTCCCCCAGACTTATTCGATTCTCATTCTTTTCTTTTCTTTTTCATAACGGAACTCACTACTGTTGTTCCTTGTTAGGAGACAGGATCGTGAGCAATTTTTCCGTTATAGTTTTAGAATAGCGCTCACTACTGTTGTTCTTTGTTAGGAGACAGGGTCGTGAGGATCTTTGCACTATTCTCAACCTTAGACCATTTATAACTTAGAAAAGAGGAAAGAGTACCATCACTTTTTCACACAAGGTGCATCTGTCTAGTACAAACGAAAAGTCAAGCTCTATAGACACCAATCAATACAATGAGGGTGCAATTAGCTTAAGCCTAGTGGACCTTGCTGGAAACAAGGGACGTCTCTAGTTAACTGGTTGGCTTTTGGATTTTCCATTAATCTGATCTGAAATCATTCTGCGGCAATGGTCACTTAAATGAAATAGTCAGTAAACAAAGAGAAATGTTACATCATAGTTTCCTAACTATAACACTCTTGACTCAATAAAACAACTTGGACTGACTCAAGAAAAACATCAAAATGACTCAAAAGAAACAAAAAATTGAAGAAAAATGGCGTTAGTCCCAGCAAATACCCTCCCCCAGACTTACTTCGCACCGACCCGGTGTGAAATAAATCAGAAGAAAGATACGACTTACGCAAAAATACAGAAAAAGAAAATGTGAAAAGATAAAGGAGAAAGAGATATTGCAATCAATGGTCCTCGGAGCTGGCGCTGCGACTATCTCCTAATGCTCTCTGACACCTACCAAGGCGTCCATCGCTTGTCTCATCATCCTCATCGGAAGTCCTATGTCCAGCAACACTAGGACCAGTTCTAGGGGCATCGTCTCCTCCCCGATCGATCTGGCCTGTTTTGATGCTCTTTTGCTCATTTCTTCGATTCCTTGCTCCATTTTGCATTAGACTTGTCCCAAACGTGTTTCGACCTGAAAAGACTCTGAAAACAAAGAAAAATCTCGATAAAACTCCGGAAACTCTAAAAAAAAATTTCAATAGCTTGTGCTTTCTGTGATACTTTTATAAAATCCCACACACTACAATCCATGTACTAAAAAATCCATCTTAATGTCATTTGTACGTATATTTATGAACACAGCAATTTACATATCGTGTCATTTTAAAAAAATCAGCTTGGGATCACTATTGAGTGTTACTGCAACATTGAGTATCAGAACATTCCTTAAAATTATGACAAACTTGCTGCACAATCTTAATAAACCAATCTCAACAAAATCTTCAAAACATATGAAGATTTCTTAAAATTCTCATTAAATACCATTTAATCAATTTTATTTAGTTAATTGTAAATATGAAAAATAGATTTCTTCACTGTAAATCTGAAAAATCCTATTAATAATTAATATAGTAGCAATAACTTTATTGAATAGATAATAAAAAAAAAGTTAGAGATTCCTATATTATCACATCAGTTTTTTAAAAATTAAAATTTTTAATGCTCGTAATTATAGAAATCTTTCTCACTAATTGTAAGTTTCTTATCTTGTCAAATTTCGAATCTTTATTTTTTTTGTATTATGAAATTATAATATTCATGATACCTAATCGATTGACTTAGAAACATTATGATTTCCTTTTGGTAAACTTTAAATGAAGAAGAAAATAATTATGAGTCTATGACAATTGGAACGTGGAGTTATTGTTATATTACATTGATTATTATATTTCATATATTAACTAAACGAATATGTATTACGGTACTTAAATTGATTTGCACTTTAACCCACGTAAATTAGTCCAGAAATTAAAATTTCGGATTGATAAAAAATATTTGATGAAATTACAAAAATGTCATTAATGGAAAATGGGTCATGAACTGGGTCACACATAATATTGATGTATACTTATTTTGTTTTGAATCTATTGTTAAAATATTTACATAACTCGATTTGAAATTTGATTATATTGTGAATCTAAAATTTGATTCCAATTCATAACTCGATTTCTATTAATGGGTGATATACTCGGATAAAGTGTTTAAAATTGGATTCTTTTTCCTATTTGTATCGCTTTTAGAGATGATATTACATTGGATTAACTACATTTCTTTTTTTATTTAACTAAATTAACTTCCCATGAATAGATGTATGGAACTCTACCATATTGTAAAAGGTGAATAAAATTTAACACACACAACAAAAATTTCTGAACAAAGTGCAAGTGAAAATCTAGAAATGATCATCTCTAAAAGCTAAACAAATAAGAAAAAGTCTAATAAAAAAAAAATGAAAACACAGATGCCAACATTGACACAGAAAAAAATTTATTTCCATGAAAATGTTGTAATGAACACTAATCAGTGACTAAAAAAAATGAAAGAGTCTTCGGATTTATGCGTGAAACTGGTCAATGTTTTATATTCTTTCTTACAAAAGAAAAAAAAAGAATTGAGTAACGTTTATACTAAAATTGCTCAATGCGTGTTTATTATGATGACCAAAACAAACATATATCACATTTTGAATAATATCAAAAGTATATATTTATATACATATCTATTATATACCTATTTTAACTGTTTCACATATATTTTGTCTTGAATTTAATCTATTTTGTTTGGAAATAAGTGTGTTTGGAGGTAGAGTTGTCAATTTGGAATAAATTCGCGGATCGAATTCTGATCCGTCTTGTAATAAAGTGGTCTAGGTCTTCATTTTTTTATTCGCGGTCTACCGGATTGAGACCGCCGTGATTCGCGATATGTAGCGGATTGGTATGTGTGGTTTATGGACTTTACTGCGGATTCATAAAAAAACTTAAATATTAAAACTAAATAAACCTTTTAATTTTGACTTGTGAAATCATTTCAGGTGGAAGAAGACTATTTTAGTTACTTCTTTTGTTTTCAAACCCATAAAATTATTTCTCAATATTTTACTTGATATTTCTCTGATTATTTTGCTTATGAAATTATTTTTTTCAATGTTTACTACGTGATACTTATCTAATTATCTATCTAGTATGGTTTACTTATACTTTCAAAGTTTGGTTTCTTATCCTTTTTTTGTTTGGCCTTCATTAAACAATGGTTTTAGCACATTGGTTTCTTTACTATCCAATGAACCTGATAAAACTCAGTATCATAGATTGCTTCTCTTCGTCTCAAAATATAGCATAGTTGAATATAAAACATTTGCGAGGATTAAACAAAATGATGAAAAAAACAGCAAGTATTCAACCTCATTATTAGAAACTTCAAGAAAGAGAAGATCATGCAAGATTAGAGACATTCTTTGAGGCTTTGCGGTAGAAAGACCAGTCGGGATGAGAAGAATCGATCTTCGGCTGTCCAAAAGAATTCTCTTTTGTGTAAGCCTGAACATCCGATGATTTTGCGATATCATCCAAGTAAGAACAAAACTCTCCTTCTCGATCTAACAGAATCAAGCCAGCCAAATCATCTCCAGAAAAAAACATGGCTAAAGATAGAGATGAACATCAAAATTTTAAAAGTGATTTCGTACCAAGAAAATCATCTCTTTCGTCTGTAGGATCATAATTCACTGGAAACAGTCCTGTATTGTCCTACATGCACATGAAGATCAATTGAAGTTAGGAGCAGAAACTAAACCGATAAACAATATTTCTGAAGAATAGAAGTCTTTTACAGGATTAAAAAGAGCTTTGTATGGTTCATCATCAATGAAAATAGTGTTTGAAGCAGAGAATCCTTTAAAGCACTGGAACACTTTCGAGAGAACCTTGAAGAACAGAGGCCTAGTACTGTTGTCTAGTGTCTTCAATCCACTGTGAGTACAATGTTTTTGATCCTACAGCAAAGAGTATCTGAACGCATGTAATACACACACACACACATATATAAACATTAAAACATACATATAAGAGTCTTACCCACACAAACAGAAGCTTATCTTAAGAATGATATCAACATTACTCCCATCAGTCATAATCATGAAGAATAAAATCAACAAACTATAAGCATAAAGAATTAGATTTATGAAAGTTTAAAGATGGAAAATGAAGAGACTAACTCCCAAGCAGAGGACCAAATTCCAACTTCGAATCTCTCAAGACAAAACTTCATAAATTCTTCAGCAAATGGCCTCTTGCACACTAAATTGAATAACAATAAACCCACTTAAGCTAAATATAACAAACAAAAAAATGGAAAATAAAATATGTTAATGAAATAATATTGAAATGTTACCACTTACAAAGATTTGGCCCACAAGAAGCATCTGATACACAAAAAATCTCCTTTGTCACAAGTTTATCAACACTACCTGAATGGTGGAGCCATCGAAGCGAGCAATAATGCCAGGCAATACAATGCAAATCTCCTCAGAGGATGTCTCTTGCATCAAATCTTTCTTAGTTCCTCGAATTCTTAGTTTCAATATACGGCTTGGATGTACCATCTGTTAACAAACACACAAATTAAGTAATTCATTGATAAGATCACTTTAAAGTACCCAACCAAAGAACTGCCATAATGTTCCAGACAACACAGTGTTCTTAAAATCAATGTCTCCACAGTTTAACCAAACATCAGTTTAAAGGGACTTCAAAAAAATGAAACTTTACCTGTTTATGAATCAGATCACCGGAAACAGAGTAAACCAAGAGATACCCACATGAAGTCCCAGCAACGACGACTCTGACGTCATCAAACACTAACCATTCAATCGCCGTAATCGACTCGGCCTCAATCGGAGACAGATCGGGTCTGATTTTAACCCGAGGCGCATCAGGATCACTTTTATTCACAATAAGGATGAGAAATCGATTGGTTAGGGCTAAAGAATGGGAATCAAGTGCGCAAAGTAGATTCGGGTTATTCACGAGCCACCCTTCCTTCCCCGCACCGAGCTCGCTAAGTTCCTCACACGCGAGCCACATTTCATATACATTCTGTTATTGGATTGATCGATCCATAAACCAGATTGATCGATCCACCAATAGATATATTTTACGAAACTGCCTTTGATGAAAAACGCGTCGGACGAACCAGGTACGCACATAATCCGCGTGTTTACACGAGATGTTCAATGAATTCAACATCTTTTTGGTATTAGAATACTTAGCACTATAATTAGCTCTATAAACACATCTCTCTTGAGATATTTTTGTATGTTCGATTCAAAATCAATATAAGTTCATATCGTCGTACTTATCCCGATTTATATTAAATTTATAGATATTTGTTCATCCTAAAAATTTTGTTTACGAATTCACATTTAAATTCTTATTGCGAAATCACAACCACCACCATTTTCTATTGTTTTTCTCGTCGTTGTAAAAATCTTCAATGCTTTTTTTATCAATTTTTCTGAGTTTAAGCAAATCAAAAATATTGTCATAGAAAAGCACGTCAAACCCACCCAAAAGGTACAAAATAGATTTGAATGGACTACGGTTAAAAGCAGCTGAAAGGACGGTTGAGACCGTGGAAGAAGAGTCGACCCTTAAATTTCATGTTTGAGACTTTCTCTATTATTTTCAAATCATATGTTTGCTGCAACGTATGCATATCTTTTCAATTGTAAGTTTTGGTTTAACAATTGTTACCATTGAATACAATATTATGCACTAGTTTTTTTTAAGATTGTAATTTAATTATGTAATTGGATCTGATTATTGTCTAGGTCACGCATTCCAACCGGACGGATTGATCTAGGTTTCAAAACACTGCAACTCGAATAGAGTACTTGAATATCTAAAGCAAGTAATATAAGAATTTGTTAAATAGAGTACTACAAAAGTTTTGAGGGTTTTGAATCAAAAACCCGAAATTGCGTTTTTGGTGGAAAATTTTTACGCAATTTCATTTTTATGGGAAAATGTTTTAAAAATCACGTTTTTGGCAGGAAAATTTTACTGTATTGAATCAAAAACCCGAATTTTACGTTTTTGGGTTGGGTTGAAATGATCCATAAGTCTTGATCCATTTTGACATCCATAACTTTTGATTAATGTTTGTCAAGCATTTATTTTTGTGTTCTTTGCTTACTTTTTACATAGTGTTATATTTGTTTACTATTTTTTCTCTTTTTAATTTTCTTATGCTTTTTAATGTGTAAATATATTTTAAAACTATGCTTTTAATTGTTCTCTAATGTCATTTTAAATAATTAATTAAGTTTTTTTTAGTTTTTTTTTAACACAACATTTTTATTATTATTTATGAGAATTATTACATCGACAATTCTACAACGAACAAGTCATCGTCTTGATTGGATAACTAGCTAGTCGTAATTTAGATTATAATGTTGTTGACAAAAAAAAGTTTTTATCTTGATCAATGCCAGACGATTATATATTGCCATACGCTGAAGATCTCATGTAAGTTTATCTCAATTAATCTGCATAAATGATAATAAATCTCACTACCAAAAAAAAAATGATAATAAATCTCATCTCGTGGGATTCCAATCCGAAACCTCCTAGGGTAAAAGCATTAATGAATTCTTGATCAACCACTAGGTTAAAGAAGCTTCCACTTTCTTTTCGGTTATCGTACCTTTTTTTCTTCATACTTTTTATTGTTTACTTATTTTGTTTTTTCTAATATTCACAGTGTATCATACATTATTTATCTAGAAAATCAGTGAACGGTACCTTAAAAAGGTAAAGACGAATATAGAAACAATAATGTCAAATGTAAATCATATTTTTAATTAAAATTAAATTTTGCAAACACGATAAAAACAAATTAAAATAGTAATAATTACTACCCAATAACAAAAACAAAAAAAACTTTCACCCGGAGTTCAATTCTCCCGGAAACATTTTCACCTCCATTTGGCTAGTCGAAGTGTTGTCATGCTTTAGATAGAAAACCTAGTGAATGGGCTACTCGTCGCCTACACTCATCCTGGAGAATTAGTTGTGTAGTAAAAATCCGGACACCCCCGATTATAAAAAAACAAAAAACAAAAAAGACTCCATAAGTTTTGGTTATGTGTGTAAACAAAACGTATGTGAATGATCTATCAAACTAAAATCAAAAGAGAAAGTATAGCGGTGACGCTGACTCCGATCCAAACAGTACTACAGTTTGAAGCTGCGCTATGTGGAGCTGGTGATGGACTCATCTGATACCGTGGACCATTATTAATCGGTGAAGGAGACGAGGAGGAGGTGCTTGGTGATCGGACCGGTCCGGGAACTGGAGCTGCGACGGGACCCAACGAGGCTGGTAAAACGAGGATTCGAAGCTTTTGTTCTATATTGCAGTGACCAGGAACTCCGCATAAGTTTTGGAATCCCGGTTTGGTTAGAGTGACCGAGTCAGACCCGGTTTGGTATCTCCCTAGTGGTGTAGACGGTTCACACAGCTCAAAATTATTGAGAGTGACTTGAGTCGTGGAAATTGTTGTCGTAGTCGAATACCAAAGAGTCTCCGACGTGAAAAGTTCTTGAAGAAGCCCAAACTTCATAATCGACGCCAATCATAGTCCATCCGTTGGAGTCGCCGACTTTGTGAACGGTTCCTCCAAGGGCAACTCCAAAAAGAGCCACAAGAATGAGCAAAGAAGTGAACAAGACGTTGTTCTTGATCAAAGCCATGATTGTTGTTAATGGGGTTCTTCTTTTTTTTTTTTTTTGTGAACTAGGGAATTACAGGTAAACGAGTTTGAGAGAGATTATTAACGGAAGCTTTGAGTTTGTTTGGTGAGAAGTTGGGAGAGGGACCAAGAGTGTTTATATAGGGAGGTGTCTTGGTGCACCGCTAAATAATAATAATAATAATCCTTTTCCTTCGTGGATTTACATAACATCGTTTTTACTTTCCTTTCTCCTCAAGTAATCTATCGATTCTATTATATATGAATTAAAAAAATTTATCTGGCGTCTTTTATCGATTTCAAAATGATTGATTATAGGATATCCTTTAAAAAACACCTTAATTACATATATTCTTAATCCGTGTGATTTATGTTAATTGGGTTACTTGGGTTTGGGTTTGGGTTTGGGTTTGGGCTTTATGTTCTTCATCATTGGCCCATATGTAGTTGATATAATGCATTTTTGGCACATTCTAACATTTGTTTTGATGGTTTTATCGAGTCTTTCATTCTATTTTGAGTCATTCTAGATCTAAAAGCAGCTGGAATGGAAGATTGAAACTTGCAATGGGACTTGGCGAAAAAGGAAGGAAACTGGATCTTTTTGAAGATTCTGAAGATGAGGAGCACCCGCTCCTGATCGACCGACCTGCTCCCCAGAAGAATCAGTTTTGGAAATTTTCACTAAACCTATTTTTGCCACCTAGGTTTTCCCTAATCAATCCCAGCCGTCCCAGACCCTTATTTAAGGATATTTTTTTTATCCCTTTTCACGGGGAGGCAGAAAATAACAGAGAGAACACGTGAGAGAGAGATTGGATACACTGTTTTGAGTTTTTGTGAGATTTGAAGTTGTCTTCCATCCTTTGGAGAAGATTTCTAAACTCTTTACCTTTTTCATTAATCTATCTATGAATTCTCTTATCTCACTTGCTGTGTTTCGATCCATCATGATTGAATAGTTCTCCAAGTTAGGTTAAGGGTTCGATGGGATTAGGGATTCGCGAACTAAACATAGATAGGATTTGAAATACATTCGATATCTCCCTCTATTGTTGTTCTTAATGCCTAGACTAGCTTGATCACCTATCCTTTGATTTTAGGTTTAATTTACTCATCAAAAGTGTTGTGAATTGCTTGAATTAACATAGATGAGCGATTCGTCCTTAGCCAACGACAGTTGAAGTTAAGGCGACTTGTAAACAAATCGATCATAATCTTTAATGTTCATCATTATTTGTAATCTTAAACGACACTTTAGGATGTTAGATTGATTGATGAAGTAGTTGACGCCACGACAGTGGGTCATCTTAATTTTATGGTTGAGTTCTAGATTGGTTCCTAGTTGATAACCTGAATAATTACTTGGTTCTTGATGATCTAATCCCTGAGATACTTTCCATTGACCTAACGCTTTTCATAATTTGTTTACACCGAATTTACATTTATTTGCTTGCTAAATCGTGACAACTTTAAATTACTTTGATTGCTTAGCTGCACTTGTATCCCATAGAATTAGAGTGTATTGCTGGTCCCTTGAACGAACCTACCTATTCTACATTGAATTAGTGATTCTAGGTTTAACTCATAAACCGGACAATAGTCCTTTCATCAGTAGTTAAAGATTTTTTTTTTGTCGGAAAAAAATATTACTCTTGCAATCTCTGATTGTATACTAGATTAAAGGATTCGTATATATGCGGATTTATAATTTAATATTTTTTAAACATAGATCACCTGTTAAAAGAAAAGCAAGAACATTGTTTCATAACTACTGATTGAAAAGCATAATAATTATTTATTAATTTTGATGTTTTTATTTGATTTACATATAAATTTTATCATATATTTTCAATTATTAGTTTTTCTTATTCCACTTAAATTAGATATACCTATTTAATTTCTTTTTACTATATTATTACTCAAATATCTATTTTTAAAATGTTGATGAATTTATCCTCAAATTGATATCTTTAAAAAAAAATTGAGAAATTTTGAGAATTGCTATTATTGAAATGCTACTTTTCAAAACTATCACATTTTAAAAATCTTATAGAATGTGAAAACAAAATACGGAAGACAAAATTATGTCACCCAATGAAGTAATAAAATAAGATTGTGAACGTTATTACGAAACCACTTATAGAGAAGTCTTTAAAATATTTATCTATTTTATTCTCATATTTTATTTCTTATATTATTTGAATTTTAGTTAAATTATATCACATATTTCCAAATAATTAAATTTTTCTAATCCTATTTAAGTTAGGTTTTTTTTTTCACATAAATGAAGATATTACTATTTTAAAACAGGTAAATCTTTTGATATGTGGCTACATCTAATTCAAAGAATTCTCTTACACTTGTATAAATATGATTGATTGACTCACAAAGATTAATTACAAAGTAGACGAATCAAAAATTTCAAAATAAGTTATTTTTACCTTTTTAATATTTTATAATCTCTAAAAAAAAATAAACAAAAACTGAAAAGTAAATTAGTCACCCTATAAAAATAAAAAAACTTAGATTGAAAACGTTGGTATGTAACAATTAATAGAGAAGCCTACCAATTATTTATCTCATTTGATTCTTTTATTGTTTTATTTGATTTTTAATTCAATTTTATTATATATTTCCAAATAATTAGTTTTTCTATTCTTCTTAGAATTACTTTGGCTTTTAATATTTTACAAATAATGATATTTGGTTATTTTGATTATAGATAAAAGCTCTTTTGACACATAGCTAA
The DNA here is from genome assembly GCA_964056655.1 of Arabis hirsuta. Lineage (NCBI taxonomy): Eukaryota > Viridiplantae > Streptophyta > Magnoliopsida > Brassicales > Brassicaceae > Arabis > Arabis hirsuta. The sequence continues at coordinate 33,371,409 of OZ053298.1, read as the reverse complement.
ATTTGATATTTGATATTTTATTAGAATTATTTTGATTTTTGCCACTCTTAACAAAAGTAGTAGCAAACAATAGGACGAATTGTTTTTCTAAAATTGTATAATGAATCTACATAACTTTATATATTCAATACTACAAAGAAGAATTTTTTATCGTCTTTGTACGGGTTAAGTATACTCCACCATTCAGGAGAACATGTACACATTCAAGAATCATAACATTGTCTTCTTCTTTGTAATTTAGCGTCCCATACAACATTATCAAGAAAATTACCCATTTAACATTATCAAGGAAACTAACCATTTATCTGTGTCCATAACCGGAATTTAGCATCCTTGAATGCATCTTCGCCTGCTGAGTCGTCCCACTGTACCACTCTATCGTATAGATACGTATAACCGCCTTGCCTCAAGAACTTTCCACACTGAACCAATAAAACATAATTCCTTCTCCCACGCAAGAACTAATGGTTTGCAATTAGCTGCCAAAAGATATAAGAATTTGAAAGTAAATCGATACAAAAAAGCTTACAGATCAAGAAAAGCATTAAGAATGAATCTCTCTCCAAACACTATGTTAACCACGAATTCTTCACAATCAACTTCATGTATCTTGTTTAAGTATATTATTATTGTTCATTCTTTTCCAATTCATATTGGTGAAAATCGAACTTAAAATTTAGATTAAGATAAAAACTTTACAAAACTAACATAGATGAAGTCAATTACTATTATGAATTTTCAAATATGATTGATGGTTTAAACTGAGTGGTGAGAAAATGGAAAAAACACAAAAGTGTTTAAATAAAAGTAAAATATCATAATCATTGAAAATTTTGGTATGCAAACCTAAGTTTATTCAAACTTAAAAGATTTTAACACGTATTTTAGAATAGTCTAATTAGAAAAGATATTTGATTTATTGTCTTATCTATTTCTATTTTAAATCAAAATATCTAATTGATAATTACAAATATATCAGTTTTTATTTAAAAGAAAATTTGTTTCACATGTGGCAAAATCTCATTGGAATTTTTTTAACACGTGTCAAAAGCTGATCGACTAACTAACACGTGTCACGATCTTGATAATTATCACGTTTGACGCATCAAACTTTATATAATAAGATAGACAATATTTTATATTTAATTTATTCGATTAGGAATTATCATATAGGTGAAACCATAGAATTATATATATATATATATATATATATATATATATATATATATATGTGTGTGTGTGTTTCCTCAGTCCAAACAATTCGGTCTTTGACTGCGGTAGTTTCTTATATTCATACGCTAATTTTCGCCTCTCCCATATTATGTTCGTGTCTTCTATTATTTATATTGTTGCTTTGTATTTTATGTTGCATGTACATCATGACCTCTGGTGCTTTGTTTTCTTACGCTTATTATAGTTTGTATTTTCTGTTACTTAATTATGTAAATATTTGACGACTGGTTTTAGTTCTCTTTGTTTAGGTCTTTTGGTTTATATTCGTCTATCTGAGTGTTTTATTTCGAGTCTTTATTTTGTGAATGTTTATGTTACTTATCTAGATGAGGCAATCATTCATCGTGGTTGTTTTATTAACCTATATTATTAATTAAAAAGAAAAAACTATATTATATTTATTATTATTTTGTTAAACATTGAATTTTGGTCGATCATTAACTAATTTTGTTTTAACAATTCGTGTAGGATATTCGCGTGGTATATTGATTCTTCCATCTTCGGAATCTAATCCCTGGTTTGGATACAGTATTGTTCTCTATGTAGAAGGTAGTCAAACAAAATATAACTAAGATTGTTTCGTTTATTTGTGATATAAGTATATTAATGTTTCTGATGTCTTGATAATTTGTATCTAACATATTTTATAATATTAGGTTTCTCTATGCCTTTTTTCGATTCGTCGCTGAGTTGCTGGAGTTTAATTAATCCTATTCTGTATCTTGCAAAATGCGTAAGTGTGTCTATTATTTGTTTTACTATTTTTTTTGTTTATGTAAATATAACTTTTGTTTACTATTTTAGATAATTAATTAATGGATCTAGATCTTTGTTACAACAATGTCTGAGTACCGAGCGAATAATGATTAATCATGTTTCTTATTTTCTATTAAGCGTAATTGTGTATAATATCGATTTTCCCACTTTGATTGATTTAATATTTTTGTGATATATGTATCCTTTTGTTTGTTATTCTAGGTATTTGATCGAACTGTGTCTTTATCTCAACAATGGTTTGATTATTGTTATTCAATTGGCTATACTTCCCGGTTTGTTTGAGATTTGGAGTCGAGATCGTGGAGGTTACCTTTTACTAACAATTATCTATTTAACGTATGATAAATATCAACCTGTTCTTGTGTGAGTGATTATTGTAAATATATATTTATTTAATTGTAGGCACTCGTGTGTGTTACGAGGACTACGTACGTACCTCCGCCGAGAAAGAAGAAGATGAGGTAGTGGAAGGAATTGAAGAAACTCTGGATTTGGTTAAGGTACCTCTTCTTATTATCTTCAAAATATGCCAGGCTTAGAAATGACTTCTTCTAGGGATGAAATCAAACTTGGCTGTTAAATACAGGAAGTTGCTGTAAGAAAAAAGAGATTCTTTGTTGCCAATCTCCCTTTCAAATCTAAAATATCATATATATACAAGCATATATATGTAAGTATGTTATTTTTGTTATCATCTATCATCTAAAATTTGTTGTTTTTTTCGTCTTAGATTTGAATTTAGTTTGATTTTTGGGTTTTTATGGTAATATACTCCTTTTCTTATCTATTGTACATGTATCGTCTGTTTCTTTGTTGATGATTACAGTTTTCATCTTATGATCTTAATATATGTTCTTCTCTCTTTTTTATTTGATTTTCATTTGCCATTACCTTCTCGGATCTGATTTAAATTACTTTTCTCTAATCAATGGATTTTACCAACAACCTAACCCGAGAAAATTTAAAATTTGTCTCTTTCGAATTATTATTATCACAAATAATAATCCTCAACGGGTCAATACAAACAATGCGGAACGATTAAACAATTAAACAATTAAATCAATTCAATAAATCTCATACTCTACTGAATTCTAACCAGTTCAATTCAATAAACCAATAAACAAAATCATCAATTCCAATAACAATAAAACAGTGGTTCCAGAATCACTAACATCCTAGCAATTCTAACACAATGACCACAAAACGAGACACTAGATCATCTCCTCTTCCCGGCCATGATTTCACGATCACATTTTCTCGGTGTCGATCGATGCACTGTCTCGTGTGTCGATCTAGGCAACATTACAGATGCCAGGATCGAACCTATCCTCTCATGGATCGATCCTGGATCGAATTGTATCAATCCCTGCACACAATCAACACGAAATCCGCACAGAAACAACACACAATTCGCATCCTACCAATTCTTTACACAGATAAACCTACGGTCACGCACTCACCTCGATTCTGGAAGGAAAAAGGATGAGAATTCACGAAGAACGCGAAGAACACGAAGATCATCGTCTCCAAATACCCAAATCCACACCCAAACACAAAATTCCAGCCCCCAATGATCAGGAACCAACCAAGAACTCACAAACACTCCAAAATCACTCAAAAACTCTATGTTCTACGATTTCTGATGAAAAACTCGGCCAAACCCGTCTGATCTTGCCTTCATATACAACCCTAGGGTTCCCTAAACCAATCTACCAAACCAGATATTTGAAATCGAACCGGTCTGGTTCAATCTACCTTGCGTCGACCGACGCACGACCAAAATCCACCGAAATTGGTTTGCGGTCATTACAATTCTCCCCCACTAACATGGATTCGACCTCGAATCACGCGACACCATTTTCCTAAGGTTGACACTCCCGTCTGAAACCCGACCAGATTCTCCCAAAAACATCAAGAATGCAACGCTCCCTGATCCAGATTAGGGCTGCCCGATTGATCGCGCAATAATCAAACAAGAACATGCGCGACCAAGGCCGCTACATATGTTTACCAGGGTCGTCTGATCCGATGAGCAAACCCGGTCAGCACCACCTGAGATCCACTCTCGATCCCTGAAGCTCATCCAGTCTCATACTTACAATCACACTACAGATACTATTGCTCATACTCATATCTATATACACCACTCATACTCTCAGGGTCGTCACCCTTCGAGCTCTCGATGTATATCATACCCTCCCACCTTCAGGACTGCCGTCCATCCAGCATTCGATATGCTCCAGCCCCTCCCACTCTCGGACACACAGTTCGTCAAGCTATCGGCTGTAGAGGAATCACACATCCTCTGGAGAGATCCCTGTCCCTCAAAGTATATGCAGGGAACCCACTATTCCCTATAGAGAACCTCACTGGCCCCTCAAGTATATCTAGGAGACCCACTATCCCCTGGAGCAATCACTCTGTAACGTGCATCATAAGCACCTGTCGACCAAAATCACCTCTCGTGGTTCCATCCTGACATTCTTTATCCCAGAATATCACCTCATGACCAATTACTAGGCCATTCAAAATAACACAATCACCAGGGTGTTTCCACAGAGTCCCTGGAAAAGACAGTCCTAACTCACATAAGACTTCTGTTTCCAAACTCGCCTAGGAAATAGACAGGTTCTAACTCACATAAAACCTCTATTTCCCAGCACCATCTAGGGAATAGACAAGTCCTAACTCACATAGAACCTCCATCCCCAGATACTCCTCCTAGGACGTGGACAAGCTCTAACTCACATAGAACTTCCATTCCTAGCCTCACTAGAAAATAGATAGTCCTACTCACTTAGAACTTCTATTTCTAGCTCCCTAGCCGATAGACAAGCTCTAACTCCCATAGAACTTCTATCGCTATGCCCCCACATGACCCCACTAGTCATCACCCCACATGACCTACCAGTCATCACCACCCATGACTCCACCAGTCATACCATAAGAACTCACGTCTTATAACACATTTAATAAGGAACAACTCATCTTATTAAATGTCAACAACGTATAATCGTACAACACAACAAAAAATACATCAAACTCATAGCAGCGTACTATACAGACTCTAAAAACCAGAAAAAGACACTCAAGCCACCGCTTGCTTCTCGAACCACTTCGAGTACATTGCCTTCATCCTCGCTTCTGGTTCCCAAGTCTCCTTCTCAATACCGTCACAGTCCCACATGACTCTCACCAACGGTATCCTTTTCTGGAGCAGAACCTTGACTCTCCTCTCAAGAATCCTCACAGGCTTCGCCGCCAACGTCATGTTGGGCTGAAGATCCTTCGGAATCCTAGCCAACACCTCCTCAGACTCATGTAGACATTTCCATAGCATTGACACATGAAAGACCTTATGAAAAGCCTTCATACTCTGAGGTAACTCCAACCGATAAGCTACTGGTCCCACCCGTTCAACAACCTTGAACAGACCCATAAACCGCGAACTTAGCTTATTCTTTGAAATGGATCTGTTAGGACCCCTCAACATCGCTGCCTTAAGATACACCAGATCTTCCAGCTCAAACTCCAGCTCTTTCCGTCTCTTATCGGCATAACTCTTCTGCCGATCCTAAGCCTCCCTCATGTTCAGCCTCAAGACACGGATCTTCTTCGTCATCTCCAGAACAAAATCCACACCAAACATGCTCCTCTCCCCCACTTGAGTCCAGAACAATGGTGTACGACATGGCCTCCCATACAGAGCCTCAAATGGAGTCATCCCAATATTCGTCTGGTAGCTATTGTTATACGCAAACTCCACCAGGTTTAGATGATCCGCCCAATGACCACCATAATCCAGCACACACATCCTCAGCAGGTCCTCTAGTGTCTGAATCGTCCTCTCGGACTGCCCATCCGTTTGAGGATGATACGCTGTGCTCATATGCACCTTAGTGCCCATCTCAGCCTGGAATGCCCTCCAAAACACTTAAGTAAACCTTGGATCCCTGTTTGACACAATACTCGCTGGTACCCCGTGCAGCCTCACAATCTCCCGCACATACTTCTTAGCCAACACTGCCGCTCCGTCGGTCTTCTTGATGGCAAGAAAAATATGCTGACTTGATTCAGATGATCCACAATCACTCAAATCGCATCATAGGTCCGTGACACTAGCAACCCTATCACAAATCCATGGTAATCATATCCCACTTCCACTCCGGAATAGGAAAACTTTGTAATATACCACTCGGAACTTTATGCTCACTTTCACCAACTGACACACATTGCACGCTGCAACCTAGTTAGCGACATCTCTCTACATCCCGACCCAATGATAATACCACTTTAGATCACGATACATCTTGGTCGCTCCCGGATGAATCGACAACATGCTTAAATGAGCCTCCCTCAGGATCACCTACCTCAGATCCTCATCCTTGGGTACACAAACCCATCCGCTCACAAGTATCGTTCAATTCGCCAAGACCACATACTATGAACCTGCAACCTTAGAAGCATCAATCAAACCCCGATCCTTCTCTTGAACGACCTGAATCCTGCTCAGCAAATCTGCCTGGTTGGCTGCCTCTAACCCCAACGGCTCCTATGAGATAACACATAATCTCAACGTACCAATCTAGCTCACCAGAGCCTCCATATCCCGCTCCTGATATGAAGCAACCCTCTTCCGACTTAACGTATCTGCAACCAGATTAGCCTTACCCGGATGGTACCCAATCTCCATATCGTAATCTACTACCAACTCCATCCAGCGCCTCTGTCTCTGGTTCAGTTTCGGCTGAGTGAAGAAATACTTCAGACTCTTATGGTCTGTGAACACCTGCACCTTCCCGCCATAAAGATAAGACCTCCAAATCTTTAGAGCAAAAATCACCGCAGCCAACTCTAAATCGTGTGTAGGGTAATTGCACTCATGCTTCCTCAACTGCCTCGAAGCATATGCAATAACCTTCCCCTGCTGCATCAGCACACAACCTAGACCAACTCCCGAAGCGTCTGTAAACACCACGTAAGGCTCATTAGCACACAACCCAGACCAACGCCAACACAGGTGTACTCGTCAACATCTCCTTCAGCTTCCCGAAACTCTCCTCACAAGCTGAAGACCAAACAAAAGGGACATCCTTCCCCGTCAACTTCGTCATCGACTGTGCCATACTCGTAAATCCCTTGACGAATCTCTGATAATAACCCGCCACCTCAAGAAAACTCTAGATCTCGGTGGTATTCCTCGGTCTAGATTACCCTCTGATAGCCTCAATCTTAGACAGATCCACATAAACTCCCTTTGCAGACACCACATGGCCAAGGAAACTCATCTATCGCTGCCATAAACTGCACTTACTCAACTGCTCGTACAGCTTCTGCTCTCGCAACTTCTCCAGAACCATTCTCAAGTGAACCTCATGCTCCTCAGGACTCCTCGAATACACCAGGATATCATCAATGAAGATGATCACAAACACGTCCAGATACTCCTGGAACACCCCATTCATCAACCTCATGAACATTGCTGGCGCATTTGTCAACTCAAAAGGCATCACCATGAACTCGTAATGCCCATACCTCGTCCTGAAAGCAGTCTTCCTAACATCCGCCTCATCCGATGGTAACCCGAAGCCAAATCGATCTTGGAGAACCAAATAGCCCCTCGCAACTGATCCAGCAACTCATCAATCCGCTGCAGAGGATACATGTTCTTCACAGTGACTTGGTTAAGCCCCTAGTAATCGATGCATAACCAAAAATTCCCATCCTTCTTCTTCACAAACAACACCAGCGCTCCCTACGGTGAAACACTAGGCCGGATAAATCCCTTACCCAACAAATAGTCCAGCTGCTTCAGCTCTGCCATCTCTGCTGGAGCCTTACGGTAAGACGCCTTGGATGTGGGAGTCATCCCAGGCTCCAACTCAATCGTAAACGGATCCGACCTCGACGGCGGTAATCCTTGCAACGACTGGAAAACATCCTGGAAGTCCTGAACAATCCGAATATCCCCAACTACAACCTCTCCAACAGTCTCTGGCATAACTATCGTCGCCAAATATGCCTCGCAGCCCTTCTCATTCAGCTGCTCGGCCTGAATCGATGAAATCACGAGACTCCTGGAAGTCGGTATCACATCCTGATAAACCAACCTCCCCGCTTCTCGCTCGAGCACCACGGATCCTCGATGACATTCCAGATGGATCTTGTACCGATCCAGCCAATCCATCCCTAGGATTACATCGTACAACTCCACGGGACTAATGATCAAATCTGCTGGCATCAACTCTCCCGCCACCAGAACATCCACACCACGAGCCCGCTCGAAATTTGCCAAGGACTTGCCACCCGCTACCTTAACTACTCCCGGCTGCTCACCGAAATCACTCCGGATACCGCTACCCTCCGCACACTCTGGAGTAATGAAGCTATTCGTAGCTCTAGAATCAAATAATACGTGGGACTCACATCCGCCCACTACTAAGGTCCCTGCACAAATCTCATATACTTAAGAAACCTAATACTCTAGCACGGACCCACAATTTCCAAACAGACTAAAATTCAAACACCAAAAGAATTAAACAAGTCAAGTCCGAAAATTACCTATGATCGGTCTGGCGCTAGAACCACCCGCCTCCGTCGAAGTGAAAACCCGCGGCACCGCTGTAATCTGAGCCAACGGCTGCACTACCGCCACTGCCATCTGCTACAACCTCGGACACTTAGGCTTTATATGCCCCGGCTCTCTGAAGTGAAAGCACACCCGCGTATCCCGGGCCTCGACCAGCGTATCCCGAGCCCCAGTCCTCTTTGGACAGCTCACCACCGATGATCCGTGCTCCCACACCTGAAGCAACCCAAACCACTCTAACTGGCCCCCGCAGTGCTTTCCCACTTTTTCTTTTGTCCATGCGCAGGCTTGCCGCCCCTATTCGGACCCACGTGTTGCTGCGACCTCCTCTACTACTAAACTAGTGGACTAACTAGCACAGCCTGCTCCCTGAGGTCCTCCTCACTCGCAGCAGCCGTCTCCACCAGCTCCGCCCTCGTGGCGAACCTGCTTGCTCTACAGCGAGTCCTCAAATTCGATAAAAGTCCCCGCAAGAACCTCTTCACATGGGCCTTCTCGTCCACCATGCCTATACCAGCATGCATCAGAAGTCGACTGAACTCCGTGTCAAACTCCCTCACTGACTGGTCTCCCTAAGCCAACTCCAGAAACCTCAGCTCCAACCGATCCACCGCCTCCTGCAGGAAATACTTGGCATTAAACTCAGCCAAAAAATCCTCCCAGGCCATCTCGGCCTGCGCCCTCCTGGCCTCCACACCTCTCCACCAGAGATGCGCATCACCCTCTAGGTAATGCTCCGCCAGATCAACCCGGTATCCTTCTAGACACCTGATAGAGCGAAAGTTACGCCCCAGCCTCAGCCACCACTCATCGGTCTCCTTAGGCTTGGCACCTCCCAAGAAAAATCCGGTGCCAATCCTGTGCATCTGCTCTATCATCCTAAGGTAGGATGGGAGCTCCTCCGCAACCGCCACACCCGGCTGCACACCAGCCACCCCCGGCTGAACCCCAACCACCCCGGCTGAACCCCAGCCACTCCTAGCTGACCACCAGCCACTCCCGGCTAACCACCAGCCAAACCTGGCTGCACACCACACACCTGGCTGAACACCAGCCACTCTTAGCTGCACTCCCGGAGCCTGACCCGGAGTCGGCACCCCACCTGATAACTGCTCCAGAATCAACTGCAACAAACTTGCCAAGTGATCATCTCGATCCTGGGCAACACCTGCGGCAGCACCCCTACCTGGCCCCACTACACCACCAGCTACATCGGGACCCACACTAGTCCCTCCAGCTCTCACGCTAGTACTCGTAGCAGCCACACCCACGAACCCCTCTTGAAACGTCTGCGAGTCAGCCACCTGCTCCTACGTGGTCTCTTGGATACTCGCGGCATCAGACTGCTCCACGAGTCCCCGCCCGCGTTCACGCCCACCACGACCACATCGGCCCCCACGACTTCTGCCTCTAGCCACTCTAGACATCACTCTTCACTATCCAGCAGAAACTAAGTACTAGAAAAACAGAAAATCAAACAACACATACCGTGGAATCTCATTGAAAGCTCGGAGAAAATGATATAAGACTCCAAACCCACACAACAATCAATTGACTAAATCACATAACCAATCAATTGCACCCGCGCTAGAATCATAAGGGCTCTGATACCAAAATGAAACAACCCAACCCAAGAAAATTTAAAAAATTTCCCTTTCGGATTATTATTACAAATAATAATCCTCAACGGGTCAATACAAACAATGCGGAACGATTAAACAATTAAACAATTAAACCAATTCAATAAATCTCATACTCTACTGAATTCTAACCAGTTCAATTCAATAAACCAATATCAATAACCAATAAACCAAATTATTAATTCCAATAACAATAAAACAGTGGTTTCAGAATCACTAACATCCTAGCAATTCTAACACAATGACTACAAAACGAGACACTAGATCATCTCCTCTTCCCGGCCATGATTCCACGATCACATTTTCTCTTTACCTGCATCACATAGCAAAAAGAGATGCATGAGTATTGTCACAAATACTCAGTGAGACGGTCATCCCGTCTACAAGTTAAACACATAGGCATAAGAATTAATACAATACTCAGGTGAATCAAACAACAACACAAGCACGAACAAACAACACAAGTCCGTCGCAAACAGACATGCGTCAATCGACATAACCACTAGGTGTTGATCGATGCATAGACCTGCGTCGATCAACACCACCACTAGGTGTCGATCGATGCATCAGCCAGTGTGTCGATCGACACCCAACCCCTGCGTCGATCGACGCAATATCACAGATGCCAGGATCAAACCTATCCTCTCATGGATCGATCCTGGATCGAATTGCATCAATCTCTGCACGCAATCAACACAAAATCCACACAGAAACAACACACAATTCACATCCTACCAATCCTTTTCCAGATAAACCTACGGTCACACAATCACATCGATTCTGGAAGGAAAAAGGATGAGAATTCACGAAGGACGCGAAGAACACCGTCTCCAAATCCCCAAATCCACACCCAAACACAAAATTCCAGCCCCCAACGATCAGGAACCAACCAAGAACTCACAAACACTCCAAAATAACTCAAAAGCTCTCTGTTATGCGATTTCTGATGAAAAACTTGGCCAAACCCGTCTGATCCTACCTTTATATACAACTCTAGGGTTTCCTAAACCGACCCAGCAAATCGGACAATTGAAATCGAATCTACCTTGCGTCGATCGACGCACGACCAAAATCCACCGAAATTGGTTCGCGGTCGTTACAAGTTTTTTCTTAGTTTTGCCTCTTTCCTCTAATCTCCTGTGATTAAAGCCACAAAACCATTGAGGAGATGTAACTTTTGTGTCTGATTAATATTATGTATTTTGTCTAGATTTTGAAATTACTATAATACTTGGCAAAAAGAGAGGTATATGGGAAAGTGACAGCCAGCCACAGAGAAGCCATCCTCTCTGGGAGATTCCACCATAAAAAAAAGACCTAACAAGAGAAAAAGAGGAATTGAGGAGTATCAAGATCGTGATTGTGCTTCCGCCTCCAAGAAAAGGTGAGTGGTGTGGGAGGAAGAGCCTCACAGAAAATTTGCCACTGCCTTGGAACATCTTGACCTCGGAATGAGTTACATTATAAATTACGTACAATTCATATATATTTAATATGGGAATCAACATAGAGAAGAAAGTTGTGGTTGATGATGAAAACAAGAAACCGAGTATTTGGTGCATAAATATAGAGAAACGTATATATCCAATGAGAAGGAAGATGATGAAAAATCTATAGTCATGTATTATGATCGAGAAGAATTTGGTCAAAATTAGAAAATTGAGAAAACACGGTTTGTGCTTTAGCTAATCATATCTAAATTATATGATTTGAAACAAAACAATGTAATAGATATCAATCGTTGTGTGAATTCTATTTTGTTTATGTACAAAAAGCAAAGATTAATGGCGGTAGTATGTGAACAATATATCTTTATTTCTTTTTTATCAACATGCAAGTTTCTAAATGATATATATATCAAATGGGAGAATCAATGTTTTTGAATTACCTCAGAAAACTCGAGTGGTTACTCTATTATAAACAACAAACTTTTAGTGAAAATCGAAATAGGGGAGATTGCGCATACTTCCTCAAAATAATTCGTTTTTTGATATTTTCGTAAATTTGTATTTGACGTTGAGTATAATATGATTGTTCGGATTTCATTTTTTTTGTTTCTTATCTTCGAAATACAAGGAAGAGTATGAGCAAGAAGAATCAGAGATAAATACTCGAGTACGAATAATGAGAGATAAATTCCGAGGTTGTCACAACATTGTTAATACATTGTAATTTGTATGATAAATTTAAAAAATGAAATTAACCTAATAACTTTCTTAAATCGTGTATGCTAAATTTGTGGGTTAAAGAACCTATGTTCTAGAAGAAATAATCTTCTATACATTACTTTTGGAGTGAGTTTTGAGAAGGAAAAAAAGTTTGTGTCAGCCCTATGACCTCACAATTTTGTTTACATAGTATGAAGTTGTTTGGATAATTAGTAATACTTTTAATCAAAATATAAGTTGATCATAAAATTGAACCTCACAACTCTGTCATTGCCACGATTCCCTTTCGCCATGGAAATTGAATCTCACATCTATTGACGATAGCTATAATGAACCTAATTATTTTTTTAATTAAAATATAAGCTGAGCAAAGAACGAGAAGAACCATCTCCCCGTGGGAACTAATAGTTTCTTTAAATTGTTTATAATGTTGTGGAGTAGTATTGTGATAATCTGTTGCATACAAAATTAACTTTTTGAATATACCGCGAGATATTAGGAGCATAAGCAAACTCTTTTGAAAAAAAATCAATAGTTCTGAAAACAAACCCTGAAAACATAGTTGAAGAAAGACAAATTTTCTCCCAAACAAGTCCTATTAGAGCATCTCCAAGAGTTACTTCATTTTTAAGTAGACATACTTTATATTTGAAGTTTCCAGGTTTTATTCTCCAAGAGTGTACTTCAAATTTGAAGTTTTAAAATATCTATTTTGCAATATGGTCTTTATATTATTAATGATTAACTAAGATAATAAATATTTATAAATAGCTCTAAAACGTATTTTAAGATGTTACACATGATATTATTTAATAAAATATTACATTTAAAAAAAAATACATAGAAATAGAATTTAAAACATAAAAACTTAATTATAAACCATACATTATTCAATAAAACTATTTCCATAGTGTTCCCATATATGATCAATCAATGCATTCTGAAGAGATAAATGAGTCTTTTTATTTTTTATTTGTAGATTACGAGTTAAAAACTGTTGAAATCGAGTATTTTCATTTATTGTCATTTCAACCGTTACTTCCGGCGCTGATCTTGCTTCTCTAACCGGTGCGTTGATATCGCGCTCATCCTCAATTATCATATTATGCATTATGATGCAAGCTGTCATTATATCATGCAAGATCTCTTTCTTCCAGTAGCGGGATGATCCTGCTATGATAGCAAACTTGGATTGTAGAACTCCAAACGCACGCTCAACATCTTTTCGACATGCTTCTTGCTTTGCAGCAAACAATTGTTTTTTTGGACCTTGGGGATTGTTTATAGTTTGAACAATAGTCGACCATTTTGGGTAAATACCATCAGCTAAATAATAACCCATATTATATTATTTTCCCTGAATCACTACAAGAAATCGGAGTATTGATAGCAACGGTTGATAGCGTTTTTTACGTCTTTGCTATAGTAATTTGTTCCGGAAATTTTGCATAGCGTTTACAAATAATGAACGCTATTAATACGTGAGCGGCAAAACTAAAAATTACAGGCGCATTTTTTTGGGATTTAACATTGCACATTCAAGAAAAAACGCTATCCTATTTATTAAATATAGTTTATTTTCTAAGTCTAAAATAAAATCTTCTTCTCATTTCTGTCTTTCCCTGAGACTTATGGTCTTCAAGTCGAGCCAAAACCTCTCCAAACACTAAATCGATTTCTTGTTGCAAGTTTAATTAGGTGTGTTCTCTCAATCAATCAACTCAACTCTTTTCGATTTTCAATTCCAGAAGTCTATAATCTCTCTTTACGGTTTAGATTTTGTCTGATTGAAACTCTCAAACACTGTACTTTTGGGGAAAATCTGTTTATCCGATTTAGATGCATGTTAGGTAAAAATCAAGTGGGTAAAATTTTGTTGAACATGCTGATTTAGATGCATGTTTGATTTGCGGATTTAGATGCATGTTTAATTTGTTCAATATGTGAGTTGCGAATGAATTTTGTTGATTACTGTACCAGGTACAAAAATGGCAAAGACAAGAGGAGGAGGAAAAACCGGTGTCGTCCGTTGTAGTAGACGCAATCAAGGATTGGAAGCCACACCTTCAATACTACGGGCTAAAAACAAAAAACCTGCGAAGAAGAGGATGACTAGGAGAAAGAAGATTGTGGGTGAGGAAGTAGAAGATGTTACTGACCAAGTATTAGGTTCGAATAATGTTAATGATGTTGGTGATGAGGCAGTGGTAGAAGAAGTTAATGAAGATACTGATTTTGATGAGAAAGAAACTACTCATCTACAAGAGTCTGACAAAGAAGTAGTTGATAAAGAAATTTCTGATGAGGAAGCAGCTGTCCAGAATGAGTTAAGTGATGATGTAATTAATGAAACTTTACAGGAGTTAGAGAAAGAAATGTATGAGGAGGATCAATTACCTGAGAAAGAAGTTAATGAGATCGATGAAGCTGAAACTGTAACTAGAGACCAATACGGATAGCAAGTATTTGAAGAAGAAGCAGATGGTGAGAACCAAAATGAGACTGGGGAAGGTGGACATGTTAATGTGGAAGGTGAGAATACTAGCATGACACAAGATTCTCAACATACTGATGCTGCAACTGAATATCCTAGTACTGAAGGAATACAACCACCAGAGGGAGAAGAGAATAAAAGAAAGAGAAGAGGACCAACAAAGATGCGTAAAATAGCCATATATCCTCCTGCAAAGGTTCATGTGACATTCACAGACCTGGGTGAACATGTAGGTCCTGGTTCAGTCACACTATCATCATTTCTTGGTGCTCTTGTAAGGGAACATGTTCCAGTAACACTTGATGACTGGAGAAAGCTTGATGTTCAGTCGAAAGACACAATGTGGGAGAAAATTCAGGTATATGCACTTAAGTATAGGTTAGATGAATTATAAAATTGTGGATTTGTTAGATAACCTTTGTTTATTTTGATGTAGGGGAGGTTTAATCTTAGTGAGGAGTGGAAGAAAGATGCTATTTTCAAGCAGATGAGATGTTTGTGGAGGGCAGGAAAGTCAAGGCTAGTGACACAAGTGCGGGATGCTAAGAGTAGTACAAAGAGACTTGAGTTAAAACCGAGCAACATCACATCAATTCCACTATGGAACTCTTGGATTAAGAGCAGGACAAGCTCAGCATTTAAGGTTTACTAAGTTCATAACTTGGTCATAAGAATTTTCTTAGAAATTTAAGTAATCTTATACTACTTTCTGGTGTAGGAAAATAGCAACAGATTCAGAGCACTGAGAAGAGCTCAGATTCCTTACACCACCAGTCGCAAGGGGATGATACGTTTAGCTCATGAAATGGTTAGTTTGTTTGTTTCTCTAATGTATTTTACATAATGATTAAAAATATTACTGAACATCTATTTACTATTTGTAGAGAAAGAAGAGTGCAGACCCTAGGAAGATCAATAGGAGTAAGGTTTGGATTGCTGGACACACTCATAAAGATGGTAGACCTGTTAGGCCTGAATTTGCTGAAACCATTGTAAGGACACTCTTCTGTCAATTATTGTTTTTGGGTAGTCAACTAGATTATCATCTATTTAGCTTGTGTTTAAATTTTTTAATCATGAACAAATAGAGTCACTTGATAGTCAAATGGATTCCACATCAGCTGATAATATCAGGGAAGATGTTGTAAGTAAGGTGTTGGGTAAAGACAAAAATGGAACAGTCAGAGGGTATGGCAGAGGTATTACTGCAACTAAGCTTGCATTTCTTCATTCAAGAGACACAAAGATTGTTGATATGCAAAGTGAGATTGATGACTTGAAGAGTATGGTCTGTGACTTAGCTTCAAAGAAGGTAATTGTGATTCAATCCTGCTTCTCAAATATTGGTGATATACATATGGTGATAATATTAATTGTGACCTTTTTGCATTTGTTTTTCTTGTGGCAGAACAAACTGGTGATTGTGGTTCTCCATCTAAGGTTAGTGAGGCTAGCAAAGAAGGGATTAGAGTTCAGCTACTTGACTGGTTTGAGGCAGGAGATATTCTCATAGGAGAAGGAGAATTCTGCTCTTCTGAACCAATGTATAAGATTGGCCGTATACCAATTGGTCCTAACGCAGTTGCTATTCGCGTTAAGTCTGTATTAGACCCTGGAGCATCTCTTTGGAGGCCTACAATAGAAGTGTCTTCAATTGAGGCAGCTGTTGGATGCAAAATAGCATGGCCAATGGATAAAGTGATATTAGACAAAAATACAGAGACCTATGAAGCCTCTCCAGATGGGAAAAAGGTAAAGGTTGTAATTCTTCTTTTATATATTAACATGGTCCAACCTCTAAACATAAACCTTTCAATGTAGCATACCTCTGAGGATGAATCTGAAAGATGCAAAATCTTGGATTGGACTAAGGGTGACGATGAGATTATTGCTGAAGGTATTATGTGCTCAACTGATTCTAAAGAGCTGGTCAGTAATGTTCCATTAGGCCCGAATGTTGTGTGTGTGAAAGTAGTTAAGGTTATTAATGATCTTGCCTATTTGTGGAGACCAACTGCTTAAATGTTACTGATTGGTGATGCACTGAATGAGAAAATAGCTTGGTCAGTCCTAAATGTTGAATCACTGTCTACTACACCTGCGAAGCCAGATGAGAAGAAAGGAGAGGTATGATTTATGGTAAATATGTTAGTGTTAGTGTACTATTGTTGTTGTGATGTCTTCTAATATGTTTCTTGATCATATTTGACTGGTTAGTAATTGGTTACTGATTATTTGAACTTTTCCCCTATATAGAGTACAACTAATAGCATAAGTGGAAGCAAGAATGCAAAGAAGAAATGCATCCTTTTAGAGTGCAACAACTCTGGACGTAAAGTGGCTGAAGAAAGGATAGCTTCGACAGATCCCAAAGCTTTATGTCATTTTGTGCCATTAGGTGCAAATGGAACCAAGGTTTGGGTTGAGGTTGTGAAGATTGGTAATGCAAGAGTGTGGAGGCCAAAATTCTGAAATTGTGCATCTTAAGGATGCTTTAGGGTCTCTAGTAGCATGGCCAACTGACAAACTTGTAATGATATGATACTTGTGCTTATTTGTATTTTGATGTTAGATATGAAACTTGTGCTTATTTGGCCAAGTAACTTTGAAACTTGTAAGACTTATGTTTTAAAATGTTGGTTTTGTGTGTTGAATTGGCTTGGTTTACTTCTTTTTGAAATCGATTATGAATTGAAATAAAATTAGGGTTTAGGGTTTAGGGTCTACAATTTAAAAAATTATTGATTTAAAAAAAAAATAGAATCCTAGACCCTAAAACCTTTATCTTAAAGTTACATATAGTATTTGGATCAAATGTTGAAGATAAAACATTTTAAATTATTCTTTTTAAAAATAAAATTATTTATTTGAAAAATATATATATAAAGAATCCTAGACCCTAAAACCTTTACCCTAAAGTTACATATAGTATTTGGATCAAGTGTTGAAGTTAAAACATTTTAAATTATTGTTTTTTTTAAAATATAGAATCCTAGACCCTAAAACCTTTACTCTAAAGTTACATATAGTATCTGGATCAAGTGTTGAAGTTAAAACATTTTAAATTATTGTTTTTTTTTAATATAGAATCCTAGACCCTAAAACCTTTACCTTAAAGTTACATATAGTATTTGGATCAAGTGTTGAAGTTAAAACATTTTAAATTTTTTTTTTTTAAATATAGAATCCTAGACCCTAAAACCTTTACCCTAAAGTTACATATAGTATCTGGATCAAGTGTTGAAGTTAAAACATTTTAAATTATTGTTTTTTTTTATATATAGAATCCTAGACCCTAAAACCTTTACCCTAAAGTTACATATAGTATTTGGATCAAGTGTTGAAGTTAAAACATTTTAAATTATTGTTTTTTTAAATATAGAATCCTAGACCCTAAAACCTTTACATTAAAGTTACATATAGTATTTGGATAAAGTGTTGAAGTTAAAACATTTTAAATTATTGATTTTTTTTTAAATACTAAACCCTAAACCCTTAAACCTTTACCCTAAAGTTACATATAGTATTTGGATTATAAAATCTATACTATTTTTTCAACTAATTATTTAAATTTATAAACTATTTTAAGTATTATAATTGTAGAAAAAAAGTAGATTACTATATTACACACACTTATTCCATCTAGCCGAGAAAACCCTTTGTCAAAATTTTCCTATTTCCTTTTTCAATTCTTATTCCATCTAGCCGCGATATCCTAAATCTCGTGACTCAATTCTTAATCGTGTATTCTTAATCAATCTTAATCGATTCCTTACTCTTTTCTTACGATTACTTCCGCACAGTCGATTCCTTCGCACAGTTAATTAGATATGGACGAGACATGGGTTTGGCTACCAAGGTATGAAGCAAGTCTTGTGTTTTTAATGTTGGTTCTGGATGTATGTTGTCTTACTAACTCGTGTATATAAATGTTTCATATAGGGCTAGTATTGAGTACTTGGAAGGAGCAACCAATTTTGTGAATTCTTCAACAGTTAGATTAGGTAATCCAATTGAAATCTCATGCCCTTGTATTCTTTGCCGTAATTTGTGCCATCAACTATTAGACGCAATAATAGAGCATCTAGTGGTAAAGGGTATGGATAAAAAGTATATGAGGTATTCTTGTTGGTTTTTCCACGGTGAAACAAGATATAAAGGTCGTGAATCTGAAACTAAGGCATTTGATTTGCTTAGAACTACTTATTTTAGTGGTGAAGATAGTCCTAATCAGCCGACAGAATGTGATGAAGAGAATGAATTTGTTGAAACAAAAGAGGAATCAGATTTTAAGAATAAGTTAAGAGACCACACTAAGATTTCTGCAATCATGGGACTTTAAAGAATTAAAGTGAAGAGTGAAATGTCTGAAAACTATTTTGATCAGTTATTGATGTTTATCCATGACATGCTACCTGAAGGAAATGTCCTTCCAAAGTCTATAGATTCAATCAAGAAATTTCTGAAGATATTTGGTTTTAGATATGAATCAATCCATACTTCATAGGAAGGAGTTTGAAAACATGAAAAGCTGTCCAAGATGCAATGCTTCTAGATGGGAAGTAGATAAGCACAGTGACGAGGTTAAAGAAGGAATTCCAGCAAAGGTCCTTAGATATTTTCCAATCAAGGACAAATTTAAGAGGATGTTTATATAAGAAAAAATGGTTGAGGATATGTGTTGGCATCATAGCAATGCAATAGAAGATGGTACCATGAGACACCCTGTTGACTCCTTGTTGGCCAGAGTTTGCTGCTGAACCAAGAAACCTTAGGCTAGGTATCTCTACGGATGGGATGAATCCTTTCTCCATTCAGAATACCAAGTATAGCACATGGCCAGTGTTGTTGTTTAACTACAACACGCCTCCAACAATGTGTATGAAGGCTGAGAATATAATGTTCACTATGTTGATCCCTGGTCCAACCGCTCCAAGTAACAACATAGACATTTACTTAGCACCATTGATAGATGATTTAAAGGATTTGTGGGCTGAAAGTATTGAATCATATGATGCGTTCAAGAAAGAGACCTTCACACTTAGAGCCTTGATGCTTTGGAGTACCAGTGACTATCCAGCATTGGGGACATTGTCTGGTTGTAAAGTCAAGGGAAACAAGCTTGAAATGTTTGTGGAAAGGATACACCTTGTAGATGGCTTAAACATAGCCGCAAGTACGTATACATGGGAAATAGAAAGAGATTAGATCTTAATCATCCCTACATATACAAAAAAGGATGGTTTGACAACATAGTGGAAAAAGGGAATGCAAGTAGGATCCAAACTGGATCTAAAATATATGACACACTTAAAGATTTTAGGATTGATTTTGGAAGACCTCTAGAGAAGAAAACTAAAAGAAAAAGAGATGAATTGTTGGATGGTGATATGGTTCAAGAAGAAGATTGTGAAGAGTCAAATGATCTATGGCGGTGGAAGAAGAAATCTATATTCTTTGAACTACCTTACTGGAAGGTAAAGTAGAAAAACTAATTTCAGTGTTTTTTTTACTTTATATTTCTGTTTTTTTTGTTGTTAACAGATTGATGTTTCATGTGATAGGATTTGTCGGTTCGTCACAACATTGATGTGATGCATGTGGAAAAGAATGTGTGTGATGCTATATTGTCAACATTGATGCAAAATGCTAAGTCAAAAGATGGTTTGAAATCAAGAAAAGATTTGGAAGATATTGGAATCAGAAATGAATTGCACACAGAGGTAAGGGGTAAGAGAAAATACTTACCTCCAACACCTTATTGGTTATCCAAGAAAGAAAAGAAAATCTTTTGTAAGAGGTTATCTAAGTTTAGAGGCCCAGATGGTTATTGTGGGAATATAGCAAATACTGTTTCAGTTAACCCTCCTAGTATAGATAGTTTGAAGTCTCATGATCACCATGTACTCTTACAAAACTTGTTACCAGTTGCTTTAAGAGGGTTGTTACATAAAGGACCTAGGATTGTTATAAATCGATTATGCAATTACTTCAATAGATTGTGTCAGCATACTATAGATGTAACGCTCGTGGACTAAAAAGTGGATTTTGGTTGGGTGTGTCGATCGACACAGGTGTATGCCGATCGACACGTGTGTTTTGACTTGTGAGAAGTCGGATTCTTGGTGGTGTGTCGATCGACACAGGTGGTGTGTGTCGATCGACACGACTTGAAATTGGACCGACCGGTTTGGTTCCAAATATCCGGTTCGGCGGACTGGTTTAGAGAAACCCTAGGGTTAGGGTATAAAAATGTGATCAAACGCGTTGTCTCTGGTTTTGGCCAATTTTCAGAAGAGAAACAGAGGGTTTAAGAGAGAGATCAGAAATCAAAGGTTTTGGGTGTTTTTTGGGAGATTTCTTGAGAAGGATTGCTCTTGAGAATGTTAGAACGAGAAGGGGATTGTTGCTGGGTTGATTTTGGGTATGGGAAGGGCGAAATCAGTGGCCGTTCGTGACCGTTCTTCGTGTTCTTCATCGTTCTTCATCGAGGTAAGTGCATGATCGTGGGTTTATATAGGCATAAGAATTAGATGGAATACATTTGCTTGTGTTGTTGGGTTGGTTTCTGTGTGTTTGGTGCTTGGATTCGTGCAAGGAATCGACAAATCGTGTTGGGATTCGAGCAATGAGAGGATAGGCTCGTTTCCTGGTTTCTGCGATGTCGTGTCGCTCGACACCAGGATGGTGTGTCGATCGACACGGGGCAGTATGTCGATCGACACCTAGTGGTTGTGTCGATCGACACGTGATAGTCTGTCGATCGACACCTAGTGGTTGTGTCGATCGACACTGGACTTCGGTACTGGTTCATGTTGGTTGTTTCGTGTATGCTTGATTGTATGCTCATCCTGGTATTGTATCTCTTGTTTATGTATGTGTATAAATAACCTGTAGACGGGATGACCGAGTCACTGAGTATTTGTGATAATACTCACGCAACTTTTTTTCCATGTGTTGCAGGTAAAGAGAAAATGTGATCGTGGAATCATGGCCGGGAAGAGGAGATGATCTAGGGTCTCGTTTTCGTGGTCAATGTATTAGAATTGCTAGGTCATTAGTGATTCTAGAACCACTACTTATGTTATTGAACTGGTTATTGTTATTGAATATTGATTTAATTGAACTAGTAGTTGATTAATAAAGTATGGGATTTATTGATTGGTGTTATTGTTATTCTAATTGTTTCGCATTGCTTGTGTTGGCCCATTGAGGATTATTATCTGTGATGATAATAATCTGAAGGGAAAAATTTTAAATTTTTGGGTCGGGTTATTTCATTTTGGTATCAGAGCCCTTATGGTTCTAGGGCGGGTGCAATTGATTGGTTATGTGAGTTAATTGATTGATTGTTGTGTGGGTATGGAGTCTTAGATCTTCTCTTCCGAGCCTTTAATGAGATTCCACGGTATGTGTTATTCGACTTTCTGTTTTTTTTTCTAGTAATTAGTAGTCTGCTGGTTAGTGTAGAGTGATGGCTAGAGGTGCGAGAGGCAGAGGTCGTGGGGGCCATGGAGGCCGAGGTGGTCGTGGTGGGAGCAGGTGAGGTTTGCAGAGTGAGTCAGATGCCGCGAGTGTGGCGCAGGAGATCACGCAGGAGCAGGTGGCGGACTCGCAGGAGTTTCAGGAGGGGTCTGTGGGTGTGACTGCTACGAGTGCCAGTGTCAGGGCTGGTGGGGCCAGTGTGGGTCCCAAGGTAGCTGGTGGTGCGGCGGTCCCAGGTGGTGTGCTACCGCAGGTGCAGCCCAGGACCGAGATGATCGCTTGGCGGGTTTATTGCAGTTGATTCTGGAACGAATACCAGGTGGGGTACCGGCTCCGGGTCAGGCTCCAGGAGTACAGTCGGGTGTGGCTGGAGTGCAGCCAGTGGTGGCTGGTGGTCAGCCGGGAGTGGCTGGGGTTCAGCCATTAGTGGCTGGTGTGCATACGGGTGTGGCAGTTGCAGAGGAGCTTCCATCCTACCTGAGGATGATGGAGCAGATGCAGAGGATTGGCATCGGGTTTTTCTCGGGTGGTGCCAAGCCTGAGGAGGCCGATGAGTGGTGGCGGATGTTGGAGCGTAACTTTCGCTCTATCAAGTGTCTAGAGGGATACAGAGTTGACCTGGCAGTGCACTATCTGGATGGTGACGCGCATCTCTGGTGGAGAGGTGTTGAGGCCAGGAGGGTACAGGCCGAGATAGCCTGGGAGGATTTCTTGGCTGAGTTTGTTGCCAAGTATTTCCCGCAGGAGGCGGTGGACCGGATGGAGTCGAGGTTTTTGAACCTGGCTCAGGGAGACCGGACCGTGAAGGAGTTCGATTTGGAGTTCAGTCGACTCCTGGTGCATGCTGGTAGGGGCATGGAGGGCGAGCAGACCCAGGTGAAGAGGTTCCTCGGGGGACTTCGAGCTGAGTTGAGGACTCGTTATAGGGCGAGCAGGTTCGCCACGAGGGCGGAGTTGGTTGAGACAGCTGCGGCAATCGAGGAGGATCTCAGAGAGCAGGTTGTGGTGGTTATCCGCCGGTACAACAGCAGAGGAGGTCATAGCAGCAGGCGAGTGCGAGCAGGGGCGGCAAGCCTACTCAGGGACAGAAGAGGAAGTGGGAGGGCACTTCAGGAGCTAGACAGAGAGGTCAGGGTGGTTCAGGATGCTATGGGTGTGGTAGCATAGACCACAAGGTGGCGGACTGTCCGACGAGGAGAGAGGCTCGGGCGGCTCAGGTGTGCTTTCACTGCAGGGAGCCGGGGCATATTAAGCCCAAGTGTCTGAAGCTGCAGCAGATGGCAGTGCCGGCAGTGCAACCGTTGGCGGTGCAGCCTTTGGCTCAGATTGTAGCGACACCGCGGGTTTTCACGTCGGCAGAGACAGGCGGTTTCAACGCCAGACCGATCATAGGTATAATTTCAGACTTGTTCTTTTTAATTTCTTGTGGTGATTAAATTTAGTCTGTTGGAATTGTGAGTCTGCGTTAGAGTAACGGGTCTTAAAGCACAAGGGACCTTAGTTGTGGGCGAATGTGAGTCTCACGTGTTATTTAATTCTGGAGCTACGAATAGCTTCATTACCCCGGAGTGTGCGGAGAGCAGCGGAATCTGGAGCGATTCTGGAGAGCAGCCGGGAGTAGTTAAGGTTGCTGGGGGCAGGATGTTAGCTACTTTTGGGCGGACTCATGGCGTGGATGTTCTTGTGGTGGGAGAGTTGATACCAGCAGATCTGGTTATTAGTCCGGTGGAGTTGTACGATGTCATCCTGGGGATGGATTGGTTGGATCGGTACAGGGTCCATCTAGATTGTCATCGAGGACGAGTAGTGTTTGAGCAAGAGGCAGGGAGGTTGGTGTATCAGGGTGTGAGACCGACTTCCGGGAGTCTCTTGATTTCAGCGATACAGGACGAGCAGTTGATTGAGAAGGGCTGTGAGGCGTATCTGACGACGATAGTGATTCCGGAGACTGTTGGAGAGGTTGCAGTTGGGGATATTCGGGTTGTTCGGGACTTCAAGGACGTGTTTTAGTCGTTGTTGAAATTGCCACCGTCGCGGTCGGATTCATTCACGATTGAGTTAGAACCCGGGACGACTCCTATATCTAAGGCACCTTACCGTATGGCTCCAGCAGAGATGGCAGAGCCGAAGAAGCAGCTGGATGATTTGTTGGGCAAGGGATTCATCTGGCCTAGTGTTTCACCGTTGGGAGCGCCGGTGTTGTTCGTGAAGAAGAAGGATGGGAGTTTCCGGTTGTGCATCGATTACTGGGGACTTAACCGGGTCACTGTGAAGAACAGGTATTCTCTGCCGCGCATTGATGAGTTGTTGGATCAGTTGCGAGGGGCTACTTGGTTCTCCAAGATCGACTTGGCTTTGGGATACCATCAAATTCCAATTGATGAGGCGGACGTTAGGAAGATGGCTTTTCGAACAAGATACGGGCATTATGTGTTTGTGGTGATGCCGTTTGGGTTGACGAATACGCCAGCAGCGGTCATGCGGTTGATGAACGGGGTTTTCCAGGAGTATCTGGACGTGTTTGTGATTATCTTCATAGATGATATTTTGGTGTATTCGAGGAGTCCGGAGGAGCACGAGGTGCATTTTAGGTTGGTTCTGGAGAAGTTGCGGGAGCAGAAGCTGTATGCGAAGTTGAGTAAGTGCAGTTTTCGGCAGCGAGAGATGAGCTTTCTTGGCCATGTTGTGTTTGCAGAGGGAGATTCTGTGGATCCGGCTAAGATATAGGCTATATAAGAGGTTAGCCTAGACCGAAGAGTGCCACTGAGATCAGGAGTTTTCTTGGGTTGGCGGGTTATTACCGGAGGTTCGTCAAGGGGTTTTGCGAGTATGGCGCAGTCGATAACGAAGTTGACAGGGAAGGATGTCCCTTTTGTGTGGTCTTCAGCTTGCGAGTAGAGTTTCGGGAAGCTGAAGGAGATGTTAACGAGTACACCTATGTTGGCGTTACCTGAGCCGGGTGAGCCTTACGTGGTGTATACTAATGCTTCAGGAGTTGGTCTGGGTTGTGTGCTGATGCAACAGGGAAAGGTTATTGCATATTCTTCGAGGCAGTTGAGGAAGCACGAGTGCAATTACCCTATTCATGACTTGGAGTTGGCTGCGGTGATTTTTGCCCTTAAGATTTGGAGGTCTTATATGTATGGCGGGAAGGTGCAGGTATTCACAGACCACAAGAGTCTGAAGTATTTCTTTACTCTGCCGGAGCTGAACCAGAAACAAAGGCGCTGGATGGAGTTAGTTACGGATTACTATCTGGAGATTGGGTACCATCCAGGTAAGGCTAACCTGGTTGCAGATGCATTGAGTCAGAAGAGGGTTTGCTTTAGATCAGGAGCGTGATATAGAGGCTCTGGTGAGCGAGATCAGGAGCGGGATATAGAGGCTCTGGTGAGCGAGATCAGTACCTTGAGGTTGTGTGTGATCTCATAGGAGCCGTTGGGGTTAGAGGCAGCTAACCAGGCAGATTTGTTGAGCAGGATTCGAGTTGCTCAGTAAAATTATCAGGGATTGATTGATGCTTCCAAGGCGGCCGGTTCAGAGTATGTGGTCTCAGCGAGTGGGATGATACTGGTGAACTGGCGGGTTTGTGTACCCAAGGACGAGGATCAGAGGCAGGAGATCCTGAGGGAGGTTCATTCGAGCATGTTATCGATTCATCCGAGAGCGACCAAGATGTATCGTGACCTGAAGCAGTATTATCACTGGGTCGGGATGAAGAGGGATGTAGCTAACTGGGTTACAGCGTGCAACGTGAGTCAGTTGGTGAAGGCGGAGCATCAGGTTCTGAGTGGTATATTGCAGAGTTTACCTATCCCGGAGTGGAAGTGGGATATGATTACCATGGATTTCGTGACGGGGTTGCCAGTGTCACGAACGTATGATGCGATTTGGGTGATTGTGGGTCGTCTGACCAAGTCAGCACATTTTCTTGCCATTAAGAAGACCGATGGAGCGGCAGTTTTGGCTAAGAAGTATGTGCGGGAGATAGTGAAGCTGCACGGGGTGCCAGCGAGTATTGTGTCAGACACGGATCCGAGGTTTACTTCAGAATTCTGGAGGGCATTTCAGGCTAAGATGGGCACTATGGTGCATATGAGCACAACGTATCATCCTCAGACGGATGGACAGTCCGAGCGGACGATTCAGACTTTGGAGGATCTGCTGAGGATGTGTGTGCTGGACTATGGTGGTCATTGGGCGGATCATCTGAACCAGGTTGAGTTTGTGTACCACAACAGTTACCAGACGAGTATTGGGATGACTCCATATGAGGCTCTGTATGGAAGGCAGTGTACGACACCATTATGTTGGACTCAACTAGGGGAAAGGAGCATATTTGGTGCAGATTTTGTTCAGAAGACGACGGAGAAGATCCGTGTCTTGAGGCTGAACATGAGAGAGGTTTAGGATCGGCAGAAGAGCTATGCCGATAGGAGACGGAAGGAGCTGGAATTTGAGCTGGGAGATCTGGTGTATCTCAAGGCAGCGATGTTGAGGGATCCTAACAGATCCATTTCGGAGAATAAGCTGAGTCCGAGGTTTATGGTTCCGTTCAAGGTGGTGGAGCAAGTCGGGCCGGTAGCTTTTCGGTTGGAGTTACTTCAGAGTATGAAGGCTTTCCACAAAGTCTTCCATGTTTCGATGTTACAGAAGTGTCTACATGAGTCTGAGGAGGTGTTTCCTAGGATTCCGGAGGATCTTCAGCCCAACATGACGTTGCCGGCGAGGCCTGTGAGGATTATCGAGAGGAGAGTCAAGGTGCTGCGTCGGAAGAGTCGTGTGGGACTGTGACGGTATTGAGGAGGAGACTTGGGAACCAGAAGCGTCGATGAAGAAGAAGTTCTCGAAGTGGTTTGAGAAGCAAGCGGTGGCTTGAGTTCTTTTCTAGTTTTCAGAGTCTGTTTTAGCTTGGGCTATGCGTTGTATGTATTTTCGTTTGGCGTTGTTGTAACGATTATACATTTTTGAGATTAATAAGACGTGGAGTTCTTATCGATGTGTTTTATAAGATGTGAGTTCTTATACTTTATGACTGGTGGGGTCATGTGATGGCTAGGAATGCAAGTTCTATGCGACTTAGAGCGTGTCCATGTTCTAGGAGTGGCTAGAAATGGAAGTTCTATGCGAGTTAGAACCTGTCTGTTCCTAGGGAGAGTTTAGAAAAGAGGTTTTATGTGAGTTAGAATTATCTTTTCCAAGGACTCTGTGGAAACACCCATGGTGGTTGGGTTGTTTCGAGTGGCCTAGTGTTGGTCACGGAGGGATGATATTCTGGGTTAGGGGATGTCATGATGGGGCCACGGAGGCGATTCCGGTCGACAGGTGCTTATGATGCACGTTTCAGAGTATTGCTCCAGGGGACGGTGGGTTTCCTGCATACTTGAGGGATGGT
Source organism: Arabis hirsuta (assembly GCA_964056655.1). Taxonomy (NCBI): domain Eukaryota; kingdom Viridiplantae; phylum Streptophyta; class Magnoliopsida; order Brassicales; family Brassicaceae; genus Arabis; species Arabis hirsuta. The sequence continues at coordinate 33,343,628 of OZ053298.1, read as the reverse complement.
GGTTCTCTCCAGGGGATAGTGGGTTCCCTGCATATACTCGAGAGATGGTGGTTCTCTCTAGGGGACGGTGGGTTCCCTACATATACTTTGAGGGATGGTGGTTCTCTCCAGGGGATAGTGGGTTCCCTGCATATGTAGCTCAAGGGGTGACGATCCTGCGAGTAGGTGTGGTGTATATGTATATGAGATATGAGTATGAGTTATGAGCAGTAGAGTCTGAGCGTGGTCGTAAGTATAAGACTGGATGAGCTTCAAGATTAAAAGTGATCTCAGTGGTGCTGACCAGGTGGGGTCAGGGGGTATGTGGATGTCGAGTCTAGGGTCTTTACTTAAGTTAAGAACCTCGGTTCGGATAACCCTGGTAGCGTATGTAATGTCGTTGGTCGTACATGTTCTTGTTTGATTATTGTGCGATCATTTGGTCCAATTGGGGTCAACGGTTGGTCGTGCATGTTCTTGTTTGATTGTTGGGCGATTAATCGGGCAGCCCTGATCCGGACCAGGGGGCTTTGCCTCGTTGATGTTCCCGAGAGAATCTAGTCGGGTTTTAGGCGGAAGTGCTAGCTTTAGTGAGATGGGGTCGCGTTATTCGAGGTCGAATCCGTGTTAGTGGGGGAGAATTATAACGCCCGTGGACCAAAAAGTGGATTTTGGTTGGGTGTGTCGATCGACACAGGTGTATGCCGATTGACACGTGTGCTTTGACTTGTGAGAAGTTGGATTCTTGGTGGTGTGTCGATTGACACAGGTGGTGTGTGTCGATCGACACGAGTTGAAATTGGACCGACCGGTTTAGTTCCAATTGTCTGGTTCAGCGGACTGGTTTAGGGAAACCCTAGGGTTGGGTTATAAAAACGTGATCAGACGCGTTGTCTCTGGTTTTGGCCAATTTCAGAAGAGAAACAAAGGGTTTGAGGGAGAGATCAGAAATCAAAGGTTTTGGGTGTTTTTTGGGAGATTTCTTGAGGAGGATTGCTCTTGAAGTTGTTAGAAGGAGAAGGAAATTGTTGCTGGGTTGATTTTGGGTCTGGGAAGGACGAAATCAGTGGTCGTTCGTGACCGTTCTTCGTGTTTTTCGTCGTTCTACATCTTTTCAATCCGAAATCAAGGTGAGTGCGTGACCGTGGGTTTATATAGGCATAAGGATTAGATGGAATGCATTTTCTTGTGTTGTTGGGTTGGTTTCTGTGTGTTTGGTGCTTGGATTCGTGTAGGGAATCAACAAATCGCGTTGGGATTCGAACCATGAGAGGATAGACTCATTTCTTGGTTTCTGCGATGTCGTGTCGATCGACACCAGGATGGTGTGTCGATCGACACGGGGCAGTATGTCGATCGACACCTAGTGGTTGTGTCGATCGACACCTAGTGGTTGTGTCAATCGACACTGGACTTCGGTACTGGTTCGTGTTGGTTGTTTCGTGTATGCTTGATTGTATGCTCATCCTGGTATTGTATCTTTTGTTTATGTCTGAATATAAATAACCTGTAGACGGGATGACCGCGTCGCTGAGTATTTGTGATAATACTCACGTAACTTTTTTTGCCATGTGTTGCAGGTAAAGAGAAAATGTGATCGTGGAATCATGGCCGGGAAGAGGAGATGATCTAGGGTCTCATTTTCGTGTTCAATGTATTAGAATTGCTAGGTCGTTAGTGATATTTGAACCACTGCTTATGTTATTGAACTGGCTATTGTTATTGAATATTGATTTAATTGAACTGGTAGTTGATTAATAAAGTATGGGATTTATTGATTGGTGTTATTGTTATTTTAATTGTTCCGCATTGCTTGTGTTGGTCCATTGAGGATTATTATATGTGATGATAATAATCTGAAGGAAATTTTTTTAAATTTTTGGGTCGGGTTGTTTCAATAGACCCGGAGAAACTGATATCATTGGAGTCTGAGTTTGTAGAGACAATGTGTCAACTAGAGCGGTTCTTCCCTCCATCTCTATTTGATATCATGTTCCACCTTCCGATACATCTATCAAGAGAGGCACGTTTGGGAGGTCCGGTTCATTTCCATTGGATGAATCCTTTTGAAAGGTTTGATATATTCATATGTTTCGTTATATGTATTTACGACAATGATGTTTATCTGATATTAATACTTCTTAACTGAGTTTTAGGTACATGAAAACACTCAAAGCTTTTGTGAAGAATCATGCAAGGCCAGAAGGGTGTATGGCTGAGGGGTATTTAGCTAGAGAATGCATTTCATTCTGTTTGGAGTTCCTACAAAAATCTGTACCAGTTCAAGAAGTACTTAATCGTAATGAAGATATTGAGAATGTTAGTATGATAGCTGAAGGTAGACCACTGCATAAGGGTGAAGATGTTATCCTTTCTGATAAAGAAAGGGACATAGCACATCGATATGTCTTGAGGAACATGTCAGCTATGGATCAGTATGTTGAGTAAGATACTTTCTACATTATTCCTAAGAGGGTTCACTTTCAGTTTTAACTCCTTAATACTTAACATTACTGCCTAATTATAACTGTTGTATATTTTTAAATCAAGATGCATTTGGAAGAATTGCAAGATAATGATGCTCGATGTGCTAGGAATGAAACTCTATTGTGGAAAAGGCATACTGAGCAGTTTGCACAATGGGTAAAGCAAAAGGTTTGCATAATAAGTTCTGTTTTTTCAGTTTAGTAATATCAGTAGTTTCTTTTGTCTAGATCCATATTGAGGTTCTGTTTTTTAAGTTCTGTTTTTGCATAATAGGTTCTGTTTTGTATAATATGCTAATGTATAGGTGTAGAAACTCAGATACAATGTTGTTGAGGTTCTGTTATAAGTTTTGTTTTTCAGTTTAGTAACATGAGTAACACAGATAGATTATTGTTCCAGTTTTAAGTTATATGTTCTTGCAGTGAGGTTTTGATTTTTTAGGTGAGCATTGCCGGTTCGGATTATGCACATCTCTGATTGCTTATCTGTTGAAAATATAGTTGTAGGGGTGTTTAGAAACTTTTGCTAATCATTGCTTATCTATTTTGATTAAGTTTAGTTATGTAACATCCCAGTTTCTGAAAATATGTGGTGCATGCGGAGAGGCTTAAGAGAATTGATTTGGCTACCTATATCACCAAATTGCACTTATCTTTTCCGTCACACATCCAGAGAGAACTCCAGAGTTAAGTGTGTTTGGGCTGGAGCAATTTAAGGATGGGTGACCTACTGGGAAGTCATTTCCACTACCGTGTGAGTGAGGATAAAACACGAGGAAAGATCACGTGGTGATTTGCAGGGTTAGTAAACAAGTTTTTCGAGCCTCCCGGACTAACGCACTGACCATCGGACAGGGGTGGGCCGACGGGCCGAGAGTGGGCGTGGGGCCCATTAGGAGATGAGGATTTCTCCTGAGGGGATGAGGATTTCTCCTGAGGGGATGAGGATTTCCCCTGTATGTTATTGAGAGATGAGGATTTCTCTCGAGGGGATGAGGATTTCCCCTGCATACCGATAGCTCGACGGCGGTTGGGGCGTTACAAGTGGTATCAGAGCGAACCCTGACGAGTGTGTGAGTCACACTGTCGGGGGTAACGATCCTGGTACGCAACGAGGACGTTGCGATCAGTTAGTGGGGATGATTGTAACATCCCGGTTTCTGAAAATATGTGGTGCATGCGGAGAGGCTTAAGAGAATTGATTTGGCTACCTATATCACCAAAGTGCACTTATCTTTTCCGTCACACATCCAGAGAAAACTCCAGAGTTAAGCGTGCTTGGGCTGGAGCAATTTAAGGATGGGTGACCTACTAGGAAGTCATTTCCAGTACCGTGTGAGTGAGGACAAAACACGGGGAAAGATCACGTGGTGATTTGCAGGGTTAGTAAACAAGTCTTTCGAGCCTCCCGGACTAATGCACCGACCGTCGGACAGGGGTGGGCCCACGGGCCGAGAGTAGGCGTGAGACCCATTAGGAGATGAGGATTTCTCCTGAGGGGATGAGGATTTTTCCTGTATGTTATTGAGAGATGAGGATTTCTCTCGAGGGGATGAGGATTTCCTCTGCATACCGATAGCTCGACGGCGGTCGGGGCGTTACAAGTTATATGAAGTATATGTTTTATCTGTATTGATTCTTTACTGTATGGGATGTCCTGACATTGTTACAATATTTGCATTAGATACCTTCAAACTTAAAGGATCAATTTTCTTCGAAGCTAAGGTGGTTGGCATTTGGACCAAGAAATATTGCGATAAAACATAAAGGATTTATAATTAATGGGCATCGATTTCATACGGATGAGGTTAAGCGGAAGACACAGAATAGTGGAATAACTTACGAGGCATTCAGCATGTGTAGATCTAGTGCTCGAGATCAAAGAAAAATGGCGGATATGGTTACCTACTACGGAGTGATAAAAGAGATTATACTCATGGACCACTTTTCAGATGCAATTGGGCTAACAAAGGTATTGGTGTGAAGGAAGAAGATGGCTTCACTCTTGTGAACCTTCATATGAACCAAGCAGGATATATGAATGATCCATTCATTCTACTTTCTCAAGCAAAACAGGTTTTCTACTCTAGAGAAGATGAATCCTCAAATTGGTATGTTGTCATGAGAGCACCTCCTAGAGGCTATCATGAGTTAGAATTTGAGGAAGATTTTGTTGATGCACCCATAGCTGTCCAAGAAGTTGGTGATTTGGATAGAGAAGATGATACTTCTTATGTTAGGGATGATGGTGAAGGGATTATAGTTGTAGAGTAGTACTACATGCAATGTATTAGGTTTCTTTTAATTGTTTTTGTGGTATTTGTAAATTGAGGATATTTTTAATTTAATCATGAAATTGATTTTATTTATATAATTTTAAATATTTTGAAATTATATTTGAATTCCAAAATATTTAAAAATAAATAAATTCGGAATATTATTATTAAAAAACCAGGTATATATTTACCAAAAATCAATAATACAATTACGCTGCTATATTAGTAAAACAAAAATGCTTTGAAAAAAAGAAAAGTAAAAGCTATTATTAAAATTATTAATAACAATAACAAAACGCTATTCTAAATATTTATAATTGTAGTATAAAAAGTGCTATGGTTAAAATACTAAACATCGCGTTAGTAATATCCGCTATCTTAGGTGGCAGACCTACTATCGCGGGACATATTGGAGCGTTTTCTACAGCGATATGTATCACTATCATAGCATTTTTAGACTGCTATCAATACTCCGATTTCTTGTAGTGAATGATGTAATTAGCAGGAGGAGCGGTACCTTGAGCAAGCTTCGAAAATAAATTGGATGCCTTCAGAACATTGATGTCATTGTTGCTGCCTGGCATACCAAAATAGGCATGCCATATCCATAGATCATAATCTGCAACAGCTTCAAGAATTATTGTGGGAGATCCACTACGATCTGCAAACTGCCCTGCTCATGCAGTTGGACAATTTTCCTACTTCCAGTGGATACAATCTAGACTACCCAGCATTCCAGGAAATTCACGTTGTTGGCCGATATTGAGAAGCTTGGCAATGTCCTCTGATGTTGGTGACCTGAGATACCCCTCCGAAAACACTTCTATAATTGCACAACAAATTTTCTTCATGCATTCAATTGATGTAGACTCTCCAATTTTGATGTATCCGTCCGTGGCATCAGCAGGCATACCATATGCCAAAATGCGAATAGCAGCCGTAACTTTTTGCAGGGTTGATAAGCTCATTCTACCAAATGCAGCACGGCGTTGATTAAAGTAGTTGTCGTGTTGTTTAACAGCATCAACAATATGAAGAAATAATTTTTTTGACATTCGGAACCGACGATGTAACTCTCTTTCACCATACACAGGATTATCAAAAATTAATCATTGAATAAATTACGATGAGCATTTTCTCTATCACGGTGTATAACTGCATGACCAAGAATAAAGCCTCAATGACTTACGTGATCGCTTTCTTGAGTGAGTTGGTGAATAAGCCGGTTGTTGTTGACTAATAAAATGATTGCAATTTGATTTTCCCTCTCCATTGTTGCATCGTCATCTATTAACCATTCATCAAACCCAGATGAGTCTGAAGATGAAGACGAATTAAAAGATGGACCTTCATTATTCAAATTCATTTTAAACTAAGTGGTGATGTTGTGATGTTTGTGTATTGTCTAGATGTGTATTTTTATAGATAAATATATTACTATTTAAGATGATAAGAAAATCTTGAAAATAAATCTGTGCTATTCATTAGATCTCATTGCCATGAACCGTTGGATTAAAAATCTACCCAAACTATAACTTATCTTATATATTATATATAAAAAAAATATTGCAAATTTCATCCACACCATTTATTAGATTTCACCTGTCGTCAACCATTGGATTGAAATCTTATCCAATCTATATAACTTTTCCAATATATTATATAAGAAAATATATGAAAATTAATCTACATCATCCATTAGATCTCATCCATTATTGATGGTTGGATTGAAATCCTATCCAACTTTTTAGATAAAAATATCTACGAAATTTGTTTATTGCCATTCATTTGAACTAGGGTTTTCCATCATGATGTATAAATAATAGACTTCAAGGATTGATAATGTCACAATTTAACCAACTCTTAATCTTATACTAAAAATATGGAAAAAAGTAGAGGCTCATCATTCAACCAAAATAAAGATGAGTTGTTATGTTGTGTTTATCTAGAAATTTCTCAAGATCCAATTGGTAGCAATAACCAATATGTGGGAAAATTATGGGAAAGGGTAAGTAAAAGCTACCATGAAAAAAAAACAGAGAGCTGGGAAATTATAAACATTCGATCTCTGCATAGTAGGATGAGTAGCATTACATATGGTGTTAGGAATCTGAAAAGCTGCATCTCTCAAGTGGAGAATTTGCATCCAAGTGGTGCATCTGAATTTGACATTGTAATTATTTTTTAATACTTGATTTATATATAAATATGTTTATGTTATAAACTAAAATTAATGTTCTAAAATTTTGCAGATGGAAAAAGCCAAAAAACTCTTGGTATAATATCCAAAATTACATAAAGGTTTTAAATTTGACCACGTATGGAATTTGATGAAGGATATCCCAAAGTTTACAGACAATATCAATGTTGGTATTCAAGATACACCTAATAATGGGAGCGAGAATGTCGGCTCTTAAACATCACAATCTCCAGCACTACAAGAAAACCAGATTATAGCCACAAAACTAATTGTAGTTTATAGTTAAAATTTTGTGGCTACATTGCATATAGCCACGCATAGACACAACTTAGTTTCGTGGCTATAGACTTGTAGCTATTTCCATTTCGTGTCTATTTGTGGATCAATTAGCTACGCCATAATGACGTTAAAGTTTGTGTCTTATATCTACGAAATAGAGGCAAATATATTTGTGTCTATAATAGCCACGGTTGGTAACAAATCAATCGTGTCTAAAAGCCACAATTATCGACAACCGTTCTCGTGACTATGTTACACAATTGGCCACAACTTAACTTGTCTCTATCAGCTACAATATTGCTACAGCCTCTTTTGTAGCTATAAGATACTGATTTCCACAACTATATTTCGTGTCTTGTTGCTACACATAGCCACATTTACAATTGTGGATATAGGCAACGACTAGCCACAAATCTGTTTGCATCTTGGCCACAAAAAACTACAAAAGTTTTGTGGCAAAATTTAAATTATGAATAAAAAAAATAAGTGAAACCAAATGGTTTCATAAACAAAAATTATCATTCAAGATTACAAAATGTTGTTAAGAATACACAGTCTTGAGCATTACAAAAGTTGATGATATTGAACATTCAAAAATTGATCCTAAATACAATACACAAGTCTTGAGATCATCATTCAAGATTACAAAATACAAAAACCATTACAAAATCCATTCTAGGTTAAATAGTTTTTACTTAGCTAATAAGAAAAGAGTGTTTTACTTACGAAATTGGCTAGGATCATGAGCAGCGTCTGAACGAGGACTCGGAGCAGATGACGCATCTTCAGTACGTGAAATCGGTTGAAGTGTAATATGATCTACTCCATTGATTCGTAAGAGAGCTTCCATGGCTTTTTTGACGCATGTCATTTCCTCCTTCACCTCTCTAACATCCTCTTTTAACTTGACTATGGTGACTTCTATTTCATTCATACGCATTTGTACATCAAGGTTTCTACATAGAGAAGCTGCAGCTAACTCGTTGGGATCAGCATTAAGATACTAAACTGATCCAAGACCATAAACTTGTCCTTTGGTGTTAGTTGCGACCTACATAAAAAAGATAACATGTTTGACAAAACAGTTCCAAACAAAACTAGCAGCAGTGGGCAAACATGAAAAAAACAGATGATCAAATTACTAAGCAAACATGAAAAACACATGTATCACTAGCAAGCATAATTAGATTAAGCAAACATGAAAAAAACAGTGATAACAAATGAGTACGAGAGTAGTTCATTCGTTCGAAGGTGAGCAGTTCGTGAGCAGTTTCAGATTACAATATAAAAAATAGTGATAACAAACAATGAATTATCATAATCAAATGTTATGATCATTAAAAAACAAAACAAAATGTTCAACTTACCACAAAGGAAATCCACCATGCATCCTTCTTATCTTGTGGGCACATTTTATAGGTCCACCATGGTCCCCAAAAATCTGCCTGCCAAGAAGCCACAATGTCTTTCCGAATGCAATCATGTATGTCAAACCTATGATAAAAGAAATAAACACAGGTTATACATCTTTCCAAAACTTTGATTAGAAAGTACACAAAATAATTATAACTTTCCAAAACTTTTGATAACTTTCCAAAACTTTCCAAAACTGTGAAGTGATAACTTCTAAGCCAACCACTAATTATAACTTTGATTAGAAAGTACACAAAATAACAACTATGATTATTTCATAAGAATAAAATTAGACTTGAAATCGAAATTAGACTTGAATACCATAAACTGCCATTGAGCTTTTGCGGATGGAGATGAGGCATGTTTTCTCGTTTGGTGCACTCATCACTGCTGCTAGGCTAGGAAGGAGATGCCGAGAAGTGCTGGAATTGGCTGACCTCATTAGTCCAATTGCTCCAGGAGGAAAACGAGTTTGGCGAGACCGGCCAGATTGCTGTGATGGACTAGGACCTCTGAGATTCATCTGCAAAAGATAATAAGAGACTGAAAATTACTAACTTGCAAATCAGATTCTAAGGATAGGGTTTGAGAACTAAGATAAAGCTATAAAGATTCTAATTAATTCATGAAACTATAAATCTTTTGGCTATCGCTCGTCCGTGAAGTGTGACATGGAACGAAGATAAAGCTATAAATTTTTTGGCTAAGTGTGCCTTGTTGGCTAAGTGGTTTACAATTACTCTTTGATAAGTCATAACTACCTATCACTATCAGCGGAGACACCAGACAATTACATGTGAGCCAACGAATTCTCGAAAAACAATAAAATATATATAACTTGATAGCAAATTAGCAAATCTGTTTATATCCCGAGAGTTTGTTTATTGACCCATGTAAATGAGGCCTTCTAAGGCCAATTATCAATCTTTTGGTTCGTTTGAGAACTATAAAATCAGATTCTAAGGCTAGGAATCTTATCGTATTCAGTGGTGGGTTGCCGGAAGAAGGGACCGAGAGAGTGAAAGAGAGAACGAAGAGGTTGTCGCCGGGGAGAAGAAGAAGAAACTCTGAGAGAGAGAGAGAGAGAGAGAGAGAGAGAGAGAGAGAGAGAGAGAGAGAGAGAGAGAGAGAGAGAGAGAAGCGTGTGTCGCCTGGTGAGAGAGAGATCGAATCGGAGAATAGAAGAAGAACACAGAGAGAAAGAGAGAGAGACAGATCGAATCGGAACAAACTGAGAGAGAGAGATAAGCGGCTAGGTGTAAGGTTGGAATTTTTCGGTTTGTATAAGTGTTGGGCTCAAAATATTTTGCCCAAATTCAACCGGGACAAGCCCAAATTTTTTCCCACCAAAATTTTTTACCCAAATTGAATTTTGCCCAAATTGAAACCTCTAGCTTAAAAGATTACAAATACTTAATTACAAAAGATCATCTTATATCAGTTAATTAGCTTTATAATTTATTATTAAGATTTAGATCTACACTTATTTTTTTTAAAATTTTTTTTATCACTATTTACACTTAATTTACATATGGAAATTTAGTAATAATCTCATTTGTAATTTTGATAAATAGTTAAAAGAAATCCAAATTACATTATGAAATCAATAATACAATATTCTCAATCTGAATTTGAACTAGAATCCGAGTATTCATGACATTCATCTTCTAAATCATCTTCGAAAACATGTTCGTCATTAGGATTATCCATCGGGAAGGGCTCATCATCTGATGCGTCTTCGACTGCATATGTTTCGACTCGAATCATATTAGTAGCTGGAACTACATGGTCATGAAGTTCCTCTTGAAATGCAATTTGAGTAACTTCTTGGGTTTCACGAAACCCCCTTGGCATAAAATTGGTCGTTGCCCACCATTCTTCTCTGATTTGACGCACTCGCGGATAAGGAATGTAGCAGACTTGATCACATTGCTCTGATAATATGAAAGGATCATATTTGTCGTAATGCATTTGTGGGCAAACATCGACGATACCAGTTGGATGCATTCGTATTCCTCGACCAGGTGTTGTATTGAACCATTTGCATTTGAAAATCATTGCTTTTAGTCCAACAGCCCCATGATACTCAATCATGAATATCTCTTCGATCAATCCAAAATACTCTGTCTCAGCGGTTCCACGAACACATACACCATAATTCATCGTCTTCTTATTGTTTCCATGTTGATGTGTATGGTAGTGGTATCCCCTTAAATAATACATAGGCCATGAAGTGTACTGATGTTTAGGACCTTGCACAAATTCAAGCATCCACAATGGGAATTCATATTACTCGCTCGCCTCGTTAATCTACAAATAGTCATATGTGTTTCAATACATGAGATCAAAAATAAATTTAACTTTTTTTAGCACTTACGTAAGTGCGACACCACTCTGCAAATTGTTCATCTTTTGCTCTCGTCATTGTGTTGGAAGAAATATTGGGGTTGTTTACCGTCATGTATTCTTCAAACAACATGTGTACATTTAAATACCATAATATATATATATATAATTATTGAATATACACATTAACATATATATATATAATTATTAAATATAAATAGGATAATTACCTTTCGTAAGGCGTAAATTCTTCACAATTGAGTTGTAAAAATGTCCCAAGCACATTATAGTCCTCGTCAATTAACCAAGCATTTGCCGATTTGCCACTGATTCTTCCCATTTGTTGGAACATGATCGGAACATTAGGATAACTGTAGGTGAATCGTACTTCGTTGACATCTTCTGAGGGGTTTGGACTTTCCAGAAGCGCAATATAAGTAGATGTCACATATGAAATCTCTTCGTTCACACACTGAGCAACAATTGACCCTCCAATTCATGCCATGTTTTTAGCCTTTTTTTTTAAGATGAAACATGTATCGTTCAAACGGATACATCCACCTATATTGGACCGGTCTACCTAAAGCACCTTCACTGGAAGATGCACACGTAAATGTTCCATCACATCAAAGAAGGACGGAGGAAAAATATTTTCAAGATTACAAATCTTCATAGCAATATTTTCTTTCAATATTGCAACATCTTCAGTTTTTAAAATTTTTGTAGATATATCTCGAAAGAAGAGTGCAATATCTACAAACATATAAAAATAACATTAGTTAATTAACTAAAAACATTAATTAATTTAGAAAATATATAAATACATAAATAATATTCAAATAAGAATATTAATAATTGAATAACATAAATAATATTTAATACTTGAAATTGCTGTGTGAACAGGTTTTGGAAGCAATTCCGTAAAGGCGATAGGGAGAAGTCATTGCATGATGACATGACAGTCATGGCTTTTAAGACCCGATATCTTTCCAGTGTTCACGTTAACACAACGGGAAAACTTTGAAACATAACCTTCCGGAAACTTAATCGCGCTCTTTAGCCACATCAGAAATTTATTTTTGCCTTCCTTTGACAATCTAAAGATTGGAACGGGAACTTTTCCATCTTCAGTAACCTCCAACTCAGGTCTTCGACAAAACAAAGGGAGATCCATCCTTGATTTGACTGTATCTTTTGTTTTTCTCGGAACATTTAAGACCGTGTTGATGAGATTGTCGAAGAAATTTTTTTCAATATTCATGAAATCGAGGTTGTGTCTAAGAAGTATATTCTCCCAATATGTCAACTCCCAAAATATGCTTTTTCACCCAATTATGGTAATCACCATACCCATCAACTTCTCGAGCAGGGTTGTCATGACCTTTGCCTCCACATTCAACAGTCTTCAATAACCCGTGTATGCTGTTTATCCTTTCATGCAAAATTTCCTCTCCGTTTAACCATGGCGGAGGATCATCATGCATTGTTTTTCCCTTTAGAAAAGCTCTTGCATTCCGCCTATACGGATGTCCTACAGGCAAAAAACCTTCTGTGACAATCAAACCAGCTGTGTTTTCTTCCATTCGGCAACCAAAACGATTTGGTCTCATCCATACAATATGGACAAGCCAACCTTCCATGCGTTGTCCATCCAGATAGCATACCGTATGCTGGGAAATCGCTTATTGTCCACATAAGCACAACTCGGATCGTGAATTTTTCGTTCTACGATACATCGTAAGCCTCAACACCATGACTCCATAATTTTTGTAATTCTTCTATCAATGGTTCAAGATAAATATCTAGACTTTTCTTCGCATGATCTGGCCCCAGAACTAGTATAGAGAGAAAGAAATATTCCCTTTTCATGCACATCCCAGGGGGTAAATTGTATGGTGTGACAATGACGGGCCAAAAAGAATATGATTGCCCGTTCATACCAATTGGATTACATCCATCTATTAGCTTCTGAAAATGCTTCCACGCTTCTCCATCTGAGGGGTGATGCATTTCTCCTTCGGGGGACACGTGTTCTGCATGCCATCTCATTTGTGATGCTGTCGCCTCTGATTGGTACAACCGCTTTAACCGATCCGCAATTGGTAGATAAAACATTCTCTGTTTTGGTATCTTCTTCCCCGATCGACCCATATTTGGTTGGTACCGATCTTTTCCACAAAACCGGCATTGAGTTAACTCGCGATCTTCTCCCTTCCAAAATAGCATACAATTATCCTCACAGACATCGATCTTGTGACATGGCAACCCCAACAACCATGTTAATTTTTTCGTCTCGTAGTACGATTTTAGAGCTTTATTAGGCGATGGAAGAACAACTTTAAATGTTTCAGTAAATATCATCTAGGCATGTCTCCGAGAGATTGTAATTGGTCTTCCAATTCATCACTTTCAAATTCAGGTACAATTGAGAAATTCCATCAGCACATCCTTCGTAAAGGGGTTGCTTCGCCGCTTCTAACACCTGGAAAATGCTGTCATGTGTTTCCTCGTAAAGTGGTGCCTCGTTGTTTTCAGGTAAATTGACACCGCTGGAAAACATGTCAACATCGTCAGTTGCATCATGATAAAGATCTACCGGAACATGAATATTAGAATAATCACTCCATGTTTCGTGTTCAACGACGTGGTGACTTGTTGACGCTCCGTCGCCGTAGTCGCAATTTTCTCCGTGATGCGTCCACATATAATAATTTTCTGTAAATCCTTTCGAAAATAGGTGGTTCGCTACAATATCAGCTGTATGACGCGATTGGTTTTTGCACCTCTTACAACGAGCGAAGGATTAGAACCAAATAAGAAGGATGATGTGACCCAAAAAAAAAAAATAAGAAGGTGACAACGAGCGAAATCAAGAAAAAAATTTACTCCCCCAACAAATTCTTCTGAAAAATAATTTTGATTAGAATCTGAGAATCGTTTATACATCCACTCCCTAGATTCTAAAAATCTCGACATTTGTTATTGATTTTGTTTTCCTTATTCAAACAATGCTACGTTTGGATGGGTTATATAATCAGATTTTTAGCCACAAATAGCCACGAAATGCATCGTGGCTAAATGCACTTTTGGTCTTAGCCACGATTAGCCATGAAATCTATCGTGGCTAAATACACTTTCGGTTTTTGATGATAAAACAAATGCTATCAAATCAGTGTGTAAAATCTATAATGTTGTCTGGTGGTATGATTAAAGTGAATATTCTTAGCCACAAATAGCCACAATTGGTTCGAGGCTAAACAAAAATATCTACCATGTCGGCAAAATACATAAGCCACAACTAGCCACAATATTTATATTGTCTCTAGTGCTACAACAACAATTGTAGCTATTTTGTGGCAATTCACCACAAAAACATATTTGTTGCTAATTGTGTTAAATTAGAGACAATTTGACACAACTGTAAATTGTTGCTAAATAGCAACAAAATAGCCACGAAATAGCTACAAAAATTAGATTGGTTGCAAGGATACCTAATTTGTGGCTATTTATGCGTGGCTACGAAAATTGTTGTGGCTATTTTGTGGCTATATACAGTTTTTCTTGTAGTGCAGGACTATCTGCATTTTCAATCAATTTGAGTAGTGATAATGGTGGATCAAATTCGTCACAACGTCCCATTGGATCAAAGAAAGCAAAACTCAAAAGAAAGATCAATGAAGTTAATAATTCATCTGTTGACACTCTCGTTTCATCAAATGAACAAATCCTTGATTTTTTAAAAGAAAGTGCAGCAACTAGGAAAAAGATTTATGAGATAGCTGAATTACGTATCCAAAATGATGCAAAAAAAAATTAGCTTTTAAAAACAATGAAAGAGGAAAATAAAATCCTCTTAAAATATTTAGACTCCATCCCTGATAGTATTACCCGTGAGTTTTTTCGATCTGAACAAGCAAGAATCATACAAAAAACAAGAACAAGAACATCAACCTTCGGTCACACCATAATTTTATGAACCATATTTTGGGGATCTTGGTGGTTCAGGATCAAATTTATCTGAGTATTAGTGTTGTTGTACTATTTAAAGATTTGTGTTTTTATGTGTTAATGTAATTTTCTTTTTATTGTGTTTCTTTAATTTGTATTAAGTTGTTTTACTTTATTTTGTATCAAATTTGTAATGTAATGTTGTTGTGTAATATATTTTTTTCATATTATGTAATATTTTTCTTAGATTTATATTATATTTTATTTAGAAACGTATTTATATAATTTTATAAGTAACTATTAAATTTAAAACTGTATATGTGAAATATTTTTAAAATTATAAAGTTTTATGGACTAAAATGATAAAGAACATAATTAATAAATTATTTTTGATGAGATATATAATTTTAGGGACTTAAATACAAAAAAAAAAAGATGAAACTTTAAATATAGAGTATTGAATAGTGATACTCCAAATATAGAGTATCACTGTTCAATATTTTAAATTATGAAGTATTGCAGTATCTCTTAGAGAGGATAATACTCTATATTTAAGGGGATATATTATCTCTTGAAGATACTCTTATAGAGGACAAAAACAAACAACGCCTAAATAAACAGAGCCGGCTACTTAATTTCTCCAGAATTAAGCTCAACACACAAAAAAAAAACTCCAATTAGTTGGTTTAGAGAAAACAAATGTATAATAGTTAGACTCGGAGAAAATTAAGAATATTAGAACTGTTTGAGTGACTATAAAAACAGCCTTGAATGTTGGAACCCTAGTTACTAATCCTAAATCAAAGGATCGAGAAACTCAAGGCCTCTATTCTTGAACAACTTGGATTGGAGTCGGGCTTTTCTTTTGCACTATGACTAGTATGAAATGAAAATAATAGAAAAACTTGGATTCGATTGTCAACTACTCTTATCGAAAATAGGATTGACTACATGGTTTCATAAAATGTATGATTCCCCAACCTAAAATGTATGATTCTCCCAATCTAAATCAAGCCGGTTTTAAATCAATTTTTTTCCATTTCCTTTCAAGATTTCTTATGTGTTTTCACGCCCCTTTAAAACTCCGGAAATTTGACAAACTCTTTTTCTTAGGAACACGTGCGAGATAACGAAAAGAGAAAAAAAGAGAATGGCAACCCCACGATTAACTATTATTAACGAATTCATAGTAATAGAAATACATGTCCTACCAAAATAGAATTTGTACTTGCTATCCTATCATCTTGCAAAGATTTCACTCCGCGAAAAAGATGATTCATTCGGATCAACATGAGAGCCCAACTACATTGCATTTCCAGAATTCATTTTATATATTGGAAAGAGGTTGACCTCCTTGCTCCTATGATGCAACCCTCTTCCCGTTCTGCCTCCTTTCTTCTTGGTCCAGAAAGACAAAATGTAGGACTAGTGCCAACAATTAATCACGGAAGAAAAGACTCACCCCCATGTACTCTCACGGTATGGTCCGACTCATATATTTGAATTCAGTATTGATTAGTTATGCCGTTCCGATTATCAGTATTTTGTTGCAATCTTCCTTTACTAAAAATGTTCAGAAATAATCTTGAAAGTTAATTTGATTGGATTATTCAATTATATGTCTTGCTACATGTAAGATATATCAAGAATAGGTGTTCGTTAACAAAAATAAATAATGTGTATTGTGTTGAATGTAAATGTTTAATCTATAATTCTAAAATACTATTTTTGTTAATTGTCCCGCACAACGCGCGGGTACTTACCTAGTTACTAATCAAAAACCAAAGACCTAATCCTATTCAAGTTCTGAGAACTTCTCAATATTAGGATTATATCATTCATAACCTAGAATCCATGATTACAAAAAAGATCATGGGGGGTGCTTGGTAAGTGTCTTTCAAATCTGTAACTGTAGACTTTTGTTATAGACTTGGCTGTAGAGATTTTGGCGGTAAATGTTGTAATTGTTACTTTAAATATAAGTAGAAGTCTGTTTGGTTATATAATTTGTAGAAGTTATAACTGTTATTTAATAATTACAGATAACATTTTGTCAATAATATAAATTATGAAAATATTTATATTAGTAGCATAATTAATTAGTTCCAAAATAACTATCAACAAAAAAAATACAAAACCATAGAAATAAAAAATATAATTAATCATTACCAAGCGGCTAATAGATTAAAGTAATCTAAAATAAACAAATCTCATTTATATTTATTAGTAACGAAAACGATTGTTAATATTATAAAGAATAATTTGTTTTTGAAAAACATATAATTACTTTCTTTGTTATTTCAGTTTTGATTTTTTAAAGATTACATGTTGAAGTACACACATATAAATCTCGTCTGACACATAAATTATATTATTTGACTAAATTTTTTTAAAATATCAAAATTAATCATTCTTTAGCAAAATTAAAAGGATATTTAAATATACTTAAAATGGATCTCAAAAGAATATATAATAATTAATCAATCAAAATATTTTAGTAATAAACAATGTATAAATCTACAAAAAGTTTTAAATATATCTGGAGAATGAGATTTATTTTGTAATGGCTAAAGCCTCGTTTACGAGTTTTTAGAAGAAAAAAAAGAGCAAAACAAAACTCTATTCTTTAAAATGGATAAAAACTTTATAGTATGTTTGAGAAAAAATAATCTTTAAAAGTTGTAGAATTGGCTAAAGCATTAAAAAGATGTTTTGTTTTCAGAATTTTCAGAATCCTAATTAACAATCCGCAACTCCAACAATCCTCCGAACAGATAACAAGGTCAGTCCAATCGTTACTAATTGCATATAAATAAATAAAACGAAGAGAGTTTTACCAACAAGCACCAGTGGTCTAATGGTATAATGGGATCCTGTCACGGTACTCGAACACCCGGGTTCAATTACCGACTGGTGCAAGTTTGGGTTTGAGCTATGATGAATAAAATTTGAGCTGTGGTTATGATTCTTCAGATGTGATATAAACCTCGCTTTCCTCTGAGCTCACAACCCCCTTTTTTTTTTTTAATCTGATTCAACAAACTTCCAACATTATTCAAATAGTAATTTATATTAAAAAAAATATTCGATACAAAACTTTTGGATTCACCACTGAAATACCAGAGAGACTCCACAGACGTGGGTTTAAATTTACTTATTACTTACTGATTCTCAACTCAAATACAAGAACAAATCTACCCACAGTCTCTCAAGCACTGATGTTTTCGACACTGGCACTATTATCTACTCGCTTGAATATTCCTGCAATTACCTGGTGTTGAAAAAGCATAAGACTCACAATTTAGAATAAGAATAAGAAACCTTGATCTATAACGGGTTTTTACGAGGCTAGAAAATACCTTTCCAGGTCCTAATTCATAGCTGCTTTTAAGTCCTTTGGATAAGAGAGTCTTTACTGTTGTCTCCCATTGGACTGGAGATGTCACCTGCAATTATAACACTCGGATCTTTATTTCTCTTGGTGCGCGCAGAAAAAGAAGGTAATGCATAGCTCTTCGAGTATTGATTGTTTGTTTCACCTGGCGTGCAAGTATCTTCTTGATCGTGTCTGGATCTGCATGAGGCTGTGCATCGACATTGGAGATCACTGGGATCCTCGGACTCCTGATCTCCGTTGCTGCCAATGCAGCTTCTAATCTCGACACTGCTGGTTCCATGAAACTTGTGTGGAAAGCACCTGCAACAGCTAGACGAACCTACAGAGCCAACCATCATATTACATTTAGCCTCGACAAAGAGGGCATAACATAGGATAATGGAATTAGAGAGAGAGGATACCGTCATTCGGGCCTTGAATGACTTTGCTTTGGCTTCAACAACTTCGATTCCCTTAAGACCTCCAGATACTGCATAATTACCCTATAAAAGCAAACCACGCAATGGAATGTGAATGATTTTTTATTCAAGTCTAGAATGCAAAAGACTCATAGAGGACATGCATACCGGACATAAGTAGTTTGCGATCTGAACTTTGTCAGCTTCATCTACTTCCTGATTTGCTGCATCACACAACAGCTGAACCTTTTCTGAGTCCAACCCTATTATGCTAACCATGGCACTCTTAGCAGCATCTGCAGCAGCCTGAATAAGCATTTCATCATACACTAAGTCATCAAACAGCTGTTCGAGGTTCTAATAGTAAAATAAGGTCCCTACGAAGTTCAACCATCACACCTTCAACCTTAACTACATGGCATAATCAGTCTTATAAAATCTTACCTGCATGGCTTCTCCTCTAAGTTTTACAAGCTTCAGCCCGTCCTCGAAGCTTGAGAGTTAAAACAGTAACAGAGAAAAGAAGAGAGAACTAATTAAGGTGATGGTGCAGAGGTAAAAATTGAACAAAGTAACATGTTTTCTAAAAATAATATTTGAAAGTCCATGATTGGGTACCACCATCTTTCAGTTAAGGATATAGATTCTGTAGTTAATAAACCCAAAAATATGATAAACGGTTTCTGAATGACTTATTTACAAGCAAACTGATGGATTAAGTCATATCCTGAAATAAATGTTTTTCTTTTATCACTAAACTGTCCTAGTTTTAGTATTTTTATTGACATGATTCAGTGTTATATGATAAACTAACCTGAAGGCTCCAGCAAATGCCAGAGCAGTGTACTCTCCCAAACTGAGACCGCAAGTCACATCAGCCGAGTCAATTATTTGTTCACCGCCTTCACGAACACGGAGCAATTCAACGGCTGCTAAACTTGTGACATATATAGCAGGCTGAGACAGTGAGAGAGACCACAAACTTAGACAACATACCAAAATTTACGTACATGAATATCACAATATGTACACTAAAAGGAAAAATCACATAGATGATTCAGTTCTGCTCGATAGAAGTGACAAGAAAGAAGATGACATATAGCTTAACCAAAATTGCAATGATGAGATCCAAAAAAAAATCACGGAAGAGAAAGATACCTGGCTTATGACCGTTGAATCAAGCTTCTCTTTTGGTCCATTAACACAAATGTCCAGAAGATCATACCTGAACATAATGGTTTATTCATCCACTAAGTGAAGAAAAGGAACAAAAGAGGGAGAACATACCCCAAGATATCATTAGCTTTCTTATACAATTCTCCAGCTGCTGCAACACTCTGAGCCTCTTTACCCATCCCTACTGCTTGAGCTCCCTGAGATATTATTGCATATGAGTCATCAGACAACAGATTAAGCAATAGTCAGGACCCAAATGACAATTACAATCAGATTAACCAAATGCTTCAGTGTTGGCACTATCAGAATCTAAGCACCAAAGACTTGGAAATTCCCAGAATCGAGACGAAATCAATAGATTGATTACCTGACCGGGAAAGAGAAAAGCAGTGGTGGGTTTGTAATCGGCGAACAAAGAGTCGTGGACAGTAGTCTGAGATCCAGCAGAGACGCTCATGGAAACCCTAGATCGGCCGACGGTGAAGCAGAGGGAGGAGGCATTTCTGGAGCAGGAGAGATTGTTGAGAGATACGGAAGGGAGGAGCAAAGAAGAGGTGGCCATGGTGCGCAGGATAAGAGAATGAGACGGAGAGGTGCGTAAGATAGTACGGTGAAGCAGTGAGAGCATTCAGAGAAGCTTTTAAAAAGCTTCAAGCGGAGTTAACGAAGAGATGGGTAGATGGAGGAAGTTGAGACTCTCAGCCCCAACCGTTTTTTTATTTTGTTTTTTCTTTTTTCTTCTTTTGCACCAAAGGTTTGTATTTTGGGGGTAATGAAACAGATAATAATGTTATGAATAAGAGAAAGAGAGAAAGAATTGTGTTCTATTATTCCATGAGAAATACAAGTATATATAGGGATACAAAGCTTGGGGAGGAAGTATAACTTGGAGAAGAGGTAAGTCTAGAAGGTTCTAAAATATGGGCCTATAATGGGCATCCATACAAATGGATTTATAACACTCCCCCTTGGATGCCATTATAGTAAAAATATTCCTAATGCGCATAAGATGTTGCCTCATTAAAAACTTTACCAAGAAAACCCAATTGGGACAAAACCATGGCTAAGGGAAAAAGAGTGTAACGCGCTATTTCTCCCCCTGATGAGTGCATTACTTGATATCTTTGTGATGACGTACCCAAATGTTGAACTTGCATCTTGAAAGTACTAACTCGAAGTGTCTTGGAAAATAAGTCCGCCAAAGCTTCACTTGAACGAATCTGTAGAACATGTACATCGCCTTTCTTCTGCAACTCATGAGTCTTTCAGATGATTTATCTTAATCATTCTCTTTGTTTCCCTCAATATCATTCAAGTATATGATATTCATTTGGGAGATTTGATAGACTTTCATATATCATTGTAATGATAATATTTATCTTTAAGTGTCTATCATTTGCGTGTTATTTGATGTCTCGTTAAAAACCTTTTCACAGAAAAACCCTATGGAAGAAAAACTATGATAAGGGAAAAAGAGTACATCCACGCTCATCATTATATATCTCCCCCTCGGAAACATCTTCTTCGGGAGATGAATTCCGATCTTTCGAAATTACTATAAACATAGCCTTAAAACTCATATAATTGGACTTCTGGTTCATACCATCTTTTCCTTTATCATACAAAATCTCATTGCATTTTATGTATGATACTTCAGGACCAAACATATATGAGCATTTTCTGTAAAATCCTCTAAGAATTTATTGAGGTAATATCTTTTGCGATAGATGTTCAAGTTGAGATATCTGAAGATAAATTTATCTTTCCAAGGTATATTCTCAAATTTTTTCTTCATATATTAATCTCTTAAGGAGTTATAGTGGTATTCAAATCATCACATACATTGCTATTATAGCAAATCATTTACGAAATCTCCTTACATTGAATTTTTCTGGGACTTTCATAAATATCATTACCCAGTGATCATCGTACTACTTGTGATAACTCTGCTGGAGTTTCGATGATCTTCAATTAAGAATCAGTTTATCAAAATCTTTTGATAAATACATGATTATACCCTATGTTCCATATTTTCTATTCATTTGATTGAGTAGAGTTCCCGGGAACATAATTTCGATATCCTTTATCCTTCGGGGATTATATCTATAACATCTTTCAAGGATTGCAATCATAAGTAATTATCCAGTGTTTAATAACATATTGCCAGACTTAAACATATTGCATCCACCACAAGAGAACATATCCCTTCATAAAATATTCTTTGTCTTTGTGACAATTTCACTATTATTTCACACAAAGACTCATTTATCTTTCACTGGTTTTACACTTCACGTGCATAGAATACTAGTCTAATTCTCTGCAAGAGATTATACGTCTATTTTCTTCCATTCCATTTGGCCAATCATTACTTTGTGTACACTTTTCAATAGACTTTCATGATCCTCTTCTTATTCATAAAATCAACTGCTCAAAATCAGCATGCAAAATATTACGTCGTCGATTTGCTTTTTGGTTCCATCTTATTTCAAACATGACATAGCTAGCTAGTTCTCTTCACTGTCAAGTACTTGAATATTTTTATTCGTCATGTTTATGTCTCTTCTAGAGCTCATTCGATCTCTTCTGGAGATCATTCGAAGTCTTTCTTTCCTCGATCTGGTCATTCTAATTATATGCTCCTTTTCTTTTACGAGAATATCTATATTTGGAACCAAATAGGTCTATTACGCTTCATGCGACCTTTAGACTCACTAGCAGTCTGATATTGTCCTCCTGGGACATTAATTTTAATTAGAGCATATACAGCTGGATAGGTGATTTTATCACTCTATTTGGATCAGTAAATGCGTCCGGCAATCAATACGCTAAAATTGGAATTATCTTTTGGACTTCTAATTCTCATCATTTAGTCCGAGGATCATTGATAATTCATAGATTCTTATATCTTTTCCAGCTATTTTATTTTCTCCCCCTAATGTTAGAAAAATTGACTCATTAAAATGCAGTCTGCGAGTGGAGCCTTAAATAAATCATTCTGAGATGGCTTTAGACACTTCGCTATTATTCATATCCAACATATATTCTTATCCTCCTTTGAGGTCCCATCTTAGAGCGCCATGGTGGAGCACTTTTCATACTTTAAGATTCTCATATGGAAACTATTTTGTTTTTGACCCTAAACCAATAATGATGGGGGGGGGGAGATCTATCAGTTTTTCATTGGCTTAATGCGAGTCAATGGTACTAAACCATTTTTGTGTATGAACATGAACTTCGGGATGTTCAACACTTATTCCCGTGGACATAGAATAATCATCAAAAACTTGAAATGTGAATTCACCAACATTATCAAACACCCATGAAAACTTGAGGTTGCAGTTTGATGACAAGGATAAATGTGAATATCTAGTCGATGCATCCATCGACTTTATGCGTCAATCGAGTCAATGCGTCCACTGAATCGATGCGTCTATTATAACCATAAGGAAGAAAAATTTCACATGGTGGGTGATCAGTCCATAACCATTTCCTTGTAAATATTTTAAAAAACTATTAGATTCCAAATTATTTATCTGGTGAAAGCCAGATTATCATATTGCTTTCTGAGCAAGTAACATATGATAAATTATTAAGAAGAATCTTCTAGATCTTCATGGAATGTCCACATAAATTTTCAAAATTTCTCGCATCATCATTAAACCAGGATGACCAATCCGGTTAAGCCAAATATTTAATCTTAGTAAACTTTTTGTTTACTTTACATTCGTAGTAAACTTCTGGTTTACTTTGCTTCGCTAATCACTTACTCCCTTCAAAGAATATTATAATTAGAATTTCTTTCTCGAAAATTCTAATTATGGGAGTTATCGTAAAATAAAGACCGAGACGATCACTTTAGTAGCCACTTCCTTGACGGATTTTGTTTGTCTGGTCTTTTTCTTTTATGTGTCATAAAATGACTGCTTTACGATTTTCTGCATTAGAGATATTCTCTCAACATAACTGAGTTGCATTCACTTACAGACTTTCAAGTCTTGTAATCTTAAATATCACATTTTGATGATCACACTTTTTCTGTTGAGAATTGTTCGAAAAACTTAGCGAATATAATCTTCTGGATATATCACTTGTAGTGAACTTTAATAATCACTTATCATCTACATGAGATTCTTTAACTCTCCCTCTCGAGATGATAATATTGTAGGGTTATCAATCTCGAATTGCGACTCTAGAATCAACAACATTCTTTAATACTTAACTTTTGAGATTTGGGAGAGTATATCGCATCAATGTTTTTAAATTGCATTCTCCTAGACAAATTTTATATCTGCTCTTTATGAGCTTTCAGTAAGCTTTACACTTCTTAATATTGTATTCACACTAGATTCTTTCATCTAAAGAAATCTCATAGGCAATACTATCTTTGTGCTCTCTTCTGGAGCATTCACATACATATGCTCTTCTATAGCATTCAATATGTTTCTTGTAATATCTTGTATAGTATCATTCTTATTTTCTCACTTCTGGTGAGAATATGAGTTCTTTGATAGAAACTCTTTGATCTCGATATTGATCAGTCAAAAAATTTCTATAGCCACTTCTTTGGCTTAGTGCTATTAGTGTGATCTTATATAAGACATCACATTCACTTCAGGAAATAGTCTATAATCGAGTTCTTATTATTTTATTTTCGCACTTTTAATGAGAATTTAAGTTCTTGAAAGAAACCTCAAGAAAACTTTTATAGTCACTCTAAAGTAATCTTTTCTTTTTCTCTCTAATATGTCACATTCACTTCAGGGAATGGACAATGAGATGTGTGTGATTCATGAATTTTGTCGAAAAAACCCGACAAATTCTACCAATATATTATATAACCATCTCATTACAATATAATACATCATAGCTCTTAAACTTAATAAAGTCTACAAAGTTAAACCCATGGTAGTACCAATGATTAAAGATTTAACAGTTTGTAGCAAAGTGATGATTATAAACAACGATTAGACCAATGTTAAACGAAACCAATATAATAGATCTCTATAATCAAAAAGTAGAGCAATAGAGCATGTTATGATATCTCAATAAAACATGTTTCGTTCTGTAACATAATGCAGCAATAAAAATCTCACAAAATTTGTTTAATCAAAACCATGAATCCAAGTAATTAAGCGTGAATAAATCATCATGATTCAAGAAAGTATGGATCTCAATTTACTAAACCAATTCAAATTATAAAACAAGTTCATCAATATGTTAACAATAAAACATGGAACGAATAAATGTGAGGCATCATCATCAATAGAGATTAAAACAATCAAATTTAGTCCATTATTTTAGTCTACCAAATCAACGAATTATAAAATATTCATGTGATGCATATCAAATTAATGATTTTCATATTACCAAACTAGCGAACCATTCTCTTATGATGCAACAAATAATGGTATATACTAAAAACCAATTACGATTGTAGATTTGTTAAACAACATTCACGATAAAAGTAATAACGATCTCGATCACTAAGCATGGCAAGATTTACTATAAAGTATGATCCGATCAAATAGGTATTGTATGAATGCCAATAAGAGTACTATGTGCCATGAATTAATGTATTAAACATGAACCAACAACGAAAACATATATCGATCATTGTAATTTATTATCCTATTCATTTTAATAATAAAACATGCATCGATTTGTGTAAAGCACTATGATATCATATCACAATATTAAACTAGTGCAATTGCGACAACATAGTAATAAGTCATGCATGTGTTGATAATTATAGAATACGAGGTTACTTATCTCGTTAACGATGGTTTCGGGAGATGGCGTTTGGAAAACGAGACGGTATTGATTCGACGACAGAGGCATAGATCTCGATTGGTGACGGAGACAAATCTCTCCGGAAATTTGAAACAGAGATGTATTGTAGGCTAAGATTTTGCCGGGATCTTTACTTCAATTAAAAAACAAACAATATATCAAATCAAACTTAATAACCAATGAATACCAAATAAATAAAAACATGTTCTCGGTAAAACTGTTTTTGGTTACAAATTAATTAATTATTGGGATGGAATCTAAGTTTTAAAATATCATGGATTCACGATTATGTAGGGACAATCAAAGTATATGTATTAATAAAATATGATCTTGATAAAGCGATATGCAATAAAACAATAATCCTATGAACTTACACTTAACATAAGCAATAAAATACCCACTCTTTCTTAAGTGTAACGATATTATATATATGATCTCTTTAAGTGCAACGATAACATAAACAATAAAACAATAATCCTATGAACATGATCAATAAAGTGTAACGATAAAACAATAAAGAACATGATCGAAGAGTGGGTATGTTAAAGTTAAATTCTATATGCATGAATTATGCATCCAACGTTATGACAAAAGCATGTGGAGATAAGTGTAAATAAAAAAAAAAAAAATACTTATCTTGATCGATAACTATAACGGAGAGGTTGGAGACACAATCAGCGGAGAACGGAGTTGGCATCAATTAGGGATTTTGCTAAAAATTTCTTTTAGCTCAAACGGTTAGGGTTTTATGCTCAGACGGCTAGGGTTTCGTGCTCAGACGGCTAGACTATCGTGCTGATAACGTGTTATGAATAAGAAAAAGAGAGAAAGAATTGTGTTCTATTATTCCATGAGAAATACAAGTATATATAGGGATACAAAGCTTGGGGAGGAAGTATAACTTGGAGAAGAGGTAAGTCTAGAAGGTTCTAAAATATAGGCCTATAATGGGCATCCATACAAATGGGTTTATAACAAATAATGGTTTATAAACTAACCTAATAATGGTTATGAATTACAACTTTAGAATTCTATAACTTGTGAGTTGTGTTGTGGTTTCACAATTTCGATTAAGCTTATACATAATTTTAATAGATGTCTCATCTAGTTTATCATTTTAATTTTGAGTACACATGAGCAATTAGAAAGAATGACGAGCCCATTTACCCAACTCTAAGTTTATATGTTAGTGTCGTTGGATTTAGTCATTAGATTGAGTCTTAGTAGTGGGAATAAGGTTTTTAACGATAGGAGTAGTTGAGTTGTGTTGATCATTGTTAAAATCCTCTGAAAATGTAGGAGGCAATTTTTATGTTGTTTGGCTATTAACCCCTTCGAAGATATTGAGAACAAGCAAGTTTTCAGTCTCATCATTAAGTTTTTATCCTTTGTTCCAACAATTTGGTATCAGAGTCTCAATCTGAGTGGTGAGAATTTCGTGAAAGAGAGAGTTAGCAAGGTGAGTTAAACACAATGTCAGGGGAAGTTCAAAGCATGCTAGTGATATCTAAGTTCGATAGAGATTTCGAGCATTGGAGCATGTTGATGAAAAATCTCCCGAGGTCCAAAGAGTGGTGGGATCTGATAGAGAGAGGGTACGTTGAGCCTGCCCGAGGAAAAATCCTCAATGGAGCACAAAGACTTGAGTTAGCAAACAAGAAGCTAAATGACTTGAAGGTGAAAACCTAAATGTTCCAAGCGATTGACTAATCCATTATGAAAACCATAATTCAGAAGGAAACAGCAAAGCAGCTGTGGGATTCGTTGAAGACCAAGTACCAGGGAAACGAGCGTGTGAGGCGAGCTCAACTTCAACACCTAAGAAGGGATTTCTAGGTTCCAGAGATGCAAGAAAAAGAGAGCATTACACAGTACTTCTCAAGAGTGTTTTGTATTGTAACAGATATGAGAAATTTTGGGGAAGATATGAGAGATTCTAAGATCATGGAGAAGATCTTAAGGACACTCTCTAAGAAGTTTATATACATAGTATACTCAATTGAGGATTCTAATGATATAGACAGTCTTTTAGTCTATTCTCTCCAAAGTTCACTATTGTGTCATGAGCAGAAAGATCACAAGGCACTCTAAGGGATCAAACAGTGCGGAGCAAGTGTTGAAAGTAACGTCAGAAGCCAACCATCTGAGTGGAACAAGAGGAAGAGGATGAGGAGGTTCAGTCAAAGGGCGTGGTACAAGTCGTGGCATAGGTTGTGGCATAGGAGGTTTCTTTAATAAGGCATTGATGGAGTGCTACAAGTATCATAAACTTGGACACTTTTAGTTTGAATGTCCCGGTTTGGAGAAACAAGTGAACTATGTGGAGTTCAATGAAAAAGATGAACTCTTGTTGATGGCTCATGTAGAGATAAAAGGGTCAAAAATGGAATTTGTGGTTCTTAGACAGTGGATGCACAAACCACATGACTGGCACTAAGAAATGGTTCTTTGAGATGGATGAGAGCTTTCGACATTTAGTAAAACTTGGAAATGATGCACGAATGATGGTCCAAGGAAAAAAGAGTATCAAGATCAAGGTGAACGACTTGATACAAGTGATTTAGGACGTTTATTACATCCCAGAGTTGAGCAACAACTTCCTGAGCCTAGGGCAGTTGTAAGAGAGGAACTTGGCGGTTATGATTCAAGAAGATGTATGTAAAATTTTCAATCCGACAAAATGACTCATCATTGAGACTCCAATGAGTGGAAATTGGATGTTCATGATTGTTGCTCAAGCGATGGGAGAAGACTCTTGTTTCAAGATGGAGGCCTCAAATGATACACACCTCTGGCATTGCAGGTTTGCTCATCTGAACTACAACAGTCTAAAAACGCTGAATTCAAAGGTATGGTGAAAGGCCTTCCTCACATTGAATCATACAAAAAGGTGTGTGAGAATAGTCTCATTGAGAAGCAAAAGTGAGAACCATTCCCAAAGAAAAGTACATAGAGAGCCTCAAGAGTATTGTAGTTAATACACGCAGACATATGCGATCTAATTACTCTAGTTTTTATGGTCCAAAAGAGGTATATTCTTACTTTTATTGACGATCACAGCAAAAAGATGTAGAGTTGTCTAATTTCAGAAAAGTCTGAGACATTTAAAATGTTCAAGAACTACAAGGCAACTACGGAGAAAGAATCAGGCTTGTCAGTGTGTTGTTTAAGAACAAATCGAGGTGGAGAGTTCTGCTCGAAGGAGTTTGAAGAGTTTTTCAAAGCTCAAGGCATTAAACGCCAACTGACAACAGCCAAAACTCCTCAACAGAATGGGATCGTAGAGAGAAGTAACCAGACCATCATGAACATGGTTCAAAGTAACCTATCAGAAAGGAAAAGGCCCAAAGTCTTTGGGCAGAAGATGTCAAGTGGATAACGTATGTGCTCAAGCGCAACCCAACCAACGCATTGTAAGACCAAAAACCAGAATAAATGTGGAGCGGTATCAAACTAAACAGATGACACGAAGCTTAATGTATCTCACAGTCACTCAACCTAACTTGGCGTTTGTAGTGGGTTTTGCAAGTTGGTACATGGAGAATCCAATTGAAGCACACTTCGCATTGGTGAAAAGAGTAGTATGGTTGTCAAAGAAACTATGGAGCTTAGAATCATGTATAAGCGTGGGATAAACAATGAGTTTCAGGTGTATACGGATAGTGATTATGCTTGTGACTTGGATGATCGGAAAATTTCTTCTGGTTTTGTGTTTTCCAATGGCGGGAGGAGTTGTATCTTAGAGTTCAAAGAAGCAACCTATTGTTGCCTTATCCACAACAGAAGTAGAGTACATTGGTGCAGTTTGCGTAACACAGGGATTTGGATGATAAGGGTGCTTGGTGAGAACTATGAAGAGTGCATCACAATCAAATGTGATAACAATTCAACCATTCAATTTTCCAAGAATCTGATGCATCAAGCACATTGAGGTACAATGTCATTACTTAAGAGATTTAACTAAAGAAGGCAAAGTGAAGTTGGTGCATTAAGGAACTCAAGATCAGCTGGTTATATTATGACCAAACCGTTGAAGTTGGATACATTCAGAAAGCTGAAGGAGATTTTAGGTCTCGTCGAAGTGCCAAAGTAAACTAATGTTCTTCATGAATATCATTTTAGGGAAGGAATTTGTTAGTGTCGTTTGACTTAGTCATTAGACTCAGTCTTAGTAGTGGGAATAAGGTCTTTAGTTGTAGGAGTAGTTGAGTTGTGTTGATTGTTTCATGTTGTTAAAGTCCTTCGAAAATGTAGGAGGCAATTTTTATGTTGTTTGGCTATTTAACGCCTTTGAAGATAATGAGAACAAACAAGTTTTCAGTCTCATCATTCAGTTCTTATACTCTATTCCAACAGTTTTAACGTTCTCATTTTCTAAAAAATCAGGGTTCTACAAACTGAAAAGAAGAATGGTGAACTAGACGCGGAAAAAATTACTCGAGACATTGATAACAAACTACTTTGATAAACCTATCTAGTGAATTTTAGGTTTAGAATCTTCGTCATTTTAAGTTTAATTTTGAGGTTAGTTACATTTTGTCACTTTTTCTTATTGAAAGTTAGAGACTTAGGGGGTGGTATTAGATCTAAGAATTTAATAGAATCTAA
Organism: Arabis hirsuta; assembly: GCA_964056655.1. Lineage (NCBI taxonomy): Eukaryota > Viridiplantae > Streptophyta > Magnoliopsida > Brassicales > Brassicaceae > Arabis > Arabis hirsuta. The sequence goes on along the minus strand of OZ053298.1, from coordinate 33,313,332 downwards.
AAGAATTCAATTGTAGAGTTAATCAATAGCTTTCGAAGTGATTTATGGGCTTTTAATGTATTTATCAACAATTCTACAGTTTTTATATTTTGAGCTTTTAAAAGAATGAAATAGAATTTAGGGGAGTTTAAGAGTTACGAATTCTTCTAAAATCCTATCAAATGAGAGGAAATGGTTGGAAAAAAAAAACTATTGCTACAATAGTTTGAATTGCAGCAATTTTATTAGATGCATAACTTAAAAAAATGCTATTTGAGAAGTCACATAAGAACTACTTGGGAGGACACCAAGAACGCCTTCCTCAACAATTTCTTTGATGAGGCTAGGTAAGAGGACCTGAGGACTAAGATTTCCACCTTTAAGCAAGGTCCTACTGAAGCATTCAAGGCTTCCTGGGGGAGGTTCAAGAACTACCAGAGAGACTGCCCTCACCATGGTTTCAGTGATGTTCAGCTGTTGGGCATTTTCTTCAGAGGGATTGACTGGAGGTATCAGATGGCCCTTGATTCAGCTAGCAACGGGAACTTCAACACCCGATATCCGGAAGATGCTCTGATTCTCATCGACAATTTGGCTTCCAGCAACAGTACCAAAAATGCAAATTTTGAAAGGAAGAAGCTGGGTGGAAACATGGATGGAAGCTAAATCGCAGAGGTTAAGGCTAAGCTGGATACTGTACACAACCTTCTGGTAGGAAAGAAGACGGTTCAGTTTGCTCAGAAGGTAGAAACCTTCATACCCGAGTCCGTGTCGATCGACACGGGAGGCATGTGTCGATCGACACAGGATGAAGAGGAAGATGTCAACTATGTCAGCGGAACTGGGTTTCAGAATCAGAGGTTTGGCAATCAGCAGGGTAACAGAAACTTTAGTGGGAATAACCAAAGGACTGCATTCACTGGGAATCCAAGCTCACCCACCTATTCTCCTAAGCCGCAGTTTCAGAAGACTGAGTATCAGAAGCCTTTTCAGAACACTTACACTAGGAATTACGGTTCCTCTTCCTATCAGGCACCTCCTCCTCAGACAGCAGAGAGCAGCGAGATAAAATCCATGTTAGAGCAGATCTTGGAAGGGCAACAGAAGATGACTGTGAACTTCAACGGGAAAATGGATGCAATGTATCAGGATCTGAATGGGAAATTCGAGGCTCTGAATACCCATGTCAAGAAGTTGGATACTCAGTTTGCTCAGACTGTAGAGAACTCGAGGAGGCAAGAGGGGTTTCTTCCATCTAGGACGGATGCGAATCCAAAGCATAGTGTTGCTGCTATCACCACAAGGAGTGGTAAGATGCTTGGAGAACCAGCAGTGAAGAAGGGACTCCAGCCAGAGCAACTAGGCGAGCTCATTGAGATTTACGAGGAAGAGACTTCCGCTGGAAACCTTGTGTCGATCGACAAGGAAGGTTCATATCGATCGACATGGCTTGAAAAATCGGATTCTGGGAAACACGCTACAGGTGATGTCGATCGACAAGAACCCCATGTCGATCGACACGATGCTCAGACGATCCCAAGTTTGTCGAAACGTGCTGCTAAAGCTGAGGAGAGAGTATATGTGCCTAAGATACCTTATCCTTGAAGCCAGAAGAGATCTAAACAGGAGCTAGAGGATGCTCGATGCAAGGCTATAATGGATAAGCTGGTTGTGGAGCTTCCTCTAATTGATGCCATCCGGACTAGTCCGGTAATCCGACGCTACGTGAAGAGGATGGTCACAAAGAACCTAGGTCTTGAGGAAGAGGTGACTATGATTTCTGAGCAGGTCAGTGCAGTGATTCAGAACAGAGTTCCAGAAAAACTGATAGATCCGGGAAGTTTTGTGTTGGACTGTTTGATCTTCAAGGATAGATTTCCGCGATCTCTTTGTGATTTAGGCTCTGGTGTCAACCTGATGCCATGCTCTGTTGCTGTTGGTCTAGGAATGACCGATTTCCAGCCTACTAGGATCTCTCTTATCCTGGCTGATCGATCTGTTAGAATTCCAGAGGGTGTTCTAGAGGATGTCCCAATCAGGGTTGGAGACTGTTTGATTCCTACAAACTTTGTTGTTCTACAATACAACGAGGAGCCCAAAGACCCCCTTATTTTGGGTAGACCATTTTTAGCTACAGCGGGTGCAATGATCGATTGCAAAGGAGGTAGCATTACCTTGAGTGTGGGAGATTTGGAGATGAAATTCGAGATGGATAGGCTGATGAAGAGACCCACCATAGATGGCCAAACATTCTATGTCGACACGCTCACAGACATTGCTCAGGAAGTCTTCAATGAGACGCATCCCATTGATCCCTTGGAAAGGACTTTGGTTAACTCTGTGACCGTGGAGAGCCAGATTGATGAAGTTGCTAAAGGGTATGCTAAGCTGATGGATGTTGGGAGAAAAGTGAGGCAGTTGGCTAGTAATGTCGAGTTGGTCGGATCCCTGAAAACCCATGTCGATCGACATGAGGTCCGTGTCGATCGACACGGGTCCGCAGACAGCGATTGGAGTGAACAAAAAGCTTCAACAATCGAACTCAAACCACTTCCAGCCGGGCTAAGGTATGCTTTTCTTGGTCCTAATTCAACATACCCAGTCATTGTTAATGCTTCCTTAAACAATGCAGAGCTCACCCTTTTGCTAAGCAAGCTGCGCAAGTTTCGCAAAGCTCTTGGCTATTCACTTGATGATATTTCAGGGATTTCTCCAGACTTGTGTATGCACAGGATCCACTTAGAGTATGACACCAAGTCGTCAATTGAGCATCAGAGGAGGCTAAATCCAAATTTACAAGAAGTCGTCAAGAAAGAGATTCTGAAACTTCTAGAGGCTGGAATCATCTATCCCATTTCAGACAGTGTCTGGATCAGCCCAGTTCACGTGGTACCAAAGAAGGGAGGAGTCACAGTGGTAAAGAACGAGAGGAATGAGCTGATTCCTACGAGGACGGTGACTGGACACAGGATGTGTATTGACTACCGGAAGCTAAACTCGGCTACCAGGAAAGATCACTTTCCCCTGCCTTTCATTGACCAGATGTTGGAGCGACTGGCGAATCACCCCTATTACTGCTTTCTCGATGGCTACTCCGGTTTCTTCCAGATCCCCATTCATCCAGAGGACCAGGAGAAAACCACATTTACTTGTCCTTATGGCACTTTTGCATACCGCAGAATGCCCTTTGGACTATGTAATGCCCCAGCGACCTTCCAGAGATGCATGATGTCGATCTTCACAGACATGATTGAGGATTACATGGAGGTCTTCATGGATGACTTCTCGGTCCACGGTTCTTCATTCAAGGACTGTCTCGACAACCTAGAGAAGGTGCTGGCCAGATGTGTGGAGAAGCATTTGGTTCTGAATTGGGAGAAATGCCACTTTATGGTGAAAGATGGCATCGTGCTTGGTCATAGGGTTTCAGCTGATGGGATTGAAGTGGACCGTGCTAAGATCAAGGTCATGACAAGTCTGCAACCGCCCACTTCAGTCAAGGAAGTTCGTAGCTTCCTAGGACACGCTGGATTTTACCGGAGATTTATCAAGGACTTCTCCAAAATCGCCCGCCCACTCACCAATTTGCTCTGTAAGGATGTAAAATTTCTTTTTGATACTAACTGTTTAGCTGCTTTTGAACAGATCAAACAGGCTTTGGTTAGTGCTCTAATAGTGCAACCTCCGGACTGGGATTTGCCTTTCGAGGTGATGTGTGATGCCAGTGATTATGCAGTTGGGGCTGTTTTGGGTCAGAAGAAAGACAAGAAGCTACATGCCATCTATTATGCTAGTAGGACACTAGACGAGGCTCAAAAGAACTATGCAACTATGGAAAAAGAACTGCTAGCAGTGGTTTTTGTTTTTGAGAAGTTTCGCCCCTACTTGATTGGAGCCAAGGTGATAGTGCACACAGATCATTCAGCACTCAAATACCTGATGCAGAAGAAGGATGCTAAGCCTAGACTGTTGAGATGGATTCTACTTCTCCAGGAGTTCGACATAGAGGTGAAAGACAAGAAAGGAGTTGAGAATGGTGTCGCGGATCATCTTTCGCGAATTCGGATAGAAGACCACGTCCCCATCGATGACTACTTCCCAGAGGAGAGTATGCATTACATTGAGACTGGTTTGCAAGCAGGCACGGTGCTAGATCAACATGTTTCCGAACTGTTAGATGTCGTATCGATCGACATGAAGGAACCATATCGATCGACACGGGACTTAACCGTCACGCCTCAGATTTCAGCAACGGATATGTCGATCGACACGGACATGTGTGTCGATCGACATGACCTCGTATGTTCAGTTTCTGGATCTAGCCGACCGTGGTAAGCTGACATTGCAAACTTCCTAGCTGCAGAGGACGTACCTACTGATCTTAAGGGATACGAAAGGAAGAAATTCATGAGGGAACTGAGGAGGTATTATTGGGATGAGCCTTATCTCTACAAGCATTGTTCAGACGGAATCTACAGAAGGTGTATTGCAGGGAGTGAGATACGGGGTGTGCTTTACCACTGCCATGGTTCAGAGTATGTTGGGCATTTTGCCACTTTCAAGACGGTCTCAAAGGTTTTACAAGCTGGGTTTTGGTGGCCTACTATGTTCAAGGATGCGCATGTCTTCATTGCGCAGTGTGATACTTGTCAAAGGCGGGGTAAGATTAGCAAGAGGAATGAGATGCCACAAAACTTCATCCTTGAGGTTGAAGTTTTTGATTGCTGGGGCATTGATTTCATGGGCCCGTTCCCGTCATCCTATGGGAACAAGTACATCTTGGTAGCTGTGGATTATGTCTCCAAATGGGTGGAGGCGATTGCTAGTCCTAAGAATGTCGCTGCGGTGGTGGTTAAGCTGTTTAAAACTATCATTTTCCCTCGATTTGGAGTTCCCAGAGTTGTCATTAGTGATGGTGGGACACATTTTATTAACAGAGTTTTTGCTAAGCTTTTGCAGAAATACGGAGTGCACCATCGCGTGGCCAGTCCTTATCATCCTCAGACGAGTGGACAAGTGGAGGTGTCCAACAGACAAATCAAGGAAATCCTGGAGAAGACGGTAAATTCCACAAGGAAGGATTGGTCAGCCAAACTGGATGATGCACTTTGGGCTTACAGGACTGCCTACAAGACACCTCTGGGGAGTACTCCATTTTATCTACTTTATGGGAAAGCGTGTCATCTTCTAGTTGAATTGGAACACAGAGCAGCATGGGCAGTTAAGCATTTCAACTTCAACATCAAGCCTGCTGCAGAGAGGCATCTGATACAGCTGAATGAACTGGATGAAATAAGACATCATGCTTATGAAAGCTCTAAGTTATACAAGGAGCGGACTAAAGCATATCATGACAAGAGGATCATCTCCAGGACATTCGAACCAAATGACCAGGTATTGCTTTACAACTCTCGTTTACAGCGTTTTCCTGGTAAATTGCGTTCTCGTTGGTCAGGTCCTTTCACCATCAAGGAAGTCAGACCACATGGAGCTGTTGTCCTCGTTAGCAAGGATGGAAAAGAGTTCACTGTTAACGGGCAAAGGGTGAAACACTATTGGGCAGAAGCCGAAATTCCGGAAGGACACATTGTGCCTCTGGATGATGCACCTGTTGCCTGAGTCCTGACACAGTCAAGCTAATTACTGAAAACAAGCGCTTAGTGGGAGGCAACCCACTGGTAAGTGTATATTATTCTAATTTTTAGTTTTCACTAACTTTAGTCTAGAGAAATTATGGATTTTGTGAAGGAATTTTTCGGCAAAACGAAAAGAAGAACGACTATGTCGATCGACACGGACCTGTGTATCGATCGACACGGCCCACAGACAAGCCGGCCCAGCACACGATAATAGGTAAGTTTTCTTCTCCTTCCTCCTCATAAACCCTTCGACGGAATCATATCGCTCGACATCGCTCCTCAAAACATCTATATCTTTTTCAAATCTTCATCAAATTAAGCGATTGTTGGCTCTAATCTACTCGGTTTTTCATCCTCTTTGTGATTCTACACTCCATTTACTCGATCTACAAAGATGGCCACACAAGTTACCAAGCGTCAGCGAAAAGACAAGGCTGCTGCATCTGGTTCTGGTGCACAAGCAGAGTCCGTTGCCTCGCGTTATCCTTGGCCACGACCTGAGGGGGGAGAAGATCGCCATTCAGAGGCGATGGAGTGAGGTTCCTGCAAAAGTTCTGATACGCGATGATGTGGTCAACAGAGAAGTAACGGAGGACTGGGACGATTATGACTCGCTCATGTATAACGAGTGGCTCAAGGTGAAACTCTCTCCGACCAGAGTTGCAAATCCAAGAACAGTCAGTGGTTTGGGTCTCAAGGCAGAGCTGTTGCGACTACTGCAGAATGCGGGACTGGGGACCATTGCCTCTCGCAATTACGATATGTACCCTGATTTGGTCCGTCAGTTTTTCGCCTCAGTGCGACTTTGTTCTGTAGACAGCGGTGATGAGGACACTGATGAGGAGAGGCAGCGGTGTTTGAGCTTTAAGATCCGAGGAGTCCGTTACTCGCTCACTCTCCGGGATCTTTGCAGGGTATACGGCTTTGACGAGGATCGAGATTATTATGGACTCCCAGAAAACATCCCGGATATACAGGCCTTTTGGGCACGATTTGGGACTGGAATATATGCTCCCGCTTCCTCTACGCACACTGATGTGCGGCATCCTGTCATCCGCTACCTGCTCCGCCTATTTTCCACCACGATCCTGTATAAGGTGGAGCCCGGGAAGATGCGACTTCAGGAGCTGGTCCTTTTATCATATGCTCTCCGGGAGGATATTCCAGACACGGCTTGGGAAGAGTCACAACCCTTAACCTGGATGGAGCCTCACCCCAACATGGGGGTCGTCTACGCACGTCATTTGATCTCCCTGAAGAACACGCCAATTACTTTGAAGAAGAGCAACAAACCCTTTGAGCTGGTAGCCTTCTCACTCCTTTATCACATTTTGTCAAGTTGATACATCCGTTTGCACTGTGGAGACGACGTGGTGTACTGTTGATATCGATTACCTGACGAGAGCCACCTGGCTCAAGCCAGACGAGCATTGGGTCTTCCGTCTAGTTCCTGGAGAGCAACGGATGGTGAAGCTACCCCTTCCTGAGCTGATGAGAATCTCTGAGGACCCCACTTTGCTGGCTTTCGAGCCAGACCCGAGACTTGTACGCCCAGTTGGAGCTGGGCGCAAGCAGATTACTCGGGGCACTACTGCAGCTGGTCCCTCAGACGCAGGCACCTCCAGTGTTCCATATCAGATTCCTCCACTACCACCAGTGCCTGATCGCCCTATGGAGCAGCACGAGTTTCAGAGTTGGGTTGTTCAGAGTTTCCAGACGCTATTGACCGCCATGTCTACCTGGCCTCGCTGTGGATGCATCCGTCCTCGCCAACCTACTCCACGACCTTCATCATCATCTGAGGAGGATGATTAGATCACTTATCCTTTTTCCTGTTTCTCTTTATTTTCTTTTATTATCTAACTTTGAGTCTATTTTTCTGTTTTTCTTTGAGTCAGTTTGTTTTATGTTTCTTTAGGATTTCAGAACTGATGAACTAATGTGATTCGCCTATGTTTTCCTTTTAATCACGTCTTTTGAGTTGAGTTTTGCAGAATGATTAGCTTGAAATTTATTTCAACGATGGAAGATGCTGACCAAACTTGCGGAAATATCCAGAGAGACCGTGTCGATCGACATGGACCTGCATGTCGATCGACACGGTTCAACATTTTGTCTCCAATTCCGCACAACTCATGATCCGATTCGAATACCTATATCGATCGACACGGTTTTCCATGTCGATCGACATAGGGAAAACACTTGGTAACATTTCGTCTTCTCTTCTCAAGTTCGTTATCCTTTTGATTCTTTATGCCGAACTCAGCTTGATAACACTGAGGACAGTGTTGTTTAAGTCTGGGGGAGGTAGTTGCTAACTTTGTGTTCGTTTTTTAGAGTCAGTCCAAAACGTTTTTATTGAGTCAAAATAGTCAGTTGGAAACAATGATCCTTCTTTTGGTTTAGTGGATTGTTCTTTTCAGTTGTGTGACCATTTTTCCAGGATCGATTTCAGAATCAGACTAATGGGAAATCCTAAGGCTGACCAGTTAACTAGAGACGTCCGTTACTTCCAACATAATCCGCCAGGTTAGAGCTAATTATACGGTCTCCTTGGTAATTGATTTTCATAAAGCTTGATTCCTCATTCATACCTGAATAGTGCAAGTTCCTGTTGAAACTAATGGTACCCCTCTCCCTAATTTATAATAAAAAAAATGAAAATGATGAAGAATGGGGTGATATGATAGTTCTTGAGTATCAGATGAGGAAATACAATTCCAGTGAATCAGTACTCAAGAGGTGATCACCCAGAGCTCAAAAGCAGCAGTCTGAGTCCCTTATAACGGATGTAGAGGACGAGCGATCTCACGACCCTGTCTCCTCACAAGGAACAACAGTAGTGAAAGCACTGCTTTCGAGTTACAACTATTTATTCAAAAAAAAATATATATTTTGAATTAAATAAGTCTGGGGGAGAAAGGGTACCGAAAGTTAAATGGATTCACTAGTCATGGTATAGAATGGGAATGAGTCTAGAAGGCTTTTGGCGTCAAGATCTGGGACGAGACCTTGCAATGATAACTGACGGGTTATGTTGAGTAGTCGTGGATGAATTTAGAAGGCTGCGAATGTCTATGGAGAAGTACATAGTGGTCTGATTTTGAGTCGGTTATGCATTATGTGGATTACTAGCTGAAAGGGATCGGTTCAGTACCCCTAAGGGAGGTAAGTTTCTGCGTTTTCAAACCTCTTTCACATTCTAAGTGTATGTTTTGCTTGAGGGCAAGCAAATGCTAAGTCTGGGGGAGATGATATATCATGGTTTTTACCCATTTTTGACCATGATATAAGTCCTTTTTGTAGAGTCTTTTTGGTATTTTCGAGTCCTTTTAGAGTCTTTGCAGGACAAAGGATGATTGGAGCTTAATGGAAGCTTTTCTAAATTTTGGAGCATTGGGGAAAGAAGAGCTGAAATGATGAAGTCGAAGTCGATTTTATACGACCGTGTCGATCGACATGGACCTGTATGTCGATCGACATGGTCATTTGTGACGAGAAGAGAAGTATTTTCCTTTTAAGCCCACGAAGCCCAATCCGAATTCTGAACAATATTTATAGTTTGTACTTAGAGTTTTAAGATTTTTATCCAGTTTTTAACTTTAGAACTTAAGAGAGGAGATTGGAGGAGCTGAGGAGATTTCATACGTCCAGACTCTGTCAATTCAAACTCTCTGTATCTTTTACTTTATCTCTTTTATGCAAACTATTTATTCATTGATTATGTTTACATCGTCCATGTCTGAGTAGTCTGCTTGTTAGGTTTAGGGTAGTTCTAGGGTTTGATGAGAAATTGAATGGATTAAAACCCTGTTAGGATTTATCTCTAGGTTCTTCATCTAGATTGGTATAACTCTGATTTTAGGATTGATCAACTAAAATTAGATATCATAGGTTGTTTAATAGATGCGAAAGTATTATTGATAACCTGAAATAATCTTAGATGAGCAAAATTACTTATTCGCAAAAAAATTTGGTTTAGGAATTTTGTGAGCAATTAAACTTGAACTATAAAGCTTGATTTAATTCTCTAGGTTCGCAAAGAAATTTGGGATTTAGGAATCTAATCATAGATAGTCTCTGCAACGAAAGTTGATTGATTTTACATTCGTGTTTATGTTCTAGAACTGTTCTTAATAAAATCCTAACCGTTTTCGTCTCTGTGTCGATCGACGCATACATTTGTGTCGATCGACACAACCATATTTCAAGTCATCCCTGCGAATTACCCTTGACCTAACTCTTTGTCTAATTGATTTCAAGAACTTTATCATCATTCACTGTTTACTTTGCTGTCTATTTTACATTAATGCATTTTTGCTTAGCATAATTTGAACTCACGAATTGGTTGTGTTATTCGGTTCCCTGTGGATTCGATCCCTAAGTACTACATCGATCTCTTAATTTGAGAGAGTAGCTCAGGGTAAATTAGAGCATATCATGAGCCTTCATAAAACGGTTAAATACTAACAAAGTTGTTTGGAAAGTTATAGCTAGCTAGATGAGGATGATGAAAAATAAGTTTCTAAACACAACGTTTATTGATAGTTGTATAATTCGAAAAATGAAAACACTCTATTACGAGGAAAATAACAAAAGTACATCGATACGAAATCAGTATGAACCACTTTCAATAGAGCAGTTTGCCCACCTTTTAAAGCAAATCACATATCAAAGACCCACAAAAAAGCCTTTTTTCATTAACAAAAACAAAATATAAAATCCCACAAATCATCAAACGATGGAAGATTGATCAGCATCTTGGAAGATCCAACGGTGGAGCTTGCACCGATTGCAACAGTCCTCGTCCGTTCTCAACCAAGAAAACCATCGCTAAACCCCATCCCAAATGCGAATCAATGTGACAATGCATAAACCATGCTCCTGCATTATTAACACATAATTATGTCACATTTCGTTCCTAATTTTGGGTTAGATATTCACTTAGTGTAAGATTAATTAATAAATTAATTAATTACCTGGATTATCAGCGACGAACCGGATTGCAACCCAACCACCTGGAGGTGTACCAATGGTGTTCTTCTCTGGTGGGTCATATAAGTTAAACCTAGCCGGGTCAGTTCTCGGGTTGAAATTCCCAAAACCGGAACCGACAACGTAGAATTGGTACCCATGTAGATGCATAGGATGATTCTCAGGCGTGACAATGCTTGTGTCTTGTAACACAATCTGAACATTAGCTTTGTACTTAAGTTTGTAAGCTTTCGTTCCTTTCACAGGTTGCCATAGTCCACGGCTAACGTTACCGGTGTAATCGAATTGCACCGGTGGAACAGGCGGGAAATCCGTCGTGAAGATTCCGGGCATGCCTTGGTAATAAGCTTGCATGACCGAGTTGCTTCGTGGTAGCACGAAGGATTGGTTGTTGATGCTGGCCGCAAACCGGGTCCCATTAGGACCCTGGCAACGCGGGCTGTTCGGGTTGGAGCAGTTTATGAGCCCCAAACCAACGGTGAAAAAGAGGTTTTCGTCGATCTGGAGTGGTACTGGAGCTTGTTTCCAGTACCGTAGACGGTTGACGTAAGCGGTTGCGGTCGCGGTGTCATTGAACCCGGGAAGAACTGGGAAAATAGGAGCGATCTGAACACGGCCGCGACCACGTCGAGTTGGAGCATTGACGTACTCAAATATAGCGGTTGTGGTTGTGTTGTCAAAAGGGGCGTTTGCGCTGTTGTAGGCCCGAGCTGCCATGTAGTAGCGCCCAGGACGCTGATTTGCGGTGAGGAGGACGTTAGTGGTTTGGCCCGGACCAACCATGATGACACTTGTAGTAAATGGTTTTGTGTAGGCAGAATCGGTTTCGACAACTGTGAGCTGGTGGTTGGCCACCGAGAAGAAGAGCTCTTGGTTCATAGCAGCGTTAATGACACGGAGCTGAACGGTTTCACCTGGGAAAATTGGGAAACGGACGGTCTCGGCCCTCGAGCAGCGGTAGAGATCTCCTGGTTGGCCATTGATTGTGTAAGCGTCAGAGACATTAGCTGCTGCTCCTGTGAATTGTGCTTGCCTTAAAACGTCCATTGGGTTTCTATCCCACCATTCCCCTGTTTGCAATTAAAACTATTTGCGGTTCTGAAAATAAATGCAATTTGAAATGATTAGAAGTTATAAATTCTTACCGAGAAGAATGGGGATGTCACGTTTGGGCATAGAGAAGGGATAAGGAGAACCGAGACGAGGGTAGATGACGAGAGCACCATAGACGGTGGCTCTGAGCCAGCGACTATGAGCGTGCCACCAAAGTGTACCTTCCTGGTCCTCGATTTTGAATCTGTAAGTGTAGGTTTGTCCTGGACGGATCGGACATTGTGTTATGTACTCTGGACCATCAGCCCACGGATTCCGCAGTTGTCTGATTCCATGCCTATCCAAAAAACAGAGCAAAACAGAGTATAAAAACAGAGCAAAAACAAACATAACATATGTTACTCTTGGTTTTCATTAGAGAATTTATATTTACCAGTGGATGGTAATGTTGTAACGAGCTCTGTTGATGACGGTGATTGCGAGGGAGTCACCATTCCTGACCTCAAGCGTTGGACCAGGGAACTGACCGTTCACGGTAATGGTTTGGTGAGTTCTGCACAGCCTCTTCACTGGTCTCGGCTGGATCTAAGTCATTGCCAAAGAGAGAATACAGTGTATTCAATACACACAAAAAAATCGTCTGTTAAACTTAAACTAAGCACATCCATTAACGCAAGAAAATACAAACAAGCTACAATGTAACGAGATTAGCTAACTTACCACGAATTGACGGACGTGATGCTCAGCGGAAGCGAGAAAAGCGAAGTAAGCAAGAAGAGCGATGAAAAATACAAAGGAGAATCGCCGGAGAGTCTCCATTAATGCTGTAGTGTGAGAAGCTCTGTGTTGAAGATTTTGTGGTGTGAGTTTAGAGGAAGGAGAAGAATGGTATTTATACACATTAAGCGGGAAAACAACAAAGCTCTTTGTGAATTCGTTAGCAATGTGACAATTTTTTATTATATTTTACTATAGTGGTTTAGAGTCGCAGGAGGGAGAAAATGAAAAGAAAATTTTCACAATGGGTTTAGTTGATTTGGTGCACCCACTGGACTAATTTGGTACTAGGATCCTCTAATTATTTGATCATAATTTATAAATCCATGCAAATTAAACATATTAAAGATTCTTTTTAGTTGGTTTGTTTAATGACTATGGATTAAAATCGCCATGCAATATGCATTTGTCGCACTAATTCCATCGCAAATTCGAAAGTAATTTAATATAGACGTAAACCTAAAGACAATATATGTTGTCAATGTCACGTATACTCAAGCAAATTTTAGGGTTATTGTTGACTTTAATAACTACTCTGTAAACGACTAATCAAATGGAATAAGTTAAGGAAGATGTGTAGAAAATGTTCTTCCCACCCTCGTATGACTTATGTGTCAAAGTTAGTTAAGAACTCCAAAATACCAAATGCGGAGTTGTTAGCTCAACTATTGAATGTCATCGAGACCATTAGGCTTGTATCCAAGTCTTTATGTTAATCTTCTTCTTACTATTTTTACTGATCATTTAGTTTTGAATGACTTGACCTATTCTTCAGTCTAACCCTGTTATTTTTAGTCTCTTTCTTTAGTTGTTCCTTGTAATAATGTGTGGTACAGGAACTTCGTTTACACTTTCCTTTAATATTCTTTCGCAATATTTGCTGATAAATTTCATGCAATGTTCCTATTAAAGATGATATCATAAGGCCTTTTGAATAACTCTATGAAATTATCCAAAAAAGGGTAAATACCTAATGAGTCGCATGTAACTATATGAACACAAATTTTTTTTAAAAGATTATAGTAATTTACCTAATAGCGCTTAAAATTGAAAATAAACAGCCAATGAAAATAATATAATGCGAAGACCAAAATAATAAAAGAAGTGGTTCGATGGGAGTTGAAATTTGTGGTATGGATTTGGTATAGAAATCTATAACTAACTAACTAACTAACCTTTCCTAAGTTTACAATTATAAAATAAATTGTTAGTTGACCTTAACAATCGCTCCACAATCATCAGTTCTATATTCCAATTCGTTTATGTAAAAGAATTAGATGGTAATCTACTCCGATGCGTAAGACAATGTCGATTTTAATATTTTCAAAGTTGAATTGTTTTCATTTTTTAAAATTTATAGTATGTAGAAAGAAATAAAAATTATAACATACCAATATATGTATATATAACCAAGAGCCAATAGCTCATTGTAAAGATCTCAGGCAAAACCTAGAAGTCGCTGGTTCGAATAGCGCTTGGGTTGAAACTAATATTACATGCTATGGTTTCGAACTTGAAGGTATTACGGGTTTCGGCCCAAAACCTTCTGATAATTCAAAAGAAATATATATATATATTATATAAGCCTATAACTATACGTACTATATCTGATGAATTCCTATATAATTACTATACAAAATTTTGATACATATATATATTTTTTTTGCTAAAAGTATCTTCTGTATTTACACAAACTTATATTACTTATTTTGAAATTATGCCTATTATCGATAGTCAGTCACTATTTCTTACACTGATAAAATAAGGCGATTTATGTTTTAACGGTAAAAAATATTGAGATTGAGTTTGAAACTACATGTAGTTTATGAATAACTTTAATTACGTATGACTTTTTGAATTAATTTACAAATTAACGTCAAAGTTGATACTGAATAATTTTAGCTACAATTAACTTTCATTTTAAATAAACATTTCATTGCAATACAGTTTTGACTCAGTTCAACCAAATAATCAAATTGGACACAAGGCTCTTGTAATATACAGAACCACTAGGTTATATTAAACGATTCATAGACTTATTAAAAGTGCACAGAGAGTCTGAAACGGTAAAACCATTAAAAAGAACATGCGTTTAAGTCAAGCTGGCTATTTCTCAACACTGATAAAAAGAGAGTCAACGGTTTAACGACAATCAAGCTTATAAGTACTAACTAAATAAGTTTCTTAATATTGTTAAATAAAAAAACCTGACAATATAATTATCATTTTCAATATTTAAGTTGATGTGTGAATTGGGAGGAAGCAGGTTTAATTGTTTAACGTTGACAGATCTGATTTCCCCCGACTTGAAAAATGGTTAGCTTACTTAACTCACACCCAAATCAATTAAGTAGAACATATTTGACATATTTGGTAATAATGCGACTATGTGAGAATCATGTTGCTTTTATCTTTAGTCTTACAACTTTTTCTCGTTTATACATCTATAATTTTTGTTCTTCTTATAGCAGAGTAATTCCATTCCAACTTATGGTTTCTTGTTAAATACTAGAGGCAAGCGGGAGAATAACCCATTCGATTTTTTTTTTCGTTTTCTCAAATTTTCATAACTCTTTATAGAAAATTTAGAAAGTGGTATTCAATTCAATAATTTTATTGATTTTGAAAGAATTAAATATTCTATCAAATTCCGTTGTTATTCAATTATCGATTTTATGAATTATTTTAAGTTCATGTGTTATTCAATTTACTAAAACTTTAATTCTATTAGATGCTAGTGTTATTCAATTTTACTGCAACATTTATGGTATTATCATTTCAACGGACTTTAATGAATTTCCAATGAAAAATTGTGAAAAACCAATTCTCATATTTTTGTTGTTGTCATTTTGATAGAATTCTATAAAATCATTTTGTTTTCAATTCTTTCAAATTCTCTCGTTCAATATGTTAAAACACGTTCCTCTTCCTCATTAAACTAAAAGAAATTCCTAACTAAAATTCAAATTGTGAAATCAAAACCTAATTAGTCCAACCATCTTAGATCCTAACTGATGTAACACAAATAAATAAATAAACATAACAAGAAGAAAAAGAAGAAAATTATCTCATGCCACATAGGGCCATAGATGTGTGCCGTGGTTTCCAAGACAAAATACATTGTTTAATTGATAAATTTCGTAAGCGCAATGACTTAAGCCTTAAGCCACTCTTGGATCTGAACATCTATGAAGTTGCCCAGGTAATTGTAAGCAGCTTCCGAGGGATGAATGGAGTCCCAAAACAAGTGCTCCGAGTGATTCGGACAAGTCTTTGAAAAGGCATTGCACATGAAGCTCGTTTCCTTTATATCCTGTTCCACAACATCCTTTCTTAATCTCCTTGAACCCTGTTTTGATTCATACGACCATGAATTTACAAGGCATAAGTTAATATAAGAAGAGATTTTGATGGCTTGTGGCACAAGGAAGAAATCATATGTACCATATTTGCTAGGGTTTTGGATCATGTCCATCACAGGATCATAGACATTGGCGTAAAGAAACTTGCTTCCTGGTAGAGACGCTTCGATTTGTGGCAATTGCTTCTCGAGTTTCTGATTGTATAAGACTGAGTCTTTGTTCTCTTGTTCCAAGCAACTTCTGCTCATGACTGTTTGCGATTTGGCCGTCATTTGGATCGGCAAACACCCCATCGGCGGCAACCCTCCGACCATTATTTTCCGGCAGCCTAAACCGTAAAGCTTCTATATACACGTAAAAATATGCAAATTGAGAAACCTATAACAGGAGACAAATATTAAACACGGAATTGAGAGAACGAAGAAATTTCTGTGACATTACTCTGACAAAACCGTCAAGCCTCTTGAGCACAAAGTCTTAATAACCATAGATATCAGGAAACTCTCTACGCCTTGTTGGGATATCGTAATAGTTCAAGATGAAATCGTTAGGCCCTGCGCTAATGACCACTAAAGCGTTGTTAATGATTTCCATCGCTTTCTTGTCTCCTACGATACCTTTGAGGCGAGCCATGTAATTCTTGAACATGCTTGGTTGTTGTGAGACCGGGATGGCCTTGCTCGAGAGCGAAGTCCGGTCGTCATAGCCCGCACCTGCGGATGCGAAACAGACTCCGTTGACAATGTCTTGGTCGGAGATGTTTGGTTGTAGAAACGGAGGAACAAACTCTTTGATGTTAAGTTTGGTCGCGATGACGTCAGATATTAGCTTTCCGTTTGAGAATCTTCCGCTCGCTTCGTGGCCGGGAAGATCAACTCCGTAAGGGAGATGCTCAGCCTTGAATACGGCTTGTGAGTAGTAGTTGTTGTTGCCTGTGTCTACGGTTGAGTCGCCAAAGATTAGAATCGCGGGGAAAAACGGCTGCGCCGTTGCGTTTGCAGTCGCGTTGCAAGAAGATACGAAGAGTGTTGCGACGAAGAAACCGAACAATATGCTTCTAGATGTAGACATTGTGAAAATATATGATCCTTTCGAGTTATTTGATTCTTTTTTTTCTTTTTCTTTAGTGATGAAGGATTTTGGTGATTGGGTTTTTAAAGAGCTCGAAGATAATCTTCTGCTCTGTTGGACTGAGTTTGTGTCTGTGCCAGGATTTCTGATTTAAATGTTTTAAATGTTTGTTTTCTTGAAAACAAATGATAAAAATAGGAGCTTTGAAATATTGTAGTCTAATAAAAAAATATTACCGGGGTTGCAAAACAAAAAAGAATACACAAACTTTATAATGTCAAAAAGTTTTCAAGTTGTTTATAAATTTAATTTTGGTCTTGAATTGCTTTTAATTTCAAAGATGCATAACATATACTAACAACTCAACGTGAACGTAATTAACATTCAAACCAAAGAAAAAACAAAAATTCAACGTGAACGTAACGTATTATGAATGGCATATCAATAAACGCAATATGTAGACTTTTATTCAAAAATTATGATCGTCAATAACGTAAGAAAATTGGGTTGCATTACTTCGTTTCGAATAACGTTAGAATTTTGTGGAATTAAGATTCAAAACTGAGTTATTGTGAAGTTTTGATCCATAATACTGCCGTTACAAATTAAAGATTCAAAACTGAGTTAATCGTCAAATTTTTGAGTCCATAATGTAGTTGTGTAGTGTATTTCATGTACTAGTCGAAAATAATACAAAGAATAGTACAAGAAGTGATACATGAAGTTGAGTTGTGCGATTATTGATGAAGAGTTCAAGTATTGAGATGGACAAGCGTTAGTTGAGCCATAAAAAGAAAAAGATATTTGTTTAACGACAAAAAATCATATAAATAAAAAAGAATTTTAAAGAATATATTCTGAAATGATCCAACCCGTTAGAATTAAGAATTTTTCCAATTCGGATTATTATTATCACAAATAATAATCTTCAATAGATCAACATCACAATACGCGGAACAATTCAACAATTATTCAACAATACCATTAAATAAATCTCATACTTTATTGAAACTAATCAATTCCATCTCAATAACAAATGAACTCAGCTAAACAATCCAATAAACCAATTCAACACAACTCCAGAATCACTAACACCCTAGCAATTCTAACAACGCATAAGCCACTCAATCGAGACACTAGATCATCTCCTGTTCTCGACCACGATTCCACGATCACACCTTGTCTTTATCTACATCATATGGTTATAAGAGATGCGTGAGTATTATCACAAATACTCAGTGAGAAGGTCATCCCATCTACTTGGCTATACACACAGACATAAGAAAATGATACAATACCAGGGTGAACAATCAACAATGCAAAGCACGAGCAATCAACACATGTTTGCCCAAACAGGTCATGCGTCGATCGACACAACCACCCTGTGTCAATCAATGCACATTGTGTCGATCGACACAGAGTAACTGCATCGATTGACGCAACATCACAGAACCCAAAATCGAACCTATCTTCTCATGGTTCGATTCTGGATCGCATCACAATCGATCCCCTACACAAATCCACTCAAAACAGCACGAAATCCACCAAATAACAACAATCAAACGCATCCTACCAATCCCTTTACCCAGATAAGCCATGGTCACGCACTCACCTTAGATCTAGAAAGGAAAGGATGAAAATACGATGAAGAACACGAAGAACAAGTCTCCAAATCCGGAATCCACACTCAACTCGCGAACAATCACTCCAGGAACGATCTCCTAAGCCTCCCAAATGAATCTCCTTCTCACAAACTCTCTGGAAACTCTCTGGAAACTCTGAAAGTCCCAAAATGCGGCCACCCACTATTTATAGGGAAACCCTAGGGGTTTTCCCTAAATCGGCCCAACAAACCGTTGACTTAAATCGAACCAATCGGTTTGATTTAACCTTGCGTCGATCGACGTACACCACCTGCATCGATCGACGTACACCACCTGCGTCGATTGACGCACGACGACCAAAAATCATAATTTTTGGTTCGCGGTCGTTACAACTCTCCCCCACTAACTCGGATTCGACCTCGAATCACGTGACACCGCCTCACTACGGTCAACACACCTCATATCAGCACTCTGACCCAACTCGGCCACCTCTACTGACATCAACACTCCTGGCCCCACCCGACTAGCACTACCTGAGATCAACATCCGACCTCTGAAACTCCACTAGTCTCATACTAATCACATTGCACCGTCTCACCACGGCTGCAATCCTGACCAAACCCGGTTAGCACCACCTGAGATCTCATCTCCCGATCTCTGAAGCTCATCTAGCCTCAAACCATAATCGCATTGCACCGTCTCACTATGGATACAATCATGACCAAACCCGGTCAACACCACCTGAGATCATCTCCCGATCCCTTAAGCTCATCTAGTCTCATACTTACATCTCAAGTCCAGACGTTATTGCTCATAACTCATACTCATAACTCATATACATATACACCATACCCACTCTCAAGATCGTCACCCCTAGAGCTATCGGTATGCAGGGAACCCACTATCCCTTGGAGAGAACCACCATCCCTCTAAATATATGTAGGGAACCCACCGTCCCCTAGAGAGAACCACCATTTCTCGAGTATATGCAGGGAACCCAATTTCCCCTAGAGAGAACCACTATCCCTCAAGTATATACAAGAAACCCACTATCCCCTGGAGCAATAACTCTGCGACGTGCAGTATAAGCACCTGTCGACTAAAATCGCCTCCCGTGGCTCCATCATGACATCCCCTAACCCGAAACATCATCTCATCCATGTCCAATCACTAGATTATCCGAAACCACCTCCCACTAGGGTGTTTCAACCAGAGTCCCTGGAAAAAGACAAGTTCTAACTCATATAAAACCCTTTTTTTCAGACTCCTCCTAGGAAATAAACAGGTTTTAACTCACATAAAACCTCTATTTCCCAGCGCCATCTAGAGAATAGACAAGATACTCCTAACTCACATAGAACTCCCATTCTTAGATACTCCTCCCTGGCAAATGGACAAGCTCTAACTCACATAGAACTTCTATTTCCAGCCATCTAGCCGATAGACAAGTTCTAACTCACATAGAACTTCTATCTCTAGACCTCCACATGACTCTACCAGTCATCATAACACATGACCCCACTAGTCATCATAACACATGACTCCACCAATCATCATAACACATGACCCCACCAGTCATCATAACACATGACCCCACCAATCATCACAACACATGACCTACCAGTTATACCATAAGAACCACGTCTTATAAACACATTTAATAAGAAAAACTCATCTTATTAAATCTCAACAATGTATAATCGTTACATCACCAAACAAAAAATACATAACAACACATAGCCACATGCTATCACAGACACTGAAAACCAGAAAAAGACAACTCAAGCTTCCACTTGCTTCTCGAACCACTTCGAGAACTTTGCATTCATCTTCGCTTCTAGTTCCCAAGTCTCCTCCTCAATATCGTAGTCCCACACGACTCTGAGCCTCTCTCATGTTCAATCTCAAGACACGGATCTTCTCCGTCCTCTCCTAAACAAAATCCACACCAAACATGCTCCTCTCCCCCACTTGAGTCTAGCATAATGGTGTACGACATGTCCTCCCATACAGAGCCTCATATGGAGCCATCCCAATACTCGTCTGGTAACTATTGTTATACGCAAACTCTACCAGGTTTAGGTGATCCGCCCAATGACCACCGTAATCCAGCACACATATCCTCAGCAAATCCTCAAGTGTCTGAATCGTCCTCTCAGACTGTCCCATCCGTCTGAAGCTGTGCTTAAATGCACCTTAGTGCCCATCTCAGCCTGGAATGCCCTTCAGAACTCTGAGGTAAACTTTGGATCTCTGTCTGACACGATACTCGCTGACACCCCGTGCAACCTCACTATCTCCCACACATACTTCTTAGCCAAAACCGCCGCTCCGTAGGTCTTCTTGATGGTAAATAAATATGCTGACTTGGTCATACGATCCACAATCACCCAGATAGCATCATACGTCCGTGAAACCGGTAACCCTGTTACAAAGTCTATGGTAATCATATCCCACTTCCACTCCGGAATGGGTGAACTCTACAATAACCCGCTCGGAACCTGATGCTCAGTCTTCACTAACTGGCACACGTTGCACGCTGCAACCCAATTAGCGACATCCCTCTTCATCCCGACCCAGTGATAATACTGCTTCAGATCACGATACATCTTAGTCGCTCTCGGATGAATCGACAACATGCTCGCATGAGCGTCTCTCAGGATCTCCTGCCTCAGATCCTCATCCTTGGGTACCCAAACCCGCCCGTTCACAAGTATTATCCCATTCGCCGAGACCAGATACTATGAACCTGCCACCTTAGAAGCATCAATCAAACCCTGATCCTTCTCTTGAGCTACTCGAATCCTGCTTAGCAAATCTGCCTCTAACCCCAACGGCTCCTATGAGATAACGCACAACTTCAAAGTGCCAATCTCACTCACCAAAGCCTCCATATCCCGCTCCTGAGCCGAAGCAACCTTCTTTCAACTCAACGCATCTGCAACCAGGTTAGCCTTACCCGGATGGTATCCAATCTCCAGATTATAATCTGTTACCAACTCCATCCAGCGCCTCTGTCTCTGGTTCAGCTCTGGCTGAGTAAAGAAATACTTCACACTCTTAGGGTATGTGAACACCTACACCTTCCCGCCATAAAGATAAGATCTCCAAATCTTTAGAGCAAAAATCACCGCAGCCAACTCCAAGTCATGGGTAGGGTAGTTGCACTCGTGCTTCCTCGACTGCCTCGAAGCATATGCAATTACCTTCCCCTGCTGCATCAGCACACAACCTAGACCAACTCCCAAAGCATCTAATACACAACGTAAGGCTCGCCCGGATCTGGAAATGCCAACACTAGTGTACTAGTCAACATCTCCTTCAGCTTCCCAAAATTCTCCTCGCAAGCTGGAGACCACACAAAGGGACATCTTTCCCCATTAGCTTCGTCATCGACTACGCCATACTCGCAAATCCCTTGACGAACCGCCTATAATAACCTACCAGCCCGAGAAAACTCTTGATCTCGGTGGCATTCTTTGATCTAGGCCACCCTCTGAAAGCCTCAATCTTAGCCGGATCCACATAAACTCCATCTGCAAACACCACATGGCCAAGAAAACTCATCTCTCGCTGCCAGAAATTGCACTAGCTCAACTTCGCGTACAACTTTTGCTCCCGCAGCTTCTCCATAACCACTCTCAAATGCACCTTATGCTCCTCAGGACTCCTCGAATACACCAGGATATCATCTATAAAGAAGATCACAAACACATCCGGATACTCCTGGAACACTCTGTTCATCAACCTCATGAACACTGCTAGCGCATTCGTTAACCCGAAAGACATCACCACGAACTCATAATGTCCATACCTTGTCTTGAAAGCAGTCTTCCTAACATCCGCCTCGTCGATAGGAATTTGATGGTAACCCGAAGCCAAATCGATCTTAAAGAACTAGGTAGCCCCCCGTAACTGATCCAACAACTCATCAATCCGCGTCAAAGGATACTTGTTCTTCACAATGACTCGGTTAAGTCCCCGGTAATCAATGCATAACCGAAAACTTCCATCCTTCTTTTTCACAAACAACACCGGCGCTCCCCACGGTGAACTACTAGGCCGGATAAATCCCTTCCCCAAAAGATCATCCGGCTGCTTCTTGATATGCTCAAATTTACCCTGAGCTACTCTCTCAAATTAAGAGATTGATGTAGTACTTAGGGATCGAATCTACAGAGAATCTAAACACACAATCGATTAGAGAATTCAAATTATACTAAGTAAGAATGTATTAATGTAAAATAAAAGCAGAACTAAACAAGTGAATGATGATTAAAGTTCTTAAAATTCAATGAGACAAAAGAGTTAGGCAATGGGTTGTTCGCAAGAATGATTCGAAAATTGATCGTGTCGATCAACACACAGGTATGTGTCGATCGACACAGA
The DNA here is from genome assembly GCA_964056655.1 of Arabis hirsuta. Lineage (NCBI taxonomy): Eukaryota > Viridiplantae > Streptophyta > Magnoliopsida > Brassicales > Brassicaceae > Arabis > Arabis hirsuta. The sequence goes on along the minus strand of OZ053298.1, from coordinate 33,290,463 downwards.
GATAAAAACGGTTAGGATTTGTTAAGTGCAGTTCTAGAACTCAAACACAAATGTAAAACCAATCAACTTTCGTTGCAGAGATTATCTATGACTAAATCTCTAAATTCCAATTTTTTTTGTAAACTTAGTAAATAAAATCAAGCTTCATGGTGTTTTGCAGCATCTCTTGGATAACTACATCTCTTCTCTCTCTTAGCTCTAAGGGAAGGATGGTTCTGAAGTTAGAGAAAGGTTTGGAGCTCCCTTTTCGTCTCACCTTTTGTGCAGCCAAATCTCCATCAGATCTCAAAGAGGGTGAAGTCAAAAGTGGGGCACATGGGATCTTCTTCGTATCGCCAAGGTCTGAACTCAGCTCTCCTCCATTAGTAACGGTCAGACAAGAATTCTCCTTAAACCGAACTGCGGGGTAGAAGACATTCTCGTTGATCTTGGAGAAGGAGATTCTCTGATTGGGAAAATCCACAATTGCACCCACAGTGGCAAGGATTGATGACCCAAGAATCAATGGTCTCTCCCTGTCATTCTTCGTCTCCATAATTTGAAAATCCACCGGAATTAGACAATCTCCTACTTGAAGCATCAAGTCAGGAATGAACCCCTTCGAAACTGTTGAAGAAAAGTCGGCCAGCGCGAGGACATCTTTGAAGGTTGCAAATCCTTAATCCCTAGCTTCCTTGCAACAGATTGAGACATGATATTCACATTAGCTCCAGTGTGACAAAGAGAATTTTTGAATTCCATACATTTGATCGAACAGGGAACAACGAACATCCCTGGATTCGGTATCTTTTGCAACTTTCTCAGCGATGGTTGAACATGTCCCCCTTTTTCCTTTGGTGATTTTACACTGATAGCCCGTGGGTATGGAATCTTGGGCATGTAGACCCTTTCCTCTGCTTGAACTGAAGGTCACGAAGTGGTTAGACTCGTCTGGGATCTGTGTCGATCGACACTGTCCTTATGTCGATCGACATGCGATTTTTGGGTGGAAAAGTCACCGATTGCGTAGACTCCAGTGTTGCGATTTACGACTCGTGTCGATCGACATGAGCCTTCTGTGTCGATCGACACGGGGTCTGGAATGGAAATCTCTTCGTCTTGAACCTCCTCTTCACTCCCCAAGGTGATGGCATTGACGTGTAGTCTCGGGTTTGTTTCTGTCTTGGCTGGGAGAAATCCCTCTTGCCTTATAACATTCTCTGCAGTTTGAGCAACTTTGGTGTCTAGCTTTTTCACATGGAGATTGAGGGCCTCAATTTTCTCATTCAAATCAGAGTACATTGCATCCATCTTTCCATTGAAGCTTACTGTCATCTTCTATTGACCCTATAGGAGCTGCTCCATCATAGATTTCATCTTGCTGCTTTCTGATGACTGAGCAGGAGGCGTCTGGTAAGAAGAAGAACCGTAGTTCCTTGTGTAGTTGCTCTGGAAAGGCTTCTGATATCCTTGTTGAGTACCATACTTCTGACCCTGAAAACCAGCTCCACCTACATAGTTGCAATCCTTCTCATCCTGCTCTTCCTCTGGAATGAAAGTCTCAACCTTCTAAGCAAACTGAACAGTCTTCTTTCCCACGAGAAGATTATGCACATAATCTAGCTTAGCCTTAACCTCAGCAAGTTGGCTACCATCCATGTTTCCACCAAGCTTCTTTCTCTCGAAGTCTACGTTCTTGGTACTATTGCTAGAAGCCAAGTTATCGATAAGAATCAGTGCATCCTCTGGATATCGAGTGTTGAAGTTCCCATTGCTAGCAGAATCCAGAGTCATCTGATACCTCCAATCAATACCTCTGAAGAAGATACCCAACAACTGAACATCACTCAACCCATGATGAGGATAATCTCTCTGGTATGACTTGAATCTTCTCCCGGAAGCCTTAAATGCCTCAGTCGGTCCCTGCTTGAAAGTAGAGATCTTAGTCCTCAGATCCTCGGATCTCGCCTCATCGAAGAAGTTGTTGAGGAAAGCATTCTTGGTGTCCTCCCAAGTAGTCAGCGAGCCTGGCTCAAGCTGCTTCAACCAGTAGGCTGCTTCTCCACCAAGAGAGTATGGGAAAAACTTGCAGTAGAGGTAGTCACTAGAGACTCCATTGGCGTTAATGCTAGAAGCCAAGTCCTCAAACCTCTCAATGTGGTCCATGGGGTGCTCAGAGGATAGGCCATGGAACGGGTGCTAAGCCACAAGTGAGAAGAAAGCAGGCTTCAACTCAAAATCGCTCCTCTGGAACGCAGGAGGACGAATCGCAGCCCTATTGGCGTAAAACTCATCAGGTCTGTTGTACTCTTCCAGAGTACGCCCTTGCCCAGCTGGCTCTTGGCGCTGCATAACTTGTCGCTCCTCCACAATTACAGCTCCATTCTCATCTAACTTTTGACCCTGAGCATTGCGTCTACGACCCTCAGCATCTTGAAGAAACCCATCTTCACCTCTGATCAGAACTAACGGATTCATGTTGGTCGCTTTTCTAGCTGCTCGGTTAGCTCACTCCAACTTTCCAATCTCAAGGTTGAGATCAACAAGCTCTTCGTTCTGGTTGCTTCTGGTAATGCGATTAGGCATAAACCTGAAACACACAAGACAAAGAGAAAAGAACAAGTATCAAAACAAAATAATAAAAAAAAACTTAGACAAAATTCTAGTATCAAAAATCGAATGGTGATTTCGACTCCCCGGCAACGGCGCCAAAATTTGATATGCTCAAATTTACTCTGAGGTACTCTCTCAAATTAAGAGATCGATGTAGTACTTAGGGATCGAATCCACAGAGAATCTAAATACACAATCGATTAGAGAATTCAAATTATGCTTAGTAAGAATGTATTAATGTAAAATAAAAGCAGAAGTAAACAAGTGAATGATGATTAAAGTTCTTAAAATTCAATGAGACAAAAGAGTTAGGCATTGGGTTATTCGAAAGAATGATTCGAAAATTGATCGTGTCGATCGACACACAGGTTTCAATCCTATTAATTTCTCATCAAACCCTAGAACTTCCCAAAATCTAACAAGCAAACTACTCAGACATTGATGAGGAAATCATTATGAATGAATGAAAACCTAAATAAAAACTATATATAGTGTCTAAAATTCGGACTGCGCTTTTCTGTAAACTTCTGGGCTTCATGGGCCCAAGAGGAAATTATTCTCTTCTCGTCAGATATGTTCGTGTCGATCGACACACAGGACCGTGTCGATCGACACAAACCTTGAAAACTCGACTCCGACTTGATTACTTCATCTCTTCTTTCCTCGATGCTCTAAAAGCTTCCAGTAAACTCCAATCGTCCTTTAACCTGCAAAGACTCAAAAAGACTCAAAAAATACCAAAAAGAATCTATGAAAAGGACTTATATCATGGTCGAAAACGGGTAAAAACCATGATATATCACTTCTTCAGCTCTGCCATGTCTCCTAGAGCCATATGGTAAGACGCCTTAGATATGGGAGTCGTCCCAGGCTCCAACTCAATCGTAAAAGGATCCAATCGAGATGGCGGTAATCCCTACAATGATTGAAAAACATCCTGGAAGTCCTGAACAACTCGAACATCCCCAACTGTAACCTCTCTAACAGACTCTGGCATCACAATCGTCGCCAAATACGCTTCGCAACCCTTCTTGATCAGCTGCTCGACCTCAATTGCCAAAATCACGAGACTTCCGCAAGTTGGTCTTACTCCTTGATAAACCAACCTTCTCGCCTCTCGCTCAAACACGACTCGTCCCCGATGACAATCCAGATGGACTCTGTACCAGTCTAGCCAATCTATACCTAGGATGACATTGTACAGCTCCACCGGACTAATAATCATATCAGTAGGCATCAACTCTCCCGCCAGCAGAATATCCACACCACGAGTCCGCCTGAAAGTAGCCAAAGACTTGCCACCAATAACATTAACTACTCCCGACAACTCATCAGAATCGCTCCGGATTCCGCTGCTCTCCGCATACTCCGGAGTAATGAAGCAATTCGTCGCTCCAGAATCAAACACACCTCATGCTCCTCAGGACTCCTCGAATACACTAGAATATCATCTATAAAGATGATCACAAACACATCCGGATACTCCTAGAACACTCCGTTCATTAACCTCATGAACGCTGCTAGCGCATTCGTTAACCCGAAAGACATCACCACAAACTCATAATGTCCATACCTTGTCTTGAAAGCAGTCTTCCTAACATCCTCGTCGATAGGAATCTGATGGTAACACGAAGCCAAATCGATCTTGGAGAACTAGGTAGCCCCCCGCAACTGATCCAACAACTCATCAATCTGCGTCAAAGGATACTTGTTCTTCATAATGACTTGGTTAAGTCCCTGGTAATCGATGCATAACCGGAAACTTCTATCCTTCTTTTTCACAAACAACACCTGCAATCCCCACGGTGAACTATTAGGCCGGATAAATCCCTTCCCCAAAAGATCATCCGGCTATTTCTTCAGCTCTGCCATCTCTCCTGGAGCCATACGGTAAGACGTCTTAGATATGGGAGTCATCCCAGGCTCCAACTCAATCGTAAAAGGATCCGACCGAGATGGCGGTAATCCCTGTAACGACTGAAAAACATCCTGGAAGTCCTGAACAACTCGAATATCCCCAACTGCAACCTCTCCAACAGACTCTGACATCACAATCGTTGCCAAATACGCCTCGCAGCCCTTCTCGATCAGCTACTCAACCTCAATTGCCGAAATCACAAAATTCTGGAAGTCGGTTTCACTCCCTGATAAACCAACCTTCCCGCTTCTCGCTCAAACATAACTCATCTCCAATGACAATCCAGATGGACTCTGTACCGGTCCAGCCAATCCATACCTAGGATGACATCCTACAGCTCCACCGGACTAATAATCATATCAGTAGGAATCAACTCTCCCGCCACCAGAATATCCACACCACGAGCCCACCTGAAAGTAGCCAAAGACTTGCCACCAACAACAGTAACTACTCCCGGCAGCTCATCAAAATCGCTCCAAATTCCGCTGCTTTCCGCACACTCTGGAGTAATGAAGCAATTTTTCGCTCCAGAATCAAACAAAACGTGGGACTCACAACCACCCACTACTAAGATCCCTGCACAAATCTTATGTGTCTAAGAACCCTAACATTCGAGCACAGACTCACAATTCTAAAACAGACTAAATTCAATCACATTAGAATTTAACAAGTCAAGTTCTGAAATTACCTATGATCGGTCTGGCGCTAGAACCACCCGCCTCCACCGAAGTGAACACCCGCGGTGCCGCTCCAATCTGAGCCACCGGCTGCACTACCACCACTGTCGTCTGCTGCAACCTCGAACACCTGGACTTGATATGCCCCGACTCTCTACAGTGAAAGCACACCTGCGTACCCTGAGACTCCCTCTTCTTCGCGCAACTCACCACCCGATGATCCGTGCTCCCACACCTGGAGAACCCAAAACCACCCTGACCACCTTGACTGGGCCCTGAAGTACTCTCCCACTTCCTCTTCTGTTCCTTTGCAGGCTTGCCGCCCCTGCTCGGACCCACCTGCTGCTGCGACCTCCTTTGCTGCTGCACCGGTGGACTAACCACCACAGCCTGCTCTCTCAGATCATCCTCTATCGCAGCAGCTGTCTCAACCAGCTCCGCCCTCGTGGCGAACCTACTCGCCCTACAGCGAGTCCTCAGATCTGGTCGAAGTCCCCTCAGGAACCTCTTCACTTGGGCCTGCTCGCCCTCCAGATCTCTACCGGTATGAACAAGAAACCGACCGAACTCCGCATCGAACTCCCGGACCGACCGGTCATCCTGAGCTAACTCCAAGAATCGCAACTACAAGCGATCCAACGCCTCCTACGGAAAGTACTTGGTGTTGAACTCAGCCACAAAGTCCTCCTAGGCCATACCCGCCTGAGCTCTCCTGACCACCACACCTCGCCACCACAGATGTGCATCACCATCAAGGTCATGAACTACCAGGTCCACCCGGTATCCTTCTGGACACCTAAGAGATTAGAAATTATGCTCCAATCTACTGCTCCACAAATCTGCCTCCTCAGGCTTGGCACCACCCGAGAAAAACCCGGTGCCAATCCTTTGCATCTGCTCCATCATCCTAAGGTAGGATGAAAGCTCTTCCGCAACCGCCACACCTGGCTAAACACCAGCCATACCTGGCTGCATCCCAACCACAACTGGCTGCACTCCAACCACACCTGGCTGCACACCAGCCACACTCGGCTCCACACCAGCCACACCCGGCTGTACTCCCGGAGCCTGATCCTGAGCCGGCACCCCCACTTGGTAACAGCTCTAGAATCAACTGTAGCAGACTCGCCAGACGATCATCTCGATCCTGGGAAACACCTGCGGCAGCACCCCTACCTGCGCCCACCGCACCACCAAGCACACTGGGACCCACACCAGCCCTACCATCCCTCATAGTGGTATTCATAGCAGCCACACCCACGAACCTCTCTTGAAACGTCTACGAATCAGCCACCTGCTCCTGCGTGGTCTCCTGGGCCACACTCGCGGCAACAGACTCACTCTCAAGTCCCCGCTTGCGCCCACGCCCACCACGACTACGTCGGCCTCCACGACCTCTACCTCTAGTACCTCTAGCCATCTCTCTGCACTACCTAGCAGAATACTAAGAATACTAGAAAAACAAAAAGTCAAACAACACATACCGTAAAATCTCATTGAAGGCTTAAAGAAGATGTTCTAGGACTCCAATAAACCAATTCAACACAACTCCAGAATCACTAACACCCTAGCAATTCTAACAACGCATAAGCCACTCAATCGAGACACTAGATCATCTCCTCTTCCCGGCCGCGATTCTACGATCATACCTTGTCTTTACATGCATCACATGGTTATAAGAAATGCATGAGTATTATCACAAATACTCAATGAGACAGTTATCCCATCTACTTGGCTATACACACATGCATAAGAAAATGATACAATACCAGGGTGAACAATCAACAATGCAAAGCACGAGCAATCAACACATGTTCGCCCAAACAGGTCATGCGTCGATTGACCCAACCACCCTGTGTCAATCGATACAGAGCAACTGCGTCGATCGACGCAACATCACAGAACCTAGAATCGAACCTATCCTCTCATGGTTCGATTTTGGATCGCATCACAATCGATCCCCTACAGAAATCCACTCAAAACCACACGAAATCCACCAAATAACAGCAATCAAACGCATCCTATCAATCCCTTTACCCAGATAAGCCATTGTCACGCACTCACCTTAGATAGTGAAAGGAAAGGATGAAAAAACGATGAAGAACGCGAAGAACAAGTCTCCAAATCTGGAATCCACACTCAACTCGCGAACAATCACTCTAGAAACGATCTCCCAAGCCTCCCAAATGAATTTCCTTCTCACAAAATCTCTGAAAACTTTCTGGAAACTTTCTAGAAACTTTCTGGAAACTCTGAAATTCCCAAAATGCGGCCACCCACTATTTATAGGGAAACCCTAGGGTTTTCTCCTAAACCGGCCCAACAAATCGCCGACTTAAATCGAACCGGTTGGTTCGCGGTCGTTACATATTCAAGAGGAAAATAAGGAGAGAAAAACTTTAAAAAGAAAACTTGCTTAGGGTTAAGTAATATTCTCTATATGTACAAACAGAGAGTCACGATGACTGAGGTAAGCACGCCTCTTAGAAATTTAGAAGAAAAAACACAGAGAGTTTGATTAAGAGAAAAATTCATCTTTGTTGCTCATTATTGCTTGAGCTAATTAAGTGTGTTGGTGTTGCTAACAATACGTGTTGGTGTTGTGGAGATTCCACAAAATTCAAGTATACAATTAGGTGGAGTTTAGTTAATGACTGGGTTATCTTAAAGAATCCACGTTATTGAGCAGTAAATTACGAAGTTGTACTTGATTTATGTGTTAGCAAATTGATCGTATTTGTTGGTTTCAGTCGATTTTATTTCTGGACTTGGTCCCGGAAAAATAGTTAACAATTTTCTTATATCATTTGTTTTATAACAATATATTTTGCCTCAGTTGCATTTACACATAATAGCGCCGTTACAAATTGTTTGTCACAACCAAATTTTTAATTTGTTTATTGTTTGTTTTATCCCTGTTGATTGATGTAAAACCCGAATTTTGATGATTAAATCACAAAGCTCAGAATTCATATATCTAATTACGCCAATCATGAAAAATAAAATCGTGAACTCACAAATATGATAATTTAAGATGTTTGAGTGCGATTTCTTGTCATTTTATGACATATTTTCGTAACTTTTTAATTAGAGTATTTTTTATTAATTCAAACAAAAAAATGAAGTTTTATGTAATAATATAGCTCAAAGAAAAGTCCATTACAAAGAAACTCAAGAGAAAGAAGTCGAACCTACATAATTGTTAATATAATGTCGAAGGGTCTTCGAAACTAGGTGTGAAGGAAAATTCTAGACGGCTGCTTAATTCAGGAAAATTCCGACGAAAGGAGAAAGCTGTTTACAAAAGAACCTATTGAAAGTAATGAGGAAAAGGCGCACCAAAATCCTCGTTTGATTGTGGTTGCTTTTGCTCGCGCGAAATATTAATCTGTCATGCCAATAGGGTAGCTTCATGAAATCTAGAAAGCTTAGGACTTCAACCTCTACCATCCTGAATTACAGTCCCAAGAACTTGCATATGGCTACATCTCAAACTTGTTATTAAGAATCATATTGAAAGTATGATTTTGGGTGAATTCAAATGGATTTTAAAATAGAGGAAAACAAATTGAGTATTTTTGTCTAGAATTTTTTCTTTCATCAATTGTTTGAATGAATAATTACGAATCCTAAAAAATCATTTTATAAATTCCAAAATACGATACTAGTAGGAATATGAAATATTGGCCCATTTACCGGCACATATTGACTTTAAATCACCTAAAGCAAAAACGTACAATTATTCTATGTCAAGCAGAGGATACAAGAAGTGTATTTGATGATCCCAATTCACCTCTCGTGGGGAGGATTTTGATGAGAGTGGAAACCAAACCGTGAACTAAGTTTGGGAGTTGGAATCGGGTGCCAAACTGAAGAGGAGTTTTTGAAGTATTTCCTATACCATTCGAAAGTATTATGGAGAGTAGTACAAGAAGTCAGTGACAGATCAAGAAATTATTTTTACCGAGGTCATAATCAATAAATTTGATATATAAAATAGAATATAGTACTATTATAGTAATAATAGATGAAAAAATTATATATATTAGTGGGGACATTTTAAAGTTTGAACACAACTGAAAGGGGTAAAACACTAATTTTAACCAAATATTTCTCAAAATCTAATAAAAAATACACTAAAAATTATTAACATGGTAATTTTAGGGAAAATTATGTAAATGGGTCGAATTTGATTTGTTTTTGTCCTACTATCCCTTTCCCTATTTTTACCTAATTTTACCTTTTTGATATATCTAATAAATCATTAAAAATAGTTTTAACAGCAAAAAAAAGAGGAAAATTCAAAACAAAGAAATAGTCATTGGGAAGAATATAGGTATGTTTTTTTTTGTTTAAAAATATTTATAGAATTGAAAATAATTTTCTGTTCAACTTTTTCCAGAAATTATATTCTACTGTCTACGGGGGAGTAGAATATATATTCTACAAATTGGTCGTAGCCTACACTATTTAGAATATAGGTTCTACGGATTATTGATATATCTAAGCATCCTCAGAATATATTTTCTACGCATTACTCTATATTCTACTATTTAATTGATTTGGTAGAGTACACGTTCTAATGTTTTTTCTATATTCTACCAGTTTTCGGAATATATATTCTACCGTAACTACTGTAATCCACCATTCGTAGGAATCATCTTCCAGTTTTTTTCCTATAATCTAGGAAATATGGTTAGTAAATATTCACCATATCTTTCCAAATATTTTGTAAAAAAAAAAAAAATTGTCGAAGATCAGCTTCTCCTTTGCCGTGATCTTGTCTTCTTTTTTTCGTTTAAGTTTTTTTTGGTTTCTCTTCTTCTTGGTTACTATGTTACATATCTATGCACTTGGGGTTTGTGAAAATCGTCCACTAATGGATGAAAATTTGTTGTGGATGGAAAAAAAAGAGGTAGATTGCTTGCTTTGGAATCTATTGATACTTTTGAAGGGCTAAAGATGATGGTTTCAGAGGAGTTCGGAATCGAAGATAACAGTGTTGATCTCGAATTCAGCTACTTACCTAGCGAGTTGATCAACAACAAAGAATCTCCCCCAGTTAATATTGCAACTGATGGTCAAGTAAGAAATTTCGTTGGCTATGCAAGGAATCAACCATCAACACATTTGTGTGTGACATGTAAAGCCTTGTTCAATTTTAATATAAATGAGGAGCCACCTGCGGATTCAATTAATGGAGAACATGAAGGAAGTTTGGGTGAAAACGGTGAAGAATTTGTGAGTCCCACTAGAAAGCAAGAGTACTTCGAATTTGTGAGTGCCAATGGAAAGAAAGAGCACTTCAAAGGCAATATGTTTGACGTTGAGGTTGATGTTGGTGATGGTGACGATGTTGTGTGTTTAGAAGAGGAAGGAAACAGTGCTAAGACAGTCCAATTTTCTTTAGTGGAAGCTATAAAGAAGAAGCAACACTTCAGAAGTAAAAACTTTTTGAAGGCTACTATGGAAATCTGTGCAATGCAGCATAGCTTTGACTACAGGGTCATAAAATCTGATACTGAGAAGTGGATTATTTGCTGTGCACAAGACAGCTGCAATTGGGGTTTACGTGATGTCTGTTTAAAGGGATCTACATATTTCGTTGTCAACAAGTATGTTGCAGAACATACATGTTTTCCTTCAAGCCAAAAAGATTTTGGTAAGACAGCCTCAACCAAAACAATTGGTGAACTGTTTATGCATAGGTATAAGGGTGTTAAGGAAGGGCCTATGCCAAATGATATCAGACAGATGATGCGTACAAAGTATGGATGCGAGCTATCTTATTCTTTAGCATGGGATTCACGTGAGTATGCAGTTGCTGCTGTTAGAGGTATACCGGAGAAAAGTTATGGTAAAATAACAAAATACTTGCACATGCTAAAAGAAGCAAATCCTGGTACGCATTATTGTTATGAAACGGATTGTGATGGTAGATTCAAATATCTATTCATTGCATTTGGTCAATCTATAAGAGGTTTCTACGAAGCCATTCGACGGGTCATTGTTGTTGATGGTACATTTTTGAAGAGCAAATACAAAGGAGTTCTACTAGTTGCTACAACTTTAGATGGTAACTGTAATTTGTATCCAATCGCATTTGGGATTGTCGATTTAGAGAATGATCGGTCCTGGGAGTGGTTTCTGAGACAACTAAAGGTTGTTTTTGCGGACGAGCGTGGTTTGGCGTTTGTGTCATATAGACATGTCTCAATTGGTAAAACGCTGGAGCAAGTTTACCCCCAAGCTAGCCATGTGATATAATGCGTTTTTGGCGCGTTTTGACCCTTGTTTTGCAGGTCTTTATCGAGTCTTTCGTTCTCTTTTGAGTCTTTCTAGGTACAAAACTGACTGGAAACAAAGATTGGAGTCTTGCAAATGGACTTGGCGAAAAAAGAAGCAAAATGGAATCTTTTTGAAGATTCTGCCCGGAAGGAGCACCTGCACCAAACGTGGTGCTCTCGCTTTCTGGAAGATCCCAATATGGAAAGTTCATTTAAACCTAATTCATAACAAACCCTAATTTTGGCCAGCCGCCCAAGGCATATAAAAAGGAGAACACACGCAGGCCAGAGACATCACGCAGAGAGCCGCAACACACGAAAGAGAGAAAGAGATTCGATACTCATTCCTTGAGATTTGGATCTCGCCACTATCATTCATCGCGACACAGCAGCCACGCCAGAGACATCAAGAAGCACAAGCAGCAGATAGACATCACAACGAGAGAGAGAGATATATATACACTTGTTTTGAGAGAGTTTGTAAGCTTGGAGATTTGTCTTCAATACTTATCGAACTCTACTCTTTTATATATCGATTTCAATGCTGTTTATCATGTCTCTTGCTGCTGTCCTTCGTTTAATCATGAGCGAGTAGTCATCCAGTTAGGTTAAGGGTTTTCGATGGGATAGAATTCATGAACTAAGCATAGATAGGTTTTATATATATCATTCGATAGTCTCCACCTATTGTCGATCATATTGCCTAGGTTAGATTGATCACCTAGCCTTTGATGTTAGGTTAAATTTACTTATCAAAAAGTTTGTAAATTGCTGGAATTGATTTAGGTGGGCGATTTGATCCTTAGCCAACGAAAGTTGAAGTTATGGCAACTCGTGAACATATCAACCCTAATTGTTTAATGCTTGATAATCTTTGTAACCTCAACGACAGTTAGGGTGTTAGATTGATTTATTAAAGTTGTAGATGCCACGAAAGTGGATCTCCTTATATTTATGGTTGAGTTCGAGACTTGGTCATAATCGCATACCTGAATAATTGCTTGGTTCTTGATGTTCGAATCCCTGAGAATTATCCCTGACCTAACGCCTTCCCATTATTGTTTACAACCGATTTTACATTTTGTTTTGCTTTAATTATCGTGACATTTAAACCCATTTTAATCGCTTAGCTGTGATTGTTTTTCATAGAATTAGAGCGTATTGCTGGTCCCTTAACGAACCTGAACTATTCTACATTGATTAGTGAATCTAGGTTTTAATCTTTGAAACCGGATAAAGGACAAGTTTTATTACTCATCAAATTGGCACCGTTGCGACGGGGACCAACTCGATACCTCTACTTCTCGACTACGATTTTAGACTAAGCACTAATCTCGTTCTTTTGTTTTTCTTTACGTGTGTTTCAGGTGCATGAACTCAAGGACAACAAGGAGAAATCTTCAAACTCCCCTCGTCACTTTGAGTAATCCCGAACTCGCGAGACTAGAACGAGAAAACAGATGACAAAGGCCTAATCCCGCTGATATGGGCGAACAAGGCGACAACGACTTGGCAGTTGAGTTGCAAAGGTTGCAAGAGCAGATGGCTCAAATGCAACAGCAGCACGCGCGTGAACTGCAGCAACAACGCGCGCGTGAGCAGCAACGAACCATAGGGGATATGGACAATCCCCATGCCTATTACCGAAACCGAGCTGCTATGAACCATAGAGGAATGATTATGAAATCAAACCGCAGATGATATCGCTGGTTAAGCAGCACTTGTTCCATGGTTTGCCCGCTGAAATTCCGATGGACCACATAGAGAACTTCGAGGAGATTTGCTCCACGACGAGCTCTAATGGGATGAACCCGGATTTCGTGAAGTGCAAACTTTTCCCCTTCTCGCTCGCGGATAAGGTTTTGCGTTGGCTTAAGTCCCTACCTGCTGGATCTATAACGACTTGGGCGCAATGTAGAGCTGCGTTTTTGGACCACTTCTACACAAAATCCAAAACCGCGAGTTTGAGGAACAAAATCTCCTCCTTCCAACAACATTCCGGAGAGTCATTCTGTGAGGCTTGGGAAAGGTTTAAGGAGTACAAGAGAGAGTGCCCACACCATGGGTTCATTGATGAAAACCTGCTGGGGATTTTCTACGATGGTGTGGACTGGGATTATAGGAACGCGCTCAATGATGCTAACGATGGTGATTTCATGACCAAAACCAAAGAGGGAGCGTATAAGCTGATTGAGAACTTGGCTGCAAGTTCAAGTAGCAAGTCCCAGGAGTATGACAGGACTACAAAATCCAATGGAACGAATTCTGCTAAGATCGATGACCTTACGGCCAAGATCAATTTGTTGCTTAAGGCGAACCAAAGGATGGTTCATTTTGCTGATGAGAATAGCGAGCAACTAGCTGAAGAGATGGGTGAGGAAGGAGACAATGATCAGCAGGAGGTTAGTTATGTTAATGGGCAGGGTTTTGTGCGAAACCGAGGGTTCAACCAGAACTACAAAAATCATCCGAACTTCTCCTATCGAAGCACGAATGTTGAAAACCCCCAGGACCAAGTGTACCCACAACAAACCAATCCACAGACCACGAAACCTCAGGATCAGAGTTTCCAGAAATCATTCCCCCAAAATTTCCAAGGAAAGACATTCGTCCCTTTTCAAGGTCAGAAATCGCAGTTTTCGAATTTTCAGACTTCTGCAAGCTCTGGAAATGGTTCTCAGGATGAGTTGAAAGGTATGGTGCAGCAGATATTGACAAAACAGCAGAAGTTTGCCACTGAGATCAACACAAAGGTGGATGGTATGTACTTAGACCTTAATGGTCGGCTTGAGGCGGTTTGCAACCAGGTAAAAACACTCGACACTCAGGTTGCTCAAACGACTGATGCAATAAAAAGGCCACAAGGAGTGCTGCCTGGTAAGCCGGATACAAACCCCAGAGAGTTTGTGAATGCCATAGAACTGAGAAGTGAAAAAACTTTACCTAGAGTCGTAAGAACAGAAACTGCAAACTGGGCAGAAGGAGCACCTGCTCCGCCAGACGGAGCACCTGCTCCAACAGAGGGAGCACCTGTTCCAGAAACAGAAAACGACGAAGAACCCGCTGAGCCAACTTCTAAGGTATTAAGACCAAATGAGATTATTGATAAGGTTCGTTCTCGTGTTTACAGGCTCCCAATCCCTTACCCAGTACCTCCAAGGAAGTCGCAGAAAGATTTACAAGACTTGACGGTTAAGCTGACATTGGCAGACGCGATTCAGATGATGCCGTCCATGAAAAGGTATGTCAAGGGCCTGGTTACTAGACGGATTCCTTCAGAGCAAAGTGCCATGGTTGTAAGTAAGATATGTAGCACTGTGCTACAAAACAAAGCCATTAAAAAGCAAGAAGACCCAGGTAAATTCGTGCTTTCTGTTGATATTGGTCCTGTGCGATTTGCTTGTTCCTTGTGTGATCTAGGTTCCAGCGTGAATCTCATGCCCTATTCGGTTGCAAGGAAACTCGGGTACACAAAATTTAAACCTACACAGATTTCATTAGTGTTTGCTGACAGATCTATTAAGTTGCCTATAGGAATTATGGAAGATTTGCAGGTCAAGATTGGGAATATTTTCATCCCAACAGATTTCGTGGTGTTGGAATTGGATGATGAACCAAAGGATCCCTTGATTTTGGGACGTCCTTTCTTGTGCACAGCTGGTGCGATCATTGATGTAAAGAACGAAACGATTGGTCTCCACCTGGGAGACATTATTATGGAGTTCGAGATGGATCGGATGTTGAAGAAACCGACCATTGGTGGGCAAACTTTTGCCATTGAGGATAATCTCGAAATCTCGGAGGGAGAGATTGAAGAGATTCTTGCTGATGATCCCTTGGATGTTGCATTGACAAAAGCTGAAAGCGAACATGGTTATTTGAGCGAAGATACCATTGGGTTCGCAAGGATGTTGGATTCTGGGCAGATGGAGAAATCAACAGACTTTTTGAGACTCGACGAAGAGGAAGGAGACAGCGCGCCTGCTTCTACTCTTCGGAACTCTACTAATGACCCTTGGAGCGAGCTGAAAGCTCCAAAACTTGAGCTCAAAACCTTACCAACTGGGCTAAGGTACGCGTTTCTCGGTCCCAACTCTACATATCCTATTATTATTAATGCTGACCTTAATAATGTGGAAACCGCCTTACTTTTATGCGAGCTTAGGAAGTATAGGAAAGCTTTAGGTTATTCACTAGATGATATCCCTGGAATCTCACCTGATTTATGCATGCATAGGATACATTTAGAAGATGAGTCTAGAACTTCTGTAGAGCACCAAAGAAGATTGAATCCGAATTTGAAAGATGTTGTTAAGAAGGAAATTATGAAACTCTTAGAAGCTGGTGTCATTTATGAAATATCCGATAGTAACTAAGTTAGTCCTGTACACGTAGTACCTAAGAAAGGCGGAATCACTGTGATCGCTAATGATAGGAACGAACTGATACCCACTAGGACTGTCACAGGACATCGGATGTGCATTGATTATAGAAAATTGAACGCAGCAACTAGGAAGGATCATTTCCCCTTACCATTCATTGATCAAATTCTCGAAAGACTAGCTAACCACCCTTACTACTGTTTTTTAGACGGTTATTCAGGTTTCTTTCAGATACCAATTCACCCGGATGATCAGGAGAAGACAACCTTCACGTGTCCTTATGGCACCTTTGCGTACCGCAGGATGCCATTCAGGCTCTGCAATGCCCCCGCGACTTTTCAAAGGTGCATGATGTCTATCTTCACTGATTTTATTAAAGATATTATGGAGGTTTTCATGGATGACTTCTCCGTCTACGGGAGTTCTTTTTCTGTGTGTCTCTCTAATCTGTGCAGGGTATTGGAGCGCTGTGAGGAGAAGCATCTTGTGTTGAACTGGGAGAAGTGCCATTTCATGGTAAGGGATGGTATAGTTTTGGGTCATCGCATAAGGATGTCTCTCTAATCTGTGCAGGGATGGTATAGTGCCGGATTCAGTCAGAGGGATAAGAAGTTTCCTTGGTCAAGCAGGCTTTTACAGACGTTTCATCAAGGATTTTTCAAAGATAGCGAGACCGCTAACACAACTTTTGTGTAAGGAAACCAAGTTTGAGTTTGATGGGGCTTGCCTTGAGGCGTTTCACACGATAAAAGGAGCATTGGTAAGCGCACCTATTGTTCAACCGCCAGATTGGGATCTACCATTTGAGGTCATGACAGACGCGAGTGACTACGCCGTAGGGGCTGTTTTGGGGGCAAAGGAAGGATAAAAGGCTTCACGTAATCTATTCTGCGAGTCGCACTTTGGATGAAGCTCAGTGCAGATACGCTACGACTGAGAAAGAGCTACTAGCTGTGGTGTTCGGCTTTGAAAAATTCAGATCATATCTCGTGGGTTCGAAGGTCATTGTTCATACAGATCACGCAGCATTGAAGTACCTGCTCACAAAGAAAGATGCGAAACCGAGGCTTTTGAGATGGATCTTGTTGTTTCAAGAGTTTGATCTTCAAATCGTTGATAAGAAGGGTACCAAAAATGGAGTTGCTGACCACCTGTCTAGGATGAAAGTTGATGAAACAGTACCACTTGATGATGCATTACCGGATGAACATGTGTATGCTATTGGAATCTGTGTACGAGAGCACCCAGTACAATCTGGAGCACCTGTCCTACCAGAGGGAGCACCTGCTCCAGAGGCATTTTGTGCGGCTATCTCCAAGGAAAATTCGCCAAGTTTTCCGTGGTTTGGTGATATCGCGAACTACCTAGCTGCTGACCAGGAACCGGCTGATTTCGTAGGGGACAAGAAGAGGAAATTCTTGCGCAACGTAAGGAGGTACTTTTGGGATGAACCATACCTCTACAAAAAATGCTCCGATGGTCTTTTCCGGAGATGTGTTCCTGAAGAGGAAATCCCGGGAATCTTGTTTCACTTCCACAGTTCAAGTTATGCTGGACACTTCGCGACCTTCAAGACAATATCAAAGGTGCTACAAGCTGGGTATTGATGGCCCACAATGTTTCGTGATACACATGCGTTTATTGCAAGATGCGATAAATGTCAAAGGCAAGGAAACATCTCGCGACGGAACGAGATGCCTCAGCACTTCATCTTGGAAGTTGAAGTGTTCGATGTGTGGGGGATTAACTTTATGGGACCGTTTCCTTCATCCTATGGCAACAAGTACATTTTAGTGGCCGTCGACTATGTGTCTAAGTGGATTGAGGCCATTGCCTCTCCAACAAACGACGCAGCTGTGGTTTTGAGGATGTTTAAGATAATCATATTTCCCCATTTTGGTGTTCCGCGAGTGGTGATTAGTGATGGAGGGACCCATTTCATCAATAGGGTTTTTGAGAACCTTTTGAGAAAGAACGGCGTAAAGCATAAGGTTGCAACGCCATATCACCCGCAGACTAGTGGCCAGGTTGAGGTTAGTAATCGGCAGATCAAGGACATTTTGCAAAAGACCGTAGGGACCACAAGGAAAGATTGGGCCACCAAGTTGGACGACGCAGTTTGGGCCTACCGAACCGTATACAAAACGCCATTGGAGACAACGCCCTTTCATTTGGTGTATGGTAAGTCGTGCCACCTTCCGGTAGAGCTCGAGTATAAGGCGGCATGGGCAGTTAAGTTAATGAACTACGACATCAAACCCGCCTTGGAAAGGCGATCTATGCAACTTAACGAGTTAGAGGAGATTAGGCACCTGGCCTATGAGAGTTCGAAATTGTACAAGGAACGAACCAAGATGTACCACGACAAGAGAATTCTTGACCGAAACTTCCAACCCAATAACATGGTACTTCTCTTTAACTCTCGCCTTAAACTTTTTCCTGGAAAATTGCGATCTAGGTGGTTCGGTCCTTTCCTCGTCAAAGAAGTTCGATCATATGGAGCTATGGTGTTGCTGGACGCCAAAGGAAAGGAGTTCGTGGCCAATGGACAGCGCTGCAAACCATACCTAGCCGATGCACACCCAACCGAAGGTGGAGTTATCACCTTAGGTGACGCGCCAAAAGTCTAAAAGGCTAATCAAGTCAAGCTAACGACTTTAACCAAGGGCTTGGTGGGAGGCAACCCACCGGTATGTTTTCTAACCTTTTCAATTTTGACTTCTTTTGAAACTAACTTTGTTTTCGATCTTTGAAAAAAAAAAAAAAGAGGTGTTGTGGAATACGCAAGAAGGATCGATCGATCCCCTTGTATAGATCGATCGATCCAGTGTGAGCGATTCAACATAAATTCTAGCGGTCAAGGTCAAGATCGATGTGACCGTCGATGTGACCGGATCGATCGATCTGCTTGGATGGATCGATCGATCCATGAGGATGAGGGCCTGAGACAGACCATCGGTCGGTCTAAAGATTGACCTCCAGTCGATCCACTACAAAGTTCAAATCGGAGGGAGCACCTGCTACCCAGAACAGAGCACCTGCTCTCAAAGAGGAAATTTTAAGGATATTGGGTAAATGGCCAAACTCAAATTCAGGCCCATCACGAGGTAAGTCAGATAGAATAGGACTAGTGGGCCCGAGAAATATGGGATTATTTTCCAATTTTATAAAGGAAATAACAGTTACAATGGGACCCATTAAAGCCCTAATTTCTCGCGCCCATTACTCCTTCTTCTCCTTCTTCCTTATTTCGATATTTCCTCCATTAAAACCTTTCAAGTTTTAAGCCATAAACCACAACTTCTTCGATTCTCAACCAATCTGAGCGATTTTTGGCTTGATTCCACTCGATTTTTCATCCTCATTCCGAATCTACAACTAATCTCTCGCGAAAATCAAGGTAACAACTCGAAACCCCAACTTTTACGCTCGCCATTTTCAAACTTAAGGGATGACAGGACCAAGAACATCAGTGGGAAATCCGTCACGCTCAAGGAAAGGAAAAGAGGTCTCCTCTTCTTCTCAACTCACGACTGCACTTTGGCCACGAGACGAAGGCCAACGATTCTCCTTAACCGACCCTCGCCTTCTTCTTGACTCGGACATAGAGTGGGACCAAAACGATGCGTACTACTACAACAACTGGCTCGACATTACCATTGAGCCGACTTGCTTCATGTGTGGGCAAACGCTTACGGATTTGGGGCTGCTCTATGGTGTAAGCAGCATACTTGACACTTGCCAATTGTCTGATCTGGTCACCCAACCAGATGACATCTACCCCGACTTGGTGAGGCAGTGTTTGGCATCCGCCAAATTGACGTACTCGAATCCACGCAAGCCGGTGGCTTCACAAGGTGCACTCTCTTTCTTTGCTTGAGGAAAGAGATATGAGGTGACCATCTCGGACATATGTGCCCTCTACGGTTTCGACCCCATGGAGGAGAGAGTTGCCTCTCCCACACGTCTTCCAGTTGCACATGAATTTTGGGACTTCATCGCTAGAGGAGATTACTTCTCTCGATCCGCGGCCCAATCTACAATTCGCAACCGTGCCCCTCGGATTGGCGTCAAGGCCATCAGCATCATTTTCTTTGCACGAGAGGATGCGAGCAAGGTACAAAACGATGAATTGATAATGCTGTTCAACACTGTGAGGAATGCCATTGGTGGCGAACCCGGTTTGAGTTGCGAGTTCGATGGTAGCGTCAACATAGGAGCGTTTTTCGCCTCATGCATCGCGGATAAAAGGACAAAGATGGCGAAAGGCAAGGCGGCATCGCACTGCGAGAGGATCGGAAGTCTTTTGACCAGGCTGTTCACCTACGTCAAGATCGACCTCACGACTTACATTTGCAACTCCACGACGGAGTTCATGGATACTTCTTACCTTATCTCTTATGAAATATTGGCGGACACTAACATTTACAGGTTTACCGCAAAGGACAAGACGACCATGTTCTGCCGACTACCACAACCGGCCCTGACAGACCTGGAGGTTGCCGCCAATGTCGGTTTCACACCCGGAACGGAATATCTATGCACTGCCACTGGAGCACCGGTAGAGAGAGCACCGGCAGCGAGAGCGCCTAAACCCAGGAGGAGCACCTCCTCCACAAGACCTGCACCTCCTCCACAAGACCTGCACCTGCTCCTGCTCCCACTATGATCCCGGATGATGCCCCTCTGAGCCAAGAGGAGGAGGAAGACCTGGCAGCAGGTACGAGGAGGACGAGTCAGTCCAAAGCATACTACCGCATGCCATATGCGAGTGAGCTGACGCTGGATGATATTTCGGACACACCAGATGATGCCGAGTATCGACGTTGGATGGTTGCATCAACCAAGAAGAACAATGGCTTGCTCCGTCGGATCCTCCACATGATCCAGAAGGGCTGCAGCAGTTCTGGTGCCACTGAGACGATGCCATCCACCGCACCTGTTCAGCCTGCTACTCGCCCCTCTACATCCGCCAGACCATCTACTCGTTCCTCCAAACACAAGAAGCCGATCACCAGTGAGGATTCTGACGATACCACCAGTGATTAGACATCGCCCTTCCTATCCTATCTCTACGTATTCCATGAACACTTTTCTTTTATGCATTTTAATTTTCTTTTATTTCTCCTCTCACTCTTTTTTTTCTTATTCTCACACCGAGACGGTGTGAAGTAAGTCTGGGGGGGGGGAGTTGCTACTAATCTCGTTTATTTTGGATGTTTTTCTTATGTTTCTTATGTCCTATTTTGAGTCTTTCTTTTGGTTTGTTTTATTGAGTCAAGACTTTGTAGGGAATTAGGACTTTATCTCATGATGATATTTGAACTATTTGTGTTTAACTTTCTCTCTAGTGACCATTCTTTCAGAGAGTGGATACAAGGAACAGCTGGAACACTTCGATACACCATCTTCCAGGTTCTATATTGACCAAAATTTCTCTCGCTATTGGCACTAGATTAGGGAAACGAATCATATTCAGGACTTCTTATTCTTTTTATCACTCTTGTTGTTCCTGAATAGCTAGCTCATTTTTAGTTAGTACCCTCCTTAACCCTTACCTCTTTTCAAGCCCCTTGCATTCTTGTTACTTCATTGTCATATGTGCAGTATATGCGCAAAAGGGCCGGAGAGAATTGGGTCGACACTGCATCTAAATCACTCTTTCTGAAGAACGACAAAGGAGCACCCATATCACCTGAAGCCCAGAAAGGAGCACCCATATCACCTGCTCCTATTTTCAGAAGATGGTTTATATGAGTGGAACAAAAATCCACTAGGAGGAGTGACGATGATGAGCTCCACTTGGGTATGAACAACAGCTTTGATATTTTCGTGTTTGAGAGACACACACATTGGTAATCGAAAACCCTCTTCATCATCATCAAAAAAATTATGTATTATCTAAAAAAAAAAAACCAATGATGAAGAGTGGTAAATTTGTAAGTTAGAATGTGTCTCTCTGCATAGCGAGTATACCCAAGGTGGACGATGGCTAGTAGAGATGATGGAGAGATTTGGAGAAGAAAGAGTGGTTTAGAGAATGTGGATATCAACGTACCCGTTCTCTCTTGCAATTTTGTGCAATATCCTGCATCCACTATGAAACATCGGGTAACCCTTAAACACCTTAAACACTTTGAACTCCACCTCTAAATGGCCAAACACCCTTAGCGCCGTCTACCCTAAATGGTGCCTTTAGCGAGACCCTCGCGCAACTTTAATGCGTTTGTGTTTGAGAAATGGAACTTGGTTGAGAAATGTGTTGAGGATGTTTTGGTAAAGCTTTGTTATTCGTAATTTGGATTATGTGGTCTGCAGATGGAGAGTTTTAAACTCAGTTCACTGAAGATAAAAGAGCCCCCGCGTTTTTCAAACCTTTCTCCTTTACTTGGTCTTGAATTTGTTTGAGGACAAACAAAGATCTAAGTCTGGGGGAATTGATATAATGCGTTTTTGGCGCGTTTTGACCCTTGTTTTGCAGGTCTTTATCGAGTCTTTTGTTCTCTTTTGAGTCTTTCTAGGTACAAAAGTGGCTGGAAACAAAGATTGGAGTCTTGCAAATGGACTTGGCGAAAAAAGAAGCAAAATGGAATCTTTTTGAAGATTCTGCCCGGAAGGATCACCTGCACCAAACGTGGTACTCTTGCTTTCTGAAAGATCCCAATATGGAAAGTTCATTTAAACCTAATTCAGAACAAACCCTAATTTTGGCCAGCCGCCCAAGGCATATAAAAAGGAGAACACACGCAGGCCAGAGACATCACGCAGAGAGCCGCAACACACGAAAGAGAGAAAGAGATTCGATACTCATTCCTTGAGATTTGGATCTCGCCACTATCATTCATCGCGACACAGCAGCCACGCCAGAGACATCAAGAAGCACAAGCAGCAGATAGACATCACAACGAGAGAGAGAGATATATATACACTTGTTTTGAGAGAGTTTGTAAGCTTGGAGATTTGTCTTCAATACTTATCGAAGTTTTCTTAACCCTACTCTTTTATATATCGATTTCAATGCTGTTTATCATGTCTCTTGCTGCTGTCCTTCGTTTAATCATGAGCGAGTAGTCATCCAGTTAGGTTAAGGGTTTTCGATGGGATAAAATTCATGAACTAAGCATAGATAG
Organism: Arabis hirsuta; assembly: GCA_964056655.1. Classification (NCBI taxonomy): domain Eukaryota; kingdom Viridiplantae; phylum Streptophyta; class Magnoliopsida; order Brassicales; family Brassicaceae; genus Arabis; species Arabis hirsuta. Next base: position 33,267,477 of record OZ053298.1, on the reverse strand, counting down.
GTTTTATATATATCATTCAATAGTCTCCACCTATTGTCAATCATATTGCCTAGGTTAGATTGATCACCTAGCCTTTGATGTTAGGTTAAATTTACTTATCAAAAGTTTGTAAATTGCTGGAATTGATTTAGGTGGGCGACTTGATCCTTAGCCAACGAAAGTTGAAGTTAGGGAAACTCGTGAACATATCAACCCTAATCGTTTAATGCTTGATAATCTTTGTAACCTCAATGACAGTTAAGGTGTTAGATTGATTTATTAAAGTTGTAGATGCCACGAAAGTGGATCTCCTTATATTTATGGTTGAGTTCTGGACTTGGTCATAATCGCATACCTGAATAATTGCTTGGTTCTTGATGTTCGAATCCCTGAGAATTATCCCTGACCTAACGCCTTCCCATTATTGTTTACAACCGATTTTACATTTTGTTTTGCTTTAATTATCGTAACATTTAAACCCATTTTAATCGCTTAGCTGAGATTGTTTTCCATAGAATTAGAGCATATTGTTGGTCCCTTAACGAACCTGAACTAGTCTACATTGATTAGTGAATCTAGGTTTTAATTTTTGAAACCGGATAAAGGACAAGTTTTATTACTCATCACCATGGAATTTGTATTCACCATTTGTTGACCAATGTGGTCACATATTTCAAGGGCAGAGGTGTGTCTAAATTGGTTGCAAAGGCTTCAAAAGCATACAGGATTACCGAATTTCAGAGGTTGTTCACTCATGTTTGCAATATTAGTCTAGGAATTGGAAAATATCTACTCAATGCTGATGTTACAAAATGGGATCGCTGTCGATTTCCTGGGTACAGGTACGACCTTAAAACCACTAATCCTGTTGAATCGATTAATTCCGCCTTGCGATCACCTAGAGAATATCCAGTAATTCCTCTGTTAGATAGCATCAGAGAAATGTTGACCCGGTGGTTTTATGAGCGTAAAAAGCTAAGTGCAAAGCACACCCAGCATTTAACCATTCAAGTGGAGAAGAAGATTGATAGAAGGATTGAGAAGGGGAAAAAATTTAAGGTATATCCGGTTAATGAGTACATATTTCTTGTTAGGGGTGATAGGTTTGACTGCCTTGTTGATTTGGCCAGAAGAACCTGTTCATGTGGGAAGTATGACTTGTTAAAAATTCCTTGTCGACACGCCATTAAAGCAATTTATTCATTGTCCATGGATCAACGCTCTCTATCTGATGAAAAGTACACCACTGCTATATGGAGAAAAACATATGAAGAATGCATTAATCCCATAGGTGTTCCGGAAGATGCATGGCATGTCCCAGAGCATGTCAACCTAGCTCAAGTTCTACCACCTAAAACACGAAGAGCTGCTGGAAGGCGAAGAAAACGAAGATTTGAATCTGTCGAAGACAAGATACCCTCTTCACAAAGTGAAAAACGACCTAAGATTCACAAGTGCAGCCGGTGTGGAATTCCAGGTCACAACCGGGAGACATGTGATAGAGCAATATAGGGGTTATGTTTATTATTCTATCTATTTCTCTTGTTTCAGTTTGTTTTATCAGACATGTCGTTGCAATATCTTCTTTTGTAATGGTTTTTCATTTTTTATATTTATCTGCATAAGTTTTGATTATGTGTTAAAGTTTTGGCTCTTGTATGCTCAGATTGCTTATGTGTTTTGGCTCTTGTATGCTCAGATTGCTTATGTGTTTTGTGGTGTACGTTACGAAATACAGATGTCCGTCTATTAGCCTTATATTTAAATTAAGGTTAACAATTATCGATTGAAACACACAGCTTATGAAACGATCCGACCCATAAATTCAAAAATTTTCCCTCCAGATTATTATCATCACAGATAATAATCCTCAATGGGTCAACAATCAAGCAATGCGGAACAATAAAACATCAATGACATATTCCAATTTAACAAATCCCATACTTTATTAAATATCAACCCAGTTCAACCAATCAACCAATATGAATAAACAATATCCAATGACTAACAACCTAACAATTCCATAGAAATACAATCCAAGTGAGACCCTAAATCATCTCTTCTTCCTCGCCACGATTCCACGATCACAATTTCTCTTTACCTGCAACACATGGCAAAAAGAGTTGCGTGAGTATTATCACAAATACTCAGCGACGCGGTCATCCCGTCTACAGGCTATTTAAATACAAGTATAAACAACCAACACAATAACAGGATGATCACAGAACAAGCATACACAACCAAGCAAACAAAACCAGTCCAGAATACACCGTGTCGATCGACAGGACACACTGTGTCGATCGACACAACCACTAGGTGTCGATGATCAGTGACCCGTGTCAATCGACAGGATCCACTGTGTCGATCGACACAACCACTAGGTGTCGAAGAACACAGGCCCCGTGTCGATCGACACACCACCCCGGTGTCGATCGACACGACGTCGCAGAACCCAGAATCGAGTCAATCCTCACCCGACTCGAATCTGATGCGATCCGTCGAGTCTCCTGCACAAATCCACACACAAACCCACGAAAACCACCAAGCAATCGTATTCCATTGATCCCTTGTACTTATACGAGCCTACGGTCACGCACTCACCTTGATTGGGATTGAAAAAGGATGAAGAACGCGAAGAACGAGCGAAGAACACACAGCCTCTGATTCCGTCCTCACAGACCCGAAATCAGCACATCAACAACCTCTTTCTCGTTAAATCTCCACACACGATCAATCCTTCTCAAGAAAACTCCCAAAAATCGCCCAAAACCCTTGATTCTGATCTCACACTCAAAATCCTCTGGTTTCTCTCTGATTTTCGGCCAAAACCCCCACCAACGCGACTGTTCACGCTTAAATATCGAACCCTAGGGTTCCTTAAACCAGCCCCACTAAACCGGACAATTAAAACGGACCAGACGGTCTGATTTAACCCGTGTCGATCGACATACGCCACCCGTATCGATCGACTTAACGCCCCAACCCGACTTCTCCTAAGTCCAAAACACACATGTCGATCGACACACACACCTGTATCGATCGACACCACCAAAAATCCACTTTTTGGTTCACGGGCGTTACAATTCTCCCCCACTAACACAGATTCGACCTCGAATCACGCGACACCGCCACACTACGGTCTCAACCACTTGACCCGCACCCGGCCAGTATCCTTCGAGATCACACTCGAATCCCACAACCCGTCCTGCTAAGGCTAACACTCTCGCCTAAAATTCGACCAGATTCACCCGGAACACCAACGATGCACGCCCCATGGTCCGGATTAGGGCTGCCCGATTGACCGTCCAACAATCAAACAAGAACATGTCCGACCAACCGTTGACCCCGCATTGGACCAAATGATCGTACAACAATCAAACAAGAACATGTACGACCATCGGCGTAACATATGCTACCAGGATTGTCCGAACCGAATTCCCGACTCCAGTAATAACCCCAGACTTGACGTCCACCACACCCCTGGCCCTCAGCCAGCACCACTTGTGATCACACCTGATCCCCGAGTTCTACTAGGCTCACACTAGCCACATTGCACCGTCTCACCACGGCTGGAATCCTGACCCCACCCGGTCAGCACCACCTGAGATCCACTCCTGATCCCCGAAGCTCATCCAGTCTCATGCTCACGACCATGCTCAGACGCTACTGCTCCTAACTCATACTCATAACTCATAAACATATACACCATACATATGCTCGTAGGATCGTCACCGCTTGAGCGACAGTATGTAGGAGACCCACCCGTCCCCTGGAGAGACCCACTATCCCTCCATGTATATATATATAGGGAACCCACCCGTCCCCTAGAGAGAACCACTAACTCTCGAGTAAATGCAGAGAACCCACCCGTCCTCTGGAGAGATCCACTATCCCTCAGTATACAGGAACCCACCCGTTCCCTGGAGCAATACTCTGAAACGTGCATCATACGCACCTGTCAACCAGCATCACCTCTCGTGGTCAGCCGAAACAACCCAATCACCAGGGTGTCTCACAGAGTCCCTGGAAAAGACGATTCTAACTCACATAAAACCTCTTTTCCAGACTCTCCCTAGGAAATAGACAAGTTCTAACGCGCGTAGAGCTTACATTTCCAGCCACTCCTGGAACCTGTACAGTCTCATTTCCAGCCACTCCTGGAACATGAACGATCTCTAAGCCGCGTAAAACTTCTATTCCTAGCCATCCTAGCCATCCTAGCCGATAGGCAAGCTCTAATTCACATAGAACTTCTACCACTAGACCTCCTCATGACCTACCAGTCATCACAAACCCATGACATCACCAGTCATACCATAAGAATTCAGATATCATAACACATTTAATAAGGCAACTCATCTTATTGAATCTCAAATTGTATACTCGTTACATCCACCACGAAATACAAATATCACAATCATAGCAACATGCTAATACAGACTCTGGAAACCAGAAAAGAACTCAAGCCACCGCTTGCTTCTCGAACCACTTCGAGAACTTCATCTTCATCAACGCCTCTGGTTCCCAAGTCTCCTCCTCAATACCGTCACAGTCCCACACGACTCTCACCAACGGCTCCTCTCGAGAATCCTCACAGGCCTCGCCGCCAACGTCATGTTGGGCTGAAGACCCTCCGGAATCCTCGCCAACACCTCCTCAGACTCATGCAGACACTTCCGTAGCATCGAAACATGGAAGACCTTGTGAAAAGCCTTCATACTCTGAGGTAACTCCAATCTATAAGCTACCGGTCCGACCCGCTCCACCACTCTAAACGGACCCATAAACCTCGGACTCATCTTATTCTCTGAAATGGATCTGTTAGAACCCCTCAACATAGCTGCCTTGAGATACACCATATCTCCGAGCTCAAACTCCAGCTCCTTCCGTCTCCTATCGGCGTAACTCTTCTGCCGATCCTGAGCCTCTCTCATGTTCAGCCTCAAGACACGGATCTTCTCCGTCGTCTCCTGAACAAAGTCTGCACCAAACATGCTCCTCTCCCCCACTTGAGTCTAGCATAATGGTGTCCTACACGGCCTCCCATACAAAGCCTCATATGGAGCCATTCCAATACTCGTCTGATAGCTGTTGTTATAAGCAAACTCTACCAGGTTCAGATGATCCGCCCAATGACCACCATAATCCAGTACACACATCCTTAGCAAATCCTCCAATGTCTGAATCGTCCTCTTAGACTATCCATCTGTCTGAGGATGATACGCGGTACTCATATGCACCTTAGTGCCCATCTCTGCCTGGAATGCCCTCCAAAACTCTGAAGTGAATCTCGGATCCCTGTCTGACACAATACTTGCTGGCACCCCGTGCAGCCTCACTATCTCACGCACATACTTCCTAGCCAACACCACCGCTCCGTCGGTCTTCTTGATGGACAGAAAATGTGCTGACTTGGTTAGACGATCCACAATAACCCATATCGCATCATAGGTCCGCGACACTAGCAATCCCGTCATGAAATCCATCGTAATCATATCCCACTTCCACTCCGGAATAGGCAAACTCTGCAATAATCCGCTCGGAACCAGATGCTCAGCCTTCACCAGCTGACACACGTTGCACGCTGCAACCCAGCTAGCTACATCCCTCTTCATCCCGACCCAGTGATAATACCGCTTCAAGTCCCGATACATCTTGGTCTCTCCCGGATGAATCGATAACATACTCGAATGAGCCTCCCTCAGGATCTCTTGCCTCATATCCTTGTCTTTGGGTACACAAACCCGCCCGTTCACCAGTATCATCCCACTCGCTGAGACCACATACTCTGAACCGGCCGCTTGAGAAGCATTAATCAAACCCTGATCCTTCTCCTGTGCAACCCAAACCCTGCTCAACAGATCCGTCTGGTTAGCTGCCTCTAACCCCAACGGCTCCTGTGAGATCACACACAGCCTGAACGTGCTGATCTCGCCCACCAGAGCCTCCATATCTCGCTCCTGATCTGAAGCTGTCCTCTTCCGACTCAACACATCTGCAACCAGATTAGCCTTACCCGGATGGTACCCAATCTCCAGGTCATAGTCTGCAACTAACTCCATCCAGCGCCTCTGTCTCTGGTTCAGCTCCGGCTGAGTGAAGAAATACTTCAGACTCTTGTGGTCTGTGAAAATCTGCACTTTCCCGCCATACAGATAAGACCTCCAGATCTTAAGTGCAAAGATAACTGCAGCCAACTCCAAGTCATGGGTAAGGTAATTGCACTCGTGCTTCCTCAACTGCTTTGAAGCATACGCAATAACCTTCCCCTGCTGCATCAGCACACAACCTAGACCAACTCCCGAAGCGTCTGTATACACTACATAAGGCTCACCCGGCTCGGGTAACGCCAAAATCGGTGTACTAGTCAGCATCTCCTTCAGCTTCCCAAAACTCTCCTCGCAAGCTGAAGACCAAACAAAAGGGACATCCTTCCCTGTTAGCTTCGTCATCAACTGCGCCATACTCGCGAATCCCTTGACGAACCTCCGGTAATAACCTGCCAACCCAAGAAAACTCCTGATCTCGGTGGCGTTCCTCGGTCTAGGCCAACCTCTGATAGCCGCTATCTTAGCCGGATCCACAGACACTCCCTCTGCAGACACAACGTGGCCAAGAAAGCTCATCTCTCGCTGCCAAAAACTGCACTTACTCAGCTTCGCGTACAGCTTCTGCTCCCGCAGCTTCTCTAAAACCAACCTCAAATGCACCTCGTGCTCTTCCGGACTCCTCGAGTATACCAGGATATCATCTATGAAGATGATCACGAACACGTCCAGATACTCCTAGAACACCCCGTTCATCAACCGCATGAACACTGCTGGGGCATTCGTCAACCCAAACGGCATCACTACAACTCATAGTGTCCGTACCTCGTTCAAAAAGCCGTCTTCCTGATGTCTGCCTCATCGATTGGAATCTGATGGTAACCCGATGCCAAGTCTATCTTAGAGAACCAAGTAGCCCCTCGCAACTGATCCAACAACTCATCAATGCGTGGCAGAGGATACCTGTTCTTCACAGTGACTCGGTTAAGCCCCCGGTAGTCGATACACAACCAGAAACTCCCATCCTTCTTCTTCACAAACAACACCGGTGCTCCCCACGGTAAAACACTGGGTCGGATGAAACCCTTCCCCAACAGATCATCCAGCTGCTTCTTCAGCTCTGCCATCTCTGCTGGAGCCATACGGTAAGGTGCCTTGGATATCGGAGCTGTTCCGGGTTCCAACTCAATCGTAAATGGATCCGACCGCGACGGTGGTAAACCCAACAACGATTGGAACACATCCTTAAAATCCCGAACGACCTGGATATCCCCAACTGCAACCTCTCCAACAGTCTCTGGCATCACTATCGTCGCCAGATACGCCTCACAGCCTTTCTCAATCAACTGCTCGGCCTGTATCGCTGAAATCATAAGACTTCCGGAAGTCGGTCTCACCCCCTGAAACACCAACCTCCCAGCATCCCACTCAAACACTACACGTCCTCGATGATAATCCAGATGGACCCTGTACCGATCCAACCAATCCATCCCTAGGATGACATCGTACAGCTCCACCGGACTAATAACCAGGTCTGCTGGCATCAACTCTCCTGCCACCAGAACGTCTACACCTCGAGCCCGCCCGAAAGTAGCTAACGTCCTCCCACCAGCAACCTTAACTACTCCCGTCTGTTCACCAGAATCGCTCCGGATCCCGCTGCCCTCCGCACACTCCGGAGTAATGAAGCTATTCGTAGCTCCCGAATCGAACAACACGTGGGACTCACACCCGCCCACAACTAAGGTCCCTGCACAATCCCATGTGCTTTAAGACCCGACACTCTTACGCAGACACACAATCCAAACAGACTAAAATAAATTACCACAAGAATTTAAAAGAGAAGTCTGAATTAGTACCTGTGATCGGTCTGGCGCTAGAACCGCCCGCCTCAGCCACCGTGAAAACCCACGGCGTCGCTACAATCTGAGCCAAAGGCTGCACCGCCAACGGCTGCACTGCCGCCACAACCATCTGCTGCAACTTCGGACACTTGGGCTTAATGTGCCCGGGCTCCCTGCAGTGAAAGCACACCTGTGCTGCCCGAGTCTCTCTCCTCGTCGGACAGTCTGCCACCTTGTGGCCCATGCTACCACACCCATAGCATCCTGAACCACCCTGTCCACCCTGACTGGCCCCGGAAGTACTCTCCCACTTTCTCTTTTGTCCCCGAGCCTGCTTGTCGCCCCTGCTCGAACCACTCTGCTGCTGAGATCTCCTCGGCTGCTGCTGCTGCACCGGTGGACTAACCACCACAACCTGCTCCCTGAGATCCTCCTCAATCGCAGCCGCAGTCTCAACCAGCTCCGCCCTCGAGGCAAACTTACTCGCCCTGCAGCGAGTCCTCAACTCAGCTCGAAGTCCCCCGAGGAACCTCCTCACCTAGGCCTGCTCGCCCTCCATGCCTCTACCAGCATGCACCAGGAGTCTACTGAACTCCAAATCGAACTCCCTCACGGTCCGATCCCCCTGATTCAGGTTCAGAAACCTCGACTCCATCCTGTCCACCGTCTCATGCGGGAATTACTTGGTATTAAACTCAGCCAAGAAATCCTCCCAGACCATCTCGGCCTGCACCCGCCTAGTCTCAACGCCTCTCCACCAGAGATGCGCATCACCATCCAAATAGTGCACTGCTAGGTCTAATCTGTATCCCTTCGGACACCTGATCGAGCGAAAGTTACGCTCTGATCTCCGCCGCCACTCATCGGCCTCCTCAGGCTTGGCACCACCAGAGAAAAACCCAATGCCAATCTGCTGCATCTGCTCCATCATCCTCAGGTAGGATGGAAGCTCCTCCGCAACCGCCACAACCGGCTGCACCTCAGCCACACCCGGCTGAACACCCGCCACTACTGGCTGACCACCAGCCACTCCCGGCTGAACCCCAGCCTCCACTGGCTGTACTCCTGGAGCCTGACCCAGAGCCGATACCCCACCTGGTAACCGCTCAAGGATCAACTGTAGCAAAACCGCCAGGCGATCATCTCGGTCCTGAGCCACACCTGCGGGAGCACCCCCACCTGGGCCTGCCGCACCAGCAACTACACCGAGACCCACACTAGCCCCATCAGCCCTCACACTGACACTTGTAGAAGCCGGACCCATGGACCCCTCCTGAAACGCCTGAGAGTCTGCCACCTGCTCCTGCGTGGTCTCCTGGGCCACACTCGCGGCTACCGACTCACTCTCGAGCCCTCGCCCGCGTCCACGACCAGCACGACCTCCACGGCCCCCACGACCTCTGCCTCTAGCACCTCTAGCCATAACTCTGCACTCACTAGCAGATTACTAAGTACTAGAACAAAACAGAAATCATACAACACTTACCGTGGAATCTCATTGAAGGCTCGGAAGAGATGATCTAAGACTCCATACCCACACAACAATCAATCAATTAACTTCCTAATCAATCAATTACACCCGCCCTAGAACCGCTAGGGCTCTGATACCAAACTGAAACGACCCTACCCATAATTTCAAAAATTTTCCCTCCAGATTATTATCATCACAGATAATAATCCTCAATGGGTCAACAACCAAGCAATGCGGAACAATAAAACATCAATGACATATTCCAATTTAACAAATCCCATACTTTATTAAATATCAACCCAGTTCAACCAATCAACCAATATGAATAAACAATATCCAATGACTAACAACCTAACAATTCCATAGAAATACAATCCAAGTGAGACCCTAAATCATCTCTTCTTCCTCGCTACGATTCCACGATCACAATTTCTCTTTACCTGCAACACATGGCAAAAAGAGTTGCGTGAGTATTATCACAAATACTCAGCGACGCGGTCATCCCGTCTACAGGCTATTTAAATACAAGTATAAACAACCAACACAATACCAGGATGATCACAGAACAAGCATACACAACCAAGCAAACAAAATCAGTCCAGAATACACCGTGTCGATCGACAGGACACACTGTGTCGATCGACACAACCACTAGGTGTCGATGATCAGTGACCCGTGTCAATCGACAGGATCCACTGTGTCGATCGACACAACCACTAGGTGTCAAAGAACACAGGCCCCGTGTCGATCGACACACCACCCCGGTGTCGATCGACACGACGTCGCAGAACCCAGAATCGAGTCAATCCTCACCCGACTCGAATCTGATGCGATCCGTCGAGTCTCCTGCACAAATCCACACACAAACCCACGAAAACCACCAAGCAATCGTATTCCATTGATCCCTTGTACTTATACGAGCCTACGGTCACGCACTCACCTTGATTGGGATTGAAAAAGGATGAAGAACGCGAAGAACGAGCGAAGAACACACAGCCTCTGATTCCGTCCTCACAGACCCGAAATCAGCACATCAACAACCTCTTTCTCGTTAAATCTCCACACACGATCAATCCTTCTCAAGAAAACTCCCAAAAATCGCCCAAAACCCTTGATTCTGATCTCACACTCAAAATCCTCTGGTTTCTCTCTGATTTACGGCCAAAACCCCCACCAACGCGACTGTTCACGCTTAAATATCGAACCCTAGGGTTCCTTAAACCAGTCCCACTAAACCGGACAATTAAAACAGACCAGACGGTCTGATTTAACCCGTGTCGATCGACATACGCCACCCGTATCGATCGACATAACGCCCCAACCCGACTTCTCCTAAGTCCAAAACACACATGTCGATCGACACACACACCTGTATCGATCGACACCACCAAAAATCCACTTTTTGGTTCACGGGCGTTACAGCTTACTTGGTTCCCTTCCTCTCCATCGAAACCCAAACATCCCGAGTGGGGATCGATCCACATCAGATACAAAAACAATTTTTTTGCATTTAAATCTTTTTTTTTTAAATTATTTACTAACCAACATTTAAACCAAACCTGACTAATTAAACCAAGCATAACTAATCGAGAAACCATTTAAACCAACCGAATCCACCTTTATATACTCGTTTAACCCAGAGAAAAATCTCCAAAATTGTTCACGAAGAGCGATGGCAACAATCTGTTCCATTCAATCTAGTGGATCGCTGAATTTTGATTTTTCGAATGAGCAACTCTTCAGCAACTTCGACTGGTGCATCAAATATCCGATCAAATGGAAGAGTTAAGGGTGTGCCAAAGAGATGCACAACATGTGGGGAGCATATTGTCGCAAAGATTTCGAAATCAGATAACAATCCATATAGAAGATACTATCGATGCTATTACGCTGTAATACAGAAGGTAGATACGACTTTATTTTCCTTCTAATATTTGTTGTATGTGAAGTTTAATAATGGTGAATTTCTGGATCATTTACAGGTTGCCAATGATAATCATACATTCAAATGGGTGGATGAGGCTTTGTTTGATGAGATAGAGTCACTGGGTTACAAAATCACGAGAACTGAAAAAGAGATTGTAGAAATTCATAAGAAATTGTCAAAGACTACGGAGATTCAGAAGAAACTGTTTGATCAAATGGAGAGGAAGATAGAAACTCAGATACATGAAAGGATTGACAATGAGTTGTTGGAAGCTAAGTTATTTATGAAAAAAATGATGGCTGTTTTAGTTGGGTGTTGTGTGATCATAGTTTGTCTGATTAAGTTTATAAAAATATGAAGTATTTCCTGCTTTATCTTGCTTCATTGGTACTTGATTTTTGTAGTAAAAGTTGACAACGACAGCTTAAAGATGGTTTAGAGACAGCTTCAGGAACGACTTGAAGATCGATCTTAGGATCGGAATGATCGATCCACAGATGGATCGGTCAATCCATTTAGAATTGAAAACAGAGCATTTCAAAATATCAAAATTAAACGTCTATAAACTCCCATGAATCTCGTACCTCCACCACCAACGGGCAATCAACACAAGCACATGCAATGTCTATAAACTCCGATTCATTAAATGTCTAATCAATATTCGCACATGCAAATATTAAAAAGTAAACTACAACTAAATTCTCGCACTCATTCAATGTCTATAAACTCCGATTGGGTCAGCTTAGGAGGTACATACTTTGACATGCGGTAAACCAACACCTCATCATTTGCTGCTTTCCAGAGATTAACCGCAATCTTATGTCGGGCCTCTTGAATGTTGTCATCATTAATCAAAGACAAGTCAAGTCCCAGAGCGTGACACTCGATGAATTTCAAGGCAAACACCCTACAATCACAACTACTCTTGTTTAAACACTTCTGCATCGGCGAATACCTAACTGAATATTGAGCAATATTCAGATGTTTCTTGTTCTCCGGTGACTGTACTGCTTTCACAATACGAGGGACGAGGACTGCGAATGCTTCCACCTCTTTGTAATTTTTCAACCCAGAACAATCAAATACTTCAATTGCTTTATGGACAAAACTGATGCACATCGAGATCCAGTGTTTACCACTGATACAGACTAGAACGTATATACGACTAACATCCACATCCCAGACTTTGTTTATCCTTCCGTGAGAAGGAAGCTCACCTTTTCCGTAAGCTACAAGCAAATCAGGCAATTTGAATCTTCTCTTATCCGCCATAAATTTATGGTACGCCGCTCTGATTTGAACACTGAAGATGCAGCTCAGGAAACTCACACGCTTTGCATTCCATCGATGCAAAGAAGTATTTACCCGAAATAAGTACAAAAGGGCATCCATATCCTGAGATAAACATATAACGGTTAATAATTTGATAATTGTAGCAATTTGATGTTCATAAAAGGGTATGTAGTGGTACTTTTGTTACCTCGTTATGAAGCCATTCTCTAGGTCCCATTATACGTGTGGCTAATGTATGACTAAAAACACTTGGACCAATTTGAAGATTCCTGAAATAGGAAACAAACGGTAAAAATGTATTAGTTAAAGATAAAGTTACTGTATACAATTTTAAATGAGGAAAGTGTTGGGACTTACTTGGGTGACATCGACCAATCTTGTAGTCGTTGCCATGCTTCTTCTGAGACAAATACCAATGGGTAATCAACATCTATTTTACCAGTTTGTGTTACGTCCAAGTCACTTAATAGAGGCTGTGACAACTTCTCAATTTCAGTAGGATTTCGCTTTTGTGGAGTTGAAGTATTGATGGGCCGAAAAGATGTCTTTGGGGTCACCCAATCTAGTGGGTCTTCCTCTTTTAATGGCTGGCTTGGATCAAAATCAGGTACAATTGGATCTTGAGATAGCTCACCAATCCTTTTTCGGAGGTATTCTTGTGTACTTAATTCCATTTCCAAATCTGAAGTCTGAGTTAAGTGAACTTCATGTAGTTTATCAACACATGTCTCTATTTTTTGGGCCTGTTAATAGAAAAATATCAACCCATACAATTAAGGGAACTTAAATTAAACGGTACATAAATTATGTAATATTACTAGAAGTATACAAAACTTTTTTTTATTACTGATTTATTTTAAATGTCAAGCGTGCCCTTTTAACTACGTTTTGACAAAAAACCTAATTACAAGAATGCCATTACTTTTGAGTGCCACGTCAGATAAAATCCGGCGCCACATAGGAAATCGCTGACGTGTATTAATGAACTCAGCCGTAAAGCATTACGGCGGTATTGACGGCTGAGTTATATATACGATGTGGCTGACTTAAACAAATTGGCTGATATACATATACAAATAAGCCAAACGATACGGCTGAGTTACAAAACGTGGCTGATTTAAGATCTTCTGGCTGACTTAAGATTTTTGTGACGGCTGAGTTTACAAAAATCTACCTGATTTACGAGCTAATGGCTGACTTACGTACATATATGATGGCTGATTTGTACATCGGCTGGTTGAGTTATGTTTCTCACGATGATGGAATGATCATCGACTGGCAGTGTTACTAAACCGACAGCTTACCTATGAAAGGTAGTTACGGCTGATTTAAATCAAACGTAATGAGGGCGAGTTTACTACACCCTCTACCGTCGGCGTTGAATACGTATCTCTTTTTCTTGACCCAATTACCGGATCCATAAGATCGCGAACAAAGATCAATGAAAAAAAATAATGAGGAAGGAAAATAGATGAAGAGGGTGACGATTAAGTTTCTGGGTATCAGATGATAAATAAGGTAAATAGATGAAGAAGACACGGCGTCACAACATAAAACTCTAATAATGACATGGAAAATAGGAGTTGATGACATGGAAAATCGGATTTGATGTCATTAATTTTTCTTATATGGTAAGTGAGCCAGAAAACGAAAACGTAAATCAGCCTAACTAAATCAGTTATCAAATGCATATGTAAGTCAGTTGCAACGTGGATACTATTTCAGTAATAAAAACAATAAAAATCGGGTTCGAAAAGAGGCCATAAAAGGGCGTAAATCAGCTGGAAAATATTATGTCAGTTGTATCGTCAAATAAATCAGCCGTCAAATGAATGCTATTGTAGTAATTAATCTTTCGCTAATAACGAGTCGAGCCATCAGATTCAGCTGAGCTACATGTTCTCGAATAAAACTTTGAAAACAATGGCGCACGATACTCCACCAGTCTACGTCTCCAATACTCGACAGTTGATAGATTTTCTAAGCCTAAGAAAATTCGAACAGCTACGTCTCTGTGTAGAGATTACGGAGAAAAAGGAGAGCGAAATTAGTTGGAATGATGAAGTGAGAGAGAAGAAGAAAAGGTTATTCAGTTATGGCTTAAAAGTAGAATCTACATACGAAGATTACGGTGGTTTCAGTAATGATAATTGTCCTGGTGGTGAAACAAAATACGAAGATAAACGCGACGATGAAGACATGGATTGCGCAAGTAAAATGGAAGGTGAAGAATACGAAGTAGGCGGAGAAGACGAAGTAGGCGAACAAGATGAAGAAGATAATGAATTTGAAAGCCGATTTGATATGTTCGACGACTCGGATGGTGCTTCATCTGAAGATGATAACTTCAGTTCATACGGTGAGTCTCCAACACAAGACGAAGATTCACCGACGCTACCGCCTAAGAAGAGAGCTCAGAACATGTCGGTGAACGGATCGGAAAGGAATCCAGAGGTTCTAAGGTTGGAGATGTCTTCGCTAAACCTCACGGTAGGGCAACGATACGAGAGTTAAGCCGATTTGGAGAAACGACTGAAACTTCTTACGGTGAGAGATCAATTTGATTTCGATGTATACGTATCCAATTCGGACACACTCATTGTTAAGTGTTGGGTTGATGGATGTCTCTGGAGAGTTCGTGAAACAACCCGACCCAAAATTTAAAATTTTTTTTTTCCTCCAGATTACTATCATCACAGATACTAATCCTCAATGGGTCAACAACCAAGCAACGCGGAACAATAAACCATCAACAACAGATTCCAATTTAACAATCCCATACTTTAATAAATATCAAACCGTTCAACCAATCAACCAATATCCAATAACTAACAACCTAACAATGCCCTAAACGACAAACACAGCGAGACCCTAAATCATCTCTTCTTCCTCGCCACGATTCCACGATCAGATTTTCTCTTTACCTACAACACATGGCAAAAAGAGTTGCGTGAGTATTATCATAAATACTCAGCGACGCGGTCATCCCGTCTACAGGCTAATTAAGCAAAAGATACAATACCAGGATGATCACATAACAAGCATACACGGAACAAACGTCACGAACCCACACGGAAGCACTGTGTCGATCGACACAACCTCTAGCTGTCGTTCGACAGACTGCACTGTGTCGATTGACACACCACCATGGTATCGATTGACATGATGCCTCGTGTCGATTGACACACCACCCTGGTGTCAATCGACACGACGTCGCAGAACCCAGAAACGAGTCTGTCCTCACACGACTCGAATCTGTCGCGAGCCATCGAGTTTCCTGCACAATTCCATTCACAAAGCACACAAAAACCACCACGCAATCGCATTCTATCAATTCCCTATACTTATACAAGCCCACGATCACGCACTCACCTCGACAAAGGATTGAAAAGATGAAGGACACGAAGAACACTTGAACAGCCACGAAAACAACCCAACAACGAACCCTCCTCGTTCCTAATAGCCTCCCACGAAAACACAAGCCTCAAGAACGATCCACCCTTCTCCAGAAATCACCAGAACTCACTCCAACACTCTGATTCCCCTTTTCTTTCTGATCTCTGATTTCTGGCAGAAAAATCGGCTAAACTTCACTGTTCCTCCCTTAAATATCAAACCCTAGGGTTCCCTAAACCGGCCCACTAAACTGGGCAATTAAATTGAACCTGTCGGTCCAATTTCACCCAGTGTCGATCGACATACACCACCCGTGTCGATCGACATAATGCCCAAAATCTGACTTCTCTTAAGTCCAAAACACACGTGTCGATCGATACAACACCCTGTGTCGATCGACACCCACCAAAAATCCACTTTTTGGTTCACGGGCGTTACAGTTCGTGCTTCTACACAAGGGTAATTACCGGCATTTTATGTTCGTATTTACGATTCGGAGCATACATGTTCATTAACTGAGTGTTCTAATCGATTTCGACAAGCAACACCAGATATTTTAGGCCAGTTGTACAGGGATTATCTTGGTGACGTTGGTCCGTCAGTTCGACCTAAGAGTGTCGGAATAACTATCAATAAGCATTTTGGTGTAAAGGTAATTACTAGTACGTTGCAGCTGACTTATTTGTATAGTACAGCTGATTTTTAGTACGTTGCAGCTGACTTATTTGTATATTACAGCTGATTTATTAGTACGTTGCGACTGACTTATATTTTAGCTGATTTATTAGTACGTTGCGACTGACTTCTATTTCAGCTGATTTATTGGTACGTTTCGGCTGACTTATTTGTTTATTAAAGCTGATTTACTTGTACTTTACGTTTTCCGTGTGGACAGATGGATTATTGGAAATCACATAGGACGCTAAAATTTGCAAGGAAAATCGATATGGGAACTCATGAGAGTGGGTTTGAAGAATTGCCTCCTTACCTATATATGATAAGAAGGGCAAATCCAGGTACGGTTACGTGTCTTCAAATTGATGAGTTTGGAAGATTCATGTGTGTGTTCCTTTCGTTTGGTGCGAGCATAAATGGGTTTCCTTTCATGCGCAAAGTTGTCATTGTCGACGGTATGTTTCTTAATGGTAAATACAAAGGGACACTTCTCACAACACTAGCTCAGGATGGTAACTTTCAGATTTTCCCAATAGCCGTTGGTGTGGTTGACACTGAAAATGATGATTCATGGCACTGGTTTTTTATGCAACTAAAAATTTTGATTCCTGACGATGAGGGTCTTGCGATTATCTCGGACATGCATAATTCGATAGGAAAAGGAATTGGAAATGTGTTTCTGTTGGCTTCTCGTGGAATTTGCACTTACCATTTATATAAGAACATTTTGCAACGGTACAAAGGAAAAGATGTCTTTCGTCTGGTGAAGAAAGCAGCAAAATGTTTTAGGGCTTCTGAATTTACTACGATGTTCGAGGAGATTGAAGCGATTAATCCTGAACTTCATGACTACCTCCAAAGAGCTGATGTCCGACTGTGGGCGTGTGTTCATTTCCCGGGCCAAAGGTACAATTTGATGATTACGAACATAGTGGAATCAATGAACAGAGCACTGTCAAATGCTAGAAGTCTTCACATTGTTCGACTATTCGAATCGATACGGGTTATGATGACCAGATGGTTTGAAGAACGGAGAGAGGAAGCGAAATCGCAGCTAACCACGCTTACGCGTGGTGACGAGAAACTACTACATGTAAGTCAGCCATTGCAGTTAATAAGTCAGTCGTTATTGTTCCATAACCCAGCCTTTACGATAACCCAGCCGTAATGTTTTTTTAATTTGTTATGTATTAAAAATAGGGCCGTGTCATTGCCGCCAGACTTATGACGGTACAAAGGATTGATCCTTATCACACGGAAGTTGGGATAACGGCCTATTCCTCCATGAAGTATAGCGTTGCTGATTATTTATACCTGAACTACTGAACCCGGCCTAAACACCCATGAACTTGTTTGTTTTTTAAATTTAGTACATAATCTTCCAAAATTTTGCCAAATCACACAAAACGGTCAATGGAGTTAATTTTTCCATAACGTCGTTTTGTCTTGTTAACGGATCTAATTTAAAAAAAAATTCGAAATTCAGAACATCAAAACGGCACCGTTTTGCGATTTGGGGAAATTTTTTTAGAAAGTTAGGGTTCTTCTATCGGGGGCTATCGGGTTTGGTTTGCCATTTGGGAGAGTGAAAGATAGGAAGAGAGATCGAAAGCGAGAGGATTCCGATAGATCGAAAATTAGTTGTTTGTGGTTTTTGATTCGAATCACTCTATTTGATTGTTATTAGCAAGTATGGGCGACAGAGGGATTCCGACTCAATGTAGATGTGGAGAATGTGTGAGACTTTTAACATCACAAACGACAATGAATCCAGGGAGGCCATTTCATGCTTGTCGACATGGTGATGAGGTAATGATGTAATGTGTGAGAACTCATATATCCGTACAATTTGATTGAAATTATTGTTTTTATATTGCAGAAAAATCGTTATCACTTGTTCAAATGGACGGATGAGTCCGTGCTAGAAGAGATGGAGGATCTAAAACCGAAGATTGATGATATTGTAAGAGTTTCATCCTCATTAGAAAAGGGTTTACAAATTTCGGAATCGGAGATCGAAAATTTGACAATGGAGACACGAGCTTGTGAAGCTTTGATAGGAAAATTTGAGAAGGAGCTACGAATTTGTGAAAAACAAATTGAAGATTGCAAGATGGAGCTAAGAGGTGTGAAGAACATAGTTGTGTTTGTTGTGGTTGTTGCTCTTTTGTATAAGTTTATAATGTAGTAGATGAGGGATGAGTTCTTTAGAGTTGTGATGAGGTTTCGTGTTTGTTGCTTGTTGTGTAGATGAGGGACGACTACTTTGACTAGTTTGTTTGTAATCGAAGCATTGATGTTTTAGTGGACATTGCTTATGTATGAGAAAACCTAATAGAAATTGCAGGTTTTTGCTTCATTATTGCAGGTTTTTGACACATTGATTCCTTTTTAGAAACTGTTTTAACATATAATTCTTGAATCCAAAATACATGATATCTCTCTAGAATCCGACATGATAAAGAAGGCAAAATAGCATATGTATCTTAATTGTACTAAAAACAACAAAAACATATGCATCCTACATGCGAAACTCTAACTCCAAACATATGCATCCTGCATCTGTAACGCCAACTCCAAGCATATGCATCCTTTCCTCTTAGCCACTACAAAACAGTTTTTCACAATGAAACACATACCAAACCATAAAGAAGACACATACCAAACCAACGAAACTGAATCTGAGAACATAACGAAACACATACCAAACCAAATTAGCCAGTCACTTGGCTTTGTTGATCTTATGACACTTTTCTTTTTTTTGGTGGTCTGTGCAGTTTAATCACAACATTATGGCAGTTTCTTGCATTATGATCAAGATTTCCACACCTTCCACAATGACTGATTCTTTTTGCTCTTGAAACCTTTGTTGGAGAGTCATCACTAACCTTTGTTTTCTTTTTACTTGGAGACTCATTCTTCCTTTTGATCCTTTTAGGAATTTTCTTTCTTCCTTGCGATGATTCTCCTTGCTCCATGTGTGGTGGCAATATCACAGGCTCGTCTGGCCCTTCCCAAAAATTAGAACCACGTACACCTTCAATTGGTGTTTCATAGTGTTTTCTCCACTTAGAATTGAGATAACAATGATCAATATAATCCTCTCGCTTCCATTTCTTCTCTAAAATCGCTTTGAGAGCATGCCGACAAGGCACTCCAGACATTTCCCACTTCCGACAAGTGCAAGTACGCTGAATCATCTTCACAAGGAATGCAGATTTTTTTTCTTTCACCTCAAAACTGTCATGTCCAGCAGGAAACACCTTACAGTATCGGATCTTCTTCTGCTCTTCCTCCACTTTCTCCATTGCTTCGATGGTGAACTTCCCTATGTGTTTCACTGCTTTATCCCTCCTTGCATCTATACGCAACATTGCTCTTCTGTGTATAGTCTCTAACATTTCCACCGGTGGCATAAGTCTTGAAGGATCAATGGCCGCGTTAAAAGATTCAGAGATGTTGTTGCTTACCTCATCACAAGTAGATGATGGTGTGAAGTACGCAAGACTGCAGTTTTGGGGATTCTTCAGCATCATGGAATTAAAGACATCTATGTCATACGCTTTCACTGCATCCATCCTCTTGTTATACTCTGGCTTGTTGTAGCTCTTTGCAACTTTCCAAAATAAGCCTTTCATGTCAGTCCTGTGTGGATGCTTCTTCTTTAGGTTTGCATAAATGTGTCTTGCACACATCCTATGCTCAACCTTAGGTAAGGGAGCTGATACAGCATTCAGTAACCCCTACAAACAATCACCATTTAACTCATGAAACCAGATTATGTTAAAAACAATATTTTCATAGAAAATGAATTAAATAGTTTCACAATACCTTCTGTCTATCTGATATAATGGTGAAGCCGTCACCATCATGAATATTTAAATCACTTTGCAGCCTAAGAATGAACCAATTCCAATTTGATTCATTCTCTACGTCGACAATAGCCCAAGCAATTGGAAACATCTGGTTGTTTGCATCTCTGCCAATCGCCGCTAACAGCTGACCTTTGAGTGTGCACTTCAGGAAACAGGCATCAAGACCAAGTATAGGTCGACAGTGAGAGCACCATGTCTTCTTCAATGCACCAAAGCAAACATAAAATCTGCAGAAAATATCTATACCATCATCTCCCTGGTATGTATTTAGGTCAATAGTAGACCCAGGATTACGCCTATAAAAGACAAAATAAAAAATTAAATAACATAAGCCAAAGATAAAACATGTAAAACAGCAACAATATTCATGTAAAACCCACTTACGTTAACAGCTCAAGCTGATAGTTGTAAGTCATGCTCCTCTTGGATGATTTCCAATGCTCTTTTCTTGGCGTTTCTGCACTGATCTATGCTTGCAATCAACTGCCAGCGCTTAAAAATTTCTTCAAGAATATCTTTTGGCCTTTTGGTTGGATTTTCTCTTATATCATTCACAAATAACCTAGCAATGATCTCTTGAGTAAGTAGCTTTGAATGGCCAGTCTTCATGCAGGTATGACACTTAATAAAACTTTTTACCATCCATTTTTGTACTGGTGCTTCATAAGAACAGTATATCTTCCACATACACGGTTCCTCTCCTTCTTCTACTACACTAGCACAATGAATTTCTGACAAGTCTTTATCCCAACGAGTATATTTTACATTCCATCCATGCTTTAATACATACTCCAACATAGCTTTCTTGAAAGCCTCTAAACTGTCAAAAACTTGTTTCAACTTCAACTCACCACTACCTTTCTTGTACCTGAAATATTTAAGCCCTTCATGGTCATATTCATCGTCATCAGAGCACACAGGTGTAGCATACTCATCAATCTCTTCATCAACAAAATCTGTCACATTTCTTTCAACTCTTGCTTCTTCATCAAATTGATACTCAACTATGTCATTCTCCTCTCTCTCATTCTGATCTCTCTCATTATGCATCCTCACATTCTCAACTCCATCATTCTGATCTCGATCAGTCGGATCTCGATCAATCGGATCTCCATCATTCTCCTCTCTCTCAGCAACATCTTCCTCTATATCAGGTTCCACAAATATATCTATTGCCTTAGTCCACAATGCAGCGTTACACATCTTCCTAAAGTTCTCATCACCATTTGTCAACAATTTCCGATCTTCTATTTCATCAAAAGGGACCTTATAGAAAACTCTCTGACCATACAGAATCAACGGCAGATTATTCATTAGCTCAGAAAACAATGCAGATGGTCGAGCTTCAAGATATCGAAAACCTCCACCTACGTACATATCTTCGCCACCAATCATTTCAATCTTTCCACCATAGTAACAACTGAATGTTTCGGTGCGTCTACATCATCACTACAAAGCAAGTAACAAGTGACAACAATTATAATCTAATAAAACTCTTTAACACATTTAATCGAACACTTAGTAGACATATTACAATCACACTCTATTATCATGACAATCGAACATATATGGCAACAAAATCTTACATGAATGAATTCTAACACAAAATCAACATATTTTGCAACTTAAACTGTACTCAAAACTAAGAATTTGACCAAAAATTAAAATTGACATACCTCATTGTCGAGGCTCACAAAGCACCTCCCAAACCAACTAATAACAATCAAATAGAGTGATTCGAATCGAAAACCACAAACAACTAATTTTCGATCTATCGGAATCCTCTCGCTTTCGATCTCTCTTCCTATCTTTCACTCTCCCAAATGGCAAACCAAACCCGATAGCCCCCGATAGAAGAACCCTAACTTTCTAATTTTTTTTCCCTCAAATCGCAAAACGGTGCCTTTTTGATGTTCTGAATTTTGAATTTTTTTTTAAATCAGATCCGTTAACGGAGACAAAACAACGTTATGGAAAAATTAACTCCGTTGACGGTTTTGTGTGATTTGGCAAAATTTTGGAAGATTATGTGCTAAATTTAAAAAACAAACAAGTTCATGGGTGTTTAGGCCGGGTTCAGTAGTTCAGGTATAAATAATCAGCAACGCTATACTTCATGGAGGAATAGGCCGTTATCCCCACGGAAGTTACATATGGATCGTCTTTGCATATTGTGAATTTGGAAACGAGAAAATGCACATGTCGGCGTTTTGAACACGAGAAATTACCATGCGTGCATGCAATTGCAGCTTCCGAGGACAGGAAAATTTTTCGTATATCCTTGTGCAGTCCTTACTACAACAACAGTTATTTGGTAAACGCATACACTGAGTCGATCATGCCGATAGATTCAGCGCTCCAAGTTCCAAATAACGTTGGTAACCAACCGTGCTTGCCCCCGCTTGTTCGTCAACAACCAGGAAGGCCTAAGAAAAGTAGGATGAAATCTGCTTTAGAAGTTGCCCTTGAGAACAAACGTCCTAGGAAACGACACACATGTTTTCGTTGTAACCAGTTTGGGCATAATGCAAAAACTTGTCCGATTTAAAAGTTTTGTTAATGCGATAAATCAGCCGTAAAGATTGAATTATTGTCAATAAACGACTGACTTATGATTACAATACAGCTGATTGTCAATAAACGACTGAGTCATGATTACAATACGACTGAGACATTTTCTTTCGAAACTTTAGAAAAAGAAGATGGTAACTCGTCCAAACGCGTAATATTTTTTTAAAACAAATCATAATATTTTAAGGGATTAGAGTTCCCAAAAGATTAATCATTACTCCTAGTATAGGGAGCCATATAACTGTCAGTATAGCCTCTCGAGAGTACGAAACGTCGCGAGATAAAATTGAATACATAATGTTTTTTTTTCCTGCCCAAATACGAAACATCGCAAGATAAATTACACATTGCGGCTGACTTATATGCACTTAACGTGGCGAGATAAAATTGAATAAATTATGTTTTTTTTTCCCGCCCAAATACGAAACGTCGAGAGATAAATTACACGTTTCGGTTGACTTATATGCACCTAATGGCTGACTTATGGCATGGTTTGGGAATGTCATAAATTTGGGTATGTTTGAGGTTTGGCTGAGTTATATACACGACAGGCTGCGGTATGTCTTAGTTAGGGCTGATTTGTTTTTTCTTACAGCGGTAAATCAGCCGTAAAGTAAGATTGAATTATTATCAATAAACGACTTATCAGCCATATAGTCATCACATCCATACTACATAGATTATGAGTTCACTAAAACAAGCCATAGTTATTAAACAACTTGGGTGAAAACTAGAGGCATCATGCCTTGATCTTGGAGCAGAACTTGAGCATAGGAGGAGATGCTTTGTCTTCCCAAACCAACTCCAGCACAAAAGATTCGTACACCTTAACGCCAATAGCCTTGACGAATTCTCTAACCCCTGAACCAAAGCGCAACCTCATATGTATGTCTGCCACACATAGATACACTGGCCACTCTACTCCATGCTTGTCCAAAAGAGTAATCTCCTTCCCTCCTGCTTTTTCCATCTGGTGAGCCCTAGTGAAGCTCACTGGAATATGTTGCATAAGAAAGAGACAATAAGCTCTTGACAAAGCATTAATAACGAAAAAAATAAGGGAACAAAACTCCTTCAAGAGAGTTTACTTAAACTTACAAGTCTAGAATCTTTGAGACTAGCTGGTGTGACAGTTAGTGTCACAAATCGGTTTTCACTTAGTGTAGATGACACTCTACTTTGAATACTCTCACCGGTTTTTCTCTTCTTCTCTTTGCTGCTATGTTTTGTGGAGATGTTGTCCTCCTCCTCCTCTTCCTCCTCCTCCTCCTCCTCCTCCTCCTCTTCCCCCCCCCTCCACATCATCACCATCACCATCATCAACGTTGTTGCTAGACTGTAAATATTGAATCTCACAGCAACTAGGTCCAAGACCAGTGACGTGGAACAAAAAATCTCCTTCGTGTCTGAAAATGATGAAGTCTCCGACTCAGAAATCATGCGCAACTGCGAACTCTTTCCATCCAAAGGTGAGTCTCCGACCTTCCATCTTAACTTTCCATGTTTTCTCACACGCGTCCGACTTAAGCTCCATCATATTTCTTTCATTTCTTCCTTCTATGTATTTCGAGAAGAACTTCACCAGAATGCTCTGCAGCAAACACAAACCGTAAAGAAGAAGAAAGACATTGAGATATATATATATATATATAGAGAGAGAGAGAGAGAGAGAGGGAGGGAAGAAGGGAGATTACATACGAGGTGGGAGTGGAAGCCGGGAAGAAGAGGTTGAAAGAAATGTGGATTTGTAGGAGATTTACATACTTGATCCGCCATTGTCGAAGTTGGAAAAGATGCTTCGAAGATAAGAAAATCCCTAAGTTTATGAGTGCTGTGAAACGGTTCCTCCTCTTATTTATGGAGTATACTCTCTACATGGTTCATATAAAACGGAAAGAGAAAATACGGTGAAAAATCTTGAACAGAGGAAGTCGAAGAGACTTACATGGATCTTCTTTCGTGAAGTCAGTAGAGGAAGAATCCGGTGAATGATTTGGGGATCGTGACGGAGAGGTCGTGATAGGTGATGGATGGAGATCAGAAGTTTTGGTTTCGCAAAATTTTATGGGTCATTTTTTGTAACTTTGCCTTTTAAAAACAAATCATTATATTTTAAAACAAATAATATTTAAAAAAGATTAGAGTTTCCAAACGATTAGATTTCCCAAAAGATTAGATTTCCCAAAAGATTAACCATTACTCCTAGTATAGAAACGTCTCGAGAGTACCAAACGGGTGCGTAATACGATTACGGAAATACTACACGGCTGAGTTATTTTAAATACACGACTAAACTTATAGAAACTACACGGCTGAGTTATATTTTAAACACGGCTGATTTATCTCATGTGTGTCAAAAGTGAAGTCGTAAACGAAGTTTAGGCTGAGTTATGTTAAAGGTTAGGCTGAGTTATAAACGAAGTTTAGGCTGAGATTAATCATTACTCCTAGTATAGGGAGCCATATAACTGTCAGTATAGAGTCTCGAGAGTACCAAACGCGTGCGTAATACGATTACGTACATACTACACGGCTGACTTATTTTAAATACACGTCTAAACTTATAGAAACTACACGCCTGAATTATTTTTTAAACACGGCTGAGTTATGTTAAAGGTTAGGCTGAGTTATCAACGAAGTTTAGGCTGAGTTATGTTAAAGGTTAGGCGAAGTCATAAACAAAGTCTAGGCTGAGTTATGTTAAAGGTTAAGCTGAGTTATAAACGAATTTTAGGCTGAGTTATGCTATAGGTTATGCTGAGTCATAAACGAAGTTTAGGCTGAGTTATATAAAAGAAACAAATTCTGCATTAGAGTACTAAAAATACATAAATAGTAGAGTACTAAAACATAAGCATTACATAAACATAAGCATTAGATAAACATTTAGTCAGCCATATATTTTGCATCAACCTTCAGCCAATCAATTTCTGGAACTTCGACACTGGCCATCTTTTCTTCGGCTTCAACGAGTTCTGCTGCAAGTTTCTCCAACTCAGCAATGAAGTCAAAGTTTTCCTTCCCCATAATTTCTTCAAGCAAATCTATTTTCGCATTAATAGATTTCACTTCCTTCATAGCATCATCTAATTCAGCTTTAGCTTTCATCTGTTCTTTCACCAAGAGGAGCAACGACTTGTAATGATCCTCGGTTTCCCTTCTGGCCTTTTTAACATCATTTGGTCCATGGTCATCATCCATTAGACGCTTCATCATCTTCTTTGATTCTGCCATTGATGCTGCATGTATATCGAAAATAGGATGTTATGTTAATATATAATTTAAACATATAAACAAATCAAGTTGCAAAAACGTGAATTACATATACTAGGAGAACAAGGAGAAACTAACTTGTATTTGAGATTGCAAAAGGATAAAACAAGTTCAAAAATAATAAAAACGAATGTTCGGTTACTGAGTGCTCACTTGGTATTTATAGAAAAAAACAAAAATATATATTAGAAACTGTTCGGTTACGGAGTAGTTACCAAAAATACAATTAAAAACTGTTCGGTTACTGAGTGTTTAGTTTAGGCTGAGTTATGACTGAGTTATAAGTGACATAAACGTGTTAAGGCTGATCAAAATATTAGAGTTCCTAAAAGTTCAATCATAACTACTAGTTCCCAAAAGATTAATCATTACACCTAATATAGGAAGCCATATAACTCGTCAGTTTAGCGTCTCGAGGGTATTAATATTGAAATTAATACCCTCAAGACGCCATAATATTCAATATGATTACGTACATATATTCAGACGCCATAATAAATCATATATTCTCTATTATTTAAATTTAAAAATGTGTAATTTATAGGTGCTGCACGGCAGACTTATAATATATTTAATACACGGCTGACTTATCTAATGCGTGTCAAAAGTGAAGTCATGAACGAAGTTTTGGCTAAGTTATATAAAATGTTAGGCTGACTTATTACGAAGAATTTATATTCAAACGAAGGTAGCTTTAATTGATAAGCATTAGAGTACTAAAAATACATAAACATAAGACTACTAAAATGTAAGCATTACATAAACATAAGCATTAGATAAACATTTAGTCAGCAATATGTTTTGCAAGAAACTTCATCCAATCAAGTTTTTGAACGCTAGCGTTGTACATCTTTTCTTTGGCTTCAACGAGTTCTGCTGCAAGTTTGTCCAACTCAGCAAAGAAGTCAACATTTTCCTTCCCGATAAATTCT
This sequence comes from Arabis hirsuta, assembly GCA_964056655.1. Lineage (NCBI taxonomy): Eukaryota > Viridiplantae > Streptophyta > Magnoliopsida > Brassicales > Brassicaceae > Arabis > Arabis hirsuta. The sequence goes on along the minus strand of OZ053298.1, from coordinate 33,240,194 downwards.
TCAAGCAAATCTATTTTCGCAGAAATATATTTCACTTCCACCAAAGCATCATGCAATTCAGCTTTTGATTTCATCTGTTCTTTAAGCGAGAGGATCAACGTCTTGTAATGGCCCTCGGTTTCCCTTCTGGCCTTTTTAACAGCATTTGGTCCATGGTCATTCTCCATTGAACGCTTCATCATCTTCTTCGATTCTGCCATTGATGCTGCATGTATATTGAAAATAGGATGTTAATATATAATGTAAACATATAAACAAATCAAGTTGCAAAACCGTGAATTACATATACTTGGAGAACAAGGAAAACTAACTTGTATTTGAGATTGCAAAAGGATAAAAAAAGTTCAAACTTAATAAAAACGAATGTTCGGTTTCTGAGTGTTCACTTGGTATTTATAGAAAAAAACGAAACTGTTCGGATACTGAAACTGTTCGGTTACTAAGTAGTTGCCAAAAATACTATAAAAAATACATATAACTCGTCAGTATAGCGTCTCTAGAGTACCAAACGCGTGCGTAATATGATTACGTACATATATTCACATGCCATATTTATTCAATTAAATTGTAAATTTAAAAACTGTAATTTGAGGTTAACTTCATGGCTGACCTATGAGTACTACACAGCTGACTTATAGTAAATTCAAATTATCGCGTGAGTAAATTGTCTGAGTTACCAGTGACGAAATCGTGGAAAGTCGGAGTAATTGGAAGAAAAAAGCTGACTTATATTTAATACACGGCTGACTTATATTTACACGTTGCGGCTGACTTATATTTACTACACGGCTGAATTATATTTAACACGGCTGACTTATATTTAATACACGGCTGACTTATATTTAACAGAAGGCTGACTTACAGTTTCTGAGTGTTCACTTGGTATTTATAGAAAAAAACGAAACTGTTCGGATACTGAAACTGTTCGGTTACTGAGTAGTTGCCAAAAATACTATAAAAATACATATAACTCGTCAGTATAGCGTCTCTAGAGTACCAAACGCGTGCGTAATATGATTACGTACATATATTCACATGCCATATTTATTCAATTAAATTGTAAATTTAAAAACTGTAATTTGAGGTTAACTTCATGGCTGACCTATGAGTACTACACGGCTGACTTATAGTAAATTCAAATTATCGCGTGAGTAAATTGTCTGAGTTACCAGTGACGAAATCGTGGAAAGTCGGAGTAATTGGAAGAAAAAAGCTGACTTATATTTAATACACGGCTGACTTATATTTACACGTTGCGGCTGACTTATATTTACTACACGGCTGAATTATATTTAACACGGCTGACTTATATTTAATACACGGCTAACTTATATTTAACAGAAGGCTGACTTACAGTTTCTGAGTGTTCACTTGGTATTTATAGAAAAAAACGAAACTGTTCGGATACTGAAACTGTTCGGTTACTGAGTAGTTGCCAAAAATACTATAAAAAATACATATAACTCGTCAGTATAGCGTCTCTAGAGTACCAAACGCGTGCGTAATATGATTACGTACATATATTCACATGCCATATTTATTCAATTAAATTGTAAATTTAAAAACTGTAATTTGAGGTTAACTTCATGGCTGACCTATGAGTACTACACGGCTGACTTATAGTAAATTCAAATTATCGCGTGAGTAAATTGTCTGAGTTACCAGTGACGAAATCGTGGAAAGTCGGAGTAATTGGAAGAAAAAAGCTGACTTATATTTAATACACGGCTGACTTATATTTACACGTTGCGGCTGACTTATATTTACTACACGGCTGAATTATATTTAACACGGCTGACTTATATTTAATACACGGCTAACTTATATTTAACAGAAGGCTGACTTATATTTAACAGAAGGCTGACTTATCTCATGCGTGTCAAAAGTGAAGTTAAAAACGAAGAAACAAAGCATTGGAGTACTAAAAATACATAATTGATCTGAATTACATTATAAAGGAGGAAACAGTAGTCTATATTACAACACCCAAAGCCTAGTGTCCGGCCAATATATAATCGGCTTAAAATCACGGTAAAAAAGACCTAACTCTTTGATCCAAAAGCAGCGGTCACACAAATTGTTCTCCTTACTGTCTTCAATGTACCAAAGATCCCAATCTCGGTCCATCAATGGAGTACATGTGCAATTATAGAACAAGGTTATTTCCTTTGACATGAACTCATACTTCTTCATTACAAACGCATCAGTGTGAGACGTTCCCCAACCCCAGTCTAGAGATCTATCAATCTTGCCTATCCTCTGAACAGATTCCCTTGTGAAAAGAGAGAAATACTCCTCAGTATTCCAAAATACCTTGCGTGTCATTGCATATGTGTACAAAGCACGCTTGAATCCTGCATCTGCTGCTCTCTTAATCATAGCAATTCCTTCATCTTGGAGGTCGAACGTGAAGAACATTTGTACCCCCTTTAAGTACAGTGTACTCGGGTTTCCATTAGCGTAGCAAACTAGCATCACCAAATTAGATAGATGTATGTACGAAGGGAAGGTAAACACATCTATAGATGCGTACACTCCGGGCCGGTCTGTTAGTTCCTTCATAGACTTGCATGTTGCTCTCAATCTATATAGATCTGCAACGGAGTTAGCGGCCACACGTTCGGCCACTAAGGCTTGGATTTCTTCAGGTAGGGCGGTAAGAGGGAATACTTCCATTACAAAGTGGATATAATACGGCTGAGTTATGATTTCACTGTAAATTTGAGTAAATTTCTCTAGAGATATATATATATTTTGTTTTTGTCGTCTTTCTCTAGAGATATAAGGTTAATGAGTGTTTAAATGGTATTTATAGATTCAAAAAAAAAATTAAATAGCGACTCTTCGGTTACTGAGTAGTTACGAAAAGCAACTGTTCGGATATTACCAAAAAGTATGTCTGATTATGTACATAATCCCATCGCATAATAAATGAAGCCATAGTAAATTCAGACTGATTGTGCAAAGAAGCAGCTGACTTAAGAGTGACGAATTCGTGTTTCGGCTGAGTTATGACTGCTTTGTGGAAAAGAAGCAGCTGACTTATTGGTTTAAGTATTCAAAACACAAATAACTCGTCAGTTAAGTTTATCTATACGGCTGATTTATACATGCAAAACACAAAAGATACGGCTGGTTTAAAGAGATGAAACACAAATAAGTAAAGAGATGGTATTTATAGATTTAAAACAATTTCATATCAACTCTTCGGTTACTGAGTAAAGGCTGACTTATGTGTTAGTCAGCCTTTACTCTCATGAGTTATTACGAAAAGCAACTGCTCGGTAACTGAGTAGTTACGAAAAGCAACTGTTCAGTAACTGAGTAGAAAAACAATTGTTCGTATATTTTGAGTAAAGGTTTACTTGACTGATCAACCAAAAAAGTAAATTTTGATGCGTTTTTGACCGTCAGTTTACCATCTCGATATTACCCAAAAGTATGTCTGATTATGTACATAATCCCATCGCATAATAAATGAAGCTATAGTAATTTCGGACTTGTAAATCAATTAATTCAGACTGATTGTGCAAAGAAGCGGCTGACTTAAGAGTGACGAATTCGTGTTTCGGCTGAGTTATGACTGCTTTGTGGAAAAGAAGCGGCTGACTTATTGGTTTAAATATTCAAAACACAAATAACTCGTCAGTTTAAAAAAACTTGCATGTTAGAGATTGAATACTCTACCTTCTCTACTAGTAGACTTCATTGAGAAGTATACAGATTTAATTTACACGAGAAGTCTGCACGAGAAGTCTACTAGAGAAGTCTACTAGCAGACTTCTCTGTGAGATATAGTAGAAGACTTCTCATACAAAACTTTAAAACTTCAATCTTCAAACAGGAAATATACTAGCAGACTTGAACATCAAAACTTAAAAACTTCAATCTTTTACAGAGAGAAACTTCAAACGCAGAAATTCAAACTTAAAAACTTGAACATAAAAAAAACTTGAACATAAAAACTTAAAAACTTCAAACTTCAATCTTGTGGTTTCTTCTCGGTCTGATACGGCGAGGTATTGGCTCTGTGTTTCTTCGGATTTGGTGGTTGATTTGGACTCCGGCGAGATGATTCGCCTTCATCTCCAGTTTTCGGCGTCTCTCTTCGAACCGAGCTCTGTTCCTTTGAGGGAGGAAGTCCCGGTAGTACCTGCACAACGAGAAACACACAAAATACAAGAAACATCACAGGTTGATAGTATTAATTTCACCAGGTTGAAAACAAGGAAAATTTATCTTGCAAAGAATTTGACATTTCATGTCAGGACAATACACATATTGACAGAATTCAACATTCTTGATTTCGGCATTTTCAAAATTGTAAAAGTACACGCTACTCTAAACCCAGCAGACATGTTGACTAAGAGTTTACTTGGAAATTATGTCGAGAATAGCCTCATAGAACAAAAAGCTCTCTCCGTTTGTGAATGTTTTCGGGCATAGTTGTCGATGGCCCTGTCAATTGGTCATGTCGCAACAGAGAAACAAATTTCAGATTAGCGTTGCAAATTTTGAGATTGGTGTTTGAATGGACATGTACGCAGTTAGAAGTATGTAGGTTTGTAACAATGATCTACAAGGTTCAAGATAAACAGGGTTGGTTCATGAAACTTACAAGAGATTTCCTCCAATTATAGTGTAGTCAGAGACCTAGTGAGGGGCTTCAGTGGTTGTCGTTGGTTCATAGAGAAAGGGAAAGAGAAAAAGGGGTCAGACAGTAAGTTAGAAGTCAGAAAGGAAAGATCTTGAACCGAGGAAGTCGAAGAGACTTACATGGATCATTGTAGAAGTCAATCGTGTATCCTTCCCTAGCTTTTCTAGGGAACCGAGTTTCAGAGGTAGCAGAGGAAAAATCCGGTGAAGGATTTGGGGATTGTGACGGAGATGCCATGATAAGTGATGGATTGAGATTTTAAGTTTTGGTTTAGCAAGAGAGGAGAAAGAGAGGAGCCGCGTTGTTTCGCAACCTAGGGTTTTCAGATAAAGGAATTATTGGCGGTTTTTGTTCAGATAAAGGAGATTCATGCACCGAAACAGATGTCTACAAGAGAAACGGCTGACTTAAGAGTGACGAATCTGTGTTTCGGCTGAGTTATGACTGCTTTATGGAAAAAAAGCGGCTGACTTATTGGTTTAAATATTCAAAACACAAATAACTCATTAGTTAAGCTTATCTATATGGCTGATTTATACATTCAAAACTCAAAAGATACGGCTGATTTATTCATGCAAAACACAAAAGATACAGCTGGTTTAAAGAGATGAAACACAAATAACTAAAGGGTATCATAACTAAATTACATTCAAAAACCAAAATTATCAGGGCCAAACTCTTCAAACATATCGACCAGATTTTTCCAAACTATAGTGTTTATCCAATCTGGCTTCTCGCCACTATGCGCCCATATCCTCCTTAACATGTGCATTTGAGTTCGAAATAGCGTTCTAGCCACCAGATTAAAATGTATCCAAATCGTCAAAGTGTGTCTCGGTTCCCATCTGTATTTCCGCTACCCAAAAAAAAAGAAAGAAATATTATTGTTGTTGATAAAATGATCGGGAAAGAAAGATATTAGTGTTGGCTTACAGCGAGTTTAAGAAATTATCGTTCCTTAGAATAATCGGGAATGAAACGGTAGGTCGGCCACTCATGAACCCATCCTTCTCGAAGAATCTCCGGGATCGCCTTCGAGAGCTCGTGTAAAAATTTAAACCACGTGATGGTTGTTTTATCAATAATACCAATACCAGGGTTTAGAACGGGGAGGTGATCCCGATCAGCAGAGTATAATATGGCATCGACACTGCTGATTAACTTTAAACTACAGTGTGGGACAACCGACAAGTCGAAAAGGAATATGAAACAGATAGATTACAGAGAAGAGAGAAAACAGTGTAGGATAGAATGTAATGGGGGGGGATACAAGGTTTATGAGAAGGTAGATATATACAGATATATAGAAATATTAAACGTCGCGATATAAAATTGAATAAATAATGTTTTTTTTTTCTCCGCTGAAATACGAAACGTCGTGAGATAAATTACACGTTTCGACTGACTTATATGCACCTAATGGCTGACTTATGGCATGGTTTGGGAATGCCATAAATTTGGGTTTAGGGTTTACGTATCGAGTTCTTTGGAGTGACCACTCGCAAATTCAAAAAGAACATATATCTTAACAATTAGATATCATTCAGATAGTCTAGGTTTAGGTTATAAGAGCTTCAACGTAACTTTATAAAGTACTGAGTTATGTACACACGATATTAGAGTATGTTTAGGTAGTTGCAAGAGAACATATACCTCAACATTATTTATCTCACCAATTAGATACCATTCATATTGTATAGGTTTAAAGTACTGAGTTATATATACACGATGTTAGGGTATGTTTAGATAGTTGTAAGAGAACATATACCTCAATATTGTTTATCTCACCAATTAGATACCATTCATATTGTATAGGTTTAAAGTACTGAGTTATATACACACGATGTTAGGGTATGTTTAGATAGTTGTAAGAGAACCTATACCTCAATTGGGTATGTTTAGGGTATGTTAGGGTTTAGGGGTTACGGTTTAGGGTTTAAGGTTTAGGGTTTAGAATTTATGGTTTAGGGTTTAGGGTTTACGGTTTAGGATTTAGGGTTTAGGGTTTAGGGTTTTATAAGAACAATGTGTATGTTTAGGGTATGTTTAGGTATGTTAGGATTTAGGGTTTAGGGTTTAGGGTTTATGAATTAGGGTTTAGGGTTTAGATTGTTGTAAAAGAACCTATGTTTAGGGTATGATTAGGGTATGTTTAGGGTATGTTTAGTGTATGTTTAGGGTATGTTTAGGATTTGTTTAGATAGTCTTAATTGAGATTCTATTTAATTTACACTTTTAATGAAAGCTTATAATGCATAAGTCAAATACAATACAATAAACGGATTCATGTTTCGAACTGCCTAAACAAATTGTAATTTCCTTCATGGAGGATCTCTGATGCCATCTTTACCCGTATACCCTGAATATTCGCATCATTAATCCCATCAAAAGTTAGACCAAGCGCTATTCACTCGACAAACTTCAATGCATACACCCCACAATCGCGAACTTGGACGTTTTGTGGGATGTATTTGCCTTTCCTCCTTCGGAACGGAAACTGCTTTAATCTAAGTTGTCGGAGATTGGCAGGAACTAATTTGTTCATCATTGCAGGGATCATTTGCGTAAACGGCCTAAATTCATCTAAGATTTTCTGTTCACTTTCGGGTGTTACCTGTCCAATGATGGGATCGTAAGCATCGATCTTCTCCTTAAGAAGATCCACGTGAAATGCCACCCAATGATCTCCTCCAGTCTGTAGAACTCCATACAAGTGATCGACATCTTCTAACCACTTCTTGTTTGTTGGCATATCTGCGGGAATTTTGCCGTTTACTAACTCCTCATACCTAGCACCTTTGAACTTAAACATCTTTGGTTTGATCTTGAACTGTGGATAATCAATACAGCATCTTGAAGTAAACCAAGGATCCAAAAATCCAATTCGCTTGGAGTAGAATGGGGAGGGATCTAGCTTGGATTTTCTTATGAGGAGTCTCATATACGCAGAAATATGCTGTACAAAAAGAATCAAGTCAGCCCAAAATTAAACTTAACTCAGCCCCATATAATATATAACTCAGACATAAAGCATACTTAAGCCTACATAACTCAGACATATAATAAATAACTCAGACATTAAGTATATTTAACTCAGCCCCAACAGTATACTTACATTATCATACAGCCATCCATAACTTGGATTTGGCCAAAACTTTCTCTCAATTATGAGAATTCTATAAAACTCGATATCCTCAGCAGCCTCTTTAAGTGGAACGTCCCTAAAACAATTAAACACAAGTTAGTTTAGGCAAATATTGCTAATAGCTGTATTAACACATGCTCTAAATGGTCATACTTGAATGGCTTTAGGTGATCCAAAAGTTTATCCACTTTAACCGGATCAGTAGGTGAGAGAGGATCATAGATTGCCGGTGAAGGTTCAAAATTTTTCCTCATGCACGTCGATCTATTGTCTCCAATATAAAGAAAAACTCGTGCTTGAGGATCATTTTGTAGCCTCGCTGAAAACCCATCAGGAGATAATTGAACACTTGACTCCCGATAAGCCTTAATTCTCTAAGACCTAATCTTTTCCTCTTCTTCCTCATCAGACTCCGGCAAAAGTTCGTTATTTTGTGAGACAATTTTGTCGGTGACATCCTCAATGTCACTGTCGTTTCCAATCTGTTTATTCTTTGTCAAAGGTGTTCTTATGTTCGATTCTGGGATAGTCACTTCCGTAGGTTTCGGATCGTCGTCGCCCTTACGACGCCTCGTTGTCCTTCTTAGAGGCTCTTGTTTTCTTAAAGCAGCAGCTTCCTTCTTCTTTAAAGCAGCTGCCTCCTTCTTTAAAGCAGCGGCTTCCTTCTTCTTTAAAGCAGCGGCCTCCTTCTGCTTTGTAACCTCAGGCTCCTGCTTTTTTGCCTCAGCCAATTTATTTGTCTTAGCAAGAGAAACAGTAACGAAATCAACTGTTTCTTCGTCATTACCAAACTCCTCAGCCAATTTCTTTTGCAAATCAGTGGCCTTAGGATCTTTGATATTCAATTTCACTTTGATATTAACTGGTTTAGGACTAGCCTCCTGTATTAACATATAAACATAACTCAGCCAGAATAATAAGAATAAATATGTCATTATGTAACTATAACTCAGCCGTCAAAACTAACCATAACTCAGCTATAACGTATCTTTGAGGCTGTCAGGAGGCTTTTGTTGACTGGTTCAGGACTTTTAAACTCGTCCTTCTTCGGCTGTATTAACATATAAACACAACTCAGACGAGACTAATAAAAATAAATCAGTCGTCATGTAACCATAACTCAGTCGTCAAAAATAAACATAACTCAGCTGTAACGTACCTTTGGACTATTAACGGATTTCTGCGGGATGTTGATGACTTTTGAGACATTATTATCCTTTTAGGAACTGTTTCGTGCCTTAAGAGCATTCAGACGCTCTCTCATTTGCATCCGATCATTCTCAATAGATGCAACTCTTTCTTCCACAGCAGCTCGGACTGTATCACCAATCATCTTCTTCAAATCTGACAACTCTCCAAATTTTGTGTTGTAGGCGGTTAACTGCGACTCAACACTCTCTATTCTACTAGCAAAGTTGTCAAATCTTCTGACAAGATTTCCAAGGATATTCACTACAGTCGTCAAATCCGTCTCTTTCCCCATATCCTCCTCACTAACATGCTGCAACACAATCTCACTGTTGCTTACTTCCTGGTTTTTCTCAGCTTTCTTCTGCTTTTTTGCGGGGGGTTGCTCGAAATCTAACGAAACTGCAGCCTTCAATTTTTTCTTGTTTTCATTGCTCTTCACATCCCAAAAACCTCTAACAAACCTATCCGCATGTATGTCTGTTATCAGATTTACAAGTTGTGGGTCATTTTCTTCACTCGACCACTGCGGAAACAGCTCTTCTACAGCCTCCTTCATAACCATTTTCTTCACACGCACCTACATAGTAAATCAGCCATCAAGTAACTCATAAGTTAGCCATCAAATGATTCACAACTCAGCGATCAAGTAACTCATAAGTCAGACATCAAATGATTCATAACTCAGCCATCAAGTAACTCATAAGTCAGACATCAAATGATTCATAACTCAGCCAAGTCAACCTTCTTACCTCACCATGATCTCTGATCTCCTCTGATATGGTTGTAGTAAGACTTTTACGTGTACGGGTTCCACCCCATCGCAAAAGAAGAATTTCGTTCTCATTGAATACTCTTCCAAAACGCTCTCCGAAGCAAGTCACAGCTTCATACGCCCAAACCAGCAACACATCCTTCATGCCGCTAACGGTGTACGACTTTCCTTGTGGATTCAACATCTTAATTGAACCAACAAAAACTTCGAATGCAGTCCGACCCCACAGATAAGTTCTCAAGGCTTCATCGTCGAATACACTTTTTGCACTTTCAAAGGGTATTCTAGAATTATGATGCAAGCCATAAAGTCCCATGGCTTGAAGAAGCAACAGCCCTAACCATTTCCGCTTTTCAAAACTCCAGCATCGACAGACATCTAATGATGGCCTCAGTTCATCTAACTTGGGTCCTACCCCAAGCGGCACATTCAACTCCTCCCAGAACGTTTTGTATTGCTCAGGTTCAAAAATTTCTGTTGGCAGTGGACCTGTGTTTAGACCCGTGAGCGCACCAAATTCGATTAAGCTAAACCTGAGAGGTTGATCAACAATGAGAGACCAAATCTCCTTTTTATGTACTCGCAGCTGTCTACATAGTAGATAGTGTACAGTCTTTCTAGACCACACGAATTGGCTATCAGCTAGCTTAACAACTACTCCAAGAGGAAACTGCTTCATGTGTTTCCACACATCATGTCCTATTGCGTCTCTGACTTGAGGGAAGTCTCCCAAATGGACATTGTGATTAATTTTTTTATTTTCCAGATTAGAAGCCCCTTCAGCGTATAGTCTTGGAGGGTAATCCCTTGCTTGATCTTCAGAAATAGCCATCTGAACATAAAAGACATAACATATTACTGATAAATCAGCCGCAACAAAATTCAAACTCAGTCACAACAAACAAATAAACCAGCCGCAACCAAACACAAACTCAGCCACAGCAGCTACAATTGCAATTGCACATATAAACCAGCTGTAACACAACACAAACTCAGCCACAATTGAACATATAAATCAGCCTTAACGTAACACAAACTCAGCCACAATTGAACATATAAATCAGCCTTAACGTAACACAAACTAAGTCACAATTGTACATATAAATCAGCCACAACAAAACAATAAATCAGCCAAAATAAATAACTTAAACAGCCACTAGCAACGATAAACAAGCCGCCATAGAATAATAAATCAGCCACAATACCGTTAAACACCTTCGATTCCTCAGATTATACTCAAAATAAAACAAAGGAAGATGAAGAATCCCCACTCCTCTGTTTATACTCACCTTCGACTAAAATCCGACTGTGAAAATGCAGAGCAGACGTTTTGACGACAACGGCGGTGAATGTTTCTCAGAAATCGACTAGAGAGAAAACACTGGAAGTTTTGACGTCAACACACGAAGTTTTTATTTTTCCGTCCTTTGAGTTTCCTTTTCCGACTTGTTAACACGGTTAATCTTATTAGTGACGTGGAACAGTGATTAGTGACGTGGATTCGTTAATCATTTTTTAATTATAAATAACCTCAATTAAAAAAAAATAACCAAGGGTGTTTATTGTAATTTACTAGGCTTTAAAAACTTTTGAGTAATTTCCAAAAGATGTATGTTATTCTAGTAATATAACAACTTTTCTATGTTATTTCAGTACTTTTCTCTACAATTAATACAAAAAATAGATTAGAGTATTTTACAAACTTAGAAACAAAATTCGAATTGTTACAAAGACACATGTTACAAACTTCGATTTGATTTTCTTACAAACACATCCGACAGCTCTAAGTTTTAAAACAAGCTTAGACACGCATACATATTTAAACACTAAAACAAACGGTTACATAGACACATGTTACAAAGACAATTCAGATAGAGATCAAGACTTAAGAGTTTTTTTTCTTGTTTACCTTTCCTTTTCGGTGAGTTTTGTCTTCCTTTTCTTTTCGCTGCGAAACGTCTACCGGTCCGTTTGGGTGAGAGTCGTAAAGAGAGGAAGGATTCGATCTCTCGGATGGCTCTCCTATCTTTCTTGGAAATGCAGAAGTAGTGACTATGTCTTCCAGTTTTCTATCTGATTCTCTAATTTGTCAAGCCGAGAGTCCAATTTTTTGTCAAACTTCTCCTCCAAAGAAGTGAACCCAGCAGTAAACAGACCTTGTATAAAACTTTTCAAACCCTCGTAATCAACACCCGGATTTGCAGCTGATCTTTGACACAACAATTTCTGTTTACGTGACTGAACACCATGATCAATCTGCCTTTTTAGACCCATACTCGAACCAGGTGCTGATCTATCTACTGTTGTTGGAGTTCCCCACTCGTCAACATCATCAGCCATCTCATGCTCTACCTCTACATCTTCTTCGTCAGAAAGATGTGCAGGAATAGTAGCAGCTTCTTCAACTTGCCATATGTAATGACTCCACACATTTTCGCCTCTGATGAGCGATTTCATATGATCCACCCTTTCATCTTTCTTTTCAAGTGTCCTTAGAAAATCAGCAGAATCATAAACATCAAAATTCCCAGTGGCCGAGATGTATGGATGTAGAACACCCTATAGCAAAATCGAAAAAATAAATTGTAAGACTTTTTGATTAAAACAAATAAAAGTTAACACAATAAAGAAGTGTTTTCTCATGAACTACTTACCTCGGATCCAAAAGTGTTCTCAAGTTGAATGATCTCTGTATACGATACCTTAGCAGCTCCTTTCCAGTTAGAACATCTATGACTCACCACCTCATCTTCACTCAGCTTTTGTCCCAACATAACCCCAAAGTCTGGAATAACTTCCATAATCCATATCTGAAGTGCATACGAGAAGCCTTCCAAGACATAGTTATCCGGCTTATCCAATTTCACCCTAGCCTTTCTAATCAACTCCAGTAGATAATCATAGGTGTGCAAACCCCATGGATAAGACCGTAGCTTCTCTAAATCCATAAGCAATTTGATGTACCTTGCTGTGATCGAAACCTTCTCATCTTTTGCCATTAGCAAACCAAAGATAACACACAGATATACTAACTTCTTCTTGTCCATGCGCGTCCAGTCCTTAGACTCCTCTATGTTCTTCTCTCTAATTGTCTTGATGCTAATCTTACCACGAGTCTTTAGCAAGTGACTCCATAAACCCTCATCATCTACCCACTTTTTAACCTCACAGTTGGGAGTTTCTTCGCACTTGAGCCCGATAATAGCATGAAATTCTTGCATGGAAAAGCGTAGAGGTTACCTAGCAAATACAAACCATAGCTCATATCACTTCGAGGTAACAAGCTACCTACACAAGAAAGTGTGTATCACTTTCGCTGAATACTTGAGACCATTTTCACGGATTGCGATTATATAAGCAGAAACCGGGTCCCTCTTCACTTCATTGTACTCATCTTCCATCTCTTTCTTCAGTAAATCCAGAAGTGACATTTTGCAGCAATTGTTGATCTTTTTGATTTGTGGTTCAGTTCCTTCCCCATAAATCCGTTTTGGCAACTCTAAATCCATGCCTATAAGAATGAAAACAAAAACATATTGAAGTCCATAACAAAACAATTTAAATGAGTCACATTCGCTATATGAGAACATGATTGATACCTGCAAATTCTTGCAATGTGGAGGTATGGTGTTGCTGCTACTGCTATTGTTGCTGGTGATTTCGAGGCTAAGAACCCTGTAATAATAAACCCACAAAAATCTTAGTTACTCACTGTTTTATTTTCAATTCAATAACTTCAGGTTCATGTCGCATCAAAAACAGCTTGAAATGGTTCAAGCAATTGCACATATGTTACTCACTATAAGATGCACGCATGAAATACAAGATAGAGACACAAACACAAGAGAGAAAAGAGAAACTCGAACAAGAGTTTTCAAAGACACAGACACTTACCCAATGAAGAATACGTTTGACGGAGATAGCGGAGGAGGAAATAAACGAAGAGAGATAACGAGAGAAGATGAGAAAAGGGGATGAGGAAGAAAGGGAGCGGAGGCCTAAAGTGAGAGATGGCGAAATCGCGAATACCAATTGGCGAAGGATGATGAAGAAAATCCGATTTGGAGACACGGTGGAGAAGAGGAGGAGAGAAATTGGGTCGATGTTATTTAGGGATTTGTTGATGGCGGAGGAGAAGAGGAGGAGAGAAATTGGGTCTGCGTTAAACTCATTTTTTTATTAATCCAGTTTGTTTTATTAATCGATTTTTTTATTGTTTAATAGAATTAATCAAACCAAAAAATATTTATAAAAACAAAATATGAAGGTTAAAACTGGATTATCATTAAAATAAGTACTAATGGGACAAAATGGAGTTGAAAAAATACTAATAGGACATTACCTATTTCATTTCGACCCAATTAGCCAAATTTCCCGTAATTTTATATGGGTCACATGACCACCCTACTCTTTCTTTGCCTCCGCCACTACAAGAAGTGATACACAAAGTTGAGCTATGCGATTGCTAACAAGGAGCTAGAGTATTGATGTTGGATAAGCTTCTTGATAAGCTTAGAGCTTAAGATATCTTTAGCAAGTTGGTTAAGGATTAGATAAGCTAAGTGTATTCCTTCTTTGATTAGGAGTTATCTAATTACAAGTAGGATTAATAATATGATTAGTTTAAGGTGAAGCTAATACTATAAATACCATTGTCGAGCTATGATAATTGTAACAGAGAACACAAGAGAGATTTGTGGAGTTTAGTTTTAAGAAGTTTCTAAACTTAATAAAAAAAGACGTTCTTTATAATACTCTGTTTTGTGTTCTAAAGACTTTATTTGAGATACACAAACATTGGTTAGGATAAGAAAAGGAAAAAGATATTTGTTTGGAAGAAAAATAAAAATATTATTGAAGAATAAATTCCGGAGAAGAATAAGAAGGAAATAACTTCAAAAAAGAAAGTTGCTTAGGGTTAAACAATATTCTCTATTTTTATAAATAGAGAAGCATGGTTGTTGAAGGAGGCACGCCTCTTGGAAGAAAAAGATAGAGAGTTTGATTGAGAAGAAGCTGTCTTTGTATTTGGTGTGCGACGGAGTGTTGCTGGTGCTGTAGTTATTATTGTATCAGTTGTTGTTACTTGAGGTGATCAAGAGTGTTGGTTTGGAGGCTTCATCTTGGTTGTGTGTTGTTGTCAATAGTGCAAGGTAGTGTTTTAGAGATTCCAAAAAACTCAAGTCTATACTCAGGTAGAGTTTATCTCAGGATTGGGTTATCTTGAAAAATCCATGTTATTGAACAGAACGGTAAATTAAGAAGTTGTATTGATTTACGTGTTTGCAAATTGGTTGTATTTGATTTCTGGTTCTAGTGGATTTGATTTCTGGATTTGGTCCTGGAGAATAGGAAACGAATTCTAGTTAACAATTCTCTTATGTCATTTATTTTTTGTACTATATATTGCCTCAGTTGCATTTGCACAAACTTCTTTGTGTCATACAACCCGTACCATAAAGTTATGCTTGGCTAAATATCTCTGTGTGAATAATATTTCCCACTCTATGATATTCACTATATTTGTGGTCTCGTTCAATTTGGTGCACTTCAGTGTTGGTGATTAGCTAGCTAACAGTCTTACTAAATTGATGTTACCAATAGCGTACAAGGACGGATCCAAACATTATTTTTACTAGAGGCCAATTATTTAAACATAAAATAAATAGTTTGATACTAAAACAAAAATAATACCCTACATATATACCATACATTTATTTATTATTTCATTAGTGAAAATATATATTTTATTTTTGCGGTTAATATTAAATTAAACTGGTCAATACTTTTCAATCACCAAAAGCCTAATGATCCCTATTTAGAAAATTTTCGTCACTAACCAACTACTAGAGCACAAGTTCTCTCCAAAATCATCAAAGACGAAAAATATGATGGTGGGGTGTTTTCCAACGCACTTCAGTGCTCAAGTCAGCAAGAGATAAAGAAAGAATAAAGACCACGGGTTGAGGTGTGGAAATATTGAAAATATGCCGGATCATATATGTCTAACTATATGATATCCTAAGAATAAAGTTTTACTCAATCCTAGCAACATGTAAACGCACAATAAATCGATTATAGTACTTGAAGTATTGAATCCACATAGATTTATAATAGACAGAAAAATTATGAATTAAGCAATGTTTTGAAAAGTGGACCGAACACCGATTTTGCATTATCATTGGTTGGCTGGTCGGACTGGTCCAACCAGATTTTTAAATATTAATATTTTTAATTATATATATATATATTAAAACTAATAAAAGTAGATAATGTACTAATTTAAATTTTTTTTTTTATTTTTTGTTTTTATATTACTTTATCTCTCTACCAAAATAAAATTATAAGAAAATAATATATTAGACCATTGCAAATTATAATTATAAAATATTAAATATGATAATAATTATCATTAAAACTTTAATCTATTTTGTATATAAAAGATTTTTTTTTGTTTAAAATAAAAAATGAAAATAAATTTGAAAGTAAATTAATAGTGATTATAAATTATAGTTTACATTTTTTGACTAAAAGCCTTAAAATTTCGACTTAAATTTTGTTAACCGGGTTTTGGCATAGAACCGGTTCAATTAAGAAATCACGCTATGTTAAAACAGTTTCTGGTGAGGAAAGCAAGTAATTAACTCGGTAAATAATATAAGGAAAACGTTAGGCTTTAAGAGATTCTTAGGAATTCATAGTTCGAATTATTCATGCAATTTCTAGAGACAACTGATTTGATCTTATTTATTTTTAGAACATGAACATTATAACAAGCTAACCATATTCTTGCAGTGGTAACTTCTAAATCAAATCTATCATATTAATCAACTCTTGTAGTCAATAACATAAATTATCAAACAATTCAATTGTTCATCTAACACAATAACTCAACTCTCACAGGCTAGAGAATTAGGCTCATCAAACACCATATACATGACAATATAAAGAAGCGGTTAGCAAACAATAATTATCTATGTCATTTCTCCGTCAAAAACAGTGGCCTTGCGTCTGATCGAACGTTGTTTGGTGTCCGGTCAATAATTGGTGAATATTTTGAACCGCCTCTTTCTTGTATTTCACTTACACAGATTTCTGTAGATCAAGAATATCTTAAGATTTAGCCGTTGGATTTTGACAATCAAATATTCTTTTTGAATATGAGATCTTCTTCTATCTCGTGTTAAATTATGAGCTAGATCTGATGGTAGGAACATCTTCATCTAGAGCGAAACATCTAACGGATAGAATTTGTGTTCCTTTGAAAATGCTTGATTTTTCTCCTTTTAGACCCAAAATCTCCAATTTCTTGCATAGACTTCAAAACCCATGAAACACTTAAAGTAGCCTTTAAAATCCAAAACTTAGTCATTTCTCTATTAAAATCAAATTAAAAACATAGTAAAAACCGATAAAATATCATATATATCACTATCCTATTAATTAATTCTCGCAGTCAATAACATAATTAAACAAACATTCATTTCCAAGTTCAATTGACCACCGAACTCAATAACTCAACTCTCAACTATCAGATCATAACAACAATTTAAGTAGTGTGTAAGCTCAAAATATTCTAAATTCAATTTATACTAGATGATAAGTAAAGAAACAAGCATAAATGAACAGATCTAAATGAATAACTACTTTAAATTATCAAGAACGCTATTATATTCTTGCAAACCTATTTATCAAACCATGAGAAAAAATTTAAATTGCCCCTAGTACCAACAAGTAAACTACGTAATCGTCATCAAATAAACTAGAAAAAATCAATAGAAAACATATTCATTAAAAGAAATAAGATTCAAAAAACTTATCTCTAGTGGTATAAGAAGCGAGATCTTTTCCATTATCGAAAAAACATAAAAAAAAAACTAAAATCTTTGTTGATTGAAGAAAGTAGAAACCAAAAACTTTTCGTGGTTGATGCAGTTTTTATATAAGGCAGATATAGCATCTAGACTATATTCATAAATGTCATAAAGATTACCTCGCAGATCTTCTCGTCCTTAAACTACAACTTAACGGCATCATACTTGTTTTTTTCTAAGAAGAAGCAATTTCTTTATATATATCGTCGCAGTTAATTTTAGACATCTATCGCATAAAGGATTCGCTACTTCTCCCAATTGTTCTACATAATCTTAAAATTGCGATTATGTCTTGAGTGATCGTAATGATATTCTAACAAAATAATTGAAATTTGTTCGAAATAAGGCTATTAATTCGTCAAAACCTGTATGACTTGAAAAGAAATATATGGCAAGGGAATCAAAAAATGAAAACCTAAATACCTGAACGTGTTTTGATCTAAAGTAAGTTAAAGTCCGGATTAGCTGTTTTTTGGAAAAACGGTTTTGATTTAGCTATTATCTATGCGGATAAGAATCTTGTTGATTTTCATGTTCAACTTGGTTCCTTAAGTTTTTTTTTGTTTCGGGAGTATATGGAGCTCCTGCATTAATGAAAGAGGAAGGGTTTGGGAAAGAATCATGCGCATTGGTATTAATAGGAAAGAGAGTTGGTGCATGTTAGGAGATTTCAATGAAATTTTACACAATGGTGAAAAGACTGGTGGACCAGTAAGGAGTGATGCTTCATTCATTCCTTTTAGAGATATGATAAGAATTTGTGAGATGATGGAGCTTCCATCTACGGGAAACAGCTTTACTTCAACTTTACTTGGGGTGGTATGAAATGTAAACTTTGGATTCAAAGCATGCTTGATCAATGTTTTGGGAACAAAGAGTGGCTCAAGATGTTTCTGGCTTCCAATCAAGTTTTCCTTGCTAAGAGAGGATTAGATCATAGACTGGTGTTAGTCAAGCTTCTGACTTCTTCTCATTCCTACAGAGGTAACTTCATATTTGACAAGAGGTTTCTAAATAAACCACTGGAGATGGAAGCTATTACCAGAGCTTGGTCTAGTGATATTGTTTCCTCTGGCCAGTCTGTATCTATGAGGATCAGAGCCTGTAGAGCTGTTTTGAGTAAGTGGAAAAAAGAGAATTTGGTTAATGCTATAGACAAAATTCAACAATTGCAAGAAGCTTTGGAAAGAGAACAGTTCTCTGATTATCCGGATACAATACATGTGCCGGGTCTGAAGAGATATCTCGTTGAAGCTTATAAAAAAGAAGAGGATTTCTGGAGTCACAGAAGTAGAGAGACGTGGCGGAAAGATGGTGATCTTAATACCAAATTCTTTCATTTATCTCTTAAGGCTTCTAGATCAAGGAAGAGGATTGAGATGTTGAAAGACATTAATGGTATTTCTCACAGAAAGGAAGCCTCTAAAGGAGACATTGTTGCTGCCTATTTCAGAGAACTTTTCAAATCATCTCAGCCAAGTAATTTTGATGACTTCTTCAATGGTTTCCTGAACAAAGTTTCTCAGTAGGTGAATGATTCTCTGGTATCAGAAGTTACCAAGGATGAGGTGAAAGAAGCAGTTTTCTCTATTAAACCTTCTAGTGCACCACGACCTGATGGGATGAATGCTTTGTTCTTTCAGAAGTACTAGGGCATTGTTGGTGATCAGGTAACGCTAGAGGTTCAAAGTTTCTTTGATGAAGGTTTTTTCCCAAATGAATGGAACTATACACACCTGTTTCTTCTGCCAAAAATAGTGAAGCCAAAGGTGATGACCGAATTAAGACCAATAAGTCTTTGTTCAGTTTTCTACAAAATCATCTCCAAGATACTTGTTTTTAGATTGCAGCCTTTGCTTCCTCAGATTGTATCCCCCACACAGAATGCTTTTGTTTTTGAGAGGCTAGGATTCAGATAACATTATGGTGGCTCATGAGATGGTTCATGCGCTTAGGACTCATAAGGTTATTTCTGAAAAAATCAGACATGTCCAAGGCTTATAACAGGGTTGAATGGAGTTATATACGGGGACTTTTGAGGGCAATGGGTTTCCATCAGAAGTGGATAGGTTGGATGATGTTTTGTGTTTCCTCTGTCTCTTATTCGGTTTTAATCAATGATCAACCATATGGTTTGATCTCTCCTAAGAGAGGTTTGAGGCAGGGAGACCCTCTGTCGCCATTCCTCTTTGTTTTATGTACTGAGGGTTTAACACACTTGCTGAACAAAGCTGAGCTTGCTAGAAACATTAGTGGTATTAGATTTGCGCGTGATGGACCATCTGTACATCATCTCTTATTTGCAGATGATAGTTTATTCCTATGTAATGCCAATGGTGGAACAAGCTACTTTCTTACAGAGTATTTTGACAACTTATGGTGATGTTATAGGTCAGCGGGTGAATATTCAGAAGTCTTCCATCACTTTTGGATCTCTGGTGGGTCCTCAGATGCAATCTAGGATAAAGGCCATCACTGGTATTCTAAATGAAGGTGGTGCACGCATCTATCTCGGTCTTTCCGAGTGTTTTAGTGGTTCAAAAGTTAAAATGTTAGATTTCCATTCAGGAAAGGTTGAAATCAAGATTAAGTGGTTGGTTTGCTCGAACGTTATCATTGGAAGGGAAAGAGATTCTTTTAAAAGTAGTGGCTTTGGCTCTTCATGTATATTTCATGTCCTGTTTCAAGTTGCCTAAGAAGTTGGTAGGGGCTTTGTTTGCTTTCTGGTGGGACTATGTGGAACACAAGAAAAAGATCCACTAGCTGCGTTGAGATAATTTATGCCTTTCAAAGGAGCTTGGTGGACTTGGTTTCAGGGATTTGGAATGTTTTAATCAAGCTCTTCTAGCAAAGCAAGTGTGGAGGCTTTTGAATCAACCTGATAGTCTTTTTGCAAGGGTTTTTAAGAGTAGATACTTTCCTCAAGACTCTTTTCTTGAAGCCCCTATTGGTTCTAGGCCTTTTTTTGCATGGCGCAGTATGATTTTTGGTAGAGAATTGCTGGATAGAGGGCTAAGGAAGATGATAGGAAATGGTGAGCATACAAGAGTTTGGACTAAACAATGGCTTTTTGATTGTAAAAGAAAAAACCCTCTCATGAAGAATTCACTTGTTGATATTAAGCTGAGAGTTGATAAGTTGATTAATTTCCAAAGAAGAGACTTAATTAAGGTATTTTTGATTGATCATTTCTTTCCAGCTGATATCAATCTCATCATTTCAAAGAAACCTGTCATTTATATGGAGGATTACATTGCTAGATGCACACTAAGAGTGGTGAGTATACAGTGAACTTAGGCTATTGGCTAGAAAGCCAGATTAAGCATGCTGAGCTGATTAGAGTAGCAAACATGTTACCTTCTCTAAATGGAATTAAAGCACACGTTTGGAATCTTAAGACTAATCAAAAGATCAAACTGTTTCTTTGGAGGGTTGATGAGTGGTTTTTGTAGTCAACATTAGCATGCAAACCTATCAAATAAAACCTAGCAAGCTAACAGCCTAACTCATGATTCAATTGTAGCGAGCGTAGGGTTCGAACACAGGATTTAGAGTACTAAACCATGGAAAAATTTCATTAAGCTAAATCATAGATAAAGGATTGGTTGTGTGAACTAAACTAAACATAGATTGCAGTGATATGTAAAATGAATAGAGCGAGAACTAGATGCAAATGCAATGATGGTGAAGGTATTGAGTAACGGGGTGGCAAATGATAAAGGCGTAGTAAATCATGGCTGATAAAGTTAAGGGTCTCTAGATGAAGGTTTAGTTTACAAGCATGGAGCACGAAATCAAACCAGTCCACTTTCGTGGCACTAATCACTTTGTTGAGTACAAAGATCTAACTAACTTTCACTGCTAGATATAAGTACTCTCCAAGCATAAACGATTAAGCTCCAATAAGCTCACTTAGCACCTCAACAACAACTTTCGTGGTCAAGGATCACTAAGCCAAGCAAAAGGTCGTTCAGGCATTCCCACAAACACCTTTTGGGTAGGGGAACGCCTATCATCACGATTCGAGAAGCGATTTAAGAACCGAGCTTTAAGCTCAACCTAAGCTTGAGAACACTTCATTAATGACCCAAAATGATGTTTGTCACTTTCTAAAGCCCCTAAATCTACCAACCCGTAGCTCAACAAAGAGACTACTCACTCATGGCTACGGAACAAGCCATGACTAAGCTCGAGTGGTGTATGTACGGTAAAATGCAGAAATGAAAACGATTCTCACACAAAGATTAAAACTTTAAGTTAAAGACTGAAACTTTATAAAGCAAAGAACTTAGAACATCAAAATATTAATGCTCTAAGGGTCGATTACAACGTAAAAGGAAAGCTATGAAAGCGTAAGGAAAAAAAATAAAACTTGGGTTTTTCAGGGGCTAATAACATATTTATAGCCCCTTATAACAGTACCCGGGTCAACCCAGAAAGAAAACAGATCATCCAGCAATAGTCAACGGTCGACCCAGAAAAGTCAACAAAATATGTTAAAGATCGGTCACTCCATATCGGGGAAGTAACTGATATCTGGTGCCAATCCAGTGGTTCATCCAGCAGTCATGCCGCGATATTGCATCCTCGTTAGGCGTAGGTTATTGGTCTTCTTCATCGGTTTGTGTCGATATCAGGGGATATCGATGTCTTCAGCTTATTCTTTAGCCGATATGGCACACCTGATCCAACGGTCGAAGAGTCTTGATGCTCCATCGTGACAAGGGGATAACCTACGATATTTGTGCACTAGTTTGGGGGCACTGACATCCTGATTCTCGACCCAAGTCACAAACTTCAGTATATTTGTTGAGACTCCATCTTTTCACTGTTCCAGGTGCACTCTATCGGTAAGCGCTGATGATTGATGACCGATTTTTGCTCCTCTACTTCCTCTGTTAACTCCAAAACCTTGCAATTGCCCTTGCTTCCACTCTTTAGCAACCCACTCCAATCCTCCAGGCTCTGATAAGCCAGATAACTCCAATATAGCACAGATACCACCTGAAAAGGGTAATAGAAGAGAAATATGTACAAACACTAACCTAAGACCCTAAGATGCAAACTTAAGCTAAACTAGAGCTAAAGGGCTTCTAAATGATGCAAAATAATGTTGAATGAGCGATAATGGAATGCAATTATGTACATAGAAAGTGTAAAGATATGAATATACAAACTCTCCCAGAATTGCCTTTTGCTTGTCCGAAAGCAAACTAACAGAAGGCAATCCTGAAGAAGAGGTTTAAGGACAGGGACACAGTACCAAAAAGAGACTGTAAAGATGCTCACAAGTGTGTCCTAAAGAGAACCAAGTCGATGCCCAACAGACCTTACTTAAGAAAACTTTTCCATGCCCATCAAATCAAACTCCTACTCTAAATCCCGGAATTCACAAGAAATCATGTCATCCACCGCTGTATCATCTCTTTAACATTCATTTAAGTGTTTGGTGCGGTCTCACAGTTGGAAATTGAATCAATACCATTTGGCTAGGTGAAAAGGGCTGGAAAATAAAATGAAATGAAGGTTCAAAGTCTTTTGTGGTGGCTAACTCTCAAAAGCAAGTGTCACACTATGTAAAAGCAGGAAAGAAAAAAACAATTGATGCATACAAGACTAGGAATCCAATGTCTACCCTTTATCCTCTTGATGCAATCTCTCACTCCCTTCATCCCTCACTGCCTAAGTGTAACCACTGACCATTTTTGGCCAAATACCATCCCCTCAACAGACTCTTATCTTCTCTTTCTTTTTGAACCAAAACCAAGAAAGTTTTTTTTTTATTTGCTTTAGCTATGTTCATTATAATTAGTTCCCACTTTAGCCCCTCTAACTTATAACTTTACTTTTATTTTGATTTAATTTATGAGAAGGCTAAACTTTCTTTTGATTTTCACTAAAGCTATTTTTACTTTCTTCTAAACTCTCCCCCAGACTTGTCTTTTTCTTTATCTCCAATCTTTTTCTTTTTCACACTCAACCATTAACCCAAAAAATAAAACAGCAAAGCATAACCCATTTTGTTTTCATTCCCCACCTAAGGCTAGTCTTAAATTCAAGAAACTAGCCTATTGGAGGCTTTAACTTGTCTTCTCTAATGCTTGCAAGATTTTACTAATGCAACACTTAAGAAAAAAGCTTCACTCAAAAACATATGCAATGGTCTGAACAAAAGGTTTGGGTTTAAAGGGTGTGTTACCATCCTTATCCAAAAGATGAACTTGGATCAGGATGGCCATTCAAATCAAGAAGAAAGTGGTAAAAATGAGCTAAACATGATTTGAATGTTAAGTGTTTATCCACAATTATGATTCAAAGTCCAAAAGTGAGAAAATTTAATTCAATTAAGTTCAAATTCACAGAGATGAGAAGCAGACAAACAAGTTTCAAGCTAGTAGGGACTTTCAAAGTGACAGATCAAAGCATGGTTGGCTCTCTACTTCAGCAATGTTAAAGCATCGAAACAGTTCTAATGAGGGCAGCAAACGTGAGTCCTAAACTGAAGCTTAATCATTGACTGTAATTGTCCCCGTATGCATATGTAAATGCAGACTACAATGCTTCTAGACTCAATCCTACATGAAACAGAAACAGAGAAATGCAGCTGCAGAATGAAACTATATGCATTTTTTTATTTTGAAAAATTTTCATGTAATGAATGCAGTGCAAAGGAATAAAAGATGCAGGACAAAATGTAATGCTAATGGAAAGAGAAGAGAGAGGAAATCATACTGTACATTAGCAACTATAGTGTGTGTGTGTTCTCTCCCACAGACTTGGTTCTCACTGTCCCAGTGAAACATGACAGAAAAAAGAGAAAAGAAGCACACAAGCACACACACTGAAAAGAGAGAAAATTTAAACATAGGGAACTAAGGAAATTAAAAGAAAAATACTAAGTAATTTCAAAGGTAGGTGGTACATTTAGTAGTATTGTGGAATACTGTTGAAGCGGTGAGGAGTGAAAAATTCAGCGCCATCAATTTCTAGCTGGAGGTTGCTATACCGCTCTGTGCTGCTTGCTGTGGGATGGGGAATCGGAAGGACACTCATGCTAAGGTCGTTGTTGACAAACTGGTGGAGCAGAGTAGGTGGATCTTTGAATTCTCCAAGTAGGGATTGGGTACTCAAAAGGCAAAGCTTATCCAGGTATTTCGGCTATTCCCAATACTAATCATACTGGTCTAAATTGATCCCTAATTCCTGAAACAGTGGAGTAAGGAGACCACCAATGTAGACTACAGGTTCGACATCAGGATAGTCCTAGTCAAACTTCATCTTGATCAGTTCTCCGAGGAAGATGGATCCTGGATTGGTTGGTGGGTAATGCTCCTGATTTTGATGCTCTATAGCGATCCTCATGATTCTGTTGATTCTATTGTACAGGAGCATGAGTTCTGTTTTGGTTGGAAGGAACGACCTGTCTCTCCCAAAGTATATGTGTCCTAATAGGTTCAACAAAAAGCATATCATGGGGTTCTTGACCATGGATAGTCTTGCTTCTCCCTCAACAAATTCGGTAGGTAGAGCGATATTCCGCTAGACATTTGAGGCATGGCTAAAACGAGGTAAAGGTGACATATCATGGTTTTTATGGGTTTTCAACCATGATATCTAGTGTTTTATTGAGTCCTTTTAGTGTTTCTAGAGTGTTATTGATTTTTTACTGATCATTATACGAGTTAAGTGGATATGGAGCTTTATGGAGCATTATGGAGTCAAAGCAATCAAAGAGGAATGAGGATCCCGTGAAAGAAAACAAAGATCACAAATTGAATTGAAGGCTTGCGTCGATCGAGACAAGCAGAGTGTGTCGATCGACAAACTAGGCGATCAAGATTTTTCCTCTTCACAAAAGGAGTCCATAAGTTCCCATTAAGTCCAAAGAAGCTCAACTCGTGTTTGATGATTATAAATAGAGTTTTAGACGTTTTTTAGGGACATCTTATTTTCTATTGAGACTTAGAGAGAGATCTTGTGAGAGAGCTTTGAGGGAGACAAGTGTTACTTCATACCATTGAGAAATTCTTCGAACCCTCTGTATCTCTTCCTTTATCTTTTTAATGTAGTTTTATTCAGTTATGATGTGTGCTTCATTCACCATGTCTAAGTAGTTTGTTTGTTAGGCTTAGAGATTTTCAAAGGATTATGAGAAATTGCTAAATCTGTTAGAATTGTTAGGGATTGTTACTTGGTTCTTCACATAGATAGTTTTCACAACGGATGTTGGTTAGCTTTTCAGAGTTTTCATGTTCTAGAACGGCTCTTATAATCCCCTTAACGTTTTAATTTGTCTGCAATTTTGAGTGTCCTGCGAACTTCCCGAAAGCCTAGCGTTTGTCTCTGATTAGAAACTCGTTTACAGCCAATTTGCTTTACTATTTTCATTAGTCATTTTATTAACTCACTTAGCTTGATTTGAAAATGAAATTTAATGTGCAACATTAGGTCTCTTGGGATACGATAACCCTTTATATTATAACTGCGATTCTTGCACTTAACGGGTTCGAGAAACACAACTCCAGGGGCCACAAACCAAAATGATTCTTCTCTTGAACGTGTTTACAAACCTAAAGTGCCATATCCTAAGCCTCCTAAGAAGTCTAAGAAGGAGATTGAAGATGCTAGATGGAAGGCTATGTTGGATAAGTTGGTTGTAGAGTTGCCTTTTGTTGATGCGGTTAAGACTTCACCGGCTTTCAGGAGATATGTTAAGAGGATGGTTGCAAACAATGTTGATCTTGAGGAAGGAGTGTTGATGATCACAAAAGATGTTAGCACAATAGTGATGAACACAATCCCAAAGAAGCTACCGGATCCAGGAAGTTTTGTGTTAGATTGTACGATTTTAACTTATAGATTTGAGCATTTTCTTTGTGATCTAGGGTTAGGCGTCAACCTCATGCCATTTTTAGTTGCTATGCGAATGGAAATGACAGATTTCAAGCCAATAAGGGTTTCTTTAGTACTAGCTGACCGATCAGTACGGTTCCCAGAAGGTGTACCTGAGGATGTTCCGTTTAAGATTGGTGAATGCCTAATCCTTGCGGATTTCATAGTGTTGGAATATGATGAGGAGCCCAAAGTTCCTCTTCTTTTGGGAAGACCATTCTTTTCAACCGCTGGAGCATTGATTGACTGCAAAAACGGGAAGATAGCTCTCAACATTGGTGATTTGATCATGGAGTTTAGTATGGCTAAGCTAATGAAGCGACCCACTATCGATGGTTAGACTTTCTTCGTTAACACTTTCACTGACTTTGCGGAGGAAGCTTTCCAAGATATGCATCCTACGGATCCACTAGAGAGTGCATTGGTTCGTTCTACTTGCGACGAAGCTTACTTGGATGACATTACTGCTGGATATGTCAAGATGTTGGATACTAGTGTGCAAGTAAACAAGCTGGTTGTTCATGAAGAATGTTCAGAAATGGCTGCTAAAATCAGAGATTGGAGTGAGGAACGATGAAACGCCCTAACCCGGATTTCTTTACCGCGGTGAGGTTCCGGATCGATTTATCTCGTTCAAACTTGGCCATTTACCAAATTAACCTCGTGGATTTTTCAACATTTTCCTTTACTTAGCCATTTTAACATATATTCGATCTAAACAAGAATTTCAAGCATAAATATCCAAACTTAGATTAAATCGTGAGGTTCAATTACAATGATCAGTTTGCTACATAAGCTATTACACCATAATTGACCTATCTACCCGATTCAATCCACCATCCTTCCCTTTCCATCCTTAGTCTCCGCGGATCACACATTCGGATTCCCATCACGGGAAATCTCTTTACCTGCATCCACAAGGGAGGCGTAAGCAACAAAATTGCTTAGTGGAGCGGTCATCCCGTCCACTTAGCCACATAATAGATATCGCAATCAAACAGTTAATCATGCTCATCGCATCAGTCACTTTTCGGTCTGATTACCCCAAGTCACACAAGCAGTCGTCCCGCAACTAGACAAGCCTTAGGAAGCATCGCTGCCCCTAAGCGTGTTGCCTGATCTAGACTCTTGGTGAAAGGAATCAATCGTCACGATCAAGCCAGAAACAGATAAACAAACAGTCGGGAATAACCCTAAGAGATAAGACTCAATGAATCTATGCAAGAAATGACTCTAGACTTAGGCTCACAGTCACGCACTCACCTTAGTCTCTTTGGTTCGATGATTGCTTGTCCCGTTCCAGTTCCGACACCTCTTGTTGCGATGATCTCACGAATACGAAGTCCTACGATCACCCAATCTTCCCCAAACACGATCACCGTCACACCCAGACACGATCACGTAACCCACACTCAAGTTTTTCACGAATTCTCTCGAGTATTCTCTCTTTTCTCTCGATAAAACTCTCTGAAAATCTTTCTAAGTCTTCTCCTTTTTTTCTCCACATAAAATCAAAGGCTAGGGGTAAGTTATCCTTGATAAACCACCTCAAAAACTGCCTAGTAACCGCTCCTGCACAGTTCCGCGTCCAACTGCCCAGAAATAACCGTTCCCGCATGTTTCATTAAAACTCACGTGTCACGACACGCGATACAAGCTAGTAACCGTCATGTCCGAATCCGACTGCGATAACCGTCCTGTCCAAATCTGACCACGACTTCGAGAAATCCGTCCAGCTCAGATTCAACTGCCCAGCTTGGTTTAACCATGACTCTTTATCTCTCGTTGACCCAATTGCTCTTCTTAGCTGAGATACAACTCGATTACCTCGAGCATTTCATTCCACGGTGGTTAGTCCACGGAACACGGGTGTTACAATTCTCCCTCACTAGCTTGAGATTCGTCCCCGAATCTCTTTTTTTTTACCCGCATCTTCCTTAAGCTTATCAAACCACTTAGGAAACTCGGCTTTCATTCTTTCTTCTGGTTCCCAAGCTATCTCTTCATCCCCATCACAATCCCTAACGACTTGGATCATTGTACTTTCTTTCTTCCCACCGACTTCACTTTCCTATCAGAGATCCGAACTGGTCTGCCTTTGATAGTCAAGTTCTCACACAGATCCGAAGGTGGTTCAGTCATCACGTTTTCACCATTCTTAATACATTTCCTTAGCAAGGATACGTGAAACACCTTGTGAAAGGCTTTCATCTTTGGTGGCAATTCCAACTCGTAGGCCACCGGACCGAATCGTTCCACGATCCTAAACTGTCCCATATACCTTGGGCTTAACTTAGCATTCTTCGTTGCCCCTCTTTACCCTTATACGTGACTGTCTTGAGATAAACCATGTCGCCAACTTCAAATTCCAACACTTTGCGACGCTTATCTGCATAACTTTTATGACTATCTTGAGCTTCCTTTATCTTAAGCTTTAGGAACCTAATCCTTTCCGTGGTTTCTTCCACAAAATCTCGGCCAAAAACACTCCACTCCCCCACTTGGGTCCAACACAACGGACTCTTACATGGCCGTCTGTACAAAGCCTCATAAGGCGACATTCCAATACTAGCGTGATAGCTATTATTGTATGGGAATTCCGCCAAGTGCATATACTGCTGCCATTCTCCACCCCAATCCGAAACACATGCTCGCAATAAGTCCTCAAGTGTTCGGATTGTCCTCTCTGACTGTCCATCAGTTTGTGGGTGGTCGGCAGTACTCATATAGACCTTAGTCTCCATCGATTTCTGCATCGTCTTCCAAAAGACTGAGTTAAATCTCGAGTCCCAGTCGGACACAATACTCACCGGCAGTCCATGTAACTTCACAATTTCCTTAACGTAAAGTTTAGCCAACACTGCCGCATTGTCCTTTTTGTTGATCGGCACAAAGTGTGCAGACTTGGTCAACCTGTCCACGATCACCCAGACCGCGTCCTTGTGATCCACACACGGCAACCCTGTCACGAAATCCATCGTGATCATGTCCCATTTCCATTCTGGAATCGATAGAATCTCCAACAGCCCAATCAGAACTTGATGTTCTGCCTTAACCATCTGATAGATTGGGCACTCAGCTACTCACTTAGCTACATCTCGCTTCATTCTGACCCAATGGTAGTACTGCTTCAAGTCTCAGTACATCTTAGTGGATCCGGGGTGAATTGAGAGCTTGGACTGGTGTGCTTCCCTAAGAATTTCTTCTCGCAGTTCCTTGTCATTCGGAACGCACACTCGCCCATTCACCACGATCGTTCCGTTCCTCGAAACCTTATATTCAGCCTGATCTTTCTCTGCCGCTTCTTCAGATTCTCATCCGACCCTTGAGCCAACCGAACCCTTGTCAGCAAGTCGGCCTGATCCACAGCTTCGAAACCCAATGGTTCCACTCCGTCGCCCAAAGCATTCAATCGCAAAGTCCCAATCATATTAACTATCCCTTCCATGTCTTTCTTAAAATCCACCGCAACCCTCTTACGGCTTAAGGCATTCGCCACCAAGTTAGCCTTACCCGGATGGTAAGCTATATCCAAATCATAGTCGGTAACCAATTCCATCCATCTTCTTTGCCTTTGATTCAATTCCGGTTGAGTGAAGAGGTATTTCAAACTCTTATGATTCGTGAATACTTGGACCTTTGCACCATAAAGGTAAGATCTCCAAATCTTAAGCGCGAAAACCACCGCACCCATCTCCAGGTCATGATTCGGATAGTTCCCTTCATGCTTCTTTAATTGCCGCGAAGCATACGCGATCACTTTTCCCTCTTGCATCAGAATGCACTCAAGTCCCACATGCGATGCATAAGTATATACCACATAAGGCACGTCGGCCTTAGGTAGTGCCAACACCGGAGTACTTGTAAGCATTTCCTTTAGCTTAGAAAAACTCGTCTCACAGTCCGTTGACCACTCGATTGAACATCCTTTCCCGTTAGTCGCGTCATAGGTTGAGCCATGCTGGCAAAACCCTTAACAAGCCTGCGATAGTAACCCACCAAACCCAGAAAACTTCTTATCTCCGAGGCATTTCTAGTTTGCGGCCAATCTGCAATTGCCTTGATCTTTTCCAGATCCACGGACACTCCCTTGTCCGAGACCACATGGCCTAAAAATCCAATTTCCCTTTGCCAGAAACTACACTTGCTAAGCTTGGCAAACAACTGATGTTCCCTTAGCCGATTTATCACGGTCCTCAAATGAGCTTCATGTTTTTCCTTATTCCTCGAGTAAACCAGGATGTTATCTATGAAGATGATCAGGAATTCATCCTAGCAATCTCTGAACACGTTGTTCATCAGTTTCATGAATGCCGCTGACGCATTCATCAATCCGAAGGGCATCACCACAAACTCGAAGTACCCATACCTAGTTCGGAAAGTGGTCTTCCGAACATCCGACTTATCTATCTGATGATAACCCAACGCCAAGTCGATCTTAGAGAACCAAGTAGCACCTCGGAGTTGATCCAGCAACTCATCAATCCTTGGAAGAGGGTACTTGTTCTTTACCGTCACTCTGTTCAATCCGCGGTAATCGATACGCAATCAAAAACTACCGTTTTTCTTCTTAACAAACAGTACGGGCGCGCCCCACGGTGAACTGCTTGGTATCACGAAACCCTTTTCCATCAAATCACTTAACTATTTCCTCAGCTCGGCCATCTCTGCCGGAGCTATTCGGTAGGAAGCCTTAGATATTGGAGCCGTTCCAGGCTTGAGCTCAATCGTAAACGGATCAGAACGAGCTGGTGGTAAGCCAGTTAGCGCTTGGAACACATCCTCAAAGTTCTTTACCATCGGAATATCTTTAAGGTCTGCGTCTGGCCCAACTTCCACAGTACTGATCGCGGCTAGATATGCTTCACAACCCTTCTCTAACATCTGTTCTGCTTGAATTGCCAAGACAATCAAGCTACCATGCGTCGGTCTCACACCTTGGTACTCCAATTTTCCCTTATCAGTGTCGAATCGGACTTGTCCCCGGTGACAGTCTAGATGTGCCTTGTATTTCCCGAGCCAATCCATGCCCATTATCACATCATAGAATTTCACTTGACAAATCCTCAAGTCAGCTGGCATGTTCACCTCAGCGATCATCACAAAGATGTTTCGGACCATTCCAAGGGTAAACATGACTTGGCCCCTAGCTGCTCGGACTAACCCAAAGTTATCGCCTGGTTCCCTTAGGAACCCACCGTTCCCTATCATTTCCGGCTTTACAAAGCAATGCGAAGCACCAAAATGAAACAAAACATGGGTTGCCACACCACCCATGATCACGATCTCTATAACATTCATTCCGAATGCTAAGAACCCTAAGCTAGCACACAGCAAGCAATTTTTTTTATCATGGAAAAATAATTAACAAGGTAAGTTTTAAGGCTTACCAGTGATCGCACGAGATGTACTTGGGTCCATTGTCTCGTTAGCGATGGTGAACACTCGTGGCATAATGGCTTGCCTTTTCGCAGGCTGAAATGGTCCATCACTTGCCCGCTTCCCCGCTTGCTGCGTAAATTTTGGACACTGATTCTTGAAGTGCCCAGCTTCGCCACAGTTGTAGCACAACCGTTCCCCAACACTCTTGTCTGGTTTCTTGGCCCTCTGGTATTCCTCAGGGCAAGCACGGACCTTGTGATTCAGGCTACCGCAACGGTGACACGCACCAGAAGCAGATCAGCACGCTCCAACATGCATTTTTCCGCAAGTCGAACACACACTGCGACTCGCAGATGACTTGCGTGAAGGGGCATTCTTGACCCACTTCTTGTTTTTCCCAGCAACATTTCCGGACTGGACTTGTAGTCCATCACCCATCAACTTAACTTCTTCAAGCATTCCGGTTTCATGTTGAGCTGCTTCCTCAACCAACTCAGTGACAGTAGCATAGCTACGACCCTGACAGCGATTGCGGAGCTCAACTTGTAATCCACGCATGAACCTGCGGACTTGGACTCTCTCCTCATCCAGTTCACGCCCAACATACTTCTTGAGGCTGTTAAACTCGGCCTCATACTCCTGAACCGTCATGGTTCCTTGACGCAAGTCCAGGAAGGCACCCTCAAGCTTGTCAAAAGCTTCTGGTAGAAAGTACTTAGACCTGAACTCCTCGCAAAACAGACCCCAAGTGCAATTCTGCATCCCAAACCTTCCCACGACACCTTGCTACCACATATGCGCGTCTTCTTCTAAGTAATGGACCGCAATGTCTCTCTTATAGGCATCAGGACAACGGATAAACTCAAAGTTCCATGTCATCCTACTTATCCACTGATCCGCATCAATAGGCTTCGATCCTCCAACAAAGAACTTAGTTCCCAACTTCTGCATGTGATCCATCACCTTCAGCTAAGATGGAATCCTCGGACAATGCACCATGTCCGCATCTTCCACCACTTGCTCAATGTTCACAACAGGCAGTGGCATAACTTGAGCAGCAGCCGGCAGTCTTGCCAAGACTTGAGCCAGCATGCCCAACACTGCTTCCAATCCACAGGAGCCGCATCAGCCCCAGCCTTAGCACCAGCAGCAGCTGCCGCGTTTACATTCGCAGCATTCTCAACATTCTGGGCTTCCCCAAGGTCGGTAGCCCTACCAGCACCAAAGTTCTCACAAGTTTCCCTCGCATTCCTTCTCGTGCTACGATTTCCTCTAGCCATCTACAATGACCAGAACTGGGTAAGTTAGCCCAGCACTAACTTAACGTTTCACACAGAAACTTGTCACAGAAACTTGTTTCACAAAGAAACACAGACTTGTCTCAGGCTTGGAAGGATAGATTTACCCACTAACCCGTTTATGCTAAAGACTGCCCTAGAATCAACCACGCTCTGATACAAAATTGAAACGCCCCAACCCAGATTTCCTTACCGCGGTGAGGTTCCAGATCGGTTTGTCTTGGCCAAACTTGGCCATTTACCAAATTAACCTCGTGGATTTTTCAACATTTTCTTTTACTTAGCCATTTTAACATATATTCGATCTAAACAAGAATTTCAAGCATAAATATCCAAACTTAGATTAAATCGTGAGATTCAATTACAATGATTAGTTTGCTACATAAGCTATTACATCATAATTGACCTATCTACCCGATTCAATCCACCATCCTTCCATTTCCAGCCTTAGTCTCCGCGGATCACACATTCGGATTCCCATCACGGGAAATCTCTTTACCTGCATCCACAAGGGAGGCGTAAGCAACAAAATTGCTTAGTGGAGCGGTCGTCTCGTCCACTTAGCCACATAATAGATATCGCAATCAAACAGTCAATATCATCAGTCAATCACGCTCATCGCATCAGTCATTTTTCGGCCCGATTACCCCAAGTCACACAAGCAGTCGTCCTGGAACCAGACAAGTCTTAGGAAGCATCGCTGCCCCTAAGCGTGTTGCATGATATAGACTCTTGGTGAAAGGAATCAATCGTCACGATCAAGCCAGAAACAGATAAACAAACAGTCGGGAATCACCCTAACAGACAAGACTCAATGAATCTATGCAAGAAACGACTCTAGACTTAGGCTCACAGTCACGCACTCACCTTAGTCTCTTTGGTTCAAGGATTGCTTGCCTCGTTCCAGTTTTGACACCTCTTGTTGCGATGATCTCACGAACACGAAGTCCTACGATCACCCAATCTTCCCCAGATACGATCGCCGTCACACCCAGACACGAATGCCGTCACACCCAGACACGATCATGTAACCTACACTCAAGTCTTTCACGAATTCTCTCGAGTATTCTCTCTTTTCTCTCGATAAAACTCTCTGAAAATCTTTCTAAGTCTTGTCCTTTCTTTCTCAGCGTAAAATCAAAAGCAATGGGTAAGTTAGCCTTGATAAACCGCCTCAAAATCTGCCCAGTAACCGTTCCTGCACAGTTCCGCGTCCAACTGCCCAGAAATAACTGTTCCCGCGTGTTTCATTAAAACTCACGTGTCACAACACGCGATACAAGCCAGAAACCGTCCTGTCTGAATCCGACCATGATAACCGTGCTGTCCGAATCTGACCACGACTCCGAGAAATCCGCCTAGCTCGGATTCAACTGTCCAGCTCAGTTTAACCATGACTTTTCGTCTCTCGTTGACCCAATTGCCCTTCTTGGCTCAGATACAGCTCGATCACCTCGAGCATTTCATTCCGCGGTGGTCAGTCCGCGGAATACAGGTGTTACAAACGAGCTCCTAAAATCAAACTTAAGCCACTTCAAACAGGATTAAGGTACGCATATCTCGGTCCTAATTCCACTTATCCTGTTGTCGTTAATGCTACCTTAAACAACGCAGAGCTCACATTACTACTAAGCAAGTTTCGCAAAGCTCTTGGTTATTCTCTTGCTGATCTTTCAGGTATCTCGCCGGATTTGTGCACACATAGGATCTATCTCGAAGATGAGTCTAAATCATCGATTGAGAACCAAAGAAGACTAAACCCTAACCTAAAAGAAGTGGTGAAGAAGGAGATTTTGAAGTTATTAGAAGCCGGGATCATTTATGCCATCGTAGCCAGTTCTTGGGTTAGTTCAGTCCATGTTGTGCATATAAAAGGAGGAATCACTGTCCTGAAGAATGAGAATGACAAGTTAATTTCAACAAGAACGATCACAGGCCATAGAATGTGCATTGACTACAGGAAGTTGAAAGCTGCGACCAAGAAGGATCACTTTCCGTTGCCCTTCATTGATCAGATGCTAGAGAGATTGGCGAGTCATCCATACTACTGTTTCTTGGATGGTTATTCAGGCTTTTTCCAGATTCCCATACATCCAGACAATCAGGAGAAGACTACCTTTACATGTCCATATGGTAATTTTGTATATCGCAGGTTGCCGTTTGGATTATGTAATGCTCTTGCTACTTTCCAGAGATGCATGATGGCCATCTTTACAGACATGATTGAGGACATCATGGAGGTGTTTATGGATGATTTTTCGGTTTATGGTTCAGCATTCAAGGATTGTCTAGACAACTTGTGCAAGGTGCTTCAGAGGTGTGAAGAAAAACACTTGGTCTTAAATTGGGATAAGTGCCATTTTATGGTCGAAGATGGCATAGTTCTTGGGCACAAGGTCTCTAAGGATAGAATCGAAGTTGATAAGGCAAAGATCGAGGTTATGACAAGCTTACAACCGCCTACTTCAGTCAAAGAGATTCAGAGTTTCTTGGGATATGCTGGTTTCTACCGGAGATTCATCAAGGATTTCTCCAGGATTACCTGCCCACTCACCAACCTATTCTGTAAGGATGTCAAATTCGATTTAGATGCTAACTATCTTGCTTCCTTTGAACAGATTAAACAGACCTTAGTGAGTGCTCCTATTGTGCAACCCATCGACTGGACTTTGCCTTTTGAGGTAATGTGTGATGCCAGTGACTTTGCAGTTGGAGCTGTATTGGGTCAACGGAAAGACAAAAAAATCCATGCCATTTATCATGCGAGTCGAACCTTGGATGATGCTCAAAAGACTACACTACTACGGAGTAGGAATTGTTTGCAGTGGTGTTTGTTTTCGAGAAGTTTCGACAACATTAGATTGGCGCAGAGGTTATTGTGCATACATATCATTCTGCCTTGAAGTATTTGATGAATAAAAAGGATGCCAAACCGCGCTTGTTGAGATGGGTTCTTTTGTTACAAGAGTTCGACATCAAGGTACGAGACAAGAAAGGAGTTGAGAATGGAGTTGCGGATCATCTTTCTCGGATTAGGGTTGAAGTTGAGGTTCCAATCAATGATAATCTGCCCGAGGAAAACATCAACATGATAGACGCAATGATCGCGAAAGTGAATATCGGAAGGAACACGATGAATTGAACTGAGGATTCTGTGTCGATCGACACAACTCACTGTGTCGCTTGCACTCATCGCCTGCGTCGATCAACACTACATGCTGCGTCAATCGACACATGTCATCTGAGCCTCCCATCGTTGATCTCTTGTCTGTGTTCAATGTTGTAGCTGCTGTGGCTACGCCCGCTCTTCCATGGTTTAGTGACATTGCTAATTACCTTGCTGCCGAGAAGACACTTGATGAGTTCACTGGTTATGCTAAGAAGAAATTTTTGAGAGAAATCAGAAGGTATTTTTGGGATGAACCTTACTTATACAAACATTGCTCGGATAGTGTTTATAGGAGATGTCTTCCAGACTTCCAGGTACAAGATGTGTTGTATCATTGTCACGGGTCTGCATATGGTGGTCACTTTGCGACATTCAAGACAGTCTCCAAGGTTTTGCAAACTGGTTTCTGGTGGCCAACAATGTATAAGGAAGCTCACACATTTGTTTCCCAATGTGATGCTTGTCAGAGGAAAGGTATGATTAGCAAACGCCATGAGATGCCTCAAAACTTCATCTTAGAGGTCGAGGTTTTTGATTGCTGGGGTATCGATTACATGGGGCCATTTCCTTAGTCATATGGGAACAAAAACATCTTGGTTGCAGTGGATTATGTATCTAAGAGGGTTGAGGCTATTGCTAGTTCGACTAATGATGCGTCAATGGTGATGAAGATGTTTAAATCCATTATCTTCCCTAGATTTGGTGTGCCACGGATTGTGATTAGTGATGGAGGTTCTCACTTTATCAACAAGGTTTTTGAGAAACTCTTGAAATCACATGGAGTTCAACATCGCGTAGCGGCTCATTATCATCCACAGACGAGCGGACAAGTCGAGGTTTCCAATCAAGGAGATTCTTGAGAAGACAGTTGGCAAGACAAGGAAAGATTGGTCCACCAAGTTAGACGATGCACTTTGGGATTACAAGACAGCATACAAGAGACCTTTGGGCACTACACCTTTTCATCTATTACATGGCAAAGCGTGTCATCTTCCTGTGGAGTTAGAACACAGGGCTACCTGGGCTGTGAAGATGATGAATTTTGACATCAAACCTGCGGCGGAGAGGCGACAGTTACAGCTGAATGAGTTAGATGAGATCCAACATCTTGCTTATGAAAGCTCAAAGATCTACAAGGAACGCACCAAGGCATATCATGATAAGAAGATCACCACCAGACACTTTGAATTAAACGACCATGTATTTTTGTACAACTCTCGTTTATAATTATTTCCTGGGAAATTACGATCTCGTTGGTCAGGTCCATTCACTGTTAAATGAGTTCGACCATATGGTGTTGTGGTTCTCTTAAATCGCGATGGCAAGGAGTTTGTAGTGAATGGTCAGCAATCAAACACTACTTTGCACACACGGAGATTTCAAACGGGCACATTGTTTCGTTATCAATCCCACCAAAAGCCTGAATCCTGGCACAATAAAGCTAATAACTGAAAACAAGCACTTAGTGGGAGGCAACCCACTGGTAAGTCTACATATTTTCATTTGATTTTCTCTTTGTTTACTAACTTTTGGTTTTGGTTTTAAGTATTCAGTTAAAAAAAAAATATGACACGAGAACTGACAGTGCATCGATCGACGCACCCTGCAGAAGGTAAGTTCTCGTTCTTTTTCAACTGGTTTTCTCAATTTTCTTTTCTTTTCTTCCTGAAATCATGCTTTACTAATGTGTTTCTCTTTGATTTGATTTGTCTTGAATCAAATTGTTATTTTATTGAGTGAAAAGAGTTGGAAACTATGACCCTTCTTTTGGTTTAGTGGATTGTCTTTTTCAGATGAGTGACCATTTTTGCAGAATCGATTTCAGAGTCAAACTAATGAAAAATCCAAAGGCTGACCAGTTAACTGGAGACGTCCGTTATTTCCAGCATAATCCGCCAAGTTTGAGCTGATTCAACGGTATCCTTTGTGATTGATGTACTTGGGGCTTAACTCCTCATTCATACCTGACAAGTGCAACCTGTGTAGAAAGTGATGGTACTCCTCTTCCTTATTCATATAAAAAAATAAAAAAAAAATAAAAAGAAAAGGGTGATATGATTCTCTTTGAGTAGAAAGCCAGCGAGTTATTACTCCAGAGATGATCAGCCAGAGCTCAAAAGCAGCAGTCTGAGTCCCGTAGAACGGATGTAGAGGACAAGCAGTCTCACGATCCTGTCTCCTCACAAGGAACAACATTAGTGAAAGCACTGTTTTTGAGTTTAATAAAAAAAAAAAGTGGAGAATCGAATAAGTCTAAGGAGAACACTTTGAGGCGATATTCCGCCAGACATTTGAGGCATGGCTAAAACGAGGTAAAGGTGACATATCATGGTTTTTATGGGTTTTTAACCATGATATCCAGTGTTGTATTGAGTTCTTTTAGTGTTGCTAGAGTGTTATTGAGTTTTTACAAATCATTATACGAGTTAAGTGGATTTGGAGCTTTATAGAGCATTATGGAGTCAAAGCTGTCAAAAAGGAATGAGGATCCCGTGAAAGAAAACAAAGATCACGAATTGAAGGCTTGCATCGATCGACACACTAGGCGACCAAGATTTCTCCTCTTCGCAAAAGGAGTCCAGAAGTTCCCATTACGTCCAAAGAAGCTCAACTCGTGTTCGATGATTATAAATAGAGTTTTAGACCTGTTTTTTAGGGACATCTTATTTTCTATTGAGACTAAGAGAGAGATCTTGTGAGAAAGCTTTGAGGGAGACAAGTGTTACTTCATACCATTGAGAATTCTTCGAACCCTCTGTATATCTTCCTTTATCTTTTTAATGCAGTTTTATTCAGTTATGATGTGTGCTTCATTCACCATGTCTGAGTAGTTTGTTTGTTAGGCTTAGGAATTTTCAAAGGATTATGAGAAATTGCTAGATCTGTAAGAATTGTTAGGGATTGTCACTTGGTTCTTCACCTAGATTATTGTTTATGCTAATTCTGGTCTGATCACCTAGAATTTAGATCATAGGTTAATTATTAGATGCGAAAGTATTGATAATTACTGGAATTATCTTAGATGAGTAAATTATCTATCTTCAAAGGAATTTGGTTTAGCTTAACTTATTGAATTTACAAAAAAATTTGGCATTTAAGAAGTTAGACATAGATAGTTTTCAGAACAGAAATTGGTTAGCTTTATAGTGTTTTCATGTTCTAGAACGGCTCTTATAATCCCCCTAACGTTTTAATTTGTCTGCGATTTTGAGTGTCCTCCGAACTTTCCGAAAGCCTAGCGTTTGTCTCTAAATAGAAACTCTTTTACAACCAATTTGCTTTACTGTTCTCGTTTGTCATTTTATTAACTCACTTAGCTTGATTTGAAACTGAAATTTGTTGTGCAACATTAGGTCTCTTGGGATACGATAACCCTTTATATTATAACTGCGGTTCTCTGCACTTGCAGGGATTTTTCAAAAGGCTCGAACTCTCCAATTGGGAATCCATAGATGTTGCAGAAGGATGTCATGGACATGATACGCTTCCTGTTTCCAAGTAAGAACTCTATCCCCAGCTCCCCATTATTCTCTGCCAGGTTGATTGTAGAGAGAAGGTCTTTGCATAGTTGGGGATTGATTTTATAGTCCATATGAGCCAACCTTCCCAATTACATGGAATCAAGGAGGTTGTCCACGCTCTCGGCTATCCCCATTGCTTTCAGTCTCTTTTGACATGCAAACTTTGTAGCCACAAAATAAGCTCTTTCGAAGATTTCTTGAAAGTGTTTATCATTGGTAGTCCAAAGCATATCTCCAAGCCCGATTCATGGTGGTTGGATATATCTTGCTTCAGGTTTAGATGCAACACTAGATCGTGTGAGGAGCTCATTGTTGTACCTTTTAAATCACAAAAGTTCAGTTGCCATGAGCATCTCATCCCAAAACTAGAGAAACAATGTTAAAGCAGGTGCAGATACTAGAAACAAAAGTGTAACCCTCTTGACCATCAAAATATCTCGCGTCTAGCAAAATGCAAAGAACCGGTTCTTAAAGTACATACCTTTGGTGCG